>CM062059.1:27056066-28256066 GCA_030954485.1 Citrullus mucosospermus | reverse complement strand
AATCATCAACAGATTCACTGTTACTCCAATTCCCTCTTTCTAATCTGCCACGATCTATATTTTGAAACCGATTCGTGTCCAAATCCGATTGAGCATGGCCTGCGGTTCTTCTTGCATTGATGTAGTTTGGCATGTATTCTGATTTGTATTTACTGAATTCCAATGGTTTTCTTTAATTAAGTTTTCCTATGGTATTAAATTTCTACTCATGATGTTCTTACAATGAGAATTTCTACAAGAAAATTCCTTGGTGTTTGCCGAATGTTTCTTTAAAATTAAAACCAGAAAATGATTGTGTTGTATTGTATTGTATTAAAAACTGGTCCATTATGGAAATCGGACTTATATTTTTTATTTCGCGCAGAGCTAACGAAAGAATCATCAACTCATCTGGAAGAATGGCGCTGCGTTCTGGTTGTCTGTATTCTGAAATTGGGTCTCAAATGTGGAGGCATAATCGAGCAGTTGAATGGACAGATTTAGGTTTTGTTGGTTTTTGTTGTGAAAGACAGTTTTCTGTTAGCAATGAGGGATCCAAACACTTGAGGGTATGGGCATTAAATAGGGAAACCCAAATCTTATTTGTTTCTCAAGTCATAGTCTGTGGACGATGAGAATCTGGGCGAATAGAGTTCAGAAGTCACATCCTTGAGTCCCTTTACATCTAATATGAAGTTTTGAAAAAACCCACTTCACCTAACTCCCAATTTCTATAAGTGTCTGTAACTGTACTATCATATTTCTTTTAAGCAAATTCTTCTGGCAATTAGGAGCCCCAGAATGAAAGCAAGAGATTAGCTTTTATTGGTAATTGGGAAACACAGAACAGTCTCGACGCTTCCATTTCAATTCAAGCATATAGGGGCACTAGAGTTTGCTCCAATCTGCAAGGCAAAGCAAAATATGAAAAGCCTTTTGATAGTATGCAAATTGGGATTGCTTGACGGAAGCTAATTGCAGCAAATTGTTCATTTGTTTAACGAGAAGAGACTTCGATTGTTTATTTGGTTTGATGTCTTGACTTTCCTTTGAATTTACTCGTAAATCTGATTACAGATCGTATAAATGAGGAAGGCATGCGTCTGCTGCTTCACAAGCCGATCTCCCAACATCAATCGTCAGAAACCCAACAGTGACAAGCCTTCTCAGGTGCCACTCAGCCTTCCCCAAGAAGTTGTATCTCTCTTTTAATTAATTATTCTGTTTCCTTATTTGACACAATTGGTTTTGCATTTGGATCCGACTAGAGCTCTGTTGTGACCATGAAGACCACCCAGGAAAACAATGCCAGTGAAGTTTCAGAGGTATTGATTTGTTTCGTCATTTTTACAATTGTCATTTTCCAGGCTGGGTTCTGTTTATATAATCTGATATGGCATAGTGATCTTTATGATCAAAGGCGTTTCTGAATCTGAACTGTCATTTTGACTAGAGTTTATTTATTTAGATGGTTTCCTTTCTCTACATAACTTAAATTTTTATGACAGGGAGTGGAAGAAACTCCGACCAAATCAAGTCCTCCACGTGCTGCCAATATCTTACTGAACCATGACTTCTCAATGGGGCTGCAATATTGGCACCCCAATTGCTGTAATGGCTATGTAACTTTGGCCGAGTCAAATAACCTGGATGAAGCAGCCATCAATTCATGTGCTAAGTATGCTGTTGTAACAGATCGAAACGAATGCTGGCAGGGACTGGAACAGGAAATTACCAGCAATATTTCCCCAGGTATTACTTATTCAGTTTCAGCAAGTGTTGGGGTATCAGGATCCGTTCAAGGATCTGCTGATGTCCTTGCAACTTTAAAGCTATTATACAAAGATTCTACTACAAACTTTTTGTGCATTGGGAGGTAACTAACTTTATTGTCCTGTCTCCATTATTTTTCCTTGAGAAGAAAATAACTGAATTTGGAAAACTAATGGATAAAAGTGCATGCAGAACTTCTGTGTTTCAAGAGAAGTGGGAGAAGTTGGAGGGGACATTCTCCTTGTCAACCATGCCAGACCGTGTTGTATTCTATCTGGAAGGGCCTTCTCCGGGTATTGATTTGCTCATACAGTCAGTTGAGATTACCTGTGCTGGTCCAAATGAAGTGGAGGTAATTGTACTTCTTTTTGCTAATCCCATCCTTCTATGATTTAGTAAGAGAAAATTATATCCAGAAACCCCTTATCTGCCTATACCTTTTCTTGTCCACTCCACATCCAAAACTTCAATAGAATTTAACATCGATAGTTCTTATATGGATTGTTGTCTTTCAAAATACTTCTCCGCTTTTCTTTCAGCAAAAAGTTAAGCTTGTGGTTGATTTTAACTTAAGTCTCTCTTCATGACTATCTTTTTGAGAAGGCTGGAAATGCCAATGCTGGCGATGAGAATATTATTCTAAACCCAAGGTTTGACGATGACCTCAAAAATTGGTCTGGAAGAGGATGCAAGATTGCTCTGCACGATTCAATGGGAAATGGAAAAGTTCTCCCACAGTCTGGGAAGTATTTTGCCTCTGCAACTGAGCGCACACAGAGCTGGAATGGGATTCAGCAGGAGATCACAGGAAGGGTGCAGCGAAAGCTTGCTTATGATGTTGCTGCTGTTGTTCGTGTATTTGGCAATAATATCACCACTACTGATGTACGGGCTACTTTATGGGTGCAAACACCAAATTCTCGTGAACAATATATTGGAATTGCCAAGTTAGTGTTTTTTTTTGTTTTTTTTTTTTTTAATCTTTTTCCACCTTGATACAAAGAAACTTGTACAATTTATGAAGAAACTGAGAAGCGGTTGATTTGATGAAGTGTGCAGGCAACAGATAAGGATTGGGTACAATTACAGGGGAAGTTTCTTTTAAATGCTTCCCCATCAAAGGTTGTCATCTATATTGAAGGTCCCCCTTCAGGAGTCGATATTCTCATCGATAGTCTTGTTGTCAAGCATGCACAAAAGAGTCCTCCTTCACCCCCACCACATACTGAGGTTTCTTGAATGAGCAATTGAAAATCGATTTTAGGAGTTCACAGACTTGAATTATTGTATGAGTTTCAGAATTACTCATTGTTCCTTGGTTTATTTCGTGCAGAATCCAGCCTATGGATTTAACATAATTGAGAACAGCAATCTAAGTAATGGCACCAGTGGATGGTTTCCCCTTGGAAGTTGTACACTTAGTGTTGGAACCGGGTCGCCGCATATTGTTCCTCCCATGGCCAGAGACTCCCTTGGCCCTTCTCAACCTCTAAGTGGCCGCTACATTCTCGTGACGAATCGCACACAGACTTGGATGGGTCCTGCTCAAATGATAACTGATAAGGTGAAACTCTTCCTCACGTATCAAGTGTCTGCTTGGGTAAAGATTGGCACTGGAGCAACTGGTGCACAAAATGTCAATGTTGCCCTCGGAGTGGATAACCAATGGGTCAATGGAGGGCAAGTCGAAATCAGTGATGATCGATGGCACGAAATTGGGGGTTCCTTTAGGATTGAGAAGCAAGCAGCAAAGATAATGGTTTATATACAAGGTCCTTCTCCAAGTGTTGACTTAATGGTTGCTGGACTTCAAATTTTCCCTGTTGACCGCCGTGCAAGGTTAAGATATTTGAGGACGCAGACAGATAAGGTAAAATTTAGACGCGCACACACAAAGTCCACCTAGGGGAAGAAATTATAAAATATTAATACCGTAAGAGTGAAAACCAGCGCCTAAGTGCAATATTCTTAGCATGAAGTATTACACAGTTCGTAAATGGTTATCTAGTTTGATGTGCATAATTAATTTTTTAAGATTCCTTGATTGTTCAGGTTTTGTTTTCTGCGTCACGTCCTTAACTTATTATTGCTAATTGCACTTTTTATCATTTTAATTGTGGACAACTGCAGATCCGTAGGCGTGATATCACCCTCAAGTTCTCAGGATCTAGCTCTAGTGGCACGTTTATAAAAGTCAGGCAAATGAAGAACAGCTTTCCTTTTGGGACTTGTATTAGTAGAACAAACATTGACAACGAAGATTTTGTTGACTTCTTCGTGAAGAATTTCAACTGGGCTGTGTTTGGAAATGAGCTCAAGTGGTATTGGACAGAGCCGCAGCAAGGAAACTTCAACTATAGGGACGCTGACGAGTTATTGGATTTATGCAAGAGCCACAACATAGAGACTCGTGGTCACTGCATCTTCTGGGAAGTGCAGGGTACAGTGCAACAATGGATTCAGTCCTTGAACAAGAATGATATGATGGCCGCTGTTCAAAATCGCCTTACAGGCCTATTGACACGCTACAAGGGGAAGTTCAAGCACTATGATGTCAACAATGAGATGTTGCATGGATCATTCTATCAAGATCATCTTGGCAAAGATATTCGAGCAGACATGTTTAAGAACGCGAACAAACTCGATCCATCGGCTCTCCTATTCGTGAATGACTATCATGTTGAGGATGGATGTGACACGAGATCTTCTCCAGAGAAGTATATAGAGCAAATTCTTCAACTGCAAGAACAAGGAGCTCCAGTGGGAGGGGTTGGGATCCAAGGGCATATTGATAGTCCAGTGGGACCAATTGTTAGTTCTGCTTTAGACAAAATGGGAATTCTAGGCCTTCCAGTCTGGTTCACAGAACTGGATGTGTCGTCCATCAACGAATACGTAAGGGCCGATGATTTAGAGGTGATGCTTCGAGAAGCTTTTGCTCATCCTGCAGTAGAAGGTATAATGTTATGGGGATTCTGGGAGCTGTTTATGAGCCGTGACAATTCTCATTTAGTGAATGCAGAAGGCGAGATCAATGAAGCTGGGAAACGGTACTTGGCTCTGAAACATGAATGGCTTTCGCACGCAAGTGGACAGATTGATGAGAGAAATGAATTCAAATTCAGAGGCTTTCAGGGAACATATAACGTGCAGATTGTGAATGGCTCCCAGAAGATTTCAAAGACATTTGTGGTGGAAAAGGGAGACACACCTGTGTTGATATCTATAGATCTGTGAAAGTGAAACCAAATCACATACATTTCCAAAGATGTGGGGTTAAAAAGAAAAGGAAAAGAAAAAAAAAAAAAGAAAACTTCCTTACCAGTTTGTTGTACTATGTTATTTCCAATCTGTAATACCCCCCATTGAAAATAATAAAGACGCGTGTGTTGTTTGTTGGTTGTGTGAAGTTTAGGTTGAATGCAAGCATATCCTTAAAAACCTGTATTAAAATTTTCTGGGGCCAATTAAGGGAAAAGTATTGGGCCGGAGTGGGCGATAGGCCCAAATGGGTGTGAAAGGGATAAATCATAGGGCCTACAATATTGATGGATTGGAGAAGGAGAGGGTAAATGTGTAATAATAAGTTGAATAATTAAATATTTGTGTTTGTGTTTGTTTGTTTGTTTGAGGGTTGAGGGTTGAGGGCAAGCAAAAAGAAAAAGGAGAAAAGAAAGTAAAAAAAGGGGAATGGGGAATTGGAGGAAGTGATTGAATTAGTAAAAGGGGAGGGTCCTACAGAGAGCATCAAATCAAAGTGTGATGGGGTTGCCAGCATCTACTAGAAAACTTTGTTGCTCTCCTGTATTAATAATAGTAATAATAATAATAAAATAAAAAATAAAATATTATTTGTTGTTTAAAAAGTAGGAATAGAGGATGGGATGGGATGGGATGGGAGCCACAAATAGTCCCATCCTTGTCCCTAAATACCTGGTTCAAGTTGACCCCACATCCCACATGGGTGTATAGTGTGGATCCCATCATCCATCACCAATGTCCATCCATATCTCCTCTTGCCCCCACCTCCAAGACCAAATTTATTTATGATTTTAGATAAATTGGTGTGGGTGTGGGTCCTACTGCTATGGAAAAAGAAAAGGAAAAGGAAAAGAGAGAAGAATTTTGGGTTTAGGAGTAGTAGTGAAAGTGGAGTTAAAAAAGAAATATTGAGAGAGAGTGGTGAATAATAATAATATTTGAGAATATAGAAGATCGTCCCCCCGCGGTGTTCTCGCGCGCCTTTCCACTCTTCACTCTTCTTAACACTGACACATCCCTCACCCACTCCCACCTCAATCCTCTTTTCACTTTTTTCTTCTAACACTTCAACCTCAACTATGGCTTAGGCTTACTACTAATTACACACTCATTTTCAACTCTAAAACTTCCATCATTTTATCTCCTACTATACCATTGTTCAATTTTGCTCATAAGATTTATAGTGACTGCAATCTGAATAACCACACCACCACATCATGCAAGCTTCTATCATAACTTCCCCAACTAATTGATTGCAGCTCACTTACACACCACGTCAACTATTCACCACATTTAATGAATATCAATTTTATACTTTTTTTTTTCTTTCCTTTGCCTTAAAAGAACTATTTAATGCTATTAAATTTCCTCTCCTCAAATAATTATATAATGGTAATGATAATGGTAGTGAGGAAATAATGAAAGTGAATAATATTTATTTATTTATTTATTTTATTATTATTATTTTTTTTGTATATATGAGGTTCCTATTTGGCCATAATTATTGCTTTACTCCACCCAAGCTTCCAAGATTGCTAATCTGAAAACAAAAGAATATTTAATTAGAAAATAGAAACGTAGCCCATACGATTCCAGCTACCTACTAAACATTTATCAATCTGATAAAAAATTATAGCATTGGAAATTTTGATAATGGTGAAGAAAGTAGAAGTGGCAGTGGTAGGCCATTTCGGAGGAAGGAATATGCGCGGAAGTGCTTCTGAGGAGGTCTCTCTTGCGGCTGCTGCCACTGCTTCTTCGCCAACTCACTTTCTCCATCGTCTCACCATTTTTCTCAACCGTTTTTAAATTCTTTCCCTCTTCCTCATTTCCTTTTTCTTTTAATATTCATTTATTCCTCCCCAATTTAAATTCAAATTACACCACCTCTAACATTTTGTTCCCTTTCTAACTTTAAATTGCATCAATTCAAGTTCATCCTAAAAATTCATTCATTTCTACTTCCTATTAAGTTTACTTTTCAAAATTTTTCATAAATTAATCAATTATTTTAATTGATGCACCTCCTAAATGTATGATATAAATTTTTGTTCTTTTTTAATTGAAAAGAAGGTTTTTTTTTTTTTTTTTTTTTTTTTTTTTTTTAATATATCTTTAAAATGTGGGGCCCATATTGTTCTTTAATCAATATTTTATATTTATAAAGTTTTGAAAATCATAATTTCAATCCCTTTAATTTCTGTACCATATTCATCTCTAAGTATTTAAATCAGATATTTTAGTTTTAAAATATTAATTTTTTATTTTAAAAATCATTTCTTGCTTTCCCACTATATATATATATATATATATATATATATATAAACAATGTGAACATTTTTCACTATTGGCTAAAAATTATAATATATATTTTTAAATATGGTATAAAAAAGTTAAGTTATTATTGTTGTTTTATTATTGCCTTAACTAAGGGCTGAACGGGAATAAAGAAAATTAAAAACATACCTTGCCGAACAAAATCCAAATCAAATATTATTTGTGGGATTTTAAAAATATTTATGCACATATATTGTTATTGTTATTGAGATATGGTGAGAATGTTGAGGATGTGAGATTTTTCTTAATTTCTCCTAATTCCACTCACAATTATTTTGTTATATATATATATGAAATGATAATTTAATGGGTCCCGCCTCATTTTTGTATATAAAAACATTTTCCTATCATTTTGCTTCCCTAATTTGACTTTTCAAGATTTTAAACTTATTTTATGAAAAGAATTCCCTCCCATATCTGATATCATTACATATTTTCATAATGAATAAAGTTGAATAATTGAGGAATTAATGATTGAGCAAAACATTGATAAGGTCAATGAACTTAAGATCTGGTTGAAATTAGGTAATTACCCTATGTAATTCTATTGTTTCAATTAAAAAAATAAAACCATTTACCTGATAGAGTTCACAACAATACAATATTATATTTTTCTAATTTTAAATCACAAACAGAGTGGAGATTTTGTACAATCTGTCATTTGGTATTTATAATTTCCCAATTTGAGGAGAATAGAAATTAGAAAAAGAATCTTATAAAAAATTATGTTGGTCTCCTTTGGAAATTTGAACTGAATCTAAGTTGGTATAACTATTTTATTTTGTCTGTAAGTGATTCTAAAGGGCAAATCTATAGCTTTCAATTTATGCACGTCATTTTAATACTTTTTATAAAGCAATTTTTTTTTGGGTACAAAAGATGCCATTAATAAGCTGAAGAAAGGGTGACTTAAAAAGAGAGCCATAAAGGCAAATTTTCTTTTTCAGGCATCAATTTACTATACAACTTCCCATGCTTTGCATGCCAATTAATAAAGTGGGGGCTATGAGAATGAGTACCAAATAATTATAAAGAAAATAAAGAATTTGTAAACTAATTAATTATACCTTTTCAATTATTGGTTCTATAAAGTTTAGGTTAAACAGACTTTTTAGAAAAATAAATGTGTGAATGAAAAAAATAAAATAAAATAAAAATTGTAATTGAGCGTTCTTTCACAAAGGTACAATACTTCTACTTACTATTTATAAATAATTGATTCTAGAAAACAAATCAATTGTTTTGAAACAGAATTTTTGTGTGAATTTTTTCCTTACATTATCTAGGATTGAATCTCATGCTTCAAAATTTATAGTATATATTTATGCTTGTTGAGTTATATTTATGTTGCGCTAACTTATCTTTGTGCATTCTACTAAATTATTTTTCAACCATAATTTATATATTAACGAAAGTGTGACGCATAAACATAATTGGCAACTAATATATGATAGCAAAACAAATTAAAATATATAAATTTGCTAGCATGAATTTTTTCTCCAATTCAATATTATATTATATCACATTGACATCATATGTGAGACATGTGAATTTAAATCTACAACTGAAATTCAGATTTAAGCATCATAATAGGCACACTGTTCCTTCTTTATTAATATTATTGCCTTTTAATGTAGTCAACAATCGGTCAATATGTGAGATATCTATCTATAATATTATATGACTTATGAGAGATGACCAAATTCAAATTAAATTTTTTTTTTCTTTTTAGTACTGATAATAGAGATGCGGAGCTAAGCTTACTTTGACAATTAAATCTTTCTTTTTATTTACATCTCAACCAAAGATTTCATAGTATTGAAGATCATTTGTTGAAAAGATCAAATACTACAAAAATTTTATAAGATATATTAATTACTCTTTCAAACTATTGAAAAAATGACATATTGTTCCACGGATGTACTTCATGTTTCTTAAAACATGATTGACTAATTTTTCTTAAAAAATTATAAATTAGTCATAATGATTTTACTATTAACAAAATTCTTGCTTTTGAAATAAAATAAATAACCAAAATTAGAGGTAAAAAAATGTCTTTATAAGTTATGAACTTTCAAATTTATTGCATTTGTGTTATTTAAGTCCCCTTTGGTAATATATTTTTTTTTGTTAGTTTTTTAAAATTAAGCTTATAAAAACTTTTACATCTCTAAATTACTTTGTTATCTACTTTTTACCAAAATTTTAAAAATCAAACTAAAATTTAAAAACTAAAAATATTAGTTTTTAAAAACTTATTTATACTTTTAGAATTTAGTAAATAGTTTAACGTTTGTACTCAACAAATATGTTAGAAAAAAAAAAGCAAATAAATTTAAAATGACAAAAAAATAAAAAATGCAAAACGAAACGGTTTATTTATGGTTTGTGAACTAGAAAAACAAACGATCAAATTTTATCCTTGATTTGTTTTTTGGATTTTTAACATTTTTTTTCTTAAACTTTTGTACGTGCATGATTTTAAGTCTAATAAATTAGAGGCAACCATTTGGACCCTTCAAATTTAAAGTAGTAAAGTCACATGACAAAAGCCAAATGATATATTATATATATATATATTTAAAAAGTTTAAGAATTATAATAAATATTTGAAAAAAAAATCAAATATTTAAATGTGCTAAAATCTAAAATACATCGATATTTACAAACATACCACAACAATTTTAGTCATATTTTAATATTTATTATTGATACAAAAATTGACACCTAATTTTCATGTAACAACAATAGTAAATTTGTAATTTAAAAAAGATAATTTATATAAAATAAGACACTCTAATGCCACCATCAAAGATAGAGAACGTAAAATGTAAAAGAAGTCAGAGTTTTTTAATTACCTAATATATAGAGTTGTAATGATGTATTTATAAGACGTTGACTTAGGTTCATTCCAATTTTATGAAGATTAGACATAGGAATCAATATATTAACTTTTTTAAATCCTAAATAAGTTAGGGCTAAATTCGATTATCAAAATCATTTAATTGCCTTTGAACTTAACATGAGGCCAAGTCTATTTTCAACTTAAAGGGTCTTATTTTTAGTCGTGTCTTGGATTTTCCCCAATAAACATGTAAAGAAACCTATTTATTTTTAATTGAACACAATATTTGAATTTAAATTATAAAAACCACCTCTAAAATAGGGTGATAATTGCAATTATGCCCTTAAATTTTCAATTTAAAATTAGTTTCCTATACTTCAGCGTTAAAATTAGACACTCAAACTTACGATAATTGGAAAAATTGGACCCACAAATGATGAAAATTGAACTCTAAAACTTATACAAATGTTACAATTTATACAATTATGTAAGTTTGAAGGTCCAATTTGATCCAATTTTAATATTTATGTAATTTTAAAGATCCAATTTCTAAAATTGAAAGTTTAAAGATATAATTGCAAATTTGTGATTAGGGATAGGTTTTTCAATTATAATAATAATAATAATAATACATGGCAGTTTATATTTTATCATAAATAATTGGGCAAGAATAACAAGTGTGTCCCTTTTCTAAATATAAATAATGCCATATAGTATAGTCCACGTATGTACTCACAGTTTAATAGAACTATAAAGTCTTGACAGATGAGAAAAAAAATAATCTTTTGATTTTAATTTCGGAAGAAAACTAAATAAATAGGCAATAATGTGTGTGTGTGTGTGTTTTTTAACCCAACAAATTTAAGCACTATATCACTAATCAAAAGGTATGAAATTTTAAATTTCCAATTGAACTTAAAAAAACACACACACACACACACACATTTTTGGATAAAAATGAAATCTCAGAAAGTAGTTTAATTTGTTGGAGATGTTTTATTTCACTGTGTGGATTAGGTAGGGGATAAAAAAGTATCATGTAACATATAGTTCTATTAGGTGCTAACTAGATTATACAAAATTAAAGTAAATTAAATGAGATTACAATGATGATAATGGTTAAATGAGTGGTTAAAAAATGTAGGAACATACATGGCAGAGAATGAAGGGGGAAGTTAATGGGGTTGACCGTTATGTTGCCAAATATCAATAAAAAAGAGTTGGTAGATTGTTAAAACATGTCCTACAAATATCAAACATGAAATTGAAGTCTTAATGTGTGGGTGTGACATAGGGATGCGACAGTAACAGCTCATTTTCATATGATATATGATGAAAAAAGGACGGTATGATTTGATTGTGAAAAGGGCTCTAACTCTTAAGGCCACCCCCCAATTCCAATAATATACCACTAATTCAACTATTTCTCATACTCCAATCCAACTAGGATCACAATATGCCACGTCATCCCATTACATCCCGTGGATCTAGTTTGCTCATGTAATCATAAAGATGAAGTTGTATATCAAACTATCCTATCCAAGTCTATAATTTAAAATGGTAAGTTTGGTCGACCAATTTAAGATTGTGTCTATTATTTAGTTAGGTTGTTAAAAATAATTCGCTAATAAATTATTGAATTTAAGGTTGTGTCGGTTCCGTTCATGTACCTTAAGAGTTTTAAGATTGTATTATGTGATTTTTTAATTTGATGTCCAATACACTCGTATTAATAATAACTTTAGGAAATCAAAATGTAGTGCGCTTTTTCTTTTTCTTTTTTTGTTTTAGAATTTTTTTTTATAGTAAATTAAGTTTAGGGTTTAACATTTATGACTTTCATTTTTCAAACTTTATAAATATGGCAAATATACAATCTCTAAATAGTTTCTTGATTTAGCAATGATGAATTTTTAATGATTTATTCTTAAATAATTAATTGATAGAGAGAGAAGTAGAGACCAGCAATTGATAACTAGATGTGCGGTGGTTGACAGAGGTAAGTGGTGATGGAGTGGTGATCAGCGATAAATGGTATGTTATTAGTGAAAGAAAGATGTTGGAGGAAAGAAAGATAGAGAGAGAAAGAGAGAAAAATGGCAACTAACAACGAGCGATCAGTGATTGAATGTACGACAATCGACAGGAGGTAGAGCGGTGGGCGGCGACAAATGGTGTGGAACAATGCTTATTGTTTGTAGAGAGATATTAGGGGGTGGGGGTCTACTGCTTTGTAGAAGAAGAAGTTCAAGTTTTTTTTTTTCTTTTTTTTTTTTTTAATTTTGAATTCTAAGTGTATCATTTTAATTCAAATGTATCAAGGGGTATCAAGTGTACATCAGTAGTGTATCAAGAGATATCAAGTGTATCATGGTGTATCATCAAGTATGTATAAAGTGTATCGGGTGTATTAGATGTATCAAATGTGTAGCAGGTATATTCATACATAATTTACATTTTTTGTTTTAAAACACGAGTTGGGCTTGTTTTTTTTTTTTTTTTTTTTTTGCTATTTTTGCAAAACTAAAAAGTTTGGACTACAAACCTAATATTAAGAACTTATTTTGACCATTTTGCAACTAGCATTTTTTTTATATACACTAACGTTTTCACGTATGCATGCATGCTAACGTGAGCATAACTCAATGGTAATTGTCATGGTCTTTTTCGTTAGAAGTCGGATATTCGATCCCCATCTTAGTAATTATTGTATTGAAAAAAAATATTCCACTTGAGCATTAAACATATTAAATTAATGGACAATGTATATATAATTTAGCAGCATTTGATATGTATTATTTATTTGAGACTGAGGTTCAAATCCTCTCGCCCTCATTGAACCTAAATAAAAAATTTTAATAATCCTTGAGACCAAACTTGTAGTTGAGCCAAATTTATGTAATTTTGGTGTTAATAAATTATATATTTTGAATATAGGTTTTACTTTAACTTTTTTTTTTAAAAAAAATCAATTTAATCCCTATTTGTTATTATATTTATGGTCAAAATTAACTATAATATAGTTTTGGTTTTCAAATTATACTTGATTGTGAAAAGAAATTATAATATGTCTTAGTCAAAGTTTCAATAAGTTATAAAATTAGTTACTAAACCAAAATTGACTTAAGATAAATTATACTTAAGAAATGTATAATTTATCAAGATGTTAGAGGTTTAAAATTCTTCTTTAGTGTTATTTGAGAACTTAAAAAATATATAAAATTAGTTGTTAGATTTTATTAAAGTAATTTAATGATTAAATGTGGAAATGACTTATATTATAGTCTTTATCAATAATTTAATTAATAGCAGTATCTATCATTTGATTTTTTCCAAAACAAAATTTCTTTCATTATGTTATTGACTATTGACATGATCTAGCGTTATTGTTTCTATGGACAAGCAATAATATATGATCTGGTACTATTAGTTTTTTATTTCATAGATTATTAAGCATACATAAATATTAACAAATAACAAACACAAATCACATCATTGGTTATTTATTTATTGGTTAAATTGTAAAAAATACCCTTAAACTATGCACTTTATGTTAAAAATATCCATGAAATTTCAAAAATTAAAAAAACACTTTTGGACTTTCAAACAAAGTTCAAAAATACCTAAAAATACCCATGCTGTTAGTTATGGATAAAACTGTTAAAGTTTTGTTTCAAAAATACCTTTGAACTTTTCAAAAGTTTCAAAAATACTCTTCACTCAAAAAAAAAAAAAAAAAAATTCACCGTAGGTATATGAACAAAACCTGTTAATACCTCGTTACATAATAACTTTAATTTTTTTTTTTAAAAAAATGTTTGTAATTGCTCCTAACATTAATATGGTGATAAATTTGTTTGAAGTTTTTTTAAATTAAAAAAAAAAATAAATTTTAAAACAATTTATATAGATATCTTCAATTTTTTCATATAGATACTATTAATTTTTCAATTCTTAGCTTAACAAATTTTCTCACCAACCAAAATTTTAAATTAAAACATAAAATCCCATGAGATCTCACAAATTTAAAAATCAAAATCTCCCTTTAAACATACCAAAACAATTACAAAAACGTTAGTAAAAAAAAGTTCATTGTTTCAAAATTTTCTATTTTTTAAAGTTTAAAAGTATTTTTAAAACATTTTAAAGTTGATATATGAATATTTTTAACACAAAACGAATAGTAAGGGTTTTTTTTTTTTTTTTCCTTTTAATTTAGCCTTTATTTATTCGACC
Organism: Citrullus mucosospermus; assembly: GCA_030954485.1. Taxonomy (NCBI): domain Eukaryota; kingdom Viridiplantae; phylum Streptophyta; class Magnoliopsida; order Cucurbitales; family Cucurbitaceae; genus Citrullus; species Citrullus mucosospermus. Next base: position 28,241,635 of record CM062059.1, on the reverse strand, counting down.
AATTGTGTTTAGACTAAAACTAAAAACATTAATACAAAAAAGATTAAAGTACAAGATTTTATACTAAATTATCTACTTGGTCTCGGCAGCTTGTTAAAGCCGTCAAAAGAAAAGAAAAGAAAAAAGGAAAATTTGCAATATGTGACACTGATTGGTTTTCTAATCTCAATGTTGATTGGTTTTCTAACTATCCTACAGTTGTATGAATCAAGCACACAAAACAAGTCAATGAAATAAATAACTTCCTCTAATAATAATAATAAAAATAAAAAATGTATTTGGTCCAAGTAGTTTGTGAATCCCACTGCCAAAAAATATCAATTTTATATCTTATCAATTATTTACACCGTGGATTTCAAGAGTTCACAACTCTTTAGACTTCGTAATTCTTTCCTCTTATTAGTAATAGACTTTATTGTTGACATACTCTTATTAGTTATATAGTCTATCACTGGAATACTTTGAGAGCTAAATCCAGATTTTGCTATATTTATAAATTTTTTTCTTTGTGTTATATATATTAATACTTTGAGCTTCAGGTTATATTTACAACGGTAAAAAAGATAATAATAATAATAATAATAATGTGTGTAATGTATTGTCTTATTCTCGCTGATTTATCCAATCAACATTTCCTATTTTTAAGATTTTGTAAATATAGCAATTATATAAGAATTCTACAAATTTGACGAATGATTTTTTTTTTTCTATTTTATCCTTACCAATTGAGTTTATACGTTAAAAAAAAGTCTATTAGTAATAGATTATCACACTTAGAAGTCTATTCCTTATTGACTATCCGTCTTTGGAAGTATATTAGTATTTCTTTTTTACAATAGATAAATGGTAGAAGGATCAAGAGGTGCAACAAAATATCTCAATGAGGTTAACAAATTTGTAGTTATTCACACGAGGTTTCTAAAGAAACATGTTTCGTGGAATTTAACTTGAGTTGATGTAGATTTGATGCAGATGTTGTTCGATTTTTAGTACTTGATCCTCTAATTCTCTCTCATTGAATGCGTACACTTGATGTATGGAAGCGGAGCGTGTGGATGTTCTTGAAATTGGAGTCTTGAAAGAATGTCTTTGTTCTAAAGAGTTTCAGACTTCGAGTGTGGTTCAGCTTCAGGAGTTAGGAGTTTTCTGATTGCAGGGAGAATTCTCTCTAAGCTCTCTGGAGCGTGGAATTTCTAAACCCTTCAAATGGAGCGGGGAGAACTCATTTATAGAATTCTCAGATGACCTTTATGGGCTTGGGCTTAATTGGTCAATGGATTTGTCCCTTGGGCTCAACTAATTGATTTGGGACTTTTTTGGCCTTTGGGCCAAATTAAGCCTATTTTTTAGGTCAATTGGATTTTAGCCTAAATAATTATACCAAATTGGATCAAATTATTTTATTCAATCTAATGATCATGATGAAAACAGATGGCGTCATCAGAATTTGCCAATTTATGTCTTCAGTTATAATTTGGGACACATGTCAACTTTTAATTAGAGTCCCAAATTCAATCATTTGTAATTTCGCCATTAATTTAAGAAATGACGTGACAATTTGTGATTGATCCAAAATTTTTCATTGTTAGCGGTACCACGTCATATCTTAAAACCAGGAGGTCTATCTATGATAGACTTCAATCATTCTAATGAGCGTTCTTTCTAATGTGTTGATGGAGTTTTTAAACTTTATACACAAGTTGTATTAAAATGAATATAACTCAATTGACATCAAATATGTAATACTAATCTCGAGATTATCAAAAAATAAATTTTGTTAGGCATATATCAACCATCACACCAATAACATACATGAATTATTATATTACAAATGATATATCACATGTGATCTAATCTTTACTTCTTAGCTTCCGAATGTGTTGTACAACTAAGTTAAATTTGGTAGTAATAAATATGTACTCTCTTTTCTAAAGTATGAGTCACATTTTGATAAGAACAACAAAATTTACATCAATCTCCATAAAAATATGATATTGTATACTTTAAACCTAAACTCTAATAATTTTTTACAATTTATTGCACTAAACCAAAAAAAAAGAAAAACAGTACATGTTAATTTGGAATCCACCATTTTAACTACTCTCCAACAGTATTTATATTGGAGAGTTTGAAAAGTTAGAAAGGGATATAAGAAAGAGTTTAAGAATAGTTGAATTTTTAAAAATTTGTTTAAAGAAAGAGCAATTGTTAAGTGAGGGGGTGAAAAGGCAGAAGCAGCACAATTGGGAATAGAGATAGAGAGAGGGAGGCAATTGGGAAATGGGAAGAAAATGAAAGGGAAAGAGAAAGCACCTGGGAACGGAGCGTATTGAGCAGTAGTGTGTAGTACAGTAGGTGTTTGTGTGTGTGTGTTGTATATAATAAATAAATAGTTGTGTGCATGGGGAAGATGCGAGGAGCAGCTACCACACGCACTGCACTCTCTCTCTCTCTGCATAATACACACAGTACAACCTCATTATACAGAGCTACAGTGAATGAATGATATGAAAACCAATTAAATAAAAGAAAAGAGAAAAGAGAAAGATGATGGGGAGTGGTAGTCTCTGAGCATTTTGGGGTTGGACTTGTCTTATCTCGAAACCCTAAAGCCAGTGGTAATGACTAATGGCAGGCCCCGTTTATACCGCGGGAGTCTCGGGGGGATGGTGGTGGATATGTCAGTTTTTCTGAGTTTTAGTTCGAGTTTCAACCCCACAAACCCATTCCCTTTTAATTACCTTTGTTTCTCTTCCATTTTTCCCTTCCCTCAACCACCCATTCTTCTTCACAAAACAACCCCTCCTCTCCCTTTCTCCTTCCCCCCCCCATCTCTTTCCATTCCATATGTATTCATCTTCTCTACAATTCAGCATACAACTATCATACTTCAACTATCATTTTCCTTCCCATACTTTAGTTTTAATTTTCAATTCTCATATTTTCAATAACTTTTAAATTTAATTCCTTTTAAATTGATTTTTATCGAATTCAATTAAATAATTATAATAATTTTCATGCAAGAAAATAGAATATGTGAATATGTTTTCAAAATCTATAGATAAGAAATAAATAAGATTTAAATACAATTATAAACTAACATTTTATGGACTAAATTTAAAATTTATTAAAAATATAAAAACTAAAATTTGACAATAATTAAAACCACATGAACTAAAATTAAATAAACTTTAAAGTATAGAGATAAAAATAGTATTTTAACCTAAAATTTTATTTCATATATTTGTTATTGACATATTTTAATAGATTTAACAATAACATGATGGAATAAAACGACCATAGCTCAACTAACATATAATTTATACTATATCGACTTCAAAGTTAGAGATTTTATTCTCCCTATATATATAAATAAATATGTATATTAAGAGGTTTTATTCTATATATATATATATATAAATAAGTATATTAAGGCAAAACCAAACAGACCAAACACAAAACAAACTTCCTCAACTAAAGCAAAGGACATTTCCAGCAACCCATCATCCTTAAAAAGCTATTTTAACCCCCACCAAGCAAAGAGACACAACAAAAAAATATTATATAGAGAAGTCAAGTCAAGTCTCTGCGGTCGTCAAAGCATGAGGAACCTCTCATGGTAATAAGAAAAAGTGTGAATGATGTGAATATATTCCAAATTATTTTAATTATTTTGTCAAAAAAAAAAAATTCATGAAAAATATAAGACACAAAATGATGGATGTAATTATATTATAAATCAAAAAATTTTTAACTTGTTTTAAAAACCTTCAAATTTTTATTTACTAATGTAAGTAATTTCTTTAAACTTTTTATCTTTATAAAATTTTCAAAAATATCTATTCACGTCAATATTTTTTATAAGACTTGGACATTTTCGTCAATATTAGTATTTTAAATTTTCGAGAGGTATTCGTCAGAGAGATCCCTTATCCCCTTTTTGTTTGTCATTTCCATAGACTACCTATCTAGCCTTATTGAGGAAGCTCAAAGAAAAAAATCTTATAAAGGGCTTTAAAATGATTTCAAATAGATTGCATATCTCTCATCTTCTCTTTGCAAATGATATTCTCCTTTTCTCAACGGCTAATGCTACTCACCTAAAGAATCTTCACTTTGTTATAAATACTTTTGAACTTGCTTTGGGACTAAAGGTCAATATGCAAAAATTTGTTATTGCCAATGTTAATGTGGAAGACTCCTTATTGCAACAGGCAAAATCTATATAGGGTGTCGATCTGCACATCTCCCCTTAGACTATTTGGGCATGCCATTAGGGGGCAATATGAAGAATATCAACTTCTGGTCCCCTATTATTGAAAGGATAGAGAAAAAGTTTGATTCTTGGAATTACTCATATATCGTCTCAAATGGTGGTAAACTCATTCTCATACAAGTGATGCTTGCTAACCTCCCTACCTATTACGTGTCTGTGTTCAAGGCCCCTAACTCGATCTAAAAAGAAATCGAAACACATGAATGGAGCCCCAACTTTCGAAGACCTATATTTAGCCGTGAACAAGAGCTTTGGAATCAGATCACATATGGGTGGACTCATCCAAGACCCGAGATTGTAGAAGATCTTATCCAATGGAGGCAAACTGCATATGGCTTGGTTAGTGTCAAATTGCTGAAAAAAATCATCACAATTGCTTCCCCTAGCAATCTATCCATGGATGTGGGCTTTCTCTAGAACACTAAATTTTCCAAAAAATGCATCTTTTTCGTCTAGTCCTTCATACACGAAGGTTTGAACATTGGGGACATTTGTCAGGTATGCTCCCTTAATAAGATGCTTAGCTCGAAGTGGTGTATTCTTTGTAAAGCAAATGGTGAATTTTCTAAGAATTTATTCATACACGATTCATTCTCAAATTTTCTTTTGGTCTATCCTCAATTTCGCTGAACACCCCGTTGCCAAACAATTTGGAAGATATGTTGTTTGTTTTAACTCATATTAAACAAAATAGCAAAAAGAAAGTTTTGCAGAGCAACTTGATTAAAGCTTGCTTTTGGTGCATATGGATGGAGAGCAACAAAAGAACTTTTAAAGATGATAAGAAGTTGTCTGCCCATCTATGGGAAGATATTATTTATCTGGCAGCTCAATATTATACCAAATCTAATCTTCTTCGTGATTATAATATTTCTTATATAGCTCTTAATTGGAAGGCTTTCCTCTAGCATTTCTCCTTTTGTGACTCGGACTTTGGGCTCTTTTGACTTTGTATATTATAATTCTATCAATGTATTTTCGAACCAGGGCGTGATTATATTAAATTCTATCAGTTCAACTTATATTAAATTAATTATAAATGAATGAATAGTCGAAAGGGTATTTTTGGAACATGATGTAAATTTAAAACATTGCGGGTAGAAATCCTACAAAACAAACACAGTTATCCAAATATTTCCATATATCTTCAAAAACATTCTTACAAAATATACATGATTATCTAAGGATATCAAACATATGTAATTTTGGATATCTATAATTTTGGGCGTCTAATTATTTCGGTTACCTACATTCATGAATAATAAAATGTTAGGTTTTATGTCCTAAAACTCATAGTTTGTAAACTTTGAACATATTCTCCATAAAGTTGTTATCGAGGTTTATTCAGTAAATTTGTTATTGAATATGTGAATTGCATTTATTAAATCCAATAAACTAAGAACCACCAGCCATAGCTTGAATACTTAGACTTTATGTGTAGACATAAAATTGGATCAAGTTTAGGTAATAGCCAAAACGATCTATAGTATAGGGATAAGACTGAGTACCTTATCCTGGGGACACTATGGTTGCGACTCATTTTGTATTTGATACAAACGACGTGATCTTATATCGTTCATGTAGAGACATGAGAGTGGGGACATCCTATGCAATGAGTTTGCATATAAGACCGAACCATGAAATAATCACTTTTACTTTATAACACAATTTACTATTAAGACTAATTACTTTGACATAATGACCTAGGTAACTTGATCTTAACCCTGAGCTAACTATGAACTCTAATTTATTTGGGGTGATCCTTTAATCTGCATGGGTGAGAGTGGCTCGAGTTCACCGACTTAATAAGCCTTCCATTGTCGATAAGACCATGTAGATAGCTAGGGACATAGTCCTACAAAATGGAATTCACTCGTACCTTATTTAAGGTTAGTTGAGAAGTTGTTCCCTTAAGTGTTAACTCCGGGTCTTGAACAAGGGGCCCCACCATCTCATTGGCCTGAAAAGGACTCGGTTTGATGGTTGGACCACAAACCAATTATTAATTAGAGGATCAGTGGGACTTAAAGAACGAGTTGTAATTATAGGGGTAAAACGGTAATTTTGACTCAGATGTAATTATGAACAACTTGTGAAGGATGAACTTACTTATCATGGTTATATCAAGTGGACAAAAATATATCTACAGTGAGGAGAGTGCAACTAATAGGCTATAGTGGAGTGTCCCGGTAGTTAATGAATGTTAATTAACTAGGTTAAAGAGTTCAGCCGGTTAATTTCGGATCATTGGAGCTCATGATCTATAGGTTCATTAGGCCCCCTTGTTAGCTCATGGACTAAACCTTAGAACAATGTGTTGAAAGAATTTGAAAACATTCAAATTCATTTAAGGAGTAAATTTTACATTTTGTTCATTTTAATTATGTATTAAACGAACTTAGAGAGTTGGTAATATTTAAACGTGATTTAAATATTTTTTTGATGAATAGAGATTCATCGATTTGGAAATTGTCAGGACAAGTAAAAATTTTATTAATTTAATATAATTAATTAATTTAAATTAGAGAAATTATCTTAAATGGCAAAACTGCTGAAAATATTTACAACTAATAGCAACATACACCGTCTATCTGCGATAGACTATGATAGATCGATCTATCGCAGGTAAACAATGAAATTTTGATATATTTGTAAATATTTTGGTTCATTTTGCTATATTTGAAAAGAGCCATTTAAATTAATTATTTATATATATTTAATATTAAATTAATTAATTGGAAAATTGAATTTAATGGAAATTAAATTTGAATTTGAGAAATTCACTTTTAATTCCTTGGATTTCTCGACTATTGCATGGATGAGTAGGAGGTGTTTACCTCTTAATCCACCTTCTTCCAACATCAAATTTATCTTCTTAATCACCATAGTTGGTGTCAATGTACATGTAAAAATTGTTTTGCATGGTTTCTTCTTTATATAGAAGAAAGAAATATTGATAAATGGATGATTTGGTTGGTGAATTTTGCTAAGAAATTCATTTCACTCAAAACTCTCAAAAAACTCTTTGTTATTCACAATTTGCTCCAAATTCATCACAATTTGGATCCCACAATCCATTTTGAGGCCAGAGGATAACGAGGAAGATCCTTCTGGTGGTCCACGAAGTATCGTGATAAAAAATTTGAAGGATTTTGATTCAATTTTGAGCTACAATAAGTAAGTATCAATGCTTGATCTGTTTTTCGGTTTTAGAACAAGCATGTTTAATCTTCAAAATTGATGTAATTAGAGTGTTTTAGATCCTAATCGCTTCCCTTATTTATTTCCTAACTCCTCTATGAACGACTCTCGGAAGTTTAGATACTAAAATTATAATTTAATATTTGAAAAAGATTGAGAGGTGGGTATGTAGAAAGAGAAATGTAGCTTTTGCCTTTAATTATTAGGGTTGTCTTTGTAGATTGAATTAAAAAATATCGATGTGGGAAGTAGGAGTAAACCACATATGATTGTACTTGAATGATTAATTTGGTTAAAGCAGCTTGGACATACAAAAGACTAAAAGAGACCACTAGTTGAGTTGAGAATTGAATGGATGGAAATTTAGTTGTCAAAATGTTTGTATGATTTTCATTTGCTGTTCTAAGGATTTAGTCGGAGATAGGGGAGCCGCCGGCGGAGGAAAGTATGCTCCCGTGACCCTAGAAGAAATTGATATATCAAAATCTTGTTGATTTAACTCCTGTTTAATTCAATCTAATTAATTAAAACCAACTAAAAATAATACTTTAAAACTTATATGGAGGATTCGAGAAAGTGATAGAGGGTACTAATTCTAATTAAGTTTGTTTTTTTAGTTTAGGTAAAGAAAATTTTTGTGTGATTGTAATAAATTTTTATACAATAAAATGTGGGTCATGATTATCATTCCTATCAATTTTAGAGTTTTTCACTTTTTCTTTTTAGATAGAACGTAAACAAGTAATAAAGCCACCACAACCAACAAGAAGGGGAAAAACACAATTTCTTTCTCTCAACTTGAGTTTTTCACTTAAATTTTTGTACATGTTCTTTTAATTTCCCAATTACTTGCATTTATTCGTGGGGTGAAAGTGGTTTTTTTTGTTTTTTATTTGTTTTTTTTTTCATTTGAATTAACCCATAAATAAAAAGAGAAAAACAAAAAAAAAATGATATGGCCAGACCAAATATATGGTACTACAAAAAAACATCTAACATGACAAACATATTAGCTGTAGAAAAAAATGAAAGTTTTCATTTTTGTACACTATATTTGTAACCATTTCATTTCTTCGTGTCCTTTGGATGCAAAGTTTCCAATCCCCATGTTTCTTCTTTATTTATTTATTTATTTATTATTTTATTATTTTATTATTTTATTTTATCAAGTAAGTTGGCCTTTTCTCTTTTATGTGTATATATAAGAGAAATACTTCTCAAGCAAAACTTGCATTAAAGAGAGGGAAAAATATGAATGGAGGTAATGATGGAAATGGCATATCAAGGCCTATTCTTTCTGTCATTACGAGTCCCCCACTGTTTGTAGTTTTGGTTATACTTAGAGCTTTGCTTCTCAATATTTGTCAATATTGGTTGAAGTATTAATATGATTTTTTTTAGTGTCTAAGTCAGTTTACGTATACTTCAATTGATCTCATATAACAACCTGTCTAGTTTTATAACATTTGAGTGTGTTAAGGGAACTCCTATGATGTTAAATCTTAGGTTGATTGCTCATTTGATCACCAATTAATCTTGATTTTTACTTACGGAATATTCTACAAATTTTCAAACTTTCAAGGAGTGTGTAACAACACTAATACAATTAAATTTATTACAAAACATGTCAACTTAAGCTTTTTAACATGGTATAATAGCTAGTAAAAGATTTTATATTGTATAAACTCTTGAAATGTCATTTCCTTTTCAATTAATATTGATTTTCAATTGTTTGATATTCTATAAATTTTTAAGCTAACCCACACGTGATAGAAGTGTTTGATTATTGATATAATTAAATTTACAGTGATTTGTTAGCTCAAGCTTTTAGATTGATTGATGATTTAACCTAGCAAAATAAATCTTATTATAACTTTGTACTTGCAATTTAATTTACTTTGTCAAAGTTGAATCACGTACATAAGCAATTATAGATCTCAAATTGATCGACTAAATATTGTATAGTCAATCATATTATTTCTTTCCTCTCGAAAGTCATCATTGTCACGTTATTATTACTTTTCTTTTTTTCTTTTTTTTTATTTGATATACTCTGTTTCTTACAATTTTAATCCAAATTTTAAAGTTAAGAGAAGTCGTGCAACAAAAAATTTTCTTTTAAAAAGTGATGTTTTACATAATACAAAGTTTTTTTTTTTTTTTTTTTTTTTTCAATCAAGAAATAAAATCTTTATCAAATGAAAGTATTAATTTATCTAATCAACGAAATAGTCCAACCCACTTGGGAATTACTTCATATACTTTAATATCTATATTTTAGTGTGTGAGAATTTTAGCTGAAAGTAAGTTGTCCTTTGAAATTTACTATCAAAGAGCATGACTGTCTTTACCATTCAGACGTGTGGTCAACAAATCAAATTCTCTATGGTTCTGTCAAAAACAAAAAAGAAAAGAAAGAAAAAAAAAAAATCAAATCTCTATGGAGTTAAAAAATTCGTTTTTTATATTATACTTTTTTAAGGCAATTATATTATCTACTTACACTTTACAATTAATGGACCCCACAAATAAATATATAGATTATACAAATTCATATATATTTATATGTACCATCATCATTGTTTACAGTACAAACTCAAGACTTGTTACGCAGAACTTTATTTAAATGTCATAATAAAATATTGTTTTATTGTAATTTATTCTCACAATCAAGAATGTTTTTCTTTTCTCGTTTATCGATGCAAATCTTAAATCTGATGGGTAATATTTCCCCAACCGAGTTGGTTTGTTTATTTTTTATTGTTTTTCTTTTTTGAAAAACAGAGTTGGTTTATTTATTGTTCTAGAAAATAAATGTCAGGAAAAAAAGAAAAAAAAACCCGTCTATGTCCATTGATTATAATATGTTGACCTAAACAACACACCAAACCCCACCCCTAAACAAGAGGGAAGTAACTTAATAAGAGAAAACATCCTTTTTAGAATGGGGTGCAATTTTGAAAATAAGTCAAAATTGCGATCGCATGAGCAGTTTTGTTCTCGTCTCGTGAGACAGGATAAAAAAGGAAACAATATTATAATTAACAACAATTCCAACAAAAATAATATCCTTAATGAGGACCCTAATCTCTATTAAAGAAGTGTCCTCTCCATTCAAGAGTTTAATGACCTCCAACGCATTAGATTCCATCTCAATAGGAGGATTGTTGCCAGATTCAACTCTCGATCAATCACACATAAACCCTTTAACAATACTTCCACTTCAAAAAAACTAACACTACTGCACCTTTGGGAGAACTTGCAACCACCCAAATTTGCTTAACCCTCGTGATTTTGAACCAACCAACAAAGCCAGCCTCTACCACTTGCCTACGACTAAAAGGAAGACCACCTGCCCTTGCGGATCCAATTATTCCATAGGGTTCATATTAAGTTGGGAGTTTATCTCGATTCTAAGAAAGTCAAAGTCACCCACTTTCATATGACTCTAACGCTTTGTTTAACTCCACCTTGAACATAGGAACCACAAACAATCTCGATACTAAATGGGAGATTGCCTATTCCCGCCAACATCAAACAAGCCAATATAAGATGAAAGAAATAGTCCTAGATTTTTCTAAAAAACTTACACTTCCACAAGATATGACATGTGTCTGACAAACAAAAAAAAACAAAAAGAGTTAACAAATAGCCCTTTCTTATTCATATTACAAATAGTAGACAAAGAGATATCATTAATAATTCTCTAACAAGATATCTTGACTCGCCCAATTCTATTACAATTCTATTACAATGATAAATAAATTTAATAGAAATCAATAGTGCACGTACAAATTCAAGCATTTCTCATTGGATAAAATACCAATAAATTTTGAAATAGTTGAACTAAAAAATACATTAATGGTGTCATTACACTTTTATGTGGTTGTTAGGAGGGTGGTACTAAAAATAAGTTTTCATACTCTTTTCAAAATAAGGAAGAAATAATAATAAATATGTGTTTGACAGATAATCTAGATTCTTTTTCTGAAAGTTGTTGTGAGATTCTGCAATTTTTGAAAATCAACATTTTTATGTTTTCATTATATTTAGATTTTGAAATTTAAAATTTAAAATATAAAATTATATTAAATAAAGATAAAAACATTTAAAAATACAATATGTCATGCTATAAACTCAATTAGTTTTTTTTTTTTTTTTAAAAATACAATATATATTATGTAGTGTATTATAAAGTATATAAAATTACAAAATAATAATTATGCGAGTAACTACAACTAGTTTATGATTTATAAATATATAGTATTGAACATATTTTAAACAATAGTTTAAATTGGAACCCAATGTCCTACCAAATGCATATTTAAAAATATTGAAATACAACTTTGTCCTATTGAATTCCTTAATTACAAGTTTTTGTTTTTAAATTCTCTACTAGTTGTTAGATTTTAGGATTATTCTAAAAATGCCATGTATATTTGTTAGTCAACAGTCTCCCTTACCCTACATTGTTCTCAATAACATAGGACATTCAATAATGTATGCCGGAAAATTTTACTTAAACAAGTTAAAAAATGGAACCAATGAGAAGCAATGAAAATAGAAAAATAGTTTCATTAATGTACTTTTCATATTTAGAAAAAAAAGTCTTGGCGTTGGTCGTGGAATTGGATTTGGAACACTCATTTTTCTATTTGTAAGAGATACCCAATTTAGTAATTCAAACAATTAATCAATTAAAGATTAGATATGAACATTAAAAAAAAAAAAAATCAAATCAATAATAGTTCCCCTAATTGCTTGGCTTGTTATTTGCTTTTCGCAATTATCTCAATTATTTAATTTCATTTTTTTAATTTTAACTTTGAACAAAGAAAGACTCGTCAACTACCACCTAAACCCCAAACAAAAAAAGAAAAAAAAATAATAATGTCCAGAGCTGCTAAGCTGTGAAGTTTGAGACAAATTTTCATTATTCAAAATTTCATTTCTATTTTTCCACATCTCCACGTGAAATCCGACATCTCTTCATCTTCTTCTTCCTCCGCCATGACCCTTCCATGCAATAGATTCACTTCAAGGCCTCCTTAAAACTCCGATTCTCAAAATTCTTCTTAATTATTTCGCCCCCCCCTTTTTACACATCCATTTATCAAACCATTTCATCATAACCTTCCTCTTGCCGGCGAGTTCCAAAGCCACGTGGCAACGGCGGTTCACAATTAGGGTTTTTTTTAGGGCTTTGTAAGAGAAAGTAGTAAAGTTTGGGGTTTTGAGTGAAAAATGGAGGAATATAATAATGAAGTAAACGAGAACTCAAATGGGAGAGGGAATTTCTTGTATGGATCAGGGAATTCTTCATCAGGTAATTTTGGAAGATCAACGGCTGAGATGGGTGTTGTTAATACCTTTCATCTTCAACATGGAACCGACTGTTTTCAACCGCACCACCCGATTGTCAAAACTGAAGCCACTACTTCACACCATCAGCTTCTCAAATTTCATTACCCTTTAATCAGACCACCACCACCAGCTCACCCGCCGCCGACATGTCGTCCTGAACAAAACGGTGTCGTTGATGTTGAAGCCATTAAGGCTAAAATCCTTGCTCATCCTCAATACTCCAGCCTCCTCGAAGCCTACATGGAATGTCAGAAGGTAACCCAAAATAGGGGGAAAATACCCATAAAATTACAAACGGGCCCCTACCCTTCAATTCCAAAATTCATTTTAATCTTAAAATTTTAATTTTTCTTTTATTTTCATTTTTTGAAGGTGGGTGCTCCGCCGCAAGTGGTGGAGCGGCTGGTGGCGGCCCGGCAAGAATTTGAAGCACGGCAGCGTTCTTCCATGGTTTCTGGAGATACCACAAAGGATCCAGAGCTTGATCAATTCATGGTGTGTGACAAACCATAGCCTATAGCCACCATTTTCTTTTCTTTTTTTTTTTTTTTTTTTTCCTTCCCTTTTTAAGTGCTAATTAAATAATTTGACTTTAAGAATAAACGAGTTATTTATTTATTTTTTAATCAAAAAATAGGAAGCTTATTACGACATGTTGGTGAAATATCGGGAGGAACTTTCAAGGCCGATTCAAGAAGCCATGGATTTCATGAGAAGGATTGAATCTCAGCTCACTTCTCTCTGTAATGGCCCAGTTCGGATCTTCAATTCCGGTAATTCTTGTTTTAATCCAATTGAATGGAACCCTAATCACAACCCAATTACTCACTTTAACTTGTGGATTTATTTATTACATATGATTTATACATTTTCTTTTAATTATATGATATTGAAGACAGAATGCGCGGATATTTGTAATGCGGTGTGTGTTATAAAACAAATCATGATCTGCCCACGTTTTGTTCTGCAATCTGTGGGTTATTTTTTAATTCAACATCAGATCTCTGACACTATAATTTTCATTGATTATTATGCTTAATGAGCTCGAATTATGACCATATGTTTGATTAGGTTTATTTATTTATTTATCTTTATTGGTTTTGGGGATGTTTACAAATCCGAGATTCATTGCATCATTGTTTTAGTTATTTACTTAAATGGGCTTATTAATGACCTCAAACTCATTCAAATCAAAGCTTAATTAAGTAAATTTAGTCCAACATAGGATTCTGTTCATATCAAACCCTACCCCATGTAGGTCCTGTCAGTGAAAATATATATATATATTTCTAATTTTATTAACAATCTGTAAAATGTGTCAATTCTTTTCTCTTCTATGTTCTTCGAATTTCTAAATCCAACCCTTTTCCTCCCCCCTCTTTTATTGCTCAAACCAAACGCTACCCTTTGTTTTTCATTTTCTTTTCTTGTATTTACTTCATTAATTTGATTTGGTTGATGTAGTAGGGTTATGAAATATTAAGCTAAGCAGCTTAACCACATGCATGCAAAATCACATATGCTAATTAATTTATCATTTTAATGAAAGAATAGAGTTTGGAATATTTTATATTTGATATATTCGATGATGAATGAGGAATTTGTTTGCACTTGTTAATTCTGCATCATGTCATGTTTTGATTTATTAGTTATGCAACTTTGTGAATATTTTGCTTATTAATATATTAGTGGATGAATATCCTGGAATATGGAAGTTCCGAGAAGCATCTTCTACTGCTTCGAAAATGAATGAGAATATTTGGATTTCTATCAAATTATATATGTGTGTGCACCTTGAAACCAATGAGAAGTATTTGGGTTTTTTTTTTTAAAAAAAATTGGATGACAGCAATTCTGAGTGTGGAGATTTGAATCTCAAAAGGGTTTTTTTCTCTCTCATATTTTTAAATAAATAATTAATTAATTTTATTTTATTTTATTTTTGTCGAATTGATTTTAATTGAACGATAATTGACATGATCTTTCTTCCTAAAAGTTAAAGGTCCACTATTGTCAGTTGATTTGTCGCTTGAACTCCTCTCTTTCCATTAAACAATTTATTTTGTAGATACGGTGAAGTTACTTCAATATCTGCTAGGTTGGTTAAATATTGTGATTGAAGCATTATGTTATATTTTTTTGAGGAATTTTGTTGGATATCGAAAACAATAATTTTGAAAATTCTGAAAATTTTAAAAATACTTCTTTGTGCATTGGGAAGGGGCAAGTGGTAGGATGTTCACCGAATAAAATCTATTTTATGCCTACTTTGAGGCATTTGCCTGATCAAAGATATGTTTAAATTTTAAAATGACTTTTTTACCAGTTTAAAAATGTTAAGGGACAACAACTCTCAAAATATATCTACAACCGTATGACATTATCCTTTTTTTTTTTGTATAAACTCTCATGGACTTGTTTTTGGTTTCATTTAAAACGCTTCAAATCATGGGAGATAGTTGTTTTTAATCATACATTATCCTCTTATTTAGCCAATGTAAGAATCTAGTTATATATATTTCTAACGATCCTCTCCACTACTGAGCCTACGTTCAAATATTCATCTATCCGTCTAACCCTTATCTAGGCCAATTCCTCTTTCACTAGAATATATTGTCTATCCAATAGAGCTACCACATACAACTGAGACTCACGACTTCTTTGTTTGGAACATGAGGATTCTATCGACATCGCTAATTAAGTCAAGCATGGCTCTAGTATCACTTGTTAGGGACAATGACTCTCCTAGTACTCAGTAATGGCATGATACTATATTATCCAATTTGCCACTTTGGACATAGGGCTTCATCGATTTGCTTTTGGTTTCATTTAGAATCGTCTCATACCATTAAAAATTGTTGTCAATACATTATCATCCTCTTAGATGGCCAATGTTGGTCTCATTCTCAACATACAAAATGAACGTGGTTAAAAAATTCATGAAGTTGAGAAAATATTTTTCACTATTTGTTTTAGTATAACTAACCTTTTCCCCCTTTTAACAATGAGAGACTTGTGATTTATGTCGTACTATGTATAAACTTGAAGGTTTTCAGGCCAACTTGTTATGACTTAGTGAATAACTTAAATTCTTTAGCATATATTGATAACTCTAACTTATTTTCTATTTTAGATAGAAAATACATCCCATTAGTACATCGAGTTTCTGAATATGCAGTTGTGAAAATTTGATATTTCACTTTTGATTTACAGATGAGAAGTGTGAAGGTATGGGATCGTCTGAGGAGGAACAAGACAATAGCGGCGGAGAAACCGAACTCCCGGAGATAGATCCTCGTGCTGAAGATAGAGAATTGAAGAATCACCTACTGAGGAAGTACAGTGGTTACCTGAGCAGTCTCAAGCAAGAACTTTCTAAGAAAAAGAAAAAAGGAAAACTCCCAAAAGATGCAAGGCAGAAACTGCTTAATTGGTGGGAGTTACATTACAAATGGCCATACCCCTCAGTAAGTTCCTCAATTCCCCCATCTACTTTTATCTATCATACATTTCCATTATTTAATTAACCAAGTTAAGGGTTACAAATATTTTTTAAGTATTTAGAAAGTCAACTTTAAGTTTGACTTTCTTTTCTTCACAGGAGACAGAGAAGGTGGCGTTAGCTGAATCCACTGGGTTGGATCAGAAGCAAATAAACAATTGGTTCATAAACCAAAGGAAGAGACACTGGAAACCTTCTGAAGATATGCAGTTCATGGTGATGGATGGGCTTCATCCTCCCAATGCCGCCCTATATATTGACGGTCACTACATGACCGATGGCCATTATCGGCTCGGACCATGACCTGACCATAAACGTTACTAAAAGTTTCTGCACATTTGCTATGAATTCAACAAGGTTATTAATTCCTTTATATAATACCCAACCAAATAGTGTGACAAATAATAATGATATGTGTGATTTTAAGAGATGATATGCTTTAAGTTATCTTTCTTTTCTTTTCTTTCCTACATTATATCCACAGCCTGCTTCGATAAATTTAGCTCCAGTTTCACTTATCAGAAGGTATATAACTACTCAAAGTAGTTGATATTTTATGGAAGTTACACACATGGAAGATTTTGCACTTTTTTTTTTTTTTCAATTTACTTGGAGTTTTTTTTTTTTTTTTTTCCTCTTTCTTTTCACTTTCATAATGTTTGTGTTGTTGCTGAAACTTATTGTAGTATTTCATGTTATTTAGTAAGCACTGAGGAAATAATAATAGATGAGAAATATTCGTTATTTATTTGTTGAAAAGCCTAATTAATATATATCTACTTTGTATTTGGAACTTCAGGAGTGTATGATGTTAATTTCATTCAGTTTCGCTTTAATTTCTTTATTTATGAATATTATCTCTTCAGTTTATGATCTTACCATGAATTTGAAGGTAACTTTGCATGAAGAGTATACAATTTATGAAGTTATTTGGCATTAGGGCCATGTTTGTAATTTAGAGTTTGGTTAGTCAAGCTTATGTTTGGTATATGAATTGGGCTATACAAGCTTATATTATATTATCAATTCTATGGGCCATATAAGCTGGTGTTATATCTTCCTAGATTTATGAATCTTATCATGGGCTACCAAAAGTTTATTGGTTCAATTCCTTAATGACATTAAAAAAAAAAAAAAAAAAAAGTTATCTATTTCATATTGTCATCAAATATATACTACAAAATGTATTTGTTTGTTTGTTTTTTTTTTTTTTTAATTTAAATTTCATCCTACGTTATTTTTATTTGGGATTTTTGCTTTTCTTTATGTTTGTTTTCGTCCTAATCATATCTTCATTAGTAATTACGTTTGCCTATCTTCCCGCCGACGCATAAAAACAAATCTCTCTCTCTAGCCGCTCTCTATATAATGTATGTAATATATATAGTTTATGTATGAGGTCAGACAAGCTGGATATTGATAAGTCAACAGACAAATAGTATTTTAGGAAAATCATGCATAATGTCTGTTTTGTAGTCTGTCTATTTCTCAAGATCGTATCTACTTTGTTACCTTTTTTTAACAATTGGATTGAATTGAATGATAATGAAACTTCATTTTTTCAAAAAATTGAATATGTGTAATTATTACTCTCGTTTGGACGTTTATCTCAAATCAATTAGCAATAATGAGATGAACATGCAACTCATGTCATTTATAAAAATATGTGTAAATCTTGAAATCTAAATACCAAATTGAAACAAAACTTAAATCTCACGGATAAAATTTCAACATTTTGAAACCTAAAGACTAAATTGAAACCAAATTTCAAAACTTCAGGACTAAATGTAAACTATTTTGAAACCTAGCTAGGAATCAAATGGAAATAGACCCAAAACCTCTAGAGACTAAAAGAATAATTTTTTTCCTCTATTTTCTTTATACTGTGTACTTGTTTGAATTCCATGGGATCTAACAGAATATTAAATAAAAATAAGATGTCATCTCGATAAGTCAATTAACACTAAAGCAAGTAACTCATTGGAGTCGAGACATGATGAAGGCTTTACAGATGTGTCAATCTAATCGAGATATTTGGGTGCACCTACTGTTCTCTCGACCTTGTTAAAAGAAGAAGAAGAAGAAAAAAAACTCATTTAACTGATAAAAGATTGCAAATTATTCTTTTATCTTTTGGATATAACATCCTTAATTAAACATGTCCCTGCTGTAGGAAAACCATTATATGGGAAAGGTAAGGAAAAATGATATGAAATTGATACAGCAGGTTTCATTTGTTTTCCTAAAGGTAAACGGAGTTGGGTTGATGATAAAATTACAGGAATTTAGCTCCGAAAAGTAAGATACTTCAGCAAATGGGATGAAATTGTGGGGAAAAGAATTCAATTGTTTAATCAATAATGATGAACAATTATTAAATAATAATCACAAGAATCCGACAGCTAACTGTCGTCAAATTCGATCTTAACAATTTAGGAAAAATACAACATAATCAAGTCGGCAAATTTCCACCTCCTTTAATTTAATATATACATCGCTATATCTTTGTTCTTAATCATATAGTTCCCAATTCTATTGTATTATTTTCTTCACTCCAATCATAGCCCACCAACTGGTTTGTCCATACTTCTCCCAATTTTTTCTTTTTTTCTTTTTTTTTTTCTTTTTTTTTTTTTTTAATAATAAAAAAGTATATCCACTTTTCTCTAAATAATTATTTATTTAACTGATCATTCCTCTCAATCACGCGTATTAATCAATTAACATTTATAGAAGTTAATTGATATTACGTCACTCTAATAAGACTAGCTAATTTGATTAATGAAGGACAAGGACTTCACGACAAAGAGCAACATTCACTATTTCCCCAAAATCAATTATATATATATATATATAAAGACCATCAAGTCAAATTAATGGAAACCTAAATACATGTGTGTCATCATAAGATCCATTTCTACAAAGCCTAATTTCCAATGTGTTCAAAACACAACAATATATTTGTACACATAACATATTAAAAATATAAATATCAGTGTTATATACGATATATATTTTGACCAAGAAGCCCCAAGGAAAAATAGCAGTCTTCTCGTCATTTTAATTAATTAATGATTATATATAATAATTAAAATTAGGCTGGTGCCTAACAAGCCGCCGATGGGTGTTTAAAGGGAAATTTGAGAAAGTGAGGCTTTGATCCAATTGAGAAAGTATTGGGCGGAGATGCATCACCGCCACCTCCTCCGCCGCCGCTGCAAATTGAGGTCTCACATGAAGGGCAAACAGTGAGAGTGGCGGCTTGTAGCTGCATGCAGAACGGTGGAGCCGTTAATTTGAGTGATTTAAGCTCTTGAAGTTCCTTTTGAAGCCTTGTGTTTTCTTCTTTCAGCTTTTCACAACATTTCTTCAGTAATTCACAGTCCATTTCTGTTTGCTTCAGCTTGGTCCTGTATGGATTGTTTAATTAATTCATGAATTATAGTTTCTATATAGGAAATAATTTAATATTTTGATCCATGTTATTAGAAAAAGAAAAGAATCTTAAATTTATTACCTGGCTCTTCTGTTTTGAAACCATACTTCCACTTGTCTTGGCCTTAGCTTTAACTGTTTGGCCAAATCCTGCTTTTGTTTCTGTTTTGTTAGGATTAAAAAGTATTGACGTCAAAATCCAAGAGAATGAATAAAGGAAGAAGGAAGCTAATAATGAGGAAAAGAAGACATAATTTCTTCCTATATTATCTTAGATTCAATAAATTGATCACATATAATTAAACTTAAGTACTGTGATTAAAAAAAAAAAAAAAAAAAAAAAAAAAAAAAAAAAAAAAAAAAAAAAAAAAGGAATTTACGTACTGGTGCATTCTAAATATGTGTTTTCATCAAGTTTAGAATCACAAACCACCCATTAATCATATGGACTACTTCTTTTTTGAAAATGTTCAAGTATTTATTTAAAATTTTTAATTTTCAGATTTTTAGAATCTAAATATAATCAAAATATACAATAGAATAAATAAATTTACCAAACAAATTTTATTTAATTAACATGGAAACAAAGAATTCACCGGTCTTGGGATTTTAATTAGATATATCCAATAAATCTGAAATTTTCACTCAACCTGGGAAAAGGAAAAAGGGAAAAGGGGAAAAAGGGAAAAAGAAAAAGAAAAAGAAAGACTTACAGGACTGAGACTTGAGTGTTCTTTGAAGTTATCCTCTAAAATGGCGGATTGTTGTTTAGTTAATCTAAGTTTCTTCCTGGGACTTCCATCTTCATCTTCCTCACCCACTTTCATATACACCTCCGCCTCCTTCTCTTCACCGCCGCTGTCTCGCTCTCTTTTAAATCCCGATGAGTTTGAAAACGACGACGCCGGACTACCCGAACACCCCTGCTGAATTAATTCGTCGGTGGCGGCGCTCTTCTCTACTACAACAGTCGACAATCCAAGCGTCAAAGAAGGCAAAATATCATCAAACTTCAAAACCTGGAGCTTCTTCTTCACATCGGCTACTTCGGGTGGTAGGAGGGAACCCAGGGAATCATCACCCGAAACCCGCCCCAGGCCAAGGAGAAGCCCCGTATTACAATCCCTATTCATGATTTGAATAAACAACAAATTGTAAATGCCCAAATTTGAAAACCCAATAACCTTGTGGGGGGGAAATATAAAGGGGGAGAATGGAGGAGAAAGAGAGCGGAAGTTTCTGAATCATGAGGGTGTGGAAATGGGATTGTGGGGACTCTTTATGAGAATTAAATTCCAATAATAATAATTTCAAATAAGTTGAAGGAAATAGATTTTGGTGTCACCAATATATGGGTTGACTTGTTGGAGTAAATGCCTAAGAGAGAGCCAATGGATTTCAATTAGGCGTGTGCTGTGGGTGTACAGAATGAACGCATAATCATTATAACTCAACAAACCTTTTTTTCTTTTACTTTGGTATATACCAAATGCCGTACATGCACCGGGTCTGATTCCCGGTTCATTGTATAAATATTATTGTTACTCTTTTTGTAATTTAATTAATTAACATTTATTATGATTCTCGTGAAATTTTTAATATTATGCTTTATTACTTTTATCTCTTTCTATTCACGCTCGGTATATATCCCTACGTCATATTCTTCTTCTAAGGCCCTTTATTTTGTTTTTCTTTTCATAACGCTCCTCTTCTATCATTGTGTGGGTCAAAAGCAACAAATTCACCCGCTTATTTTCTACACACATGAATCATCAAATAAGCTTTCTTCTTCCCTTACCTCTTCATTTTTTACTGCTCACACGTAATTCAATAAATAAGAATTACATTAATCACCTCCTTAAATACCTCAACTTAATGGGTCACACTTCATTCATTCAACTTTGCAACTACTTATAATTCTCAATATGAATATGCTTATTTTAAATATGACAAATATTGACGGGTCTATTTTAATTTTTTTTTAATCTAAGTTTGCCCTTTGTCTCCCATTTTTCCTTCTCTACTTTTCTCTCGCTCCCCCTCTCACTCCTCTCTCTCCCATCTTCATGAAAACGAGTGTATAATTATTTTCACAATTGCTTTAACACCAACGAGTCAATTGTCAAATTTTATATCTAAAACTAGATGTTAAATATAAATACCAAATGAAAACAAATTTGAAAGAAACTAAGTTTTTTAGTTATCGAATCAGCATATTTTTTAGAAATGTTTTTTAAAATTTAGAAATGAGAAACAAAATAATGTTTATCAAACATGTTTGTTTCTCAAAAAATGAGAAACAAGAACCTAATAAAAAAGTATGAAGTCTATTAGTAATAAACTATTATCATTGATAGCCTATAATATCACTGATTAGTCTATCAATGATATGCTTCTATCATTAACAGTCTACTTCAATCAGTGATAGAAGCCTACATATATCTTATATAATTATATCAACTAATGTATAATAATTTATTAGTAAATACTTATAAAGATCAAACTAAAAGTCTAAAACTTATAAAATTTATTAGTAGCTATTAGCGATAAACTTCTATTATTATGACGTAATAATAATATAAATCTACCAGTGATAGCCACTGATATTCTAAAACCCTATTTGAATGTGAAAACATAAATTTGGCAATTCTAGCATTTAAAATCAATGATATTAGTGATATAACTTAGGTAGATATAAGTTATATCCGCATATTAGTGATTTCACTTGGGTACATATCAGTGACATCTATGATATTAGTGATATTGGTGATATGACTTAAGTATATATCGATGATATCATTGATAATTGATATTAATTAATATCAATTACCATTGATATTGGTGATATAACTTAGGTAGATATTAATGATATCCATATTTCGATAATGTCCGTGATATCATTGATAGCTTCCATGTCAAAATATTTGTGATTTAAGTAATATATCTTAGATAGACGTCAATATATGACTTAGGTAGATATTAATGATATTAATGATATGATTTAAAGTAGATATCAATGATATCTGTGTAATATTGGTAATATCAATTATCAATGATAACATTGATATATCTTAGGTAGATATTAGTGATATTCATATATCAGTGACATTAATTATCAATGATATTGGTGATAAAACTTAGGTAGATATCAATGATATTCATGTATCAATGACATCGAACTTAATATTTCTCAAATTGAAATCTATCGATGATAGTTGCTCCCAAGGATAGCAACTGATAGTAGCTATTAGTGGCTACCACTGATACTGCTATTAGTGATATCTTTCAATTTTAGAAAACCAAGAAGAAGCACACGAAATAGTGGGTTGCACGTGTGGGCTTTTTAGTCTTTTACCATGTCTGGGTCTATTTTCATGCTATATATGTAATTATTTTATCCTTATGCTACATATACTATTATTTTGGACTTGATTTCCATTCATGTAACCAACACCCCCCCCCCCCCCAAAAAAAAACATTTTTTTAATCGTTGTAATATACATAACACGGGTATGGTATCACTAATCTTTCTTGGCTCATTGCAAAGAGATGGGCAAGGTATGCACATTGTACTCTTTGGGGATGGTCCTTAATTAACCAATGCCACATACAATAAAATTGGCTTCTCCTCCACCAAATATACGAACATGGGATTGGTCTATTGACGCATTGAATGTTAGCTTAAAAGAAGTTCTAAATTTCAATTTCATATCAATTGAAGGTTGTCTAAGGCAAGGTTCAAAGTTTATGGGTGGACCAGAACCTAAAGAGTACCATGAAATGGGCATAGGGGAGCGCACATCCGAAAATGAAAATGTAAGTGCCTTGGAATTTGGGCCGATCGACCGAGCCGGTAAATATATACTAATCTAGAAATAAATGAGTCGAGACTAGATTAACACCTTGCAACCTCAAGCGCCAAAAATGTCTTTGAGACTCCTGCCGTCACACACAACCATGGGCATACATAAGAGGACTAACTTATAAATAGTCTATTTGACCACCCTAAAAGAGATGGTAAGTAATCTCACAAAGAGAGATCTGACCTTACTTATTTTAATAATCACTCCCAGTACTAACTTAAACATCAAAGTGTAATAGGCTCAACACCACAAGTGCGAGGATGTCTTACGTAGGTCAGCTTAAACAAGATTGAGACCAGACCAGAAGAAAGCAAGCCAGAGGTTAAGACCACTAGACACCCACAACAAAACCCAACATTGACGAGATTTGAGTATGAACAATATCCAACCATAAGGGTTAAATAAGTCAATGTACTTTAAATTTTTGGTTTGTGCTTGTCCTATAACCTATCTATTATTTTTTTAAAAAAATTTACAGATCTACACTAACCACAAAATGGAACGTTTAGGAGTTCATTAGACATAAAATTCAAATTTATATCCAATACATTAATTCATTTAAAAAATATTAAAATGACTTATTAGACACAAAACTAAAAGTTCCGAAACATAACAAACACAATATTAAAAGTTAAGGGGTGTATTAGACACTTTTTAAAATTCAAAAACTAAACCCGCATAAATTTAAAAGTTTAAAGACATTAAAATTTGTATTTTTGTTTTAGAAAGTAAGATTTGTAATTTAACGATAAAATCAATGATCAAAATAATTATTGAAATAAATTGAGTAGAAACTAGAAAGTAGATACAATATAGGGTTATCATTATTATTAAATAATCACATTCAGTGATGGTAAATGAAGGAGAAAAGGAAACAATTCCCTTTTAATGTCTTATGTGTGACTTGATACTTGAGAAAAGAATTTAATTAAAAGTGGATCTTGGGACACAAGATTAAAATGGAGGAGTAAATAATGGTGAAGTTTGAAGGAAAACATGGTTGACCTAGTTTTAAGGATTGGGTGTATGGTAGCTTGTCGGTTGGTGAATTAAGAGGGAAAGTCCCAAATTATTCAATTATCATTTTAATAATATAACCTTTTATATTATTATTATTATTATTATTATTATTATTATTATTATTATTATTATTATTATCAGTTTGCTTTTCAGTTTTTTTTTTTTTTTTTCTTTTTCAATTCTGGAAATAATTAAATGATGGGAAATGACACCTACACCGTACGGTGGATCCACCGACGAATCCATAAGTTCAATGCACCCTTTATGGGACTCATAATTATCAATAATTTGAATTTCCAGCTACAGTTAACCATCCATTAAATGTAGCTTAACTTTAACCGTTTATCATGAAAATGTTGATTACTACTATGTTTTTTTATAAAAGATTAGAGATAACTTCTAATTTTAAAAAAATATATAACTTTTTAACAAACTTTTTTTTAACGATATAGCTAAATAAAAAACAAGTGTTTTCCATGAGACACAAAAGCAACAAAAACAAAATCCTCTTAATTTCTAAATAAGTTCGTTTTTCCATTTTTAGGGAAAAATTGCTAGAAATAAATTTATAAATAATACATAACAATTCAATGAATTATTTAGATTATTTTACCGACATGTCAAAGTGTAATACACGACCTTTTTTTTTTTCCTTTAAATTAACAATTACGGTCCATTCAACAAATATGATTTTATTATTATAGTGTAAGATTGAGTCAAAGTGAGTTTAGTTTAGTGGTATTAGTAGAAGGTAAATTCGTCGCCTAATTCTGCTTCAAACGATTAAACCGTTCTCACCAAACTCAATAGTAGTGGCAAGACTGGGTCGAACACAAAGAGCCATCAATTTTCCCAATCAAAGTGTTTATAGACCCAAGGTAACCGATTGGGGGAGGGGGGTTGGAATTGTTTTGTTGAATACAAGAAATTTAAATTGCAATTAAATTCAATAATAAAAGCCCAGCTTAGGTTTTCGAGTTATTCCCTAATTGTAACTTGATGACTGACTTATCAGATTAATTCCTATTTGTTTCAATCTTAGCCGAATCGATTAGGAACGCTAGGCTAGTATCCAAATTATCAAATTAGTTAAATCAACTAGATGAAACACATTCTAATTAATCCAACCAATTGCATAATTAAGATTAAGGAATTTGCTAAGTCAAATATTTAATCAAAAACATTGAATTAAACATTTGAATTGATTCATCCCTAGGTTGATAGATCGATGTTCTTCGTCATCTATTACAAATCACAGGCCTAACTAACCTATTGCTACTATTTAGATTAAATTATAATTAAATGTCACATATTACAACAAATCTATAGCATACGATTACACAATTCTAATAAGGTAGGTCAGACAATCATGAAATTATATAACCAAGAATACATAACAATAGAGAATAATTTAAGAATGACAATGAGAATTGTAGCCACCTAATTTTGTCCGACCTCTTTTAATTAATTGAATTAACATGTAAATTTGCATATTTATGCATGTTTATTTGCTAATTAAATCTCATTTTTATCATATTTTCATTTGTGAACATTTGGTGATTTTGTGTAGTTTAATTAAATTAACTAAATTGGTTGGAAAAAAAAAACAAAAAAAGCAAAATTTTGAACTAGGATTGGGTTGAAAAAGGCTACAACCCATTTTGAATTTAAGCCAAATTTGACAAAATTCCAAAATAAAATAAAATTAATTAAAAAGAAATTTACAAAATGGAGTATAGTTATTGGGTTTTAAATACCCAATTTTCTTCTCTTCCATAAAGCCCTAGCCACCACTTTCATTAACCCTCATTTTATCTTAAAAAAAAAAAAAAAAAAAACCCTAGCCTCTACACCCCATTTTTTTTTTTTTCTTTTCTCATCAAACACCAAATCCCTTATTTTCTCATCCACAACAACCCCAAAAAACCTCATTTTATCTTCCAAAATAAAAACTTAAGAACTATACCTCAAATCCCTTCTTCAGTAGAAACCTTAGAGCCTCTATCCTTACATATATCAAGGGAGAGTTCCACGCCAAAAAAAAAAAAAAAAAAAAAAAAAAATCTTTACAATGTCAATAATCCAACACACACAAAAAAACTCTAACTTAGTTCGAGGTGCATTGGTAGAGATTTTTTGTCCCAAGAATCCATACTTAAAATAACAAGAAAGTTTAGTGTTTTGGATTTCAGCCTTCTTTTTTCTTTTTTCTTTTTTTCTTTTTTTCCAAGCTCCCCAAAAGGGAAAAAAAAACTAAAGGATTAGATATTTGGTTATTGTTCTTATTTCTCTATTTTCGTTTCTTTTACAATTATTTCTTTATTGTATTGTGAGCTTCTCTTTTATTTACTGCATTTCACCAAAAACCAACTCTTGCGAAAAAGTCCCGAGCTGGCACCTAGGTCGGGTTGTTGTGTTGTGGCTTCAAGAGCAAAATGATCATTTTGCCTCTCTCTTTTCCGATAGATGCAATTTTGGTTCTTTTTGGCTCCATTTCAGCTCTAATGTCTGGTTTTACCTCACAACTGCTTGAAACCTATAAAATAGCCAAATAAACGCGTAAACTCTAAGGAAAATCTTGAATTAAGCAAAGTGAGATAGCATATTTTCGGTGCTATTAATTAGCATGCACTTTGTCTTTAGAAGTTGATGTTAGACCTTCCCTCCTTCAATTGTGTTGTACATTGTAAGATTGTAACAAATAATTACGAAATCGATATATTTAATTTGGTTTATACACCAAACACAGTAATCTTCAGCCTAGAATATTACGTATTAGTTGAGGAAGATCAAGAAATTTATTACATTTCTCTCGATTGTAATTTCTTGCAAGATAGAATGACTTGTTATTCTTCAAAGATAATTATGGATGAGGCGCTACAGTCAGATAGGCTTGATGGAAAATTGGAGTTTTAGGAATAGTGTAATTGTATATAGACTTTATTATTGATAGACTTTTATTGATATGGTCTATAACTAATAGACTCTACTATTAATATAGTCTATCAATGATAGACTTTGAAATCAAACTCTAAATTTTTTATTTTTTTTTACATTGTATTATATCTGTAAATATTTTGAATTTAATTACAATATTTGCAACTTGTACCTTAAAAAAGATATAAATATATTTACTCCGTGATTAAGAAAAAGTTAATTATAGCACCAACATATGTTAGGTTACAGAATGAAAGTTAATTGATAAGGAAGTGATGAGATTAAGAGTAAATAAAATATTCTTGGCTTCATCGACAAGTTTTTTGTGGGGTTAAATAGATAAGCATTGACCTTGACACAGTACGCACATATTATTTTTTAAAAAAAGAATGATGTATGAATTGAATTAAGTATAATGTGACGGTGGAGAATAATTAGGTTGAGATTAAAGTTAAGATCACTTTAATAAAAGAAAGAGCCAAAAAGAACAACATAAAAGCAAAAAGAGCACATATATAAATAATTGATGTGCAATTGAAACCTGGGTGTTTGGGTTTCTGTTCTCTCTTACGTCCTCGTGGTGTGGCATCTAATATGACCAAAGCAACTAAATACAACGAAAAAAAAAGAAAATAGTCGAAGAAATATTTTTAAAAAGGGCAAAATTAAAGAATATATGCTTAAATTAGTTGAATTTTGCAATCGACGAATAAATATAAAGAGTTAAAAAGCACAAAAAACTAAACTAAAACAAACGTTATATATTAAGAATTAATTATTTTTAGTAGGCCTAGAATGTAAATACCATACTAGTATGAATAGTTTATAAGGTATATTCTCCCACTACTCATTTGTGCACGCCTAATGGTTCCGTGAAGCTTTAGGAACTTCTTGGTTCCATTTTCTATTTTAAGTCCAACCTCTTAAATATTTTATTTAATTCTTAAACTTTCCCCTACAAAATTTATTCTTTCCACTAAATTTTCCATTAAAAATTGAGACAAACTTACATTTAAAATTTTAAAGAAGATAAAAGTTAGAAGACCAGGATATGATTTAAAGATTAAAAAAAAAAAAAAAAAGAAAGAAAAGAAAAGAAATGAACATATAGTTTAAAAATGATTTTATAGCACAAGGATTCCATATACCTACCAACATGTTAAAAAATAATTAGTACCACCAAACAAGAAATTAGTTTGCCTGGTTTGTACCTAATTGTGCGGGATTTGATAGGTGGAGAGAAAGAGACTATTTAAGGTGTTGATATGATACCTAACAAACTTTAATTGGTTCTCTAAATTAAAATGCTGTTTTGTCAAATAATATTTAAACAAAAGAAAGAGAAAGACCTATGAGACTGTGCTTCAAATTTGAGAATTAAATAATGAATAATGGAAAAATGGAAAATAAATTAGAAAATCCTAGTTCGTAATTGGCGGTAGCATGTTTGATTGGGTTAGAAAGCGATGCCACCTTGTCAAAGGGAGGTGGGGCCCAAAAAATGATTTGGCATGATGGGCGATAGATTCTAAGAGATCATGAAACCGATGGAGACTAAATGTAACCTACAAATACAAATCCATAATAATGAAGCATGGCAAAACATTATATATATATATATATATATATATAACTTATACACACAATATACATATACCTATTTTCTCTCTTTCTTTCATTCCTCTTTAAACAAAAAATAATAATAATAATAATAATAATAATACAAATCATCCTCATCTAAACAACAAATCCAAATACAAAAATCATTTCGTCCAATGATCAATAACGTTGATTGTCGAATGTGACGAAATTGAATCCCCCTCCCATTAATAGAATTAGGATATGTATTAAGAGTTGTCCTACTCCTCATACAAGTTTTTTTCAATTCACATGACATTTACTAACATGAATATATAAGGTAATTAATTAATTAATGTATAGTTTTTAAAATCAACTACTCCAGATATTGATGAAGTAATAAATAAAACAATCATCATTCAGATTGGATAGTAAATTCAAAATAATTACACTTTAGTGTGCGTACATAATTTAAAAAGGTTGATCCTCGTATAATATTTAGGCAAATTAAATAGTTAAAATGTTGCGGGTTTTACGGGCAGCCGACCAGTGGGTGGGCAGGGTTTATTCTTATGCTCCTCCTTTGCCTTTCTTCCCATTTTGTTTTTTCTTTTTCCAATCATCCAAACACATACTTTTGTCTCCTTTTCAATATTTATTTTACAAAAATTATGATAAAAAATAAATAAATAAATTACCCACTCTGCCCTTTCTATTTCCATTACGTAATTGCTTACATACTTCTAATTAATGCTATATCAAAGGCTCAAATTAGTCTTAGGCAATTCCCAATCATTCATTTTTCTCCTCTCTCTTTCTTTTTAATGGTTGCATGTTTAAAAAAAACAAAAAAACACTCCATTTTCTAAATAAAATCTATTTATTATGTGTATGATTAATTTTATTTTTCAACCATCTATTTATTAGAAAATGAAATCTAAACGATCTTTTGACTTTTTTTTTAAGAATGAGATTCTCATGAAAATACTAATTTGAGTAACTAGTTTCTTTTATTATTTATTTAAATACTTATCATCCTTTTATATATGAATTTTTTTTTTCTTTTTTTCTTTTTCGTGATTAGAATAGAATTGACTTTCTCCTCAATCCCAGTATGAAATTAACTTTGGGAGACAAAAACAATTTTGGTGACATCTTTGATTTTATGAAGGTTAGACTATTTTAGATTTGCGGTGGAAAGTCAATTGAAGTTTAAAATGTGAATTTGGATCTTAATTAAAATTCTCTAACAATTCAATTTTATAGCATTCATTTGTTGCATGTTAGAATCTTTAACCTTAAACTAACTAAAAATAAGTTTTAAAGTGATAATTGATTTCATAAAATGTAGGACCAACTATTTGATATGTCAACCATTAATTACTGACATTATTTTTCACATTCTAATACTAAAAAATAACTTGAAATTTGAAAGTGGGTGGGTACATTATCAGGTTAATGTTTGATTTTATTAAAATACCAAGATTTCAATTAATCTGATAGCATACAAATTTAATTAATATGAAGAACTCATTATTACTTACAGGGTACTGAAAAGAAAAATGAAAATACATTTGAGCATTATGATTATGACCGAATTCTATTTCCAATTTAAATCTTAGGCCACCTTTACCAACATATAATGGAAATTGGTGTAATCGTGATGATATTTCATTGATAGATCAATTCTAATGGGCTTAAATCATAAATGTAGTTGGACTGATTTTAATCGTATTTATTTAGAATTATGAATATATTATATTTTACTATTACAGTTACCGTTATCATTACTGTTTGACCCTAACGATAACAGTAAAGGTAATGATAACGGTAATAGTAAATGAAGTGGGTCTCATGTAATTTTCAGCTACAATAACATTGAGCACATTCTTTGCTCAATCAGATTACATGTTTGATTATAGATTTGGAGTCAGGCTCTACAATTCATTACGTACGATTATAAAACCAGATAAACATAAACACAAACACAATTAATTAGGACCCACTTTTTCAGATTACCATTGATGGATTATGTTTAATATGGAGTAAATGTGACCTTAGTTCAAAGCTTAACCTTCATTTTGTGTGCATGTTTTTTCTTTTGCATACATATATCGTTTTTGTGGTTGTTAAAATGTTACTTTAAAAACATCTCTTAAACATTCACAGTTTGGACATTATCCTTCTATACTTTTAAAATATTATGAAAAAATAATTATACATGTATCTTGAATATAACTTATGTCATTTAGTAATAATTACAACATTACATGTACAAATTTCCATCTGACATATTAATAATAATACGAAGGCAGGACAACTCAATCTCAGATTATTTAAGTTTCTAATAATTCTAACTTAACTAAAAATTCTTTAGAAATTATATTTAAATAGATGGCAGAATAAGAAGTTTAAAATGTTTCGAAAATAGTATAATTTAAACTCAACTAAGATTTAAATATCAAATAAAAGTTATATATAATATGTATGATATATTTGTAAAAGAAACTAAA
Organism: Citrullus mucosospermus; assembly: GCA_030954485.1. Classification (NCBI taxonomy): domain Eukaryota; kingdom Viridiplantae; phylum Streptophyta; class Magnoliopsida; order Cucurbitales; family Cucurbitaceae; genus Citrullus; species Citrullus mucosospermus. The sequence goes on along the minus strand of CM062059.1, from coordinate 28,209,946 downwards.
AGTTGTAGCATTTGAAATGTTTGTGTGTGTTAAAAATTAATGCCATGTAGGAAAGATTTTGAATTTTCAACGCACTGGTTTTGAAATTTTTTCCCCCAAATTTAAGTTTTTTTTTTTCAATTTAAGTACTCAAATTGAAGAGTTAAATTCTTATAAAAAAAATTATTAATGAACTTATTATTACAAATGGGTTAACTTTTAAAATTTATATTTATCTATTGTGATACATATGATAGTTTACTGCAACCTATTATAGTATATAATACAGTAAAATTTTATTATATTTGTAAATATTTAAAAAAAATTTGCTATATTTAGAAAGAGTCCTTCTTTTTATTAATTTATATAGTTTTCGGTTTTTAATTTTTTCTTTTTAAGTATTACTTTCATCTTTTAATTTGTGAGCATGTGAACCTTTGTTGATTTCGAGAGAGTGATTGTCGATTAGATTATTCTACCTATGCAACAACCAACCAACTTAATTTAAAATCAAAACTTTTCTGCTTTTTTAAAATTAAAAAATTAAAAAAAAAAATCAAAAGTTTTTGTCTAACCCCCAACTTTTGCAATAAATTATTATTGAAAAAAAAATAATTGTCCGTATTGACGATATATCCATTTTCCTAAAACATAAAGTTAATTTTATTGGTGGTTTTAGAATTGATTGGATAATTCTTTAAAATAATTTGCTATTATTTTTCTAAATATATGTTTTTAATCATTTCAATTTAGTCCCTAATTTTATAAAAATTTTAATTTAATTTCTTATAAATCAAATATTTTTATTCAAATTTTCGTAAAAGAATGATTGGTTATATTGAAATTAAAGATAGTATTTTTCGTTTAGCTTACCATTGATTCATATACCAATAGTTTAACCACAAAGCAATTTTACATCAAGTAAACTAATGCATATTTTTTTATAGTTCAATAATTATATAAAGAATGTAAGATTAAACTATCGATTTTTTAGATTGTAATTAAGTGTCATGTCCATTAAAATATGCTTGGAACTACAATACTCATTAATTCAATTTCACAGGCAAGTGAGCATGCATATTTCTTTAAAATATAAACTTAATTAGATTTAGTTCAACAACATTTTAAGTTGGAGATTTGACTTCATTGTCTTCTGGTAGATGATATATGTCTCAACTAATTGACTATATTTAACTCAATTAATAAAGTCCTTAATTATTTTTTAACTATACATAACAAGAATAGAATATAATACGCTAGAGATGAAATTGAAATGTTTAAAAGATTAAGGACCGTCGTGAAAAATCGACACTCAAATTAGCTAAAATCTTATTATAAGAAAACACTATACAAATATCGTCAATCTAAAAAAAAATCTTTAACACATTCTTCTAAGTAAAAATGTTTACCATATAGGAAAAAGAAAACTTAAACTAACTCATTCCAACTGAACTAACTAAATACTTGAGTTAGTTAATATAATGACAAAATAACTTTTTTAAGAGATCTTTGAATCATTGTTAAGGACCCCAAATTAGCGGGGCAGGATTCTCTCTCTCTCTCAAATCATTTATCTAGATCACGATTGAGGTTCGTAGATATTTGCAATGTTTCTTAATCTCAATTATATCCATCTCTTCATCTCCAAATTATACAAGTAAGTAAAGTTATTATAAATTTTACCCTTCACGTATTATTTTGTTATTTAAATTCCACCGCCTTGAGATTAACGTTAAAGTTCTTATTTGCCTAAATCAAACATATAGCTCAGTTAATTGATATGTAGTATATGTGGTAACGATCAAAAGGTTTGTTAGTTGACTCTCACGCTTATTGTATAAAAAAAAATGTTTATTTTTTAGGGTTTATAAATTGTTGTTAGGTTTTAAAAGGCTTAAGTCCTATCCCTCTAGTAAATTTAGTTTAGTTCGATAACAAATTTGTTTTTGAAAACAAAGTTATATTTGTTTTCCCTCTAAGTCTTTTTATTATGATTTTTTTTTTAATTTTAAATATGAATAAAAAATAGATAATAAAATAACATAGAAATCTTATGATTGGATGAAATGGGAGAGTTTGGTATTTTCACACTAAACACTCTAAACCCCTTTAATTAACTAATGATTCATACGTGTATTTTAATAACAAATAATGCACAAAACATGCATCACATAGAGAGAGAGATGAGAGAGTTAGGTTGATAACTCAATTTTTGGGGACAAAAGTTGATCTCACATAATAATAATTAATAATAATAATAATAATAATAATAATAATAATAAATATATAAAAAAAATAAAAAAATAAAAAGGCAGATGAGAAGTGATGGTTTTATAATTATTATGTTGAAAGAAGGCAGATATGATAGAGAGAAAAGAGAGAAATTGTTCCCCAACGTCCATCCAAGTTGTGGCAGACTAAAGAGTCTATGAACCAAAATAAATATTGAAGGGGAAATATAAAATAAAAGAGCCTTCCCCATGACATGACTCCATTCTCCCATTCTCTTTTTATTCATTTCTGCCGACTCCCTTTTCTCCCATTTCCTTTTTAATAAGAAGTATACAGTTTTAGTTTTGAATTATGATTTCTTAATATAGAGTTTTCTAAAAGGATTGCAGTACATATAAAAAAAATAATTTCGTTTTGTAATTGTACAAAACATAAATACAGTATTATTTTTCTTGAATTGAACAGATTCAATACATATTTTTATGTTCATAATGGAACTTATTTGAGTACAAGTTTCGTAAATTAATGTAAATTATATTGTTTTAGATTATATGATGATTATTAGAATATGTTTCGACTTTCACTTCACCGCTCCACAACACAGTGGTTAAAATGCTGGTTTACATCATTATGTCATATTAGCATCACCATTACATATTGAAAATTAGTTTTCTTTAAAAATGATGTGGTAGGCCACGTGGCCCTAAATGTTCGCACATTCAGGCCCAAATGTTTGGGCCTTTTAATATCAAACTGGGCCCGATAGAGGACTCTCACTAGATCTAAAATTGGGCCTACTTTTTCAATCCCATCGATCTTCCCCACATGAACAACCATGTTTTCGAACCCAAAGTAAAGGAGGATTACAAGTTGGGTTAATTACCAGAATATATCACTTAGTTTTTTTTTTTTTGTTTTTTTTTTATTTTAATTATAATCCAAATTTTGGAAAAAGAAAAAAAATTAAATTGATTATATTTTCCATAACTGTTAAGTTTTCTCTCTCACTATCGCTATTTATCTTCTGTACCTATTAATGAAAAAAAAAATCCAAAGTTTTATTTATAATAATCAGAACAACCACAATTGCCATCTATTATAAGATTCTCAGGTAACGCTCCAACCGACTAGGATTATACTTGCATTACTTCTCTCCAACCTAATTTAGGGGACAACTCTAAATTTTTTTCATATTCAAAACTTAAATATTTTTTCGGTGTAATCTAAGGAATGGTAATTCAAAAAATGGGTGTAAGGATGATTACCTTTTTCCTAACCTAATGAAACAAGGGTTTTTTTTCCGTTTATTTGTTTTCATTTTTTCTTTTAATTTTACCAGGGTTGGTTTATATTTGTATGTTTTTATATATTTGTTTCATTCTAGGGATTTCTATTTTTATTTTTCAAATTTATTTCTAAAAATTGAACTCTAGTCGACAACTTTACTTACATTTTTTATTTGGTACACTTGTAAGATGGTAGGCATTATTTCAACTTTCCCTGTGCTCTCTATAGATTTAGCATCAACTACTGTAAAGACAAGATTAAGTCAATAAATAAATGAGAATTTATTTGAGGTGATAGAAGTAGACCAAAGTAGCTAGCAAATTTTTGTTCCATTAATTTCATTAAATTTGTATTGAATCTTTTTTCCCCCCCCTTACATTGAATCATTATTAGGAGAATAAAAAATTTTGATTTTTCTTGAGATTTTAAAAAGAATCAAAACCAAAATTCTAATCCTAAGGATTTTCGTCATTGTAATACTCATTTCATTTGATAAATGTTGAAATTAATTTTAAATGTAAAATTGGCTTTTCAATAATTAGTTGAGAGGTGATTTTAAGTAGGGTGATTGACGGTGAATCACCTAAAAGAGTTACCCTCATTTTATTCTTTTATTAAAATATCGAATTTTTTATATTTAAGATTTATAAAATAGAAAATATCATTTTTGACAATTTGATAATTATAAAATCACTTTCAAAACTAAACATTATAATTTAAAATCAAAAGCTTGATACCAGAAATCATATTGTTGTATGAAAATGAAACTTTCAAAATTTATTTATTTTAATCTCGTTTTTTAAAATCCCTCCTTCAAGCTCTCAAACCTACATTAAAAATAGGCCAAGAAGTGAAGGAATGAAATAACATTGAACTTATTGGGGTGCAAGTCAATAAATATGTTTGCAGTCAATTTTAGAGAAAAAAAAAAAAAATGAAAAAGAAGAAGAAAGTAGGGCCTCAGTTTTCCTACGATCTCTGCATCATAATTAATACTGAAAAGAAGTCGACCCAACTAGGCTGTAACTTGGTCCGATTGGTGTGCCTAATTTAAATAAAGAAAACAAGAATGAGTACTTGAATTGAAAATCATAATTGTAACTTGCATTTAATCTTCCATTCTTTTGATGGGATTTATTTCAATTCCCCCACCAACCAGAAGGAATTCAATTTTGAAGCGCCGAGGAAAACACCAAAACAATTGATTTTTCTAAACTCAATCAATTTACATTGTCTTTAGCCCAAAGAATAGAAATTAGATGTAACCACTCGTTACTTTAACATCACTACGCTATATTTTTTTAACTTTCTTCTTTGACTTCATAAATATTTAAATATTTGTTTAATGGTACTGAATCCTACTTCATATATTAATTTCATGATTTAACCACTAAAAAATTCACTCTGGCCTCAAATAATTTTTTTTTCCATTTAAAAATGAACTTGAAATTATATCCGAGTGAAATTATCTTTTTTTTTTTTTTCAAAATTCCATAAAAAGTAGCAAACAAATTGTGATTATTCCTAAATAAGTAGAAAAAAATCCATAGAAAGTTGAAAAATAGAAAAATCAGTCCTATTAATGAAAACCTATAATGTACATTTGATTTCAATATTTCTCTTAATATTATGTTAGTCTTGCATGGAAAGAAGTGTGAAGATCGTACATATTAAAACAAAAATCTAAATAAGATCTAAAATGATTTAAGTTTAAATTCATATAATTTTTAATTTAAAGTTTTAAATGGTACTAACTATAAACTTGATTTTTGCTTTCTTGTGTTTTTAGCTCGAGATGTGGAAATCGGGTGATTCAAACTTCTAGAAGTATATAGGTGAATGATATAAATTTGGAAACTTATACAAATTAGTATTTTACTTTAGATATCAATTACGGTAATTATAAAAATCACTAATGGACGCAAACTTTTTTTTTTTAATTATTATTATTATTATTATTATTATTATTATTATTATTATTATTATTATTATTTTAGTTTTAAAAAAACGGTTAAATATTATTAAGAAGGCCTATGTCCAATTTCATAAAAGAAAAAAGAAAAAAAAAAGAATGCTTATGTCTTTTTTTTCTCCTTCTTTTTTTTTTTCCACCTTTTTTCCAATGAAGAAGGGAATTAAAAAGTAATGACTTTAAATCCTTGTAGAATATGAAATTCTATATTAACTGCCTCTTTGATCAACCATTTCGTCTTCTTTTAATTTAAAAATATTGAAATATTATCTTAGAAACACTACTCCCACTAAATTCATATCTTCAAATGTATTTATAAAATAATGAAAACATAAATTCATAAAAATTAAAGAAAAGTAAGCATAATTTTTTTTTTTTAAGACAAACATACTAAAAAAATAGTGATCAACCAGCTTTTCCATAATTTTTTTTTTCTGTCTTATAACCCACATCACATTTCAAACTAACCACGACTAGAAAAGCAACAATTTATCTAAAAATTCAGTAAATTCACTCACGAAAATCTTTGATGATACATGAGAACATAATATATATTTTGAAAAGTAGAATAATTTTCAAATTTTGAAGTGTGTTTTAAACGACTTTTATAAAAAGAATTTAAATTAAAATGGGTTTTGTAAAAAACATTTTTTTTTTTCTAGTCAATCTAAATAGGATTGTAATTTTAAACACTATATTGAAGAGGAAAACAAAAGCCACCTTTGGAAAAGAAAAACAAAAATTCAAAACCCTATCATATAATTTGTGGATTAAATCCCCAAATTTATTATTTTGCATTTTTCAAATATATGTTTCCTTTGACACATGATCTGGGTCATTGACTCTAATAGTTTTTATGGAAGATTATTTGAAGGACACGTTCATTTTGTCGGGTTGAATACAATAGATGGAGTAGAATGAGAAGGGTATTCATGTGCATGTATCTTATAGTAAAGCATTAAATAAGGGATATCTAGTTTCTCCAAACATAATCTTCACTTCCTAACCCCAAATCAATTGTACGTGCAACATCCGTCCATATTCATTCCATTTATCCACCTAAAAATAGTTTCATCCGTTACATAATTAATATACTATTAATAATCTTTCGTCCAAATTCATTATTGTATTTGATTTGTAATTTAATTTAATTTTTATATCAATTTGAGACATTTACTTGATTCATTAACTTTTAAAATTATAAATTTTAGCTAGTTTTCAACCATTTTTTAAAATTTATGCTTGTAAAAAAAAAAAAAATAAATAAATAAACATAATGTTCAAATTTATATCTATTAGATCAATTAATTTGTTTGATTTTTTATTTTTTTTCCGACTCTATTAGCATCAATTGGTAAGTTTGTGGAATTGTTAAACACAATTAAAAGTTACGAAGTTATTAGACACTTTTGAAAGTTTAAAAATCTATAAACCAACTCAACCCTAACTAATAGTTTTGTGCATTAATCAAACTTAAAATTACTCAACACTTGATGGGATTTTCCTATTGCTTTTTGCTAAGACTAGAATATGAATTAATGTGAACGGAATAGAGGATAGAAATTACAATTTTTAAATGTCTAAAACTCAATTCGATAAAATTAGTAAAGTATAGGAAGTACGTTTTCAATACAAAATTTAGAAAGCGTAACAACTTTTCATTTTTAAAATATTAAAATTGTTTAAAACATATTAATATAATTTTAGAGGAAGATACTTGTGTGTTAGTAAGTGCACCGGTTTATTCCAATTAAGTTGACAAAAACACATGTTATATTATTTTTTAGATGCTTCAACATTATATATGTTGCAGTTATATATATTAAGAAACATAAAATTAATAGTCCATATTTTTTAAAAAGGAATTAAACTTGTGATCCAATATTTATTTATTTCATGATTCCCGGTTTTATAAAATTTTTAAAAAATAAGCCAAAGTGGCAAAAACGACTATACAAAGCTTTCACATGATATATCTAAAACTCTTTGTGGGTGAAATGTGATCAGAGTTTATTATTGAAAAATGGTTGTTTGGTTATCAATTAAGAACAGTTTTGAAAATGGTAACAATTACAAACATATGTATATAGTTTGCCAGATATTATTTACACAACATGCCACATGAAGGTATTATTTAGTATAGCTAAAGAAAACGAGACCTATTATTTACATTTTTTTAAAAAAATTCAACAGAATTTCGATTTTTCGAATCCAAATATATACTTAAATCAGTTAGAAAATGGGTAAGAAAGAATCACACGAAATAACACAAATTATCTCTCTCATACTCATTTTTGGTTGGTAGCCCACTCATAGAAATGAGGACACAAAAAAATATATATAAATTATACCTAATCGCATGTGTGGAAAAAACAATAATCATACACATTTTCTGAAAATCAATTAGTGCATTGACTTTCTGAAAAACATAACTTGACTTAGTATTGTTTGGCATAAGTCTCCAAGTAAAATAAGATGGCTAGGTGTGTTTTCTAAAATAACAACAACAATTATAATAATTACAATATTTAGCATTTAGCATTTCTAAAATATTTATGTTGATCCCACATTTTGCTCGAAGGAAGACATACTTGACCTCCACATAACAACCATAATAAATTTGTAATTTGAGAAGCAGAAGACCCGTAAAATAAAGAAAAATAGCTCTAGTAAGAAAACTGAATAATAGAGAAGAAGTTAGAAATTTTAAGATACTTCTGATGGAGCTATAATGGTCTATTTATATAGGAGATTTAGTCTAGAGTTTTATTCTAACCCTTTTGGAGATCAGGATATGAGTTTTTTAGTCCCTAGCAAGCTATCAACAAATCTTCTATTATTTTATATTATCTTATATTATCTTGATTTTTGGTTTTATTTTTTAAGTTTGAAATTCACTCTTCAACCATTTAGAAGCATTTTTTTTAATTTAAAAAAAAAAAAAAAAAAAAACCTCATTTAGATGCACATAGCAAAACAAGTGCTCAAATGGGCTTAAGCATTTTTCCTTTTATAAAAAATAAAGGTTTAAGCATTTTAACTCAAACTATGCATTTTATTACAAGTGTTCCAAAAATATACAATTTCAAAAGAAGCTTAAAAAACAAAAAGTTTTCAATTTTCTCTTCGTTGTTAAAATTAATTGATAACTTTTGTAATTGTACTAAAAAAAACTCCTCTTTACCTTTTTTTTTTTTTTTTTTCAGTACAACTTTTGTAAGTTGCTGTTAAAATTAATTTGATAACTTTTTTTTTCAGTACATTTCTTGATAATGGTAAAAAAAAATTCAGTACAATTTTTAGTTAACTAATATGAGTTGATTTCTTATATTTCTCTTCTCGTTATTCTGAACTTTCTAAGTGGTCACCTAATTTAATACTACTCTTACTCAAACATGCTTAACTACGGAGTTCTGATGAGACATGGTGCATTAGTGCTGGTATGATTGCACCTGTAAAAATAGATTTGAATCTCTAATAAATAATATAAGAATATGTTTGAGACTAGTTTTAAAATTGTTGCAATTACTTTGGAACATTTTTAATAATTCAAAATAGATTGATATTTGGTGTTAAAGAAATTTTTGTTTTTAAAGTGTAAATTAACTCAAACATTAAATTAATTTCAAATAATTAAAGAAACGCTTCTATAGTAATTTAAACAAAACCAACCTAAGTAACAATCTTAAGTTAATTTACAAGTAGAAATTTAGGATTTTAATAGATATATATATAATTATTCATTTAGACATTTAATGCATACAAGAAGTCTAGTTATAATTGATTCAAGTGAGGGGCATTCTTTTTCCAAAATATTAATAATAAAATTATCGAGAGTGTGACATAGAAAGAGGAAATTAGTGGCTGGATCAATCAATCCACTGATTTATTAAATTCTTTTTTCCTTCCGACAAAAAATAAATTATTGTTTTCTAAATCCTAAATGAAAAGTAATACTTTATAAATTATGATCCCGCTAAACAAGGAAGACACCGAGAGAGAGACGCGTCTGGTCATTATAAAAATTCTGTTCTATTCTTTTATTTATTTATTTATTTATTTATTTATTTATTTATTATGGGACGTGTTTCAAAAGAAAAATACAAATAAAGAATGCGTTTTCTTTTTTTTTTTAAATCTACTTATTTGTTTCTTCTTGAGTGATAAAGTGAACGACCATAATGCCTATATTTTAAATAAGATAGTGACAAATTTTCTTCCCGAGTACTTTATCTATTAATAATATATTTAATTTATACAATTTGTTACTTATTTGATCGCTTACACCATATATTTTTGGTTAAAATAAATAAATAACAACAGCTGTCTGTGGGCTCCTTCGACTTATATAATGTAGTTTTCTTCAGGCTTCTTGTTAAAAGTACACAATCATTATGCTCATAATATAGTTGTTTCAGATTGCAATTGAATGGAGTTGTGAGCCAAATATAGCATCAAATATATCTAATTATTGCTGCCTTTCATTCAAAATACTGTTCTGAAATTTATGGCTGCGCAGAGAAATTATTTGTTAAAAAAGACAAAAAAAAAAAAAAAAAAAAAAAAAAAAACGAAGACTTGTTGAATATATGACAATGGATGCACAAATTAGAATCAAAAGTATTGGCGAAGAAGTGACATTATTTTACATGGCCATGAATTTTGAGTACGATTTTTGAGAGTTGGAAGTCGTCTTTCTAAGAAGAGTTGAGAAAATTTGTCTGCCCTCCTCATTAAATATGTATCATTTCTTATCATATAACTCTCTACATTAAGATGATTCTATGATTGGTTTATCTTCAAATTTTCAACAACCTTTAAATACACATGATCATTATGGACAATACAATTATACAAATATGGTTAAACTATAACAAATCTATATATATATATATATGTATGTATGTATGTATTTGAATTTTGTCCTAGTTTCAAAAAATACCTTTAATTTATTGTTTTAAAGTTGTACCATTATTATACTTTCTTGACTTTTCATAAATGTTTCAAAACTATCATTTATAATAAAAAATTTCTTTATGATATCAACTAAAATTAAGATTTGAAATTAGTGAGACATAGCCAAATCATTCTAGGGTCATTGTTACACTATTCTATAATTTTCATTAAAAAATTCTATTATAAGATGAACCACAAAATATATAATCTCTCAATGTAACACCGCTGATGGAAGAGATTAATATTTCAAGTGATGACCATATGTAACCCGATCTCAATCATGAGTGAATTATGGTTTCCTGCCTATGAGGAGGTGTCCTTTGATTTGTATGGTGAGAGTGACCTGGGTCGCCGACTTAATATATCTACCATTTTGGGGGCGAGACCAAGTGGGGAGTTGGGAACATAGCTTCACAAGATGAAATTCACTCATTCCTGCCTTTAGGGAAAGTACATAAGTTGTTCCCTTAAGTATTGACTCCGAGACTTAAACAATGGGGCTCCACCCTCTTACTGGCAAGATAGGGACCTAGTTTATGCTTGGATCATAAACAAATTGTTCATTAGAAGATCAGTGGTCCTTCAAGAGTAAGAGGTAATTACAGGGGTAAAATGATAATTTGACCCATCTGTAATTACGAACAACTTATGAAGGATTAGTTTACTTGTAATGGTTATATTCCTTGACACAAAAATATTCAATAGTGCAAAAAGTGAAACTATGGGTCTTTAGTGGAGTGACCCATAGTTAATGAATGTTGATATTAATGTAAAGAGTTTAATTAATTAATCTTGGATCATTGAAGCATTTAATCTGTAGGTTCATTAGGTTCCCTTGCTAGCTCACAAAGGGTAAAACAAAGAAAATTATATTTGATAGAGTTTGAAATGTTCAACTTTATTAAGAAAATTTATTGTATACGACATAATTAATATAATGTATATAGATACATTATAGAGAAATTATCATAAATAGAAAAAAAAAACGAAACTATTTACACAAATAGAAAATTTTACTCAATGAACCACAAGCCCACTACAACCAATGTAAAATTTCAAAAAAAAACCATAGCCGAAAAAAAACCCAAAAAATCGACTCGATCCGTACCCAATTTAATTACCCGCGCGTTAAAGAAAAACGGAAAGAAAAAAGAAAGTGCGAAGGTTTTCAAACTCTTCATCTTCGTCAGCTTCTAAAAGGAAAATTGAGAGCGAGAGTGAGAGAAAGAGAGAGAGAGCGAAAGAGATAAGAGTGATTGTAAGTGAGAGTGAGAGCGAGAGCGAGATATAGATAGAAGTCTATCATCGTCTATCGTGATAGGCAGAGATAGAACTCTATTTTTGTCCATCACTGATAGACAGTGATAGACTTCTATCTCTATACCAATGATGCACGAAGATAAAGTTCACATGAAAAAGATTATAATAACACAAATAGACATACAAATAGACATAGATAGAAGTATATCACCGTCTATCGTGATAGATAAAGATAGAAATCTATCTCTGTTTATTAGTGTGATAGATAGAGATAGATTTCTATCATTGATAGAAATAGATAAAAGTCTATCATCGTCTATCGTGATATACAGAGATAGATTTCTATCATAGATAGACATAAATAGAAGTCTATCACCGTTTATTGTGATAAACATAGGTAGAACTATATTTCTGTCCATCACCGATAGATAGTGATAGACTTCTATCTCTTTCTACCAATGATGCACGAAGATAAAGTTCACTGAATAACATAGATAGACATACATATAGACATTGATAGAAGTATATCACCGTCTATCGTGATAGATTTCTATCATTGATAAACATAGATAGAAGTCTATCGCCGTGAATCATGATATACAAAGATAGATTTCTACAATAGATAAACATAGACAGAGGTCTATCACCGTCTATCAGTGATTGACAAAAATAGAGTTCTATTTTTGTCCATCACTTATAGACAGTGATAGACTTCTATCTATGTGTACCAATCATGTAAGAAGACAAAAAGTTTACATAATAAAGATTATAATAAGACAGATAGACATAGATAGAAGTATATCATTGTCTAAGTTTCGCTCTTATCGCTCTCTCTCGCTCTCGCTCTCACTTCCTTCCTTCACTCACAATCACTCTTATCTCTTTCGCTCTCTTTCTCTCACTCTTGCTCTCTCACTCTCGCTCTCGCTCACCGGAGTTGGTCACTTCAAAATTAGGAAAAGTCACAAAGAGCTCCTTCCCTGTAAGTTCGAACTTACCAGAAATGCATGAAGAAAACACAGAAAAAAAAGAATCGCAAAAAATAAAGAAAAAAGAAGAAGACAAAATTCAGAAACGAAAAAACGAAAAAGAAAAAGAAAAACGTTGCAAAAAAAGAAAATAGAAGAAGAATGCATTTAAGGTTAAAGTGGTAAATTTACACAATGATGACAAAAGCAAAAGACCAATTTTTGTGTGTTTTTAAAGTGAGGCCAAATTTCATTTGAGCCTCCATATTTAGGTCATCCGTACAAATTCCCCATCCCTTATAGATAGTGATAGATAGTAATCTATTGTTATCTATTAGGGATAGATTTTGATGGATAGTAGTCTATCATTCTCTGTCACAATGATAAGCTAAAAAAACTATGCTTGGTATTCTATGTTTTTAAATCTTATCAATTGTGGGATAAAAAGGAGGATTGACATTGATAGATTTGTCTATCGCTGTTTATTAGGGATAGATAGTGATAGTAGTCTATCATTGTCTAACCTGTCCTGTTATATGTTCTCCTTCATATTTGTTAATTCATTTTTGGTTTAGGGATAGATAGTCATAGAAGTCTATCACTGTCTATTAGTGATAGACAATGATAGAAGTATATCACTCTCTAACCTAATTATAGGTAAAAAAAAAAAAAAAAAAATCTATGTAGAAGTCTTTCTTATTTTAAGTTTCATAATGTTAGATGTTAGATGTTCTTGTTTGCTTGTTATATTATTAATGATAAATAGTAGGATAAATAGTGATATATAGTACTTTATCAATGTCTATCACAGTGATAGTGTTTGTTTATATTTTGTTTTATATCTGACATATCGTTGTAATATAATTTTTAACAGGTGGAATATAAGCTAATAATTAATGAATAGCAAAAGAATATAAGGATAACTGTGTATCTAAATTTAGATATACTACAAATGATAAAAAAGAAATTAGATGAAAAAACTTCAAGTAGTTTTAGGAATGGTCTTTTTGGCCACTGTTTTTATATTAAAATGTCCAAAGTACCCACCCAATTCCTAAACTACCTAATTAAAAAAGACAGATAGACTTACAGAGCGAAAGAGTTGGTTGCATTGAAGTTTTGCTCTTTTCGCTCTCTCTCACTCTCGGTCTTGATCTCACTTCCTTTATTCATTCACAATCACTCTTATCTCTCTCGCTCTCTTTGACACTCTTGCTCTCTCACTCTCACTCTCGCTCTCTCTCTCTCTCTCTCACTCTTTGTCTCTCTCGCTCTTAGTCTATTAGGTGAGATGAAGTAGACTTGTTTCAATCGATGAAAATGTCGACGAAGCCGATGCAGATGTTGACGAAGTCGATGAAGATGCCGAGGATTCGAAGTTGACGAAGATGTCGAGGATGCCAATTAGACAAGGAGGTAATCATGCGCGATCTTCAAATGACGAGGGTAAGATTAGAATTTTTTTAAAAAAATGCCACAGAACTGCATAGAATCCTATTTTCACGTTTTTTTTTTCTATTTCTGTAAATATTTTCAATATTTTCTAATTTTGAAAAGACTCCTACATTATATTATAAACTATATAATATGGAATTATTATTTTTTGAATGAGATTCATATTAAAACTATAGGGTAAAACTAATGTGAAGTAGATTCATATTAAAACTATAAGTTATGAGAGAGAAATATATGATATTTAATTAAAATAAACAAATAAGTTTGATTATTTATTTATTTATTATTTGATTTGTTTTGAATTAAATTTGATTTAATTTTAAATTAAATTAGATTAATAATAAAATAATAAAATAACTCCATTTGCAATTGCAAGGGATTCGTGAGGGGAAACTCCCCTCACGTATTTGTTTTGTAGAAGTGTTTACATTGTGGATTCATAGAATACACAAAGAACAAAAAATGATCTCTTCACTCGCGCTCTCTCTCAATTCTCTAAAAAAGGACAGGGGAAAAACTACTTGCTTTCTTCCTTACTTTAGTTTAAAAAAGGATCCCACAAAATCCTTTCCACCTTTCCTTGCTAGGAGATATAGTAGGGAAGTCCTTTTTGGTGGTATCCAACTTGATCGTGATTTATTGGGAGTAGCAGTACGTGAGAAGATTTTTAGAAAATCGAATAATGGTTCTTCCAAAGGTGGATTTTCTCAACATTAATTGTATGCTTAATTTGTTTTTCATTTTAATTATGTACAATATTTTCTCCCAATTCAAAAACAAAAGCAATAAAACGTTTTCACTCTGGGATTCAATCCTTACCGACGGAATATCTAAACTAGGCTTTTTTTTTTTTTTTTTTTTTTAACAAGATGCAGGTCATAGGCTCAAATTCTCCCCCCTATTTGTTAGTACTAAAAAAACCAAATTATTGTCTTCTTTCTTTCTGTTAGGTATCATTCAAGTCTAATTTAGAGTTACAAATTAAAATGCTTGGGGCTAGTTGAACTGCATGCACTCATTTTTACAATCTAAGTGGCCCAGCCACGGTTTGCCAAGTGGCAATTTTTTTTTTTTTTTTTTTTTTTTTTTTTTTTTTTTTTTTTTTTTTTTTTTTTGTCTTAGTCTAGTTAATGGGCTGCTGCAAAGAAATAAGCATTAATTTTTAGTCTTGGCACATGATGTAAATATATTTGTTTCTTCCTTTTTCCTTTCTTTCTTTCTTTATAGCATAGATATCAATTGTCAACACATGATAGTTGTTCTAGTGGGCAATAACTACATCCTCAAACACACTTTTATCAATTTAAAACATAAAAATCTAATATAATTGATATCATTTCCTTAAATGAAAATGCTTAAGAAACTTGCATTGAATATATATCACTATTAATACTAATTAATCAAATCAGCTAAAATTTTATTAATACTGTTTATGGATTTTTGTGTTAAAAAATAAAATTAAGTCTGTGTAAACCTAGCTAATATATAGCCAGTTATGACTTTTTAAATAGAATTTTCAGGGAAAAAGAAAGGATATTAAAACAAAGAATATTTTTATATAGCATGTATTTGACTTTACTAGCCGAATTTCACAAATTTATAACTAATTTTCGTCAAATTTTTTTTTTTTTTTTTTTTTTTTTGTAATAAATTATTGGTCATTTGGTGACCTAACAGCAAGGGAAAGCGAGGGAGAGAGAGAGAGTTTCGAATGTTCTGTAAGTCGCTTGGGATATTTCCAACATCACAAAACGATTTGACCTTTCTCCTCCAAAACTTCAAATTTCAACGATTTAATACACAATATTTCAAATCAAAGTTCGGCTTGTTTTATTGACATGCATGAACATTTGGAATTTTTTTTCTTCTTCTTTCAACCACTCTTAAAGTCTTATGTAGATAAAAATTTCACAGATTCATAAATTTAAGGTTCTTTTTATAAAGTGTGTTAGAGATGATGCATTAACAGTATTTGTCTAAGGCTGGTGATTATTATTTAGGATGTCTTTGTATTTTCTGTCTCAGTCTAATTGTTGTTTCTTAAAGTGCTGTTTCTGCGGAATATTTTTTCCTCATCTGGAAAATTATGTTTGCCATCTTTGACAGATTTCTTGCATTTTTTGAACACTGCATAATGGTAATTAGGGTTACTCTCCTGGTTTTCTGTTGTGCATATTTAAGGAGTCATTGTTGGTTTTCTAGGGTTGGCCATTTTACGAGAATAATGTGTGTCATTGTCTTGTGAGTATTTTCAAAAGTGTGTTGACCTCTCATAGACGAAGGTTGTGCTGCAATAGATCTCGACACTTACGCTGAGTCATATTGATATTTATTCCTTATCAACTTGAGAAGGAATTCTAAAGCTTAGGGGTAGAGCCTAAGCTAATCAAGTGGAATGGTCTTCATTTGAAGTGAAAAAATAAAAGTTTTGGTGAGAGGGAGTCTCACACTTAGGAAGAGCTTAAATCATCTTGAGAAGGAGTCTCATACTCAGGGCCAAGCTAAGTGATCATTCACTAATACGCACACTTTTTGGGAGAGCCTAAGATCATTGAGAGGGAGTCTCACACTTGGGGGGGCTTGAGTGATATATTTAAGTTATTAAGATATTCGGGTGTCATTGTATTTGTTGTTTCATACACAAATAAAAACAACGTTGTAATTGCTTGACATTTTTATTAGTGAATTTATCTTTCTTAGTCACATTGCTCTCCACACATAGGTGGTACTTAATCGAACTGGGTTACTAAACTCTATGTTCTCTATCGTTTAGTCTTTTGCATCTAATTTCAAAATTCTGTGGTATGTTGTAATATTGTGCATAACAAAATATGTTGTGTAGTAGGTAATCTTTACATTTTAAAGTGTTTGATTTTTCATACCACTTGTAATACGTTAGACGTGACTAATTTAAACATACCATTTAATCCGTTAAAAAGTTAATAATTCTTTAACAAAAGTTGTTAAAGTACTAGTATCTTCAACTTTTACAACATAAACCTAACTTAGTAGTATAATTGTGACATATACTTCCTCTCTTTAGGTCAAAATTTCAAAATTTCAAATTTCCACATTTTTTTGATATTATGTGTTTTAATTAAAATAAATCAACAACAAAGTGAAAATTTATTCAACGAGACCACCACATCCTACAATTGACTCATAATAATTATTGAACGAATAATGTATATTATTCCAAAATTTGCATGCTCTCAAATAATCACTTGACACAAGTTGATGATCACGATATTTTTACAATTTTTCTCTCATATATCAAACAATGTCAATTACACTATGCGGCGACCTCTTCAAATAATTTATCGTGAAACCTGTTTGATTCAATAATTTTTCACAAATGATAATGTGATCAATGACTTTTCCACAAAATAGGTATAAGGACGTGTCATCCTGTAATTGGTTAAGTTTGATGTAGAAGGGAGTGGGAAACATACAGTAGACGACCCTAAAAAGGAAGAAACATGCTCTAATCACTAATCAGAGATGTTTAATTAGTAAAATACAATACACAAAAAAGTGTGTATATATATATAAATATCGTATGCATGTCCCAGTAGATTCTGAGGATCAGTGAACTAAAGAAAAAACAGCTCAACTAAAGCTTATTACAGGGACACCCCCAATATTTTTTCTATTATTATATATATCCATATTGATTCTATGCAAAAACAGACAAGAAGAAAATCCTTTGTCCTCCTCTATATATATAAACACTTTCTCTGCTCCATTCTCTTTTTATAAATATAAAATAAAATAATCTGATGGCTTTTTCATCAGGCACATGAATTTTTCCCCTCATTAATACTATTATAACCCTCTCTCTTCCCCCCCCCCCCTCCCCCCTTCTCTCTCATAATTTCTATACTTTGAAGGCTCCTTTGGAACGAAAAGGCCATGGGAAGAGCTCCTTGCTGTGACAAAGCAAACGTGAAGAAGGGTCCGTGGTCGCCCGAGGAAGACGCGAAACTCAAATCCTACATCGAGCAGCACGGTACTGGTGGAAACTGGATCGCGCTGCCACAAAAAATCGGTAACGAAACTATATATCATAACTCATCCGCTTAAGTTTTTAGTTTCATTTTTTTCTTCGAGTTTAGTTTGAATACGAAATTGAAGTCGATTAGGTCTTAAGCGATGTGGGAAAAGCTGCCGACTCCGGTGGTTGAATTACCTTCGTCCCAATATTAAGCATGGGGATTTCTCCGAAGAAGAAGATAGAATAATTTGCAGCCTTTATGTTAGCATTGGAAGCAGGTAAAAAATATATATATATATAT
Source organism: Citrullus mucosospermus (assembly GCA_030954485.1). NCBI lineage: Eukaryota > Viridiplantae > Streptophyta > Magnoliopsida > Cucurbitales > Cucurbitaceae > Citrullus > Citrullus mucosospermus. The sequence goes on along the minus strand of CM062059.1, from coordinate 28,191,542 downwards.
ATAATTTAATTAGAGTTATTTTGAATTTAATTAATTAGAGATTTCGTTAGTACTAAAATTAAAATTAAATCAAAACATGGACATAGGTGGTCGATTATTGCAGCTCAATTGCCTGGGCGAACAGATAATGATATAAAGAATTATTGGAACACGAGATTGAAGAAGAAATTATTTGGCAAACACCACGAGAAGCAACAACAACAATTGGTGAGAAGAGGAAGAAAAATCAAATCCGAAATAGGAAATTCCATGGCTATTGTTTTTGATAATCAAGTTATTAATAATAATAACAATAACCAATCATCTTTCTTGCCGGAGTTATCACCGGCGGCGCCGCCGTATGTGAATTACCAACCGCTTCAATTTCCTTCAAATTCACAACAACTTTTCGGCCACACCGCCGGCGTTAATCATGAGCTGAGTAGAACCGACACTATCCAGTTTGGGCTGGATGGGGCTTCGAATCAGCCAATAACGAGCTGCCACGTAGGTGAATTGGAGAAGGTTGTTTACAGCAATACGCCGTCGTTTGACGATGGGCTGCAGTTTTCATGTGATAACAATGGGTTGAATTTGATCAACGATTTGGACTGGGGGGAAATGAGTTCTTTGATTTCTGCTCCTTTATATCCTTCCACGGTAATTTGATGATTAGTTTGTCTTAATATGAGATTATCTAAATTATCTCAGTGTGTACATCATGATTATAACTCAATAGGTCACGATTCTTGTAGAAGTAAAACCCTAAGAAGTTCTAGACTTTTTTTTTTTTTTCTTTTCTAATTACTATTATTACAATATAGTTGAGATTTGATATGCTTTGTTTTATGATCTTTATCTCTCATTTCATTAGCCATATATAAATTGTGGAAATTTTTGTCCACCAATTACGGAACATGTATTATTTTAATCTTTTTTTTTTTTTTTTTATGCTAATTACTTCTTTTAGAACGGTGTTTTCTATTTTCATTGGAAGAAAAATTTGAGATACCTTATTAAGCAAAGCTTAGCTAATGGGTTGCCAGATCATGGAAATGAATTTATGCAGAAAAAGCAATGGCTATATCACTTTGGGGCAAGGCAATCTGTCTGTGGGTGTTATTGTAATTATTAAGCAGAAATTTCTGGTAGTTTTCAGTTCTTTAAGTGGGAATGTTTTTCATTTTTGAAATAAAACTGTTCCAATATATTAATATTTAACAGATATTGCTTTCCCTTTTTATTCATATTGATTTAATTGCCTCTTTTTTTATGATGCACTTTGTTAAAAGAACAAATTATTGAAGAAATATCTAATTAAAAAGATTAACTTTTAATTTAATGCTTATTTTCTTCCTTAATTAACTTTTTATATTCTCACTCTTTTCATTAAAAATTATCTTCTTTTTTTTTTTTTTAATTAAAAAAATTATCTATTTGATCATTTTACCCATAATGTTATTATAATCGCTGTTGTTAATTTGTTTTAATACAATCTTCATCATAATCTTTCCAGTTTATGGAGTTGGAAATGGAGTGTATTTTAGAATACTTTAGGCACAAAGACAACATATATTGTGTTATTTCAAATTGTGATAATTTTGAAAATTTTATGGTCTCCTAACCTACATGGAGGGGAAATGTTTCTATTACTCAAATCTATGATATATCATTTTTTGTTTTTTTTTTAATAAGAGACACAGAAGAAAATTAGTAAATGCACCTGAACATCAACTAGATTGACACATTCAAGCATTTTCATTAGGTCCCAAATCTCTGAAACGTCATTAATTCAAATCTATTGATTATTTTAGTTGAAGCTAAGTAATTTGCAGGCTATAAATACATTAAACTAAATTAATATCAACTTTAACATAGCCGAACTATAGTCTATATGCTTTCACTTTTCTAAATATTATACAAGATATATGGTGGAGAAGAATGGTTTATGATCACACATTTGATTATATTTTAATCAAACTGATGATTAATTTTATGCAATTATCCATTATAATGAACTAAAAACTTTGACATATTCCCCCCTCTTTTTTTCTTGTGTTTCAACTCCATGGTTACAAGTATTATTTGTATTCCCTTCTCTTGATTCGAACATAGCTTCATCATGTTGAATTAACATTAACAATTTCTGAAACGAGAGTTTAGGAAGTGTTATCGGACTTTATAATTCTTGTTCTTCAAATTTTCTATGTCGATTTCACTCTTTTTTTTCTTCAAGAAAATATTTAAAGAAGGATTATTCTAATGCAACGGGTTTAGATGTTAGGCAAATCCGTGGCCCAACAAAGAAATTCAACTAATGAAAGAGAGAAACCCTCACAATGTTCTATATATATTTAAATGAATATTAAAAAACTTCTTATTACAAACCCTAAAGTCAGCATTACAAGAAAATAAGAAAATAAGAAAATTGACTAATTCATTCTAAAACAGTAATTAAATACTAGTTTATCTAAATTAATAACTAAACTAAATATTAACTAAAATTAACGCTCATAAAGCAAACCATAAAGTTTTCTAAAATCAAGCAGTAAATTATTACACAAAATACAGCCAACAAAATAAATAAAATTTAGTCACAGTAACACCAAATCAACCTAAAAATCATACTGTCCAGATCCAATATACAAATTATTTACAACCACAAACCCTAATACTATAATTAAAAATTGACGTTTTTAATTATAAGGACAAAAAAACATTCATGATTATTTATTTCTCTCCAAAAATAACTTATCTAATTGTGATGGAATTAATTGGATTACAATAAAATTAAAACTGTACGTGATCAAACACTAGAGACCACTTTATAGCTAGTTCAGTAGAACAATATTTGGGAGCATTATGAGTTGTTATTTTTTATTATCCATTCCAATCATGCAGTAAAACAAAGATTAAAAATATTTTTCTTAAAAAAAGAAAAAGAAAAAAAATTTAACTACGTAATCAACTGTATCATACAAAGATAGATGCAGTGGCGTGTTTTTAGTAAACCCATATCAAGTGTCCTTCCCAATATCCTTGATTGTTAGTCATGTCATTCACAGCGCAAATAGTTCATAATACAGTTGTCTTCTCTTTTACCTTATCCAAAATATAATGTGTTCAATATTTATAAATTTTGACTATGCTTGTATTTGGTAGGCTTAACTGTCCTGGTTTGTTAGAATTGGTTGACATTTTGATCTTCAAAATCTTTGCAGCTACTTTTTGCCAATCATTCAAAACGCTGGCCCATCCAGAAAACCAACTCATGAATTTTTATTATTATTTTTTTTTATTTTTTTGGTTTATCTTTTTAATCGTCATCTTTTAATTACTTGTTTCTTTCAATTTTGTTGAGATGAATTTTGTATCTTATACCTTCCAAATCTGAACTAAATCTTGAAATTTTCATGCAAAATACATAAAGAGAATTATTAGAAAAAAATAAGGTAAAAATATAATTTTAGTCCCTCCACTTTTGAGGTTGATTCAATTTGGGTGTCTATGCTTTCAAATGTTCAATTTTCATAAAATTAGTTTTTATCAAAATTGGCTAAATAATAATAAAGAAAAAATTTAAAATTTTAGAGCGAAAATGGTAATAAATAAGTTTTTTTTTTAAAGAAAAAAAATGATGCCATGGTCGAAGTTTTCTCTTTCTTGGGTGGGGAGTGATTAGTGCATACTCTCCTCTCTTTTTACAGACATAGAAGAATAAAAAAATCAATTAAAACAAATACTACATGACATATTTTTATTGGAAAAAAAAAAAAAAAAAAAAAAAAAAAAAAAAAAAAAAAAAAAAAAAAGGGAAAGAGACAGAGAGATCCATGGATTGAGAGCATATCCTGGAGGTCATTGTTTTGCGCAAAAATGGAAGTGATGGTGAGATGATGAAGGGAAGTCCAGCCTAAAATTCACAAACACAGAGATCCAAGTGGTGATTAAATAATTTAATTATATATTGGGGCAAAGGCTGTGTGTTGTAAAAGAAAGAGAATATCCCGTACGTAGAACAAGCACATCAGCAAAACGCTCAAACAACAAACGTCCAACCCCTTCCAACTTCAAATTAACATCACAAAATATTTATATTAATTTCATCTCTTTCAACTTGGCCTTTTAATTTAATGGCAACACCCAAACACCCATCCCATATATATTCCCTTCACTCACAAAATTCAAAAACAGAATATGCATATTTCTACTGTTTCCAAGACCATAGGATAAATTCTCTATTTAAATAATGTGGTTAAATTTAATCATTTGTCAGTATTATTATAACTTATCTATTATTTGGCTTTTTATCTCTCTTTTACCCTAGTTTACTTATTTGACTCTGCCAGGTGATGATGGGACATGCATGCTTGAAATTTATAAATCTTACCTTTTGATTCATTCAATTTTTTTGTTGTGCAAAATTGTACAAATTTGACTCTACAAGCTGATGATGGGACATGCTTTAAATATAGATAATCAATTTTGTTATGAGAGAGGGAAGGGAAGTTTTAAGATATGCAAAGAAAGACGATGAAGTTTAGCAACAAAGGCAAAATTTTTAACTAGTTCAATAAAAAAAAGAAATGGTAGTGCTTGTACAAGTCTACAACACATTTACTGGATATATGGGTGTAATAGTCTACAAATACGGTTAATAAAGATAAAACACGTAAACTATAAATTCGTATACAAAAAATTATTTGAGCCCAAATGATTTTGAGGTTCTTGTCCTTTTACTTCGTCTAAGTTTCCCTTCCTTAGTTAACTCAACGATTGATTCATTTTGAGTTTCACTCGTTATAGTATCTCGAGACGCTTTTGTGACCTTGCTTCACATGACATGTTATGTAGAAAAATATTTTCAAAGAAAATGACATTCCTTGATTCAATGATTGTGTTAACATGTATATCTAAAATATATGATTTATAGACTAAGAATTGATATGCACAACTATTGATAGCATAACCAATGAATATATCATCAATAGTTTTCGGTCCTATTTTAACCAATTTTGGTTTAGGTACAGCAACCTTTGTTAGGCACCCCCACACTTTTAAGTATTTGTATGAAAGTTTTTCGTCCTTTCCATTCTTCATATGGTATGTTTTGTGACTTTTTATGAGGTATTCTATTTAATAGATAGTTTGCCGTTAATAAAGCTTCTCCCCACAGGTTTTGGGGTAAACCTGAACTTACAAGCATTGCATTCATCATTTCTTAAAGTGTCCGGTTTTTACGTTCAGCAACTCCATTTGATTGAGGGGAATAAGGAGCAGTAGTTTTGTGAATAATGTCATGCTGCTCACAAAATTGTTCAAAAGGAGGACCATATTCACCACCTCTATTGCTTCTTATTGCTTTAATCCTCGTTCTCAGTTGATTCTCAACCTCATTTTTATAAAGCTTAAACATTTCAATTGCCTCATTTTTGCTTCTTAGCAGATAAACATAGCAATATTTTGTGCAATCATCTATAAACGTAATGAAATACTTTTTACCACTTCTAGTTTGCACAAATTTCAAGTCATAAATATCACTATGAATTAACTCTAAAGGTTTCGTAATTCTATCAATTGAATGAAAAGGTGCCTTAGTCATTTTTTATTCCACACACACACCTCACATTTATGATTTGTATCAAAATCAAATTTTGGAATCAGATTCATATTAATTAGCCTACACAAAGAATTGAAATTGACATGTCCTAATCTACCATGCCAAACAAATGACTCAACAATATAAGCAAAAGTAGATACTTTATTAGGATTAATACTTTTGGGTACAATAGTGAGTACATTTGACTTAAACAATCACTCAAATAAACCTTTCCAACATACATATCATTCTTGGAAAGTATAAACTCATCAGATACAAAGACCAACTTAAAGTCATTCTTGCTGAGTAATGAACCAGAAACTAAATTCTTTCGAATATCAGGAACATGAAGTACATTGTGAAGAGTGAGTTCCTTGCCATAAGTCATTTTAAGGACCACTTTGCCTTGTCCTTCAACCTTTGAAGTAGAAGAGTTGCCCATAAATAATTGTTCTCTACCAGAAACTGGCACATACGATGTGAACATATTTTTGTTGGCACAAATATGACGAGTAGCACCAGTGTCTACCCACCATTCCTTGGAATTGCCCACCATGTTGCATTCTGAAATGACTGCACAAAGGTCAATATCTACAACAACATCCAATACTGCATCAACTTCTGTGATATGAGCTTGAGCATTTTTGCACTAAAACTTCTTTGGCTTACGACAATCCTTAGATTGATGTCCCATTTTGTTGCAATTGAAGCATTTGTTATTGAATTTCCTTGTGGATCATTGTCTATGACTTGAAACTTCACCAAAAAACTTCATTTTCTTGTTACTTTGTGGTCTATTTTCCACAATATTGGCTTTGAGGTCTATAGCACCATCCATATAACCTTTTTTTGCTTTTCTGTTGTTCTCTTCAATTCCAAGGAGGACCACAAGTTCCTCAAGTTTTATCTCATTGCATTTTTGTTTGAGATAATTTTTGAAATCTCTCCATGAGGGTGGCAATTTTCAATTATTGTTGCTACCTGAAATGATTCGCTCAAGGTCATATTCTCAGCATGTATATCGTGAAGAATTACTTGGAGTTCTTGAACTTGACTGATCACTGTTTTCGAATCCACCATTTTGTAATCCAGAAATTTGCCAACAATAAATTTCTTTGCACCAGCAACTTCAGTTTCATACTTCTTCTCCAATGAAATCCAAAGATTTTTTGTTGTATCAACACCACTATACACATTGTACAATGTATTGCCCAATACATTCAAAATGTAATTCTTGCAAAGATATTCTGCATGCTTCCATGCATCAACGACAAGTTGTTCTTCTTTGTCAGTTTCTCCCTTAATCAAAACGGGAGCATCCTCTTTGAGAAATTTTGTCAAATTCAGAGTGGTGAGATAGGCAACATTTTTTGTTGCCAACGTTTGAAATCAATACCACCAAATTTTTCAAGTTTCTCCCCATGAGCAACACCAAAAACAGGTATAGAATAAAGATTGTTTGAAGTCATATCATTCTAAACAAAAGTTAACCAAAACAAGCAAATAATTAAACAACTTACAAAAACTGAATCCAAAATACAAACAATATAATTGAGTGTAAAATAGAATGAATAAAATAAAGTTATGATTACGCCAATTGCCAATTGCCAATTGGGAGTACAACAAAATCAATAAACAATTATAGATATCAATAACTTCTGGCAATTTTTTTTAAAAAAAAAATTTAATTAGATGGAATATTTAACCTGCAAGATCATAACAAACTAATAATAATAAAAGAAAAACTAACTTGAAATACAAATACATCCAAGGAAATAAAACCAGAGCAAAAATCGTACACTTAAAAAACATAAGGAAATTTATAAAATTAAAATGCAAGATTCTAATTTAAGTGCAATTAACAATAACAATGTCACGATAACAAAAAAATAACACTTGGCGTGAGGGAAACAATTGAAATGCAGTCGCAATTGAAATCCTACCGACAAAATCAATTGAAAAAAAATAATTAAAACAAATAACAATAACAATTGGAGAGAGAATATATATATATATATATATATATATATATATATATATATATAACAAAATGGATTATGTTTGCAATTGTGATAACAAACTAAAAAAAAAGTAACAATTGGAAACAAAAAAAAATTGGATTCTAAACAGAATTAAAATGCAATCACAATATGACAGTATATGAAATTCTACTAGAACTTGGCCAATAAAAGAAATCACAAACCAGAAGAAAAGTTATTAACGTGAATTCACCGTGAATCAAAATTAAAATTTATCTTAAGATTGTTAATAAAGGTAGAACACGTAAACTATAAAGTCATATTCAAAAAATTATCTGAGCCCAACGAATTCACGTTGTCTCCTTAAGACAAATTTACTCATTCTAGTGCTTGAGTTTGAGAGTAATTGTCTCCCAGGATAGAACAAATTATCTTTCTTCTGGAGGTAGCACCTCGTCCACAAGATCAACAAACCACACTTTGAGGATATACCGAACTTGAACGAATTTGAAATGGAGAGAATTTTTAATGAAGACAAATGACTAAAACAAAAAATGTACTAAACCATATTGAAGAAATGTCATATTTATAAACTAATTCGTGACTATTTGAATAGTCGTGTCCTTTCTTTAAGTTGGTTATTTAATGAAAAAAGGCATCCTTTAATAAAAGAATGCAACCTTATGATAACCAAAGGATGCAACTCTTATCGAAGAGTTACATACCATTTATTTCAAAAAATACTATCAAGTTACCTATTCAATTGGCATGATAAAAAGTGTAGAAAATGCCCTCCGACTAAAGTAATGGACATCCAAACTTAACATTCGCATCATATATATTCTAACACATCAGCTAACGGCTAACCACACTATTTTTTTCATGAATTTTAAAAATGAGAAGAGACAACTTCAAAAGTCATATACGTACCAATTGTTGTGAGTAAAACTAAACCTACCAAAATGCAGAACAGTAAGCAAATAGAGTCATGAGTTGACCTAGTGATAGTGGGAATATCTTAAAAAGGTCAAAAGGCCAAAAGATCAATCCATAGTAGGTTTATTGATACTAAAACAAATCTAACTCAACTATTATAAATATATGTTAATGATTATGAAATTTATGGTTTGAATTTCCTGTACTGTCAAAACAAGTTTTTGTTCGTTAAAATAGGAGCGTGACAAACTCTAATATTGGAGTTGGGTTTGGTTTCCAATGTTATGGGCCCTACGTAATTGGGCTGAACCACTAGTATTTGTAATGCAGCCCATATGTGTTGCGAGTCCAACTAAAACAAACAAAAAAAAATATTAAAAAAAAAAATAAAGATTGAAAAACAATAGGAAATGGATATAAAAATTGAGTTAAATTATAAATTTGGTCCATCATGTTTTAAAATTACAAAATTATAAGTTTAGTCATTCAATTTTAAAACTTTTAATACAAAATCAAAAACTTTAAGATTCATTAAATATAAAAGATCAATTAATTCATAAAATTTATTAATTTGTTTAAAACTTATTAAAATCTATAAGTTTATTAGACTAAAAAATTAGATCAATTATTTAAAACTTATTAAAATCTATAAGTTTATTAGACTCAAAATGAGAAGTTGGGTGATAACTTTTAAAATTATAAAATTAAAGTCGAAAAAGGAAGAGAGAAAAAAGAGGAAAGGAAAAGAAAGGCAACGAGGCATCTGGGTTAGGAACCCAATCGGAGAACCCCACCCAACCCTACATAGATAGAGAGGAAGGGAGAGATTAATGAAGAGAAGGCGAAGACGATAACGGCTAACGGCGAAATCTGGGACATCAAATGGCGCTGCCGGCGTCAATTTCGCTTCCCTCCTTATCCCCCACGTCCAAGGTAAAAACTTGTTTATCGACTCGCTTGATTTGAGATGAATTACCAAATAAAATGATTGAGCTTCATAATTTACTTAGCTTTTTAGGTGTACCCGCCTTAAATTCCTTTTACCTATTTCTTCAATCTGTTACAAGAGTACTTCAGGATTCAAAGAACCCAATTGCGTCCAAACTTCTTCATTTCTTCTTCTAGAATTATTGGTAATTTTTATAACCGTATTGCTTGTAGTCTAATTATAATTGAATGCTCGAGGAAGAGCTTTGTATCTTTTGTTACGCTTGGAACTTAATGAATAATAGTTGCCTTAAGGAAATGGACTGATTCCCCTCTAAACTTTTCAAGGTAAAATGTTGATGAGATTCTGAAGAATAAGAAATGGGGAATTACTGGGGAGTTGAGGTAATTAGTGTAGGTTGTTTAAGTTACGTAATTAGAATAATGTAGATCGTTAGTTTATTTTGATTTAGTTCATTAATTTAGTAGAGTTGTTAATTAGTCAAATAGTTTCTTGGGATTTTTCTTGTTGGGGTGTCACAGTTGGGATGACTATAACTCATCAGCTTCAGTTTTTGTGTTGATTGGTGATTTAGTATTGTATTAGAGCTTGTTTTCAAACTCTGTAATGTCGTGGATTTTCACTTAGTGAGGAAGAGTGTTGAATGCGATTTTGAATATTTTGCTTGCTTTGAGATGGATTTCCCCCGCTTGTTTTATGACCCTTGATCCAATATAGGCTTGAGATTGTGTATTTTCCTGTTTCTGCAGATTATACCATTCAAGGAGAAAGCATCTTTTAATAGCTGCTTGCTGCTGCATGGTAGTCGGCGAGCTACCCTTGCCTCTTCAATGAAAGTAAAAATGGCACGGTTTATGGATTCTAATTCCATACCTACAGAAATTGAAAATTTGAAAGAGAAGATGCAGGAGGTGGTACCTGAACCCGTTAAAATTTTTCCATGGAAGGAAGCAGAGAAGATACTGGTGGAGAGACTGCTTTTTATGGGGAAGGAAACATTGAAGTGGTCTCTTCTCTTGTTCTTTGCTCTTAGCTCCTTTTCAGATTTTGTAGCATCCATAGTTAGAAATCAGGAGTTACTGATTCCTATTGGCCTCTTTATTGGTGTCTTATTGACTGACCTTCTAAAAGAGATATCTCAAGAAGTGTTTGGCAACTCTGAGGTACATTTTGCTTCTACATTGTGTACTTTATTTCATGCTGCAAGTAATAAAACATCAACCATTCTACAGGAATCAAGCTTCAAGAAACAACTTTATGGTCTCGGTTCCTTCTTCGTTCTCGTAAAGCTAATTGCTTATGGCTTCGCTATTCAAGCACAGACGTTTCCTTTGCATGTTGCAAATGGTGGGTTAATGCAGGTTTTGTGGCTGTGGAGAAATTTGTCAAGAGATAGAAATCGACCAAATGAACAAAGCCCGTTTGTAGGTCAAGGTACGTCTTAAACGTGGATGAATAAGATTGTTTCAAATGTTGATATTCGCTTCCATGAAGAATTTGGTTGTCATGTAAGGATGGGAGAACACAATATTATGAGATGTATGGGAACCTTGGTTATCATTCGAGACACATTGGTGAGCCCCAAACATGTATGACTAAGTTTTCTTTTCCTAGTTCAGCAACGTATGGGGTGGAGGGATTTGAACTCCTGACCTTTTGGTTGAGTATATATTCTTAGGTTAATTGAACTATCCTCGGGTTTGCTTGTATGAGTAGGTTATATCTATCAAAACTTTTGGTGTAAGAGGTAATGCTAGCTGGCTTCATAATTTGGTAGTGAGCTGTTTTTGCGTAGCCTTCCTTTTGCCCTGCATCTTTTTGGTCAACTTTGGTCCTATATTGTGATTCTGTCACAAATCTTCATCCTCTTGCAGAGTTGCATTTGAGTTTCTACGATTTTACTTGAATAGGATTTAGTACAACTGTCCTTGAGTTTTAAAGTTGTATTCCGCAGCGATTCAATTAGTAAAAGAATAACAGGACAAGTAATTTGGGATTTCTTTTTTCTTTTTTCTATTTTCTTTTTCTTCTCAGAAAATGAAATAATTTTGATATTTTTAAAAATAGAAAAATGGTTGAAAATAATTATAAATATAGCAAAATTTTCAGATAAACTGCGATAGACCCAGATATAGACACAAAATAGATATCAATTTAGGTCTATCGTCGTCTCCACAGATAAAAAGTAAAATTTTGATATAATTTGATATTATTTTTATTTATAATAATTTTCCATAATTTCTGAGGAGTTTGTGCTCCATGTGATTGATTTTAAAATTTCATTTGAGATATAAAGCATAAAGATGAGAAATTTATTACGGCTAAATTTGCTTTAAAGAATTAAAACGAATTTGTTATTATATGTAATTTTTATTTTTGAGAAATTCTTGTGGAGTCAATTTTAAGAAATAAGGAGAATTATGTTTCTAGTTCCTAAGCAGGTGCATTTAACCCTTGAGTTTTAAAAATATACATTTTTAGTCTCCAAATTTTTAAAAATAGATTTAAAAGGTCTTTGAAGTATTTTGTTTTATTTTATTTTTATATAATTTTATGAAATCTTGATTTACAAAAATAAGTTTTAAAAATAATTTTAGAAAGAAGAGAATTTTTTTAAAATTTTTGGGCAAATTGCAAAAACTACCTTTGAAGTATAGTGGTAGTTGGAATTATACCCTCGAACTTTCAATTGTAAAAATTGGGCCCGTTAACATATTCAAGTGTTAAAATTGAATCTTTAAGCTTACAATAATTGACATATTCAAGTGTTAAAATTGAATCTTCAATCTTACAATAATTGTAGAAATTGAATCTACAAATGATAAAATTAGATTTATTGGTTTGGCTTGATTTTTTAGTATAAAATTAGACATATTGATTAGTATTTGGAGAAAACCAAAACGTATTGGTTCGGATGAGATTTTGATTGGAAAAATCAATCAAAACCAAACTAAACTGAAGGTATATATACCCTTACAAATAAACTTTAACATCAGGTATCTCCTAGTGTTTTAATTATTATGATGCATACATATTTATTGTTTAGAAAAAAAAAAAAAAAGACAAATTATTATAAGTGTATGCTATTTTTTATTTTAGAAAGTGCGAAAAACAAATGGCTTATTTTAATCTAAAAAAATGACTCAATTTTAATTTAAATTCACAAAAAGGACCCATTCAAACCAAAATTGGAAATTAAAAAAATAAAATTTGAAAGAAAAAAAATGAAAAGGTAAAAAATCAAGAACCACACAGATAATAATCTTAATCAAATAAAAACCAATCCATTGAACATCGGTTTGGATCTCTTTTTTATAAAACAATTTAGTTCGGTTTGGTTCTTGGTTGACCCTAATAAAACTGAACTAACTATCACCCCTAAAGTCTTTAAACCGACATATCGTAAAGTAAGCCACACCACGATATATTAATGAATCACCTTTCCCCAACGTGACACATTCTTTTCTCTTCAATTTTTTTAATCTGCCACGTATGAAAATTTCTATTTGGGAGCTTCCATGTAAGCGAGCATACATGATCCCCACCAACTACCTGACTCGTTATTGTTTCTAAGATAGCAAAACTTTGGTGTAGGCTCTGCTGCACCTAACCTTGCAGCCTGGCCACGTGGCTCATTCTTATGGTACTACATGTCCTTTTTTTTTTTTAATTAATTTGAAATTATCGTTCCTACATTTCATCTTCCTCTTTTCTTTTTCTATGTTGCTTTTTTTTAGCTCCCATCGTGGGTGAATTTGGACCTAATGAAATAGGCCAAAAGCTAGAAAAGATAAGAAAGATAAATACTTAAGGTGAGAGGAAAAAGTAAAACTCTACCTCACGAAGAAGAAGAAGGGTTAAAGTGGAGAAAAAAAAAATGAAAGAAAACCAGATACTTAAAAGAAAGAGATGAACGAAAGACGAAAAAATCAAACAAAAACAGAAAAAAAAAAAATGAACAAATGCCCACTAAAAGTTTTAAATTTAATTGTGAAGAAGAGTGGCTAGAGTGGAGAAAAAAACTCAAAGAAAAACAATAAAGAAAAGATTTGAACGAATTGAAAAAAAGATGAACGAATAGTAAAAAAAAAAAAGAAAGAAAGAAAAAAAAAAAAAAAAATATATATATATATATATATATATATCTTTATATATATTTTTTTTTTATTCTTAAATTTTAGACTACAGTCCCTCATATTTAAAATTGGTGAATTTAACCATTGAGTTCTGTAGAATAGATTTAAAAGGTCCTTACCCAATAAATTCAGATGATAGGCGAATGTGGCATAATGGTTGGAAAAAACTATATTTTTTAAATATTCTCCTCTCTCTTTTCTCTCCTCCCTCCCAGTCCTCTATCTTTCTCTTCATTCTCTTCTCTCACTCATTCTCTCTCTTCCATATCCATTACACGAACCCTCTTCTTCCTCCACAATCTCACCAATCTCCACCACCGTTACCACTACAAGCATATAAGAAAAGTTGCCATGTACAAACTGGTAAGGTTAATAGTGGGTAAAAAATGGGAAAAAAAAAAAAAAAAAAAAAATTCAAATTCATTCTTTATGATTTTAAAAACACATGATTAGTTTAGAAATTGAACCAATAATTTAGGAAAATCCAAACAATAATTAAGAAGTTGTCATTGTTTCCTAGTGCACAGTGGTTCCATGTTTTCAAAGGCTGAGAAACTCATTCTGTATCGAGTGAATTAAGAAACCCCAATTTGCAAATGTATGATATAATAATGAAGCTCTTATAGAAAGCTCTTGCTATCTCTTATTCTTGTGATGTACTGTTTGTAGAAAGCTCTTGTAGTTGATATCTAGCGTATATGCTGATGAAAGCTCTTGTAGAAATAGTTTTATAATGAATGGTTGCACTTGAGATCATTTGTGTCAAATAGACATTAGATGCTTGGTACTTCTAATGGGGAAAAGCTAATTATAACGTTTAAAATTGATGATATTAATCATATAATTTAGATAAATATCAAACAATCATGGGTTGGTCTAGTAGTAAAAAAGCTGTCATAATCTCAATAAATGGCTAAGAGATTATATATAAATATCCTATACCGAAATGTTAGTCTTGTGAGATGGGTCGTCTCGTGGACTTTTTTACATTTTTACCATATTTGGGTCCACCATGTGCTATATATGCAACCATTTTAAGTTATAGGTTAGTTTTCCTTTAATTCATAGATTTTCAAATATCGCTATTCATTCAATTTTAATTTAAATTTAGTCCATTGACTTTAAAATGTTACAATTTTACCCTTAAAATTTGAATTTAATTTCAATTTAATGCTTAAGTTTCAAGACTTTTACCTCAACCAGATACTTGTTTTTAGTCTTAAATTAAAAAAAATCATAATTATTTAAGTTTTACTATTTTTCATCACTACTAAAATTAATTTTAAATTTTAATTCTTTAATTATTTTAAGTTAAATAATTGACATTTAACACTACCTAATAAAAATTTAATGAAAAATTAAGGTTAGAAGAGAAAAGTTAAAAAAAAAAAAAAAAAGAAAAAAGAAAAAATCAACAGTTGGCGAGCAAGGATATTTTTTTTAGGAATCTAAGTCTGATGAATTTTCTATTTAATTGTATTCCTTCGGGATTTGCTTCACACCAGGTTCTGGATAACTAACATCACACAACGCAACAGAAAGGAAAGAATAATTAGTGAGTCGATTTACATCTTCGGATCGGAACCAACACGGTTTGCCACAAAAGCCCCTGCCATTAAACACATTTGTTCTCACATAACCTTTCTCCTTTCTTATGCCAGAAGTGTTACCTCTTTCTTACGACGGGTGGAGCTCTGTAATAAGCTGCAACGGTCTTGGGGAAAAACATCTGCCTTACTCCTTCAGCCTTGATAATCGGAAAGATAATGGCCGATGCACCCTGCAATATGTATATGGTTATTAACCAATCCTTGATTTTCCCCCATCCTTGGTTCTAATTCTAATTATATTTTTACATCTTAATTGCATAATTTCCCCAACTTTAGTTCTTCAAAATTTATTAGGTAATCTTCAAATTTTAACAAGCTTCTTTAATCTAAGTAGGATTGAAGAACTATAATTAAAATTTGTTCAATTTGACCCCTCATAACCTAATATTTAGCAGATATTCCACCCTTTTTAAATTTCTAGCTCGTGATGGGTGCTGCTAGTATTTACTTTAGAAATTTTGATAGCTATTTAGAAGCAAACCTACGTTTCTATAAAATTCTGCTTGATTGATTTGCTCTATTTTTCAAAAGAAAAATTTATTAGTCATTTCAACAAAAGCTCATGAAAATTTCCTAACAGATTGTATAGTAACAAGTTCCCAGAAGAAAAATGACAATAATTGTAAGGATCTCTCTCCCAAAACGACCCGAAGCATTCCCCCCTAGACTAAGTTAATTCAACACTTCTAGATAACAGAATTGATAACAATATTTATTAGCAAAATTAAAACCTACTAGATTGAATTAAATGCTTTTTTCTTTATGTAGACTATGTAAATATGGAATTGGTTTCGAATGCTACGCAAACAAGATAAAAGAGCAGCGTTAGAAGCGTGTACCGAAATCAATCTGGCTCCAATCCAGACGCGTTTGGGAGAAGGAAATGGGATCAGCAATCGACCAACACCGTATATAGCCACCGCAAAGAAATGGAGAACCAAGCTCAAGGGGCGAGGGTTCAACCCAGAGAGTAAAGAAACTGGTCCATTCGAGAAGATTCCACCGAGGCTTAGATAATCGAAGCAAGCCTGACGCATTTCCTTTCTAGCCTGGTCTGGTGATGCACAAAATACCTTGTATAGGGCACCTGCCAACGTGTTTATAGTCGAAGCCACTGGCTGCAATTACGCAAAACAAACTCACTCAAAAATTTGTGTTTGTTTGAGACTGCTGTGGCTACTTTTTTTCTTTTTACCAATTTCATAGTTTAGTTCCCAATTGATTTTAGATTAAAAGAGATTTTTGTTTTGATATCCATGAATATGTGGACTAGGTTGTGCTCATTTTTATTATTCTTACAAGATACCTATGTATTATATTTAGTTGTCAAGTAACTTGCAAGATATTAAATTTCAAATGGATAAATCTATGATAATGATTAAAATGATATTTGTTTAAATTTTTTAGGGGAGGGTCTAAAAACGATACCAAAATGAAAACCTTCCAAGTACGTAATAAAAAAATATATATACATCTTTATTATACATAAAATCACTTTTCGA
Source organism: Citrullus mucosospermus (assembly GCA_030954485.1). NCBI lineage: Eukaryota > Viridiplantae > Streptophyta > Magnoliopsida > Cucurbitales > Cucurbitaceae > Citrullus > Citrullus mucosospermus. The sequence goes on along the minus strand of CM062059.1, from coordinate 28,174,852 downwards.
ATTCGCTGTAGGTAAAATCACACTTTTGAATGACCGCACAAATTTTCCATTCAATGTTCTTTTCTAACAGAAGTGACCAAATGCATACTTAAAAGCCCTTTCTAAAGATTATGTTTTAAGGCAAAAAATACTGTGTTTTAAGTAATAGTCTCTTAATAGTCTCTTATCGTTTATTCAATAAAAAGTTTTGTATCCCTTTAAAAGTAAAAAGGCAAAAAATACTTGAACTAAAAGGTCAAAATTGGGGATTGCCATTTGTTTATCCAAGAAAAAGGGAACACAGAAAGCAGAAAAACTGAATACTTACCTTGCGTAGTGTGTAGAATGCTTCGAGATACTTGCAGAGAGTGGGTGCATCATTCAGATCACGCAGAGGCTTGAGAAGATCTCTTAGAACAACAATGTCAGACAATGCAACAGTCATCCCTCCGCCAGTTAGAGGGTGACGCATATTGAATGCATCGCCCATCAATAGGGCTCCGGGGGTAGGATATGGATCTGCTGGCATACTTCTATTTGGCATTGTTCTGATGTTACCCTTATCAATAGCAGCTATGAATGAATCATAAAGTTGAGGAGGAATCTGTGTTTGACAAACTTCATTTGGTCATTAAGTAGGTTCGAACTTCATCATATTGATAGAGCGGTGGTGAAGAAAAATTACATACGAGATTATTGGAAAAGGATAGAGAACATATTCGCACCTGAGGAGCAACAACATTCTTCAAATAGTTAGCCATTTCACCGTTTGAAATGGAAGGAACTTTCTGACCAGGCACATCCACTAGACAGCGGATCTCTGTACTGCTGATGGGATAGAACAAAATGGGAGAAGGATCTGCTAGTATCACATGTCCGTGATTTGCATAAGGAAGGTCACAGTTCTCCAGTACGAGGCCAACAAAACAAGAGGGAACATCAACCTGGAAAAGATTCAAGTATTTAAAGTCTTCTAAGCATATGGAACAGTATCTTAGTTCTTAACATAAATAAAGCCCACTTGAGCGTAAAACTATTGGCAGTGAGATGGTAAATATAAGTAGCAGCACAACGTGTATTTTCCCAATATCAAGATTTTTTTTTTTTTTTTTTATCATGAGTGTCCGGGCAAGTCTATCTACACCTCGACTACAACCCATCCAACCCTACAACATTTGATGTCAAGGAAACTCATACGATATTAATTCCTCTTCCTAGGTGGGTGGCTACATGAATTAAACTCATGACCTCTTAGTCACTCATTAAGACTGTGTCTCCTATTTTACTACGAGGTCAATCCATGATCATTTTCCGATATCAAGAATTGAAAGTTGTCAACACCTTAGGGTTGCAAAGAGAGCGTCGCAAATTTGAAAAGCACCAATCCACACTTCGACTAATCTCACAAGACAACCCATCTAACCCTACAACATTTGATGTCAAGGAAACTCATACGATATTAATTCCTCTTCCTAGGTAGGTGGCTACCATGAATTGAACTCATGACCTCTTAGTCATGTATTAAAATTGTGTCTCCTATTTTACTACGAGGTCAATCCATGATCATTTTCTGATATCAAGAATTGAAAGTTGTCCAAACCTTAGGGTTGCAAAGAGAGCGTCGCAAATTTGAAAAGCACCCATCACAAACAATAGTCAAAGGCGCATAAGCTTTCATCTCTTGTCCAGACTTGTTTTTGTATTGCACACCTTTAATTGTACCATTTTCCTCGAGCAGAGAAGTGACCGTTCCCTGCTCCAAGCGCACACTAGAAAGGTAGACGAAAAAATTAGCAAAGACGAATATAGTGACTCCTAAATAAATCACGAGGAGAATACTTAATAAAAAGAAAGATATTAATATAATAATCAACTCAGATTTAATCTCAACTCTCAATAATGAATGAAGTTGCACACAAATTTGTCTTATTACAAAATATTTCGCTGACATGACTGAATCCCCGAGCATCTATATCACCACTTCAGCAATAAAGCGTCTCTTGTTCAGAAACCAAACACTATGTATTTGCCTTCTCTGTCAAATCCGCAAAGGAGCATGGCCATGGTGCAACATGACAAAAATGGTGAATGTTTTTAAAGTTTCATTGCATCACTCAAATTTTAGTAGGAATTTTAATTAAATAAGATGAAGACAATAAATGCAACACAGGAGGATAAGCACAAGCATCAGTAGCTCTAGACACACTACAAAAACAACAATGACAAAACAGATGAAAGGGAATTATTACTTGGGCAGGGATCCGGCCTTCTCACGCATCCTTTGAATGAAGCGTCCATTGTGAAAGCTCCTCCCGGAAACATCCGAGTGAAATTTTTCCAAGGGATAGGAGAGTCTGGTATCCTTTCCATCCTTAAAAAGAGCATAACCATACACTCGTTGGGCATCAATATCATTTACACAATCTGCATAAAAAACAGTATATCAACAACCAATTCTAGTTTTCTCAAAGGCTCAGAAGAAAATCCTCGCCAAGAAACAAGCATTGGATATTTATGAAATAAACCAACCTTCAAGTCCCAACTCTGTTAACTTAAGATAGCCTCCCGGTTGTAATAATTCACCAACAATTCTGTCCGGCTCTGTCAAGTCTCTTTCAATCACATGTACCCGACGACCATCCTGTATTTCAAAAAAGAACCTAAACTATATAACATCCACTATAGCTTAAGTCAAGTAAATATAGGGAAATCACTCAACATAAAGATTTTTTTTTTCTTTTTATATCTGTGAGTGTCCGAGCTAGCTTACGCACACCTCGACTGATCTTACGGAACAATCCGCCGGACCTTACAAAGTGCAAGAAAATTCGTACGATATTAAATCCTAAGTAGGTGGCCAACATGAATTTAACCTACGTATGTCTATTTTTTTTACCACTAGGCTAATTTACCTAAAGAAAATAAATGATTGTTCATTCATTCTTCAAAATTTTCAGCAAATACATGTGCTAACTGATGAACATGAGTGCGAAAAATAAAATCCATCTGCTAGAGTGTACACAACTACCGGAACGAATGTTAATGGGATGGACCCGATAGAAATTTGTTTTCATGCAGGCTCCAGATACATGAACATGCATTTTGTCATATATATTTTCGTGGCAACTGACCAACCAAAAATTGGTGCGACAAAAGGCCAGCTGTCAATTTTGACACGATGACAAAGCAGACTGTTTGCAGATAACAACGCCATTTTCCATTTTTCTTGGCTTTTTTTCCATTTAGCCTCCACAATTGACAGCAAAATATTTTGTACTAATGAAAATCTTTGAATTATCTCAAGACGTGCTTACGGCTCTGTATTTATAAGAAATGTTTTTCGAATGAAACGCTTTTCTTCCAAGCACTTACTCAAAAGTTCCACCTCTTTTAAGCGTTTTTCTTCTTTCTTTTCCAATAATATTATGTGTAACGAAAACCATAAAACGTTTTGAGTGAGATTCAGTTAGTGAAAATCTAAAATCGCTGTCAGAATATTTGGGGGGAAAAAAACACTCCCAAACACTCAAAACAATTTAAACTTCAAAAACCATAGACGTTCGAGAATTTGATTTCACTTCACCAGGAATCAAGAAGTATTTGAGAAATCTAAAACAAATTAAAAATCAACAAACAAACATGTAATGACACGATGAGGCATTTCTATCAAAGGTGGTAACAAAAATTGTTTCGTTCGAGAAGAAAACTTGACTGTCCAGGAAACAAGCAAGCGAACTTCAGAAACTTGCTTGCACAACCTCCGGTTTAAAAGATAAATCCTCTCAGAAACATATCACTTTAATGATTCTGAAATGCTTATCCGGGGAGTATAAACTCTAGATCATAAATGAAATAACAAAATAACTTTCTATTGAGAATATTTGGTCTTCGGTACAATAAATATGTATTAGATTTCCACATAAATCCAGTCCCATGATTCAGAATCTGGTTGAGTTTCCAAAGAAATAATCAAATGAAAGCACATTCGATATGGGATTTCATACGCGATAGCAGAGCATAAAATGGATACACTGACTTAACGACGTACCGCCATGTGATACTTCCTTTGTGGACGACAATGACTGACTATAACGCGAAAATATCATCTAGAAAGAGAATCTGAGTGCCAATTGTACATAAAGCATATAATAGATAAGCGAATCATAACGAAATTTGGTTTCTACAATTTGTAATCACTCGAGTGCGATTTTCCACATTAACATTTCTCAAGTGAAAGTATCAGAAATCTCCAACCGTTTAACACGCAAAACTTCGACGAGAGAGCGCTATGTTTGAGAATAACGATAGAGAATAGAAATCAGAAGGATAAGATTACCTTGGCGAGAGTATAGGCAAGAGCGGATCCGGCAACTCCGGCTCCGACAATGATAATGTCGCCGTCGCTGTTACTCGATTTGCATTCTCCATTCGTGGTGGCGATATTCTTTAGGCTCTCACGCCTCCGTTCATTAGAAACTCCGCAGTTTTTCTTGCCGAACAAGAAATATAGAGCCGCGGCTCCGAGAACTGAGGCCAAGATCCAGCCTAACCCGCACTGATCCACCATTTTTTCCGAGTACAGAAGCAGCGACCTCACAGAGACCGCCAATGCGACGACGACAACGACGATAACTCTCCCTCCTGTGGCCCTCTGTTCCTCCCCCTCTCTCTTCGTCAATTGCTTATAAATTCCCTCTGCGCGTATCTCTCTCCGCTGGCAAAACTTTACGCCAACGACCGAGTTGCTTAACGGGACCCCATAAACTCACCAGGAAAGTGGACCCTTTTTATAGGCATCTAAAAGAAATATGTATATAGCATTAATATTCACGGGCCACGGAGCTTTTTAAAATTAAAATAATATGTGTCTTCGGTATTAACCTGCACGATTTGATGCTAACTTACGCCGATCTGCCAGCACAAAGACACCTAATTTCCTATTATATCCATTTTCCAATTTTTCTCTCTCTAAAAATTAAATTTCTCCCTCATTTCTTTTTTATATTTTTCTTAAATTAAAATCTAACAAAATGAACCAAATTATATTTACAAATATAGTCACGATAAACACAAATAGTAGTCTATCGCTATCACTGTCTATTGTAGATAAACAGTGTATTTTACTATTAGTTATAAATATTTTTTACAGTTTTTCCATTTAAAATGATTTTACTAAATTAAATTACAAGTTTGAACCAACAAAGTATCGTTCGATTGAGCTTAATACTTTGGAAGTGGTGTACTAAAAACAAAAAACATCTCATAAATTCCTCAATTTAAAAATATTTAATAGATTATTTATTTATAAAAAAATTATTATAAATAGAAAAAATATCAAATTAATTACTATCATAATCTATCCAATTGTTGATAGATAATTAAAATTTTCTATATCTATAAATAGTTTGTCCAATTTTGCTATATTTAAAAACAATTCTATTTATAAATTATTTTTAATATTTTGCCTAAAAATTCGTAACTCTTTTTGTTTTGTATCATGTGCAAATTTAAAAGTTTATTAGATACATTTTTGAAAGATATGGATATTGTACACAGTTATTAGAAAAAATAATAAAAATAAATAACGCATCAAACATTTCTCTAGATTCCTTCCTTTATCATACTTGATGATATTAAAAGTTTCAAAAAGTTATTAGACATTTTTGTAAAGCACAACTTTGAAAATCAAATTTTTTATTTAACTCGAATTAAAAAAAAAAAAAAAAAAGAAATTTAATGCCACATGACTTAATAGGAACTCAACATACATGGCGTAGTTGCACAATATGCAAGTGTGAGTTGACACATATCTACATTGTATTGTTCTATTATTCCGAAAGAAAAAAAGTAGTAATCAGTTTAAATAATATTGAAAAATAAAACCTATCACTTTCCTGAAACTTGTTTGGAATGTTTAATCTTTTTTTTTTTTTTTTTTCTTGAGTGTCTTGTGCGCTTCAATAGTTTCTTATTGACTCTTGGTGTTATTCATTTTGGTTGATAATTTACTTTGATCAAAAATAAATTTTATCAACTAGAGAGAGAAGAAGATCTAGTCAAACTATTTTTATTAATTTTCTATAGCATGTTGGCTAACTCATGCATAGTTTTTTTTTGGTTAATTTATGATTAAAATTATGTTTTCGAAGTAACAAAGAAACGGTCAAATTTGAAGAATAATGTTGACTTGTTCTCTGATATTCCCAAATCTACGGTTGTACACGAATAAATCAGTTTTGGTATTATACTAAATGATTTGGAAGAGTATTCTGTCCGGTTCAGTTTTGGTTCAAGAGCAGTTCAATTTTCGGTTTTGAAGAGAAGTCGGTCTGAGCCTTTGAGATGAATTAGGGATTTGAGGTGCCGATCTAAGCGTCAGCCGCCGAGCGAACGTGGATCTGAGGAGAGGCACAGTACAGTCTGAGTAGGGCGGCTCAGTTTGATTGGACGGCTGGATGTGGGAGCAGGTGCAGCAGAAGGAATTGATTTTGGGCTGGGATGAATCCATGGCGTGAGATTTGAGAGAAGTCAGAGCATGGACGCCGGAGTCGGAGAAGAGAGATCGCGTCCGGCAGTGAGGAGCCGGAGTCAGAGCCGAAACTGGAGCATCAAGCGTGGACGTCGTGCGTCAAGGTGTCAAAAAACCCTATATATAATAAAACTAATGCAGTTGAGTTTCATTTTATTTCTATTTTTGGTTTTTAAACCGAACCAGAACTGCTTAAATCGATTTTAGAATTACACTAAACTACACTGCAAGAATGGGCTTCGATGTGATTTTGCGGGATGAAAATGGAAGGCTGTTGAAGCTAATTTCTCAAATTTTTATTATGCCCCCCCACCCTCTTTGCCGAGATTCAAAGATTGAACCATTTTTCAAATATTAATCATCTCGATTTGACTCATAATAAGTCAACTTTAAACCAAATCCTCCAATTAAAAAACTATTGGAAGGTTATTCCATATCACTGAGAAAACATTCTATCGAACATTTTTAAAACTGTACAATTATTATAAGTTTAAACCACTTCATCTGATGTATCAACTAGATGAATTCGCTTGTCTCTCCTCTCTTCAGCTTTGACCACTTTTAAAATTTAAAAGCATTTAATAAGTATTTTAATTTTAATTTTTGTATCAGATAAATTCCTAACCTAATATATCTATTAAACATGAAATTAAATTTTCATGAATTTTTGTTTAGAAAAGGCCAAATAGGTAAAGAATGCATCAAACATACATTAAATTAAAATATATATATATTAAAAATAAATAAAAAAAATAAAATTAAAGACCAGATGCAAAATTCAGAGTTCTTTTCTTTCACACTTTTTTTTTCATAAAATCATGATAATAACAATTCAATATCATAAGAACATATTGACAATGAACTCATGTACGAAAGGATGTTAATCAACTAATCAGGTCATTTCAAGTTATATTTTTATTGAAGTTGAAAAAAAAAATACTTAAAAGTGGTAACCATCAGATATTTTTTGTTTTTGTTTTTTTAAATTTAGTCTATATAAATCATAGTTTCAAATTCTATTTATTGAATTTTATGTTTTGGTGTCTATATTTTGAGAGTAGTGTTTTCAAAATCAAATCACCTTTCGAATATATATATTAGTTTTTAAAATCTTATTTTTGTTTCTATAAATTTTCAAAGAATTCAAATGTGTAAATAATAAATATGAAAACATTAAGTAAGAAACTTTTAAAGTAAGCAACTACCATTTTAAAAATAAAAAATAAAAAGTCAAATGACAATCAAATAGAGGGCTTATCTATGCATAAAACTCGCATGTGTTCGTTGACGTCGTTGGCTTGTCGGTCGGCTTCCTTCTCTTGATTTAGTCTCACTTTTTGAGCTAACTTGCATGAGCGTTCACATTACATTGGTGTGGTGCTGCGAGCATAGACCACAGTTTGATGCTTAAATTAGTACATGAAGTGTAGCTAAACACACAAAAATAAGACCATGATTCTCCTTGAAAAGGTACTTACTTTTTCCTTTCAGATTGTTCAAATGAGTCTATTATAATGTTCTTCCTCCGACAATTACCTATGGTTTATGTGTAACTCCTGTGATGTTAGGGTAGTTAGGGCGTCAGACCAATTATAACTTGGTTATTTTTCGATTGATATAGTTCATCAACTCTTGACTAGTCAGACTAGAATTCAAGGCTCTTACTTTTTCATTTTGAGATGCACGTTTTTCCATGCCACCTCCCAATTTTTTGTATGTTGGGCTTTGCATGACAAGAACCATCATGGCTTCCCTTTAAGTTCTGCAATTATTTTGAAAAATTACTTCTCGTTATTAGAATTGGAGAAAGAACCAAATCATTATTTTCAATACAAAAGACCAAAAAAAAAAACCAAAATGTTCGACATTTAAGTTTTAAAATGTTGTGTTTCCAATCACATTTATATGATGTTTGATACTCCAATGAGCATATGATAAAAAGCTCAAATAACTTGCAACTACAAGTTTGGTGCTTTTATTTAATTTAGAAAGTTGTTTGGTACTATTTTTTAAAATGAAACAATCATGGAAATAAGGAAGCGAATGGTTACTATTTGAAATAGTAATTAATGTTTCTATTGATATTGAGATGAGTGGATACTATTTTGGACCTAAGTCTATAATAAATAAAAGAGAAAAGGGTTGTTAATTTTAATTATTCGGAAAATAAAATTACAAGAGAATGTGAAAAACGTCTTAAGCGTGACTGCCTCACATGATACATCTCTTCATTCTAAATTAACGAAGAAAATATATAGAACATACACAGCAGATTCCTTCAAATAATTACGCGTGCATGCAATATGTATTATACGTGGGGGGTAAAAACGTGAATTTAACATTTAAATTTCTTTTACCAATTATCTTTGTAAAAAATCTTGATTGAACCTTTCAAACAATAGATTTATTTTCTATTGAAAAAAGAAAAGTCATATTTATTCATTAGTGGAAACATTCAATATTTGATTCTCACCACAAAAGCACATGGCCGACTCTCAAGCAACGTGCCAGCGACCCGTCTTAGCAATATAATAATTACAATTTTACAATAAGGTGGTTTGCAAAAATTTATAAAATATCATATATTTCTTAAGCTTCTCGTGTCTTTTTTTAATCTATTTTTATTTAATTTCATTTGGCATTCTATTTAGTTGGTCGTGTTAATTCAAGAATACTTCAATTGATAAAATCCCATATTGTTTTTGTTAGGTCAGTCAGCAACAAAAATCTCTATGTATTGTTGACCAAACTAGTCAATGCTATCAAGACGTCTTTTAAATTATTTGGCTTCCCAAACTAGTTCGAACCTCAAAAAGAAGAAGAGATGGACAAGTTACAAACATATATTATTACAACACAACCTTTCATATTTAGATGAGATGAGGCCTTGTCATTAGACTACTGAAACCCTCTAGAAAACCTTTTTCCTTTTCCATAAAAAGATAAGAGATGTGACACCTTGAGATCATACGAGGACTTCAAAATTTTCAATATCCTACCAGAAAAAGGTAAATCACATGTTAAAATACAATCCCCATTACATGGGGTGTAACAAGTTAGCTTGAACGTTGAAGTGTTATATGGTTGCACTACATTAGTATACGATGTAAAATGTTGTGGTTAAAAACCTCAACTCCATGTCTATACAAAAAAAAACATTTTATCATTTAATCGTGTCGGTTCTTATCCACAAAGAATCATTTAATTATGTTGAATATATTAATCAATTAATTATTACTTAATCAAATTAGTAATTGGTAGTAACTATAGATAACTTGGACACAATTTAAATGGTTAGAATATTTGTTACTTTTTTTATACACAAATGTTAAATCTGAGTCAATTGAATACCTATCATCACAAGAAGAAGAATAGAAGATACTAGTATTTTGATTAGTGAAAATTATATTATTTGAATACATTTTTAATTGAATTAATTTTGTTTTCGTACATTTTAACCGGATAGTAATTTTTTTTTTTTTTCAAAAAGTGTATAGTTAAATAAATTACGATTTTAAGGACATCTTAAAACATCTTACTTACAAGAGGAAAAAAAAAAAAAAAAAGCATAAATTTGAGTAATTAGTAAACAGCTCAATATGGTATGACAGTGGGACCAGTTGCCTGTATTGAAAAGAAACCCCACTCCTCTGCCCTTTAACAAAAAGAAAGAAAAGTTTTAAAAAAACAAAACAAAACAAAAAGAAAGAAGAGTTTATTTATATATTATTAAAATAAGACAAAACTAAAAAACAAAAAAGAAAGCAAAGGAAGAACGAAAACCACTCATTTGCCAACTCACGTATTATTAAATGTAACGCCTACTTGGCTAATTTATTAGGAAAACCAACCGGAAAAATCCAGAAATTTACAGACAAGTAGATCGCATCTTTAGTTTAAGTATATTAAACAACTCGAAGTTTAGATTTAACCATAGTTCTACGAAACTGAAAAATTTTCCCTTTTTTTCTATGTCAACATAGAAACTTTCTTACATTATTGTGAACCCAGTTCCTCCCAAAGAAAGAAAATTGTTAAGCCTTTTTATATTTTTAAAAATAAATTTATATTTAAATCAAGGTTAGTCTTCTTCCTAAGTCAGATGTTCAATCTCCCATCCAAAAGTTGTTGTACTATAAAAAAAAAAAAAAAAAAATCGAAGTGATTATGATATTTTAGTAGTACTAGAAATTTTCTTCCTCCAAGGAGCATAATATAATTAAATTAGAACTTTTTGTTTTTTGTTTTTTTTTTTTTTTTTACAATATGTGAGGTGGGGGTTCATGTTGGGGTTTATGTCTTAAGTCTCGTGGTTTGTAGATTGTATAGATAAATAATTTATTTAATAAAATAAAAGGAGTTATTTTATTCAACATTTATATTGTTTAACTCAATTTAATAAACTAAGATCCAATGTTATTTTATGTCGTTTGAACAATATGTGGGAGACATACACGTTAATCATATTCAAGTAATAACCTAAATATATGTAGTATATGGATAAGGTTGGGTGTCTAATTATTTTGTAACACTACGGATATAACTTACTTGTAAATGCTACAAATAATGTGATTCAAATCGTTCATATGGAAACATGCAAGTATGGATATCCTATATAAAGAGTTTGTATAAGACCAAATCGCAAAATGTTTAATATCTCTTTATAACATCGTTGACTAAAGAGATCAACATTTCATAAGATGACCATATGTAACTCAATTTTAATTCGGAGTGAGTTCTGAACTCCTGTCTATGAGAACAGTACTTTGATTTGTATGGGTGAGAGTGGCCCGCGTTGCTGACTCGATAAGCCTATCATTTTGGGGATTGATATGAGTTGGAAGCATATATAGTTACACAAGATGAATTCACTCCTTCCCGTCTTTAGGATTAGTAGATGAATTGTTTCTTTAAGTGTTGACCCAAATCTTGAACAATGGGGCCCCTCCCTCTCATTGGCTTGAGAGAAATTTGTTCATGGAAGGACCATAAATAGTTTGTTCATTAAAGGATCAATGAGACTTAAGGAATAAGATGTAATTATAGGGGTAAAATGATAATTTGACCGAATTGTAATTACAAGTAATTTTTGAATGATCGACTTTCTACCGATGCTTACATTTGTCGACAATTTTTTATGGCGTCGGCATGTTTTTTGTCGGCAATAGGTAAATTTTCTTGTGGTGTGGTTCCATCCACGGACATAGAAATATTCTACATTGCAAAAAGTGTAGCTGCAAGTTTTTAGTAGATTGGCCCATAGTTAATGAATGTGAGCTAGCATAGAGACCTACTAAACCTACAAGGAGTAAGTAGTTTTGAAATAATTTGAATTGCGCAAATTATTTAAGGAAAATATATATATATATATATATATATATATATATATATATATATATATATATATATATATATAAAAAGTATAATGTATATTGTTACATTGTAGTATATAGTTAATTATAAATATGATTTATAATTAAAATTATATAATATAAGAAAGTAATATATTTGAATAATATTCAAATATAAATTATATGAATGAGATTCATATAAAAACTATAGGTTAAAATTAATATGAATGAGATTTATATTAAAACTATAGGTTATGAGAGAGATATGCATTTTAATATGATTCAAGTTCATGTTTAATTAAATATAGAGTTTTTTTCAAATATAAAAAAAATTAGCTAAAATATTAACAAATATAGCAAAATGTCATGTATCACTGTTTATTAGTGATAAACACTAATAGATGTCTATTCGTGTTTATCTCTATCTATCACTGATAGACAGTGGCAATTTGCTTTATTTGTAAATATTTTAAGCAATTTTGCCATTTAAAACAATTAACCTAAATTATATTCATAAATAAATTAATAATAGTTTACTATCAATTAAGTATATGGGTAACTACAACTAGTTTTATGTTTCATAAATATATAGTATCAAACACATTTTAAACAACTATTTAGATTAGAATCTAATTTCCGAAACTACTAACAAACACATAAAAACATGAATACAACTCTGTTTTTGTATTATGTTTTTAAATCCTCTACCATACAACATCTAATATATCCCTTATTGAATTAGAGCTACGTGGGTCATTGAGGTTGGAGTGATTTTCTGGGATTAAGATGGGTATTGAGATCATTTTTTGTTTAAAGAAAAAAAAAAGAGAGAGAGAGAGAGAGAAATATGAAATAAATAAGAATAGATAAGAAAAATCGAAAATAGATAAAATGGAATATGACCTAATAAGATATATAACAACCAAAAAAGATAAGAAAATTTGAGGATAAAATCGGATAGAATATATTCAAAACTGATAGGAGTCGAAAATCTAGTAAAGATACATTTTAAAGATACAAATCTAGCAAGTAGATATATAGTTACAATGTAACTATAAATGCGTTTGTAGCATTTTGGGGTTAAAGAAAAGTAGAAACACGTGAGAGTGTATTAGCAACTAAGAGATATGATTTGAAAATGTGACTTTTTTACTCACATTTTACAGTTAAATTCGAGTGAAATTACCAAAATGATTCCAGACTCTAAATGCGTCATCCCGGAGTTTCAAATATAGTGCGCCTCAAAGAAGAAGCTTGCGCAGAACCCCACCAAGAATAAGATCAAGGTTGCTTTCAGCCGTGAAAAAACATTCAAATACCAATAACGCCGGGGGGACTGGAGCGGCAACGTCGCATAAGGTGCAATGATGGAATTCTCAAACTCTGCTCCAAGTCTCTGGAGAGAAGCTCTCTCTTCTTATCCATCCAAAATCGAAGCCCTAGGCAAGCCCAATTTGGTTTCTCTCGATGATTTTTACCGAAACGAACTCCCTCTTCTTCTCCACGAGCGAAACCCTAGCCCTTACATCACTACTTCTGAGCTCTCAAAACTCATGCAATGGAAGCTCACTCGAGGAAAATGGAGGTACCCGGTGCTCAGTGCTCTCTATCTCTGTCTTTTTATTTAGGTTTCAACGATTATTTATCAATTTCATGTACAATGACTAAACGAATTTCAGGCCGCGTCTCTTAGACTTCGTTTCGTCATTGGACGAATCCCTCGTCAAATTGGCTTCTCAAAAGGCCTTTCAATGCCTTCCTGATATTTCTAAAGCCGTGTCTGAGCTTACGCCACTCAAAGGCGTTGGTCCGGCCACTGCCTCGGCAGTTCTGGCTGCTTACGCGCCGGATATTGCGCCTTTCATGTCCGACGAGGTGAAATCAGGATAAATGTTGATGCAATTAGATCATCAGTAGCCATTGATTTCTGCATTTTAAGTTTTGAATATTTGTTACGCTTAGATTTCTAACTTCTGATGGTGAAGAAGTAGGCTATGGAGGCGGCTCTAGGCAACTCCAAGGATTATTCGTTGAAGCAATACTTATCGTTCGCAAAGAAGTTGCAAGATAAAGCCAAGGTCTGTTAGCTAATTTCTCCAATTATGTCGCTTGTTTTGTGTATTATGTGAGGAAATTAAGTTCGTTTCTAGAATCCTACAAATTGGGACGCATTTCTGTTTCCATCCTTCAGGCATCACTTTCTTTCTTTCTTTCTTTCTTCACATTGACATTGCTCTGCTTTGTTTTGACTTTATGATGAACCTAGCCCTGAAAAGATTTGTTCCTCAAACCCATGATACGAGCTTAGCATTCTAAAATTGAAGTGTTGTTTCAAACTGAGTTTCCAAAACCTAGGCTTGTGTAACGTGTTTTATTTGTGAATTTATAGTTTGTAATTTGTAAATGTCTATTTATCATCAATTCTTGATTTGTATGTATGGGTTTTGTTTATTTTGTGAGATTAACAACCTTGGAATGTGGAATAATAAAGGCACGAGCTAAAACACAACCTTGATTTCTGTATCTTAGACTACAAGCTTAACTTAAAGTCAAACATTCTAATTGTTCAATGGAAGCGGCTGCCAAATATTATTGTTCTTTATGGAATTTGCAGGAATTAAGCTCAGAAGGACAAAATTTCACACCATCGGACGTAGAGAGGGCTTTGTGGAGTATAGCTATAGGGGAAAAATTCAAAGGTTCACAATCAGAATTAGAGCCCAAGAAGGAAGGCAAAACTGGGACCAAAAGAAAGAGAAAAACATCCAAGTGACAGCCCTGCCACCGTTACAACCTATATCTCAGGTTTATTCATTACTGCAACAACCTATCCCTATTCCTAACTTACAATGTAAAATTGTAAATATTGCCTTGAAGATCTCTATTCCTAACTTACAATGTAAAATTGTAAATATTGCCTTGAAGATCATGTTTGATGACATCCTTCAATTGCTATTTTGTGGCCTTTCATTCAAGGTTTTTTTTTTTTCTCTCTCTCTCTCTCTCTCTCTCTTTTGGGAGAACATTTTCCTAGTTGGAGAATGATTTACAAACAATCTTTTGTAGTTTGTATTTTTTGACTCCCAAATTCCCAATAGTATCTTAGCTCATGAACCTAGACAGTGCTTTTGTGAAACATTCCACTTGGATGGCTCATTGTATGAGCATGAGGTTCTACTCAGCCTCATCAACGGCCTAGAACGACCTAAGCTTAGGCCGGATCCAAGTTTAAATCAATGCTTGATCGACCCAATCCAGTCCACTATTTTGATAATAGGTTGATCCATGGGCCGACACGTTTCGACCATATTTGAATCAATCCATCGGGCGGTCCAATAGGCTTCTCATCAAACCAACTTGTATAATTCTATGCATATTATATTTTATATATTAGAACAATAGCTTAACAATATCAATAATTTTATCTGAAAAAGTAATAAAATATAAAATAAATTAAATACAATTAAAATTTAATCAATTACAGAATTGTTTTCAATATAGAAAAGTAAACCAAAATATTTATAGTTGTAGCAAAATATTACTGTCTATGATAAACGGCTATAGACTAATATCTGTGTCATGATACACACAAATAGTAGACTAGATCTATCAAGGTTAGGTAGACGGTGATATTTTGCTATTATTTGTAAATATTTTTAATAGTTTTGTAATTTAAAATAATTTTTCTAAATTATAATATATTTAAAATATGAATACATATTCTTAAATAATTAAATAATTAATCTTTAATAGGCTAATCTAATAGGTCGACTCAAGCCCAACCCAAGTTCAACATGAACTTTGACCCAATGTGCTAAATGCAAGGGTTGGGCCATGAGCTTGGCTATTGAAGGTTGGACCGGCCCGATCCAAACACAAACAATTTCTTAGGCCTTTGGGCTTGGGCATAGATCTAGCTTGAGCTTTCACTTTTTATGGTTTGCCTAGGTTGGGTCGGCCAATGATGAGGGTGAGGTTCTACGCATCTCCCTTTTATTTAGGGATATTTAGGCATATAACACTTTTTTGTGGTTTCTATATATATAAAGTTTCTTTGCTAGTTGGTTGATGGAATGTTCTACATAAAATAATTTGAGAATGATGTTAATAAGAAAAGAATTAAATATTTTAAACTTTTGAAAAAAATGGTGAAAATATTAAATTATATGGGTCTAAAATTAATGTTAAGAGATTTTCTTGAAAAAATTAAAAAATTTAGGACATTTACAAAATATACAGTTTCCAAAGGATACTTTTAATATTTTTTAACTAGTATTCTCAAGCTCATAGCTTAATCTTCAACTTTGTAATTGTTGAACTAAAAAAGAAAAAAAGAGTAAGAATCTAGATTAGGTTTTTTTTAGTACTTTTAGAAGATGTGAAATTCGAACCATGGACTTCGTAGTCGCTAACACATCTCGAACACCAATTGGACTATGCTAAAAAAGTTAACATTTAGCACAGATCAAAATTTTCATTCAAATATAAAATTGATTTGAGCATCTATGTTAAAAAAGTTACTATAATTTAGTTCATATATTTGTTGAGTTTTGAAATACAAGCTTATTCTATCAATAGTTGTAATCAAATAGGTTTTGAAATTGTTATATTCACACTCTAAATCTGTATTAAATAGATTAACTCTAGGATCCTTCATGCTAAATTGTCATGAATAAATAACATACTAAATTCCATTGAGAGATTGATGATTGTTTAAAGATGATTATTGTCTTCTTCAACCAAAATTCTGAATGCCCTTAGTGGGATCTCCCCCTAGATGTGATTCAAAAAAGACTGAATGCTTATTGTTTTGGTATATTGGGGATTATAGCCTTAAGGTCTTTTTATATATTAGCCCTAAGGTCTCTTTATATATATGCTAGCATAAAAGAGAGGTATATAATTTGCAGCATAATAAGCTACCAAATGAGTAGCTTATTCCTATCATGAGGACAAAAATAGGAAGAGACATTTTTAGAATATCTTGTCAACACACAAACTTCATCAACTACATTCTCACTTTAGTAAAGTCGAGATGTATTTGCAATTGTCCAAATTTAGTCAATGTATTTATAATAAAATCTTAAATTTAATCCATTGAAATTAATCTTTTATGAAATTAATTAAATAATAACAATAATTTTCATGTAATAAAATACAATGTTAAATTTTCTTTCAAAATCTATAATAAAAATGTAATAAATAAATAAATAATATATATATATATATTTAAAAATCAACTATAAACAAGTATTGAAAATTAAATTTAAGAGTTATTAAAAATATAGAATTAAAATTAGACAAGACTAAGTGAATTAAAATTAGACAAGATTAAAGTTGAACAAAATTTTAAATATGGACCAACATTGTATTTAAGCCGGGGTCTAAAAGAGTAGAGTGAAAAAGTGAGAGAATGAAAAAGGTCAGATGAGAAAGGAACTGGACCACACCATCTGATGAGGATCAGGTGGCCCAAAACAAATCATAATTTTCATTATCTTACATAGGACAAACTGTACATTTGCTGTACACGATCACTGCCTTACTCACACCGTGGAATCTCATATTCATCACTACCACTAACTGTTTTTTTATCTTTTTTTCGCGGCGGAATGCAAGCTGCCAATGCTACGAATGGCCTCATTCTCCTCTGGTCCTTTGGCGGTAAATTCATCAGACTCAACGGCCGTATTTTCTTGTTCGCTCTCTTCTCGCACAGCCACCGCGCAACGTCGGAGAGACTCTCCTCGGAGTCCTAATCTCAAGCGACTGACCTCTCGTGTGGTCAGACTCACCCGTCGCAAACAGCTCCACCAGGTTTTATACTTTATTTAATTAGAAAAAGATTAAGAACTTCAATTTTTTGTCATCTTTTTTTTTTTTTTTAAGTATCGGTAATTCATGCATTCTTATTGATTAACATTATCCAGTCTCACGTAATGTATTTGTGTTTTATAGTATTTTCGACGTCAGAAATTAGTGGTTGTGGTTGTATAATAAGTGATGGTTTCCATCGAAGTAGATCCTTTTCGGCAATTAGGTCAGTTTTCCTCTTTGAGTTCGTATCGTCATTTACTTTTTCAGGTATTTGAGGAAATTGCAATTGCCAAGAGACGTTATGGAAAACTTAATACAATTGTTATGAATGCCGTCTTGGAGGCTTGTGTTCACTGCGGTGATATTGATTTAGCTCTGAGGACTTTTAATGAAATGTCAAAGCCAGATAATTGTGGTCTAGACGATGTCAGTTATGGCACGCTATTAAAGGTACTTTATTATAGTTAAACAATTATGAGTTTTAGATTCCTTGTTGAGTTATGTGGCAGAGTCGTGATTAGCTCTTGTTCCAGTTACGTCTTGGTCTTTTCTCTGCTAGGGTTTGGGTGAAGCTCGGAAGATTGATGAAGCATTTCAATTACTTGAATCTGTGGAAGAAGGTTCCGCTATTGGAGGTCCAACATTGTCAGCACCACTTATTTATGGTCTTCTAAACGCTTTAGTTGAAGCAGGTCAGTTTCTATGGGAGGTCACTTGTTAACGCCTTAATTGTTTAGGGAGTTAGTTTACGGTCAACTTATCTGTATTTAGTCGAGATTATTAAGCTTTCAAGTGTAAATATTTATATTTTACTGTATAATACATAAAGTTGGATAAAATTTCAACATTTTCTGAATATGCAAAATTCCAAATTGATTCTTCTTACTTCCTAAATTTTCAACAAACGAACTTTAACTTTTTTTTTTTGATATCCGTGAGTGTCCGGGTAACTTATGCGCACCTCAACTAATCTCACGAGATAACCCGCCTGACCCTATGACATTTGAGTGCCAAGGAAACTCGTAGGATATTAAATCCTAGGTAGGTGGTCACCATGAGTTGAATTAATGGCCTTTTGACCATTTATTGAGACTATGTCTCCTTTTTTACCACTACGTCAACCCATGATAGTTAAACGAATTTTAACTTAAAGAACTAGGTTACATATTTAACTGCAAATATATATATCTTGCATGATATATGCAGTATAATAAAAATTTAAATTCTTATCCCATACATGGGCATGAATTCAGTGACTTGTGTTCTAATATTTTTACTATTTTTATTTAAGGTAATTATTTTAAATGGCAAAATTGCTGAAAATATTTACAAATATAGCAAAACGTCACTGCCTATTAATGATAATAGTAATCTATCAGTATCTATTAGTGGTGATAGACTTGACATTTTGCTATATTTATAAATATTTTGGCTCATTTTGTTATATTTGAAAACAATCCTTTTATTTATTAATTAAAAAATATTGATTATCTTCAAATGCCAGTGTGTAGATGTGTGCATATTTATGTTGCTTACTTTTTAATGATTGTATGTTGCTAAATGATATCTTAGAGAAGCTCAACTAGTTTTATAAAGCTTCTTTGATAGTTGGTTACTGAAGTTAAATGTTACGGACACAATGTAGAATCAAATCAAATGTAGGGAATTTTTCTATAAAAAGATTTGTTCATTATAATTAGTTTTCTTTTTTAAATGATGCACTTATGCTATCATGTTGATTTTTGTAGTGCAGGAGACATGCGCCGTGCCAATGGTCTAATAGCACGATATGGGTTCTTACTTCGTGAAGGAGGCAATCTCTCTATATCCGTTTACAACTTACTGATGAAGGTGTGCACATAGTTCTAGTTCTGCAAGATAATTACTGTTAGATGATATGATATTAAATCTGCCTTCATCCATCAGTTTAAGCTTTTGGGTCAATCAGTGATTTAAGATAGTATAAAAGAAGGTTAGTTCAGGAGGTCTTGTGTACAAACCTCTTCAATGTTATTATCAAACAATCAATCAATGTCTGATCTGGTGCACCATTTGGAGAAGCCAACATTTGGATTACATTGCTTAGTAATTTTCTTCTATTGGATTTTCAGGGGTACATAAGCTCAGGTGTTCCTCAAGCTGCTTTAGCAATGTACAATGAGATGCTAAATGTGGAGTTAAAACCTGATAGGCTCACATATAATACATTAATCTCTGCTTGTGTGAAGATTAACAAACTGGACGCAGCAATACATTTCTTTGAGGAAATGAAGGTCACAAGCATGTATTGAAAGCCCAGTTTAGAGCCTCCGAATAAGTTTATTAATTGGTTGATTAATCGACCAGTGTTTATATTTTGTTACTCAGAATTTCATTCTTTTCAGGAACAAGCTGATAAGTATGATCAGGAAGATATCTTTCCTGATGTTGTGACGTACACTACTTTACTTAAGGTCAATGAACTTTTCACTCACTTTGCTTATCATGTAATACGATTTGTTTTTTACAAGTTACAAATATTTAGGATTGAGAACTTTTGAATTATTTGAATAAAAATTTTAGTAGTGGACTCTGCTGAATTAATTATTTTGTGTCTTGTATTAGCATATTTAGGAAATATTGTTGCCGCGTCTGAACTTTGAGGTAGTGTCAGTGTGTGTCTGTTAGGTATGCACTCAGTAAATCCCAACAAGAAATATGATAAAAACAGAGCAACAGATATTTGTTTATATATTGATAATACGATATGTAACGATACAAGTCTCAAGTACAAGTAACGATTCAAATGAACGGCAAAGTAACAAGATCAAATGCTAAAGGAAGAAAAGAAATAAATGAACCAGCACATTTGAGAGAGCTGGCCATTCTCTCCTCAAAGACCTTCAGTCTTCTTCTCCCAAAATATCCTCCCCTTGCACAGACTCACATACTCTCCTTTATAACCAACTTCCATGGTCCCATGTCTAATTACCCTCACGGTTTGTTTCTTTTGTCTCCTGTGTATTCCCTTTTATACCCCTCCTATGTATTCCCCTTTCATTTAAATTTTGTAGTGGTTTCCTTTGGGGAATATGGGAGAGACTAGTCCTCTCAAAAGGCTAGGTTATCTTGTTACATTTCTTATAATATTATAGCATGTTTTCATATGTTTCCATATTTTAGTGTTCTAGAGTTTCCTGTGTGTTCTTGTTAGGAGGTATCCTAACACAGTCCTTGTCCACGGACCATGAAAAATCTGCATCCAATTAATTATATATAGCCACGAATAATTCTTGCACGTTCTAAAATTTCCTCGAGGGGTTCTAGGTTCTAGTTCCTTTTGGTAACAAGAGCTACAAGCTGGTGCATCTTGATTCACTTTTCTGACATGGGCTTTCCCTTCATTAATTACTGTTACATATTTTTTAGGGTTTTGGGCTTCTGAAAGATGTCCATCTTGTTCACAAGATTGTGCTGGAAATGAAGTCTTGTCAAGATTTATTGATTGATCGAACAGCATACACCACAATGATTGATGCTTTGGTTAACTGTGGCTCTATAAACGGTATGAGTTTATATATAACTAGTAAGTGGTAGGAAATCTTGGGATTGGATTGTACTGAGTAGGTAATTTGTCAATGGTAGCAGGTGCTCTTTCTTTATTTGGGGAATTATTGAAGCTTTCTGGATGGAATTTGGACTTACGGCCAAAGCCACATCTTTATCTCACTCTTATGAGAGTTTTTTCTAGTAGAGGAGATTATTGGATGGTCAAACGTTTGCATAGACGCATGTGGTTGGACTCCTCTGGAAGTATTTCTCCTGTATTTCAAGAAGAAGCAGATCATCTTCTCATGGAGGCAGCTTTAAATGACAATCAGGTACTATCCATCAGTGTCTTAAAAAGCCCTCCCAGGCATGCGCCTAGGCACAGGTCTGGTGCCTCGGTTTGAAAAGGCAAGGTTCAGGCGCGCCTCAAGCACATGCCTTTTGTGAAGCCCCAAGGCTAAAAGCCCTGAGCTTGGGGGCTTTTTCTTTATTTTCTAAAAATAGTAATAATTAGGGTTTTCCTTCTTTATTAACTAAAAATGTGTTTAGGGGTCTCTTTTTTTTATATTTCTATTTCAACTATGCTTTCTCTTTTTAATGTAGTACTTCATATATAGCGTGTCTCGCAAAAAGAAGCTTGCGGTTAAGCTCTAGAAGATTATTGCACTTAATTGTGCTCCGAGCTTTAAAAAACATGGCTATCCATTTACTTCTAAGATTTAAATGTTTTTGGAGAACATATAGCTTGTTGTTCCTTTTCTCCTTTTAGCACTAAAAGTTTGTTTCCTTTATATTGTAGACCACAACATGTAGCCATGTACACCCTGAGTAGATAGAGATGGATGGATTGTTGATTGTTATATAAATTAATAAGCTCATACAATAGCAGTTTATCTAATTTACTATAGTCTTTCCCACAATGAGGGTCTCAATGGTAAAGAAACAAGTATTTTATCTAATTAGTTCTTTGAGCTCTTTGTGGGTTTCTATTACTAACTGTTATTATATTAATTATTATAATTATTATAATTATTGAACATAATGGTTCCTTGCTTTAATCAATCCAATTGGGTTTTTCTTTATGTTGGTTCCATTGGGCTTGCCTTGAGTGGGAGGATATTTTATCTTTGCCACGTCTGAAATGTTTCTTTGTCCAATGAAATTTCTGTTTCCTATAATAAACAGAATCATGAATGAACCCCCCCCCCCCCCCCCCCCCTGGCGTTTTATGGACTTTGTGTTATATGCCCTTTGCAGATTGATGTGGCAATAGAGAAACTTTCAACAATTATTAAGAAATGGAAGGGAATCTCATGGGCTAGTCGAGGAGGCAGTGTAAGTAGATATATCCTTAATTGTTAGGATAGAAATTTTGCAGCCTCTGCTTCTGTTCTGAATGGATTGAGAATATGTTCTCAGTTCACTGTTTCTAGCACTCTTTAGACTTAGGAGAAAGGATGTTCATGTGTGGAGTCCTTCCCCCACAGAGGGCTTTGATAAGGATAATGGACCTCCAAATATCTCACAATATTATGATATTGTCCACTTTGGGCGTAAACCCTCATGGTTTTACTTTTGGTTTTATCCCAACAAGCCTCGTACCAATGGAGATAATTGTCCTCACTTATATACTCATGATCATTCCTTTCCCTCACCAATGTGGGACTTTATTCCTAACAATCATTCCTTCGAACAAAGTACCACTTTTGAGCCTCCAACAAATCCGTCCACTCCCAACCATGAGAGCTTGCTATAAATCCCAAGGCACCTCCAGTTCATCTTGAGTCATTTGCTCATCATCTCGAGACACACACCAGTCCATTTCTTGGCAAGTTTTGCTTGGGCTATGAACACGATGGATAGGCTTTTGAGAAAGATGCCTTAATTAATGGGTCCTTTGTGCTGCATCCTTTGTCGGAAGCCAGAGGAAAACTTGGATCACCTTCTCTGGGAGTGTTAGTATGCAAGATCTATGTGGAATGACTTCTTTCAAGAGTTTGATTTGGTGCTTGCTCGTCATAAGGATGTTTGTTTGATGATCGAAGAGTTTCTCCTCCATCGGCCTTTTAAAGAGAAATGTCGTTTTCTTTGGTTTTTGGGGTGTGTGCTTTATTGTGGTATCTTTGGGGGGAGAGGAACAACTAAGTGCTTCGTGGGGTGGATAGAGACCCTAGTGGGGTTTGAGCAGTTGATTCTATAAAAGGAAAAAGGAAAAATCGGCATTTTAGCTTGTTGATGAGACTTGACTTGAAGATGATAATATGCTGTCCCAGAATTCAAAAGAATTTATAATACCATCTTATACTTTTAGAAATTCCAAAACGTCTATGAAAATGAGAAGATTTGCTTTTGAGCAGTCCAATGCTTGAAAATTGAAATGCTCTAATCTAAACCTCTTTCCCGTCTCTGAACTGGAGCCTTGAAGCGCTGGTCTCTTTTATGAAACCGGTTCATTTTCCCATGACTTGTAGCACTTTTCTTTATTCAATTAAGGTAATTTCTAATCCTTATGTTTCTGCTGATCCAGGTTGCTCTGCGTATTGAAGCATTGCTGGGACTCACCAAATCCTTTTTTAGTCCTCCTTGCATATTTCCTCGGGTTTGAGTTTTCTCTGTTTACAATGGTTTGGTTTATTTCATGTCCTAAAGATGTTGTATATGTGCTAGGAATGCTATTAGGATAGATCGGGAACATTATTAATATATTTGGGGTTATTAGTGATTAGTTGGAGAAGTTATGATGGTGATATGCTATAAATAGAGTGGGAAGGAAAGGGTAAAATTCTGCATCGGCTTAGGTGGTTTAGGCTTGAATGAACTTGAGAGAGAGGATTACACTATCTCGAATTACTTGGATTACCTTATACATCTTTATCTTTCATATTTCAATACCATTTGGGTTCTATCAGTGTGTTAATGCTTGTAAAGACGTTTGCATGCTTAACTATGGACATTGTAAATACGTAGAAGCTTTTAGTCATTTACTTCTTTAACTGTTAGTAGGTGTGGACACTATTAGTGGCAGGACGATTCTTATTATGAAAATTTTAAATTGTAGAAAATAGTAAACATGTTTTAGAACTTGAGTCTTAGATATCTGCTATTACCTAAGAAGCACAAATACAAATACAAGACATGAGTACGACATGGACACGACACGTCATATTTTAAAAATCTAGAACATGACACGGCAATGACACATTTATTAAAAAATACATTTTAAAAAATATATATCATTTTATACCAAACAAAAATTTAAAGTAAATGAATATAGCATTTATATGCTTAAAAAACTTAGTTTGATGTATTTCACACTTAAAATTTATTATTATTGTCATATATATGTCTTTTTAATTTAACTAGTGTTCTATGCATGTCACACATTTGTTGCACTAACAAGTGTCTGATACGTGTCCAACAAATGTTGGAGTGTCCAAGTGTTCGACTCGGACACACTAGCCAAACTAAAGTGTCCATGCTTCTTAGGCTATTACCATACTTTTTCACTAATTATTTGATCATATTGAAGTCTTCTCTTTAGTTTACTTGTACGCACTCGTTCCAGGTAAATCCAGGTGCACCTATTGAGAATGTTATGTTGCCATTTAAAGCCGTTCAGCCATTAAATGGAAGCTTACACTTGAAGGAAGTGGTTATGCGTTTCTTTGACAAATCAGTTGTGCCTATCGTAGACGACTGGGGTAGATGCATCGGACTGCTGCACCGAGAAGACTGTACTGAGGTGAGTTAGAATCTTTTTTCCATGACAACTTACACAATAGAGATTGAATTTTCTCAATAACTACATATGTTATTTCTTTTGTGAACTTAAATTTTTTTGAACCATATTATAAATTAGGTAAAAATATGATTTTGGTCCCTATACCTTGAAATAAAATCTTAAATCACGTGTAATTACAACGGATGCATAATTGATGCATAATTGAATAAGACAGGCTCCTCAAGGAATATTTATGGATCACTGTTTTTCAAGAATTACTGGGGTACCATTTGTGTTTAAAGAAACTTTAGATCCTGTTTTTTACTCTCAGAAATTTCCTGCAAATTGTTAAAATTCGTCCAAAAAATTACTTCATTTTATGAATGATAATGAAACCCAAGCTTTGACGGGCATGTGCAGCCTTCTGGTTATTGTGTCCATGGGCTACTATTCTAGTTTCCAGAAATTATGTCGGCCATATGTCTAGATTGCCATACAGCACTCACCACAATGTTGGGCGAGCGTGACATATTTAGCCAACCGACCCTTTTTGGCTATTTATTTGATTTTGATAAAGCGGAAGGCAAAGTTTTATGACATATATACTACCTTCGTATGGATTCTCGGTTGGCTTATGAAGAGCCCACGAGTGAAACCGAGCTATGTCAACTACAGGACGATATTTTAGCCGAATGATTGTGGATGTATATAGAAGAAGTAAATATTTGTTTATGATGCAGTTGGATGCTCCCCTTTGGAAAATGATGAGAAGCCCTCCTCCTGGTGTAACAACTACCACATCCATTGGACATGTTGCGAATCTAATTCTACAAAAGAGGCACAAAATGATTATTGTTGTAAGACATAGCAAGTTTAGGACATATGATGGCTTGAGTTTGAGGGCTGTCGGCGTTTTTACTATCGAGCAATTGTATGGCTTTATTTCTCCCATTCCGATACAGTCTCAGCCAAACATTCCACGTAAGACGTAATCCATGAAAATAACCTTCCATTTTTTAAAAAAAGAAGAATTTAGTTTCTCAGCAAATGTCTTCATATCTTTTGGTTTTTTGATGGTGTGAGTTTAATTGAACTTTTGATGCCTGTGTCTATTTATTAAAGAACCTTTAAAATGTTTCAATTGCTAATATGCCATGCTAGTTCGTTTACACAATCAGTCGGTTGTTTTATTCAACCGAAGTGATTTTGATGATAACCCCATACCATAGGGATGAACATCGAAATGGAGCTTTTTAATTTCCATTTTTCTCATCTTAGATTTTCGTAAATTACATTTTTGGTTACATAGTTGGAGTTTTCACTATAATGATCAAGCCTGTCCCAAATGAGATGGGCCTTATGATACTTTTTACTCTAAAATATTTTATAACAAAGGCAAAATTGTAAAATAACAAAACTGATCGTATTATATGATTGTTTTTTAAAAAAATAATAATTAAAACAAAGTATATGAAATGTCACTAAACAATTTATAATGGTAACATCTTCCTAAATTTTGTTTGAAGTAAAATTGACGAAAAGGAGGAATTTGAAGACTTTTTTTTTGGTTGAAAAGGAGAAAGAAATGAAGGGGTGGTGAATAGACTTTTTTTGGGGGCTAAAGCAACTTTTTCAATTTGGGCCTCTTAAATTTTGGGGCCTTGTAATGGGTCACTATCCACCATGCTAGAGATTGGGTCAGGACTGGTAATTGTCATCACATCTCGATAAACTTGATATTGATTTTGACAACTTCATGTTAGTGGGCACGACACAAATACAAATATATATGGG
Source organism: Citrullus mucosospermus (assembly GCA_030954485.1). NCBI lineage: Eukaryota > Viridiplantae > Streptophyta > Magnoliopsida > Cucurbitales > Cucurbitaceae > Citrullus > Citrullus mucosospermus. Next base: position 28,148,133 of record CM062059.1, on the reverse strand, counting down.
TTAAACTTCTAAACTTGTGGTGATATATAATTCCTAGAATTTAAAAAATGTTTAATAAGTGAATGAATTTACGATTTTTGTGTTTAATATATTTTTAAAATATCAATTATAATAGACTTTGAATTTTACTATGTGCTTAACGGATAGGATTGGACATCTGTTAAAAATTAACTTGTAAAAGTTTTTAATATTTCTAAGATTGATTAAATTTTAAATTGAAATTTATAGATTTGTTAGATTTTTTTACAGATTAGAGTCAAACTTTCAAAATTGAAAGATCAACAATTTTCAAAATTGAGAGGTTAAACTTTTAATTTAACTTTTATATAAATGTAATTTTAAATACTTTGGTATATGATATTTAGATTAAGTAATATTAATTACAAAATTATTATAATTTTTTTTTTATAGAATTATTCACCTAAAATTTAGCAAAAAATCATTAAGTTAATTTTCATAAAATAATTTTATAAATATCAATGTGACAATTTAGTCATTTAATTTTAGTATATAACAATTTAGTTCTTGTACTTTTAAATTTGTAACTATTTAGTTATTGTACTTTTAAATTTGTAATAATTTAGTCCCTAACATAGAAAAAAATCATCAAAATTAAATGTCTAGTTTTATTATTTTATGATGCAAACTATGTATTTTGTAAAAATATTATGTCTCTAATTAGTTTATTGGTTTATTTGCGCAAGAATTCTTATTAAATTTTGACACTAATCTCTACAATAGGGACTAAATTTTTACAAACTTTAAAGTATAAGGACAAAATTATTACCTAATAAAGTCTAGGGACTAAATTATCAAAGAATTAAAAGTACATGGACTAAATCGTTACAAATCTAAGTATAGGGACTAAATCGTTGCTTTTATGAAAGTTTAAGGACTAAAAGTAATTGTTAACCTTAAAATAAAGACACTAATATCTTTCAAAATTTATTTTGAGTAGTTTTCAAATACTTGAATTTCTTTCAAAATAATTTATTTTTAAAATTAAATAATTAAAAATGTATTGAAAAAACTTGGTGTTGGAAGGGTATTATTATTGAATATCACTTTCCTCAAAGACAGTGGCAGAAGATAATTGTGTTTTCAAAAGTTTGTTGTGAACATTTCCTCTCCTACCCCTGTCCCTCTCTAAATATTGGGTAATATAAATCATGCTCCACTTCACAAAATAATGTATTATTAATACTTTAAAATGGAAACAAATATTATAGTACAAGTAGCCAAGTTTGATAAATCATGTATTATTAATAATTTAATGTATTATTGATATTATAGTACAAGTAGGTAATATAAATCATGTTTATGTTTTACTCTTTTTTAAAAAAAGTAATTTCTATTTTCTTATGCCTTTGCAAAAAGGTCTATAACAATTTTCTCTCATCTCAATTTGGAGACTGACACTCTTGCATAAATTTTCTCCATGTCCGACCGACACTCTCACTTCAAAAATTGAAGTTTTGACCGCCACATAAATTGCAATTACACGACAATGCACACCATAAATTGCTGTTTTTGAGTTTGTTTCATTTTTATATTAGGTGATAAATATTTTGATGACAATATGTATAATGTATATTATGTAGTACATAGTCTATATCTAATTGTACATTTGAAGGTATGTAAACCATGTTAGATATTTAAACACCATTGTGTGTAGTACACGGTTGTCATTTTCAATCAGAAAGAGAATCGTTTTTCATGTTATTTTTATATGTACCTTTGAACATTGTATTAGATTTTATGTTCTAACCAATATATGAAATATACTGGTAAATATTTTTTATATGTACTATACAACAACAAGTTTCACAATAACTTGTTGGTTTTTCTAGTGAATTCATGATTATTTTTAAATATACCTTAGAATATTGTATCAGATGTTTGCAAATACTCTAACTAATATATGAAATATAAATGTATCAAATTATCACTCGAAAATTTCGAAATAACGGTATCTATATGACAGGATAATATATAAAATTCAAGTTTATATTGTTTAATGAAATCCATTTATCAATTATACTACAATATATAAATAAAAAATTGACTTAATTTTTAATATAAATCTTAGTATATATTACAAATTCTATTTATGTACTACAATATATATCATAAATTCAAAGTAATCGTAAATAAACAAAAATATATATCATAGTGTATTAATCACATATAGACTCGATGTTCAACATAAAACATATATATATATATAAAACTATCATTGTTTATATAAAATAAACAAATGTATATCATAGTATATATATGTATATTTATTCATCTCTTTTTCATCGTGAAGTGCTTTCCACCGCCACCCATCCCCATCTCTTCTTCATGAAGCCTTAGATCTACCGTCGTGCCTTCCGACTCAGTCACCTTGCTTGTCGTTGTTGACTCATCGCTCTACCTATCATCGTCAATGGTTGTGTCCATGCATTGCAGTTGATCGTCATCATCCAGAACCCCCCGCTGCTCAAATCCACCGTGCCCCAAAGCTATATATCGTCCAAAACCCCGTCCCATTGACCATCACTGTCCTTCCTTGATGTGATTAGAGAGAGAAAAAGAAGGAGAGAAGGTAGTGGAGAGAGGAGACGAAGCCATGAATCAAGGAGGAAAAAAAAGAGAGTGAGAAAGAAGAAGAGAAAGAAGAAGAAGAAGAAACGTAAGAAATTTTGGGAAAAAATGAGAAAATTAGAAAATTTTCCTTACTTTTTAAAAAAGAAATTAATGATTACATGAATACACAAACCCGTAGACTATGAGAACACAAAATTCTAGACTTTTATTATTATTATTATGTTTTATAAAAATAGTGGGGGGTATTAATGGTAAATACAAATATTTATATTTTGTTAAACTATTTACGTAGTAAACCGAGTGTAGAAGACTATATACGACTACAATTAAGGCCTTCTGTATAGAATGATTAAGACCGGTAAGTATGACCTTGCCCTGCGGAAAGAAATATGGCCTACATGGAAAGCGATACCGGGCCCACTACTGCAATAGCCATAGTCGCTTACCAAACTAGACCACTCACTAAATGGGCCGTTGAGGGGCCCATTAAATAGACGTCAAAAGGACGCTTATAGCCCCATGAATGAAAACATTTTTTCTATTATGTACACATCTTTTTAATTCTTACAATAATTCATCTGGCACTCACATCGTAGTAAAATCGTATAATCAAATGATGGGCTGAAACTGTAGAACGTTCCTCAGCCGTCGATCATCGACCGTACCAAACACTCCAATCCAACGGCCGATATCGCAGAAGCCGCCATTTCTTTCTTCTTGCAGCTGCAGAGTGGGACCATTGACGAGAGTCTTCAGTTGAGCTTCTAAGAAAAGAATCCCTCTGTATATTTACACACTCAATTCCTCTTCCTCTATACCATCTCTGATCTTCTTTAGCCCTTTCGTTCTCTCTTTCGCCGCCATTCTTGCTCCGAAGAGAAACTGAAGAAAAGTGTCTTCAAAAAGTTTATCATTCGTTATCTTTTTCTCCATACTTTTTCGAGAAGAAGGTGAAGATGTGGTCGAATTGAAGTTCGGTGTTGCCATTATTCTGTACTTCTTAGGTTGGGTTTCTAAAGCTTTTCGACTTTTATGAATTTCTTTGGTGTCTTTATGATGGATTCTGTTCTGCTTTCTCTTCATTTTCTTTAAGAAGCAAACTACAAAAGATCCGAACATTTTTTTGGCATGTATTTGGATTTTGGCAATTCCCTTTTGTTTGGTTTGTTCATTTTAACCTTTTCCAAATCTTCCATTTTAGTTGATTGAGATGCATTGTAACCGGCTTGTTGTTCAGGTCATTAGCTTTGGAACAGCAACATTTTGTAGAAAGCAATCGAAAAAGAAAGTACATTGAGATCCACCTTCTATGAGGATGGATTATTGCATATGCCCTTTGGATTCTTTTGCTATGTTCTTTTAATGATCTTTTTATACAGAAGTGTTCCTTGAAGGTCAGATATTCGGTTCCTTTTGTGCATTATTGTTTGTAGGCAGTTCCATAATTTGGTATCTCACGCATTCAATTGTACGTCCCTTTCATTTAGTTGTCCTAGATGATTCTGGGGTTTCTTCCTTTTATTTTCCCTTTCTTTTTGTAGTATTTTGATAGTTTATCTACTTTTGAGTATCATCCAATATCCAACTTATATTGTCATATACATTGTTTTGTTGTTAATTAGCTAGTTATTCTTTCTTACTCAATAATTCCAAAAGCCTGTAGTTCTAGATTGTGACACAAGCACAGTAGGATCTATTAAAATGTTGATTTTCTCAGGTTCAATTAATCATGATCATATATATCTTTAGGTTGCTTTTGGACCTTACTACTCTATCTTGTCCATCTTATTTATGTTTGTTTAACATCTAAAAAGTTCCAACTCATAATCATGAAAATGTTGCTCTAGGCTGAGTCGATAACATTGAATAGAAAAACGAAAAGGAAATAAGGAAGACAAAGAAATGCTTCTTCAAAACTGCATGACAAGTGATACTTACCCTGGGTAATCACTGCTTTCTTTTCCTTGAGCCAGAGAGTAAGAACATCATTGACCTGAAGGGTTCTAATATATGAATATAATCATGAGTGCAGATTTGATCGAGTGCAAAAGCAAAAGCGCTTCTTGTAATCAAGACTATAACTTAGCAAATTTCCAAGTTGAGATTAATAGTTGTTTGGTTCAACGTTGAAGATATTCCAGGTATCCTTCATCTACCCATAAAGTTTTTTGGATGTGAATTTGTGATTTTCATAGTCTTATCTCTACATTTGGTAACTTCACTGTAGTCTAGTCCATACTGTTCCTCATTAGGAAAAAAAAAACTGTAATCTAGTATGTTTTTCATAGTCCCTGTATTTTGTTATCCAAATTCTCGTGCTAGGTATTTGATAGTGACACTGATGACTGACCATTGGTCTAATGGTAAGTTTTTTCACTTATAGCTCCTCATATGTCCCTTAATTGGTGCTGATTGGTTTATGGACTACAAAGAATTTCTGATGGATGGGTATTCCAGTAAACGAGTTCATATGGGAATTGTTTCTAGGAAGGGACTTGGTGTAGTTTTGAGGGATAACATGAAGCACGGGGATCAAAGTAATCAATACGATAACCGACTTGGCTGCACTGGCAGGATATGCTCCAGTAGTGGTGCAAAAGTTCGCTGTTATAATAAATCCAGCTCAAAAAGACCATTCCGCAGCTCAATTGGTAAAGAAGTTGTGGGAAGTTCCTCAAGTAGTTCCTCTGCAATCAGAAATCTCAGGAATTCTTTTCCATGGGCTTTTGGAAAGCTATCATCTAAGCTTGAAACAGATTCATCTGAAAATGATAGCATTCATGATGAGTTGGAAGAACTGGAATTCATCTCACCTCTTGGATTGCTCCATACGTTCATGTAAAATCTGAAATTTCGGTGCCTGCTGATGGCGTGTTGATGGAAAGGGGAAGCTACAATACATAATCTAACAATAAATCTAAGAGAAACTCTGTTCAAAGATATGAAGTGGACAATCAAGATACTCATGCATCAATGCAGCCTAGAAGTCTTTGCCAAACATCAAACAGTGGTTCCAGTTGGTACAATTCGAGAAACCTCACATTTGATTCAGTATCTAAAGTAATTCCATCAGATAGTTCTTTGCTGGAGCCAACCTTGTGAGAAGGAAGAATGTAACGAAGAAGATGCTCTATGATGGCGAGTACAATTCCAGTTCTAGAGGAAAGAAGGCGAGTGGAACCTCCCAAGGACAAAAGTGTGTGTATTGGCATGACATTTCTATTTCTGATAAACAACCAGGTCGAAATGTGTTTCACAGGCAAAATGTTCTTTCATCACATGGGACTCGAAGTTTGACAAGTGTATGCAATGGGGCAAGGCATTAGTAATGTTTGGTTGTTGCAGGATTTACTAGCAATGACTTCGGTGATGCCTCAGTCTAGTGTCTCCAGTTCCTCAAATGCTTCTAGTTCAATTTAGTTATCTTCAGAATCACACTCCAAGCATCGCATGACTTACCCTGAACCAGAAGGCTATGGTCAAAGTCTACATGTCAATGGACAAGCTACTCCTGCAGAAGTTGGTCTTTCAAGCACTTCAACAAATGTTAACAGTTTTAGATGCCACAATGGCGATGGAATTGCTGAGGTATTTTGACTTCTTGTCTCATTTTTATGGTTCCGGGAAAGAGTTGTCACTTAATTATTATACAATTTGCAGGTACTATTGGCGTTGGAGAGAATTGAACAGGAGGAGCTAACTTACGAGGCATGTAATCTTTTGCTTCTTTTCAGATTTTTATCTCACTAAGAAAAAAAGAAAAAGAAAATGGCTGCTGAGATGTCTTCATTTTTGTCTTGCAGCAAGCCATTCTTCTTGAGACGAGTATGTTCCTCAACAGCCTGAATATCTATGATCAGCACAGAGACATGAGGAGAGACATAAGGCTTGACATTTGATAACATGACATATGAGGTTAGCACTTACTTTTTGAAAGTAAAAATCAGTTGGAATACATCTGCAATCTGTACTTGTCATATATAATGGTTTTGCTAAATACTCTGCAGTAGTCTTCACCTCTCTTCTCTCCTATTTTTAAACGGCAACTTTTAGATTTAGAAGAGAGAATGGGGACAGTAAGCACAACACTGTCTGAAGAAGCACTGACAGAATGCCTTAATAGAAGCATCTATCAATCTAAACCTAAAGGAGAAACAACCACGATGTCAAATGCTGTATTTGTCAGGTTCCCTTTCCGACCCTTCCTTTACTACTATTCATCTAGTCAATTTTAACACCAGGAAGGTCGATTAGTGTCTAGATTGTCATACAAAGAAAATATGAAAGCGACTTAGGAAATGGATCAAGCAAATCAAATTTCATTTTGGATTTGAGAATAACATAGGCAACATATGCCATATTCAAGGTCTAAAAAATTCAAATTATACCTCTGTTCCTCTATTTTCTTTGATCTTCACTTGAACAATCAGTCAATCACCTTGTTTTCGGGTCATTGATTTTCACTTGAACGTTATGTCATAATCTACCAACCCGGGCTATGTTATTAGTATAACATACCTAGAAAGTCACCTTTTCCATCCTTTTAGCCAGATGACTTTTCTCATAGAAATTTGGATAGTTTATTATTATTATTATTATTTTTTATATTTTTTATGCCAGTGATAATTTAAATCTTTTTCTGTCCCAACCTTTTTGCAGGAAGAATATGTGATTGGAGATGAAGTTGGGAGAGACTGCAATGTGAGCATTAGTATCCTGTAGCATGCATTCAACAGTGGCTGAGGTTGAAGAATTGATGTCCCATTTGCAAATCAGCAGCAGCAGCTTTATGTTATAAAACCAAATCAAATTTTACCATCAGATAGTTTCCACTTCCTAAAAATTTAGGATTTCCTTATATGCAACTTTATGTTTCTTTGTAACAAATTACATTTATCAACAGACTCAAATAGTTGATCTCAACTCTCTATTGATTTGTGACATAAGCTGATTGGAAATCAATGATTTCCCCCACCCCCTTCTTTTTTTTAATCGAAAGCATAGATCCTAAATTCCAAACTCCGATGGAAGGAGAAAAATTACAAACGTCATGATTACAAATAGAGGCTAACCAATATGGGAAATCAGACAGCAAACAAAGATATGGGTCGGATGATTCCAATCTCTGTTCACAAACCGCAAACTCACATAATGGAACAGTAACGCCAACACCCAAATTTCTTCAATTAGATGTAAGACCTCAAGAAAAAAAAGGGTCTATCGAATGGCTTACCATATCAATCGCTAACTCTAACTCACAATCAGAGAAACTAGTAATGTTTCCCACCTCAGACAGATAAACAAATTTTGGCCCCTCCAAGATTGCCCACGCTTCCGCACGAATTACAGAAGCCACAAGAAGCAATGTTCAAAACCGAAGATTCATTGAGCAAAACACAACCAAAACCAGACGCATCCACACCGTCTTTACACGATGCATCCACATACATGACAGAAATCAATGATGTTCTTATTTATACTACTTAATTCAATGGATAAATTGCAAAAACCAACCCCTAAAGTATAGTTGTAGTTGCAATTACACCCTTAAGCTCTCAATTTTAAAAATTAAACCATCAAACTTTTACAAATGTTAAAATCGGGTCAAATTGGACCTTCAAATTTACGTAATTGTATAATTGTAACATTCGCATAAGTTTGAGGGTTCAATTTTTATCATTTGTGGGTTCAATTTCTACAATTATTGTAAGTTTGAGGTCCAATTTTAACATTTAGTGGCCTAATTTTTACAATTGAAAGTTAAAAAGGTGTAATTGTAACTACCACCATACTTCAAGGGTGGTTTTTGCAATTTGTCCTAAATCAATTATTATTTAATTAATTTGTTGTAAACCATTTTATTTTATACCTTGATTTCGGATGTCTAATGAGTTTAATATAATTTAGTTCGACCTTTGTGGATTTAACATTTTAATATGATCTTCCATGTCAATTGAAATAAAAAAATTGGGTTATATTGTCGATTTTTGAGGTTATTATATATGAAGCCATTTAAAGATTGTTCCATGTTGAATGCAATATCCATGGATTATTTTCCTAGGATGTATTAATTTCATAAGGGGAAGAAAATCGGGCTCAGTAATTAAATTAACTGAAGGCACTAAGCTCTTTGACATGTTTAATGGTGTTTTCAAATCCATCCAGGACCATGAAAATTGGTTTACTACAAAAATCATAAGCCTAAACTTCCAAAACATTTTGTTTTGGTTTACCGCCAAGCAAATACAATAAATTATAGATCAAAATATAGTATAAGATACAAATTACATCTTAGAAGTCAATGATTTGATCACACACTCACAATATACTTCCAACCAAAAAAATGTCGACAAATTTGACATTCATACATGAGAACATACACATTTCCGTCAAGTAAATAGCCACAAACCACTTAGAGATGTAGAAAGTTGAACAAAAAAGAGAACATATGAACACAATGATTAAATAGCTTTGAAATGACTTTGAAATGTGCGAATTCAACAATAGTCAAGAATGAAAGATTAAACTATTCACCTTTTAAATTATAAAGTATATGTTTAAGAGTGATTTTGAAAGGATTAGAACAACCTTTTTCATGTTCAAAATCATTCCAAAATACACATCTAATCACTCAAAATCACTCCGAAATACATCTTAAGCATTTTAGAATCGTTTCCCAAACATGTAAAAAAAAAAAATGTGAAATTTGGAAATGTGCTAATTATTGTCATTGCAATGATAATAATAGAAAAAAATTCATAGACCAAACAACATGGAAGGTCTGAATAGAGAAGAGTGAAACCATCAGAACAAGTTCATAACATGGGGGTCCTGCCAATCCAATTCAATAAATTATACTCTCCCACATTAGAATCATTCTGGAAAACGAACAAAACAATCTCCATTACGGCCACATGAATAGAATACTAGGGGCATGTACAAAGCCTATACTATCAAAAGTACATCCATATCCCAAAGTATTTTTAATAAAACATGCAAATCAACAAAAGTACCAATTACCATCTCAGAAGTCATGGTTTGATCCCCTACCTCACACTTGTTGAACTCCAAGAAAAAGAAAAAAACCAAACACTTTTACTCAAGTGATTTGATAAAGTGACTTCTACATCATTTGAATATCTCATTGATGCATCAAAGTCATAAATCTAAAGAGTGGATACAAGTCAGTATAAACATTAGATTTGCCAAAGTAATTTCTACTCCTTCCTTTGAACTATCAAAAAACTTCCTCCAGCTCACTAACAAAACAATCCATGTTAACATCAGACATTGACTTACATGCAGCAGAAAGTTTAGACATAGCTGAGTGAGTTTAATGAAACCAGAATTTGTTGCACACAGCAACATGATCATCCTGAAAACCAAAAGCGAACACTACATATAAATGGGAATTAAGAAACAGGATAAAGCAGAACTAGGATAGCACAGCTGGTCAATATCAAAATTTTCAAAGAAATCTGCATACCTTTAAAATAAGCATACCACTGTTGGTATGAACAGCAAAGAACAAAGACTGCAGTTTGATGATCACTAAGCCCAGAACAACCAAATTTTCAACATATTATGCCAAATCTTGGATCATTCAGGAGGTAACAGAAATTCGATTTTAGAAGATATAAATTAGATGAGAGAAACAGTCCTCAAAACTCGAAAGTATGTTCAACTAATCCCAAGACAAAAAAAGATTAAGGCTTTCTTTTTATTTAATCGACATCATATAAATAATGTATTTTCAAAAATGTTGACAGAAATAGAATACTTTTAATCAGTAACAAAGTAAATCGTCTCTTAGCAGAAATTTTATCTTAATTCTCAACTATCCCTAGTTAAATTTTTTTCCCCAAAACAAACCTTACATCTGCATAAAAAATAATAATAAACAAAACCAAAAAGACTTCAATTATGGGAGTCAAAATAAAGCTTGTGACATGATATGTAATGAAGGAAAGATACTGTCACATTGATATGGACTTCGCCACTTCACCTTGATTGCTTCATTTATTGTTTCCCTTGTGCATTACGGATTTTGAAGTTCATAGGGTACTCAGCAATTGTTACTTCAAAGGTTACTTCATAATATGACCATATTCAGCTAAAAATGAAGAAAATTTTTTGCTGACAAGAAAGCAATATCATAAGAAAGAATTGAGTAAATCTCTCAGAGGAAAACTAAATCAATAATATGATGATGGCAAGGCACTTCTGATAAAAAGCAGACATCACAAGACTAGGTCAAGCTTTCCACGATTAATACAATGCTTAATAGTACTGTGGATGCAAATATAATTTGCCTACCAAATCCAACGCACCAGCACATAGAACTGTAAATAATCTGAGCAGGAAAGAAAATTTGTTATTTCTGAAAAGAGCAGGTACCTTTCGAGTTATTATGGCCTTGTGACTCTTGTCTACTTCAAACTTCAATCATGACATTAACCTTTAATAAGAATTATCTGCATCCGATAGGTCATGGCATTTGTAGAACATTGATTTGTTCAGAAGCAAGCGGAATATCTGGTTGCAGACACCTTGAAATCAGGCTGTGCTGCTCCTGAGACTTGAACTTCCCACACACATACATACACATATATCGAGAGGGGCAGCTCACATTATTCCATATCGCAAAAGTGGGATTAAGAATAACTAATTTCAGTTAGAAGATGAGAGCAGCATTATTATATATTGAGTAATCATATAGTTGAAAAAGAGACCAAACTGTAAAGCGCATTGAAATGGATGTTAATTTGTTATTGATATTGAAATTCCAATAAATTCTCAGATTCTAAAGATACATACAGAGCACCTGAAGCTCTCGCCCAGGTGATTCATCTTTCACCAAACTAAATGACAGTATCCCTGCAAAACTTTTTTGATTCTCTCAAAAATAAGTTACAAGAAAAGCTAAGTTACATGGTAGTGGCAAATGGAGCCAATATGAATGCTAAAAATGCAACAGAACAACCTTTGACGGGCATTCTGGCCGAAAGCTCCCCCTTTCTTAGTCGAGTCTTCCTCAATGGAGCAGGCAATGATGTTACAATATTTTAGCATGAAAACTTGGAGCCTGAACCAAGAGGGAGAGATCAAGTATACCCCAGCAAGATGGGAAGAACGGTAAGACATCCCAGGTCAAGTTTAAAGCCCTAAGGACCAGAACAGACCAGCCTTGGATGGCTGTAGAATAAATAAAACCTTTGCAACTGCTTATTCCTCGAAGGCACGCATAAAAACTTTCTCCAACAGCAAAGGCCAATCTTCCCCAAGCTGCTTTGGATTAAGCTCCATAGCAACTTTGAAATCAAGCAATGACACCGAGCATTCTAAACTCTTTTCCTGCAAAACTTCAGATCGCCCATTGATATTCTGTACACGTAGGTGGTTAGTAGGCCACATCCCATTTATAACCTTCCCTTGATTCTGTTGCTTCTGGATAGGGTGCCCCGTATGTTCAAATGTAGACCTTGCTCTCACCAACTCAAAACAAGACTTTATCAATTGCTTCAGGTATACATCCAGAGTATTATTCAGGATGTTAGGACATTCCATAGAAACACCTTCAAGTCCTTGTGCAGTTGCAATTTGCTCCATGCGTTTTCTCACTGTCTCTGAATCAGACAATCCAATACTGTCATAACAACTCAGGAAATCACCACTACTGCTGACTGGCAAGGCCTTGCGTGCCCCACCTACACTAGCTGAACAAAATGGAATACCAAGAGGTGGAAGTAGAGGACCACTCAGGAAGCTTAACGGATTTGACTGTTCCACCTCCTCTCCTTCTTCAAGAATAGCTGCTTCTGTTGGATGTATCCTTGGTTTTTCTGATGGCCGCTGAACTGCTTCATCTATATCATTCTCAGGTAGCTCAGCTACTGCTTGGAGATGCTGAACCGGTCTCTGATAGTCACACATGGTTACATTACCATTCTCTGTAATAACTTTGCTGCTGCCATCTTCAGTACCAGTTGATTGATACGAAAGACATGTGATTTTTCCATTTGGACCAAGTGGACTTGGCCTATCTCTAAACTTTCCACGTAAGACAGATCTACCCTTCCGCGGGGATACTGGAAGAACTCCATTTGACCAAAGTGGTATACTCTGATTCTGATGTGGGAAGGCAGATCCAGTTTGTTCAGGGCCATCTTCCCTGCAAGGAGAGTTGTTTGAAGGTTGTAGAACAGATTGAGCGTGTCCTGAAACATTTATTGGTGGTGGGGTCTTGGCTACACATGCATTCTTCAAAATTGACCTTATCAATTGATTGTGGAGCTGAATATTCTCCCTTCCAAGCACACGAACACACACCTTATCAAATTCAACCTTGCTCAGCTTCTGACCCAAAAATCTACTCAAGTAGAAGAAGTACCGCTTGGACTTGTCATTTCTAAGTTTTTTAACTATCTGAGCTTTCAAGTCGCCTAAATCAATTCTGGAGCTGTGCTCAGGTTGCATTTCTCCAGAGGCCGGTTGGGTTCATACACTATAAACTGTAGCTCCAAACCCCAATCACTCGAATTGAAGCTGAATTGTAGTATTGTACCAATACAAAATCCCCCAGAATTTATACTTCCACGTCATTCAGAACAAATCAAGTAAGAAAAGCCGCACCATTTGGGGGAATATATATACATACATACACGGTACGTGCACCAAGCAAAAAGGGGGGGGTTTACAGCAGCCTGAAATCATAATTCCAGCAATGACTGAGTAACATTTAATTTAGAATGATGCCGCAATCAACAAGAGAGCCAAGAAGCATTAGAATGCAAACCCAGATCTATACTCCGAAAACCAAAACCCTAGAGATCAAACCAGCTAAAGTCACTAAACCCCTCAAAGAAACAATTAGAAAATCGAGCTCAGAAAGAGAAATTGATCATCGCGAAAAATCAGAGCCCTAACTCGGAATTGGAGAAAACACACACACACACATACACACACAAAAAAACACAAAAACACAAAAAACCACCTACCTGGAAGGAGAAGAACGCAAGAGACGCGAATTGCAGGTAAGTAACAATAGAGAAAACCCTCGTCCGTTAGACGCAATTGGGGATGTGGGGGAAGTTGGGAGTAGGAAATTGGAAGTAAAACGATGGAGATCAGTGAAGAGGATGAGAAAAAGGGGAAGTAGGAAAAGGGATTGATTGAAGAAGAAAGAGGGTAAATGAAGAAGAGGAAGAAGAAGGAAAGAAGCTGAGAAGCATGGAAATGGAAAGAGAAGAAGGGGTTTAGAAGAAGAAGAAGAAGAAGAAGAAGAAGATTGTATGAATGAAATGAAGTATGAAGCTCTGACCTCAACGAAAAAAAAAAAAAAAAAAAGAAAAAAAAAACTTAGTTGGAAGAATTGCAGCGAAAAACCAAAGTTCAGTGAGTGGGTCCCAATCCTTCCCACCCAACCCTTCTTGCCTCTCTCTCCCTCGAGGTCTTTTCTTTTCCTTTTCTTTTTTTTCTCTTTTCTATTTTCCTAAACAAAATACTCTTCCCCTTTTTCTTTCTTAAATTAACACAATCACATCTGTATGTATATATATATTTTAGAAAAAGATCGATTTATACCTCCTAAGTTTAGGAGTTGATTTATTATGTTTTATTTGGAAAAAAAAAAATCTTCCTCAAACTTATAATTATATGGTTAACCTTTTTCGTATCTATACTTTAAAATATGTTTAATTTTAATATTCTACTTTTAAATATCTAAATTTAGTCCCTCGAAGTTAATCTCTATCATAATTGATTAAGTAATCATAATAATTTTTATGGAAAGAAACACAATAATGTGAATACATTTTCAAAATTTATAGTGAAAATGCTAATAAAAAAATAAAAAGTAATGAAAAAAATACCCAATAAACTAGTGGTGGGAACTAAATTTAAGATTTATTAAAACTACGGAGACTAAAATTGGACATTTTAAAATATAAAGACTACGATTGAACCAACTCAAAAGTATAGGGACCAAAATGATATTTTAACCTAATTATATTGATTAAATTCATGAATCAATCTCGACTCTTAAGAGGTGTTGAGTTGAGTTCCGAAGTCTATAGTCAATATGTTGAGTTTGAAAGTTTGTGTTTGGAGAGCAAAGTTGGTTAGTTTGGAGTTGGGACACATTAGAGGGATGGAAAGAGAAAGAGGGGAGTCTATAAATAAGAAACTTCAATAGTGAAAATGGTGAAGTTGGTGGAATTGAGTTATTTAACATTGACTTACGAAGTTAGTGGGTTGAACGCCCTCTTAAATAGAATTTTCTTTGAAAAGTGTCCATGCGTTTACTCTAATCCTCACTTTTATAAAACTGAAATTTGAAGAATTCTAAGCATGTTTGAGAATTAATGCATGAATAATTTTCAAAAGTAATTGTAATGAAGAGTCTAAATTGATTTATTGAATTTGAAAATTTGAGAGTTTAATTAACTTGATTTATAAGTTTCACGTGATATTAGTCAAATGAAATCTGAAAGATGGTATAAATTGATACGCTTACAAAAATCAATGGTTTAAATTGATATAATTTTTAGTTTAGGACTTTAATTGATACAACCCCTAAAGTTTAGGGGTATAAATTAATGTTTACACTTGTTTATTTATTTATTTATCGTCTTTCAACTTCCATAAAATTTGTAGTCTCGTGTCTCTTGACTTTAGGTTTAACAATTTAGTTTATGTACTAAATCTATATCGTTATACTTAATCTATACCGTTAGAAAGTTCTCACAAAAATGAAGTAAACACACAATAAATCAAATTGTTATAGTAGCAGGATTCAAAGACTATATTATTAAGAAATTGAACGTGTGAAGAATTATTTATTAATTGGTTAGGTATACTTTTTTTAGTACAATAACGAGAGTAGGGAATTCAAACAATAGACCTTGTGGTTACTAACACACTCATATGTCAATTGAATTATACCTGTTTTGGCAATTGATCCGGTATACTTAAATGGACAAAATTGTAGAAGTTGATTTGTGGTTGAAAATCCTTATTTGACATCAAATTTGTGGGAACTATAATTAAACTCTCAAATTTAAGATACAAACAAATTTGCATAATGTTAAAAAACAATTTCAACGTTGTTTTTTCATGTTAATGAATAATAACTCTGTTAATAATAAAAAGGTAATTGTTTTAAATGTCAAATTTGCTGGAAATATTTTTAAATATTGAAAAATGTCATTGTCTAACAGTGATAGATTATCAGTATCTATTATTGACATCAATCTGTCATTGTCTATCATTATCGATCACTAATAGACAGTAACATTTTGTTATATTTGTTAATAAGTTGGCTCATCTTGCTATATTTGAAAACAACTCATAATAAATCTAATTAACATAACCAAATTAATTATAGTAAAAATAAATATCACTTTCACATATAGTAAATAATATATGTATAAGTTCGTTAGTAAGATACCAATTACAATCTCAAATGTCAATAGTTCAATTTTTCCACCCTCAATTTATTAAACAGCAACAACAATAATAAAAAAAAAGACCAATGCATATGTCATTTGCTCTGAAGAAAGAGCTTTCAATATTTTTGTTAATATTTTTTTAATCTAAAACTCTAAAATTAATATAAATCATGTTTTTTTAATTATTATTAATTAACAATTAGTAGTTGACAAAATCTGTTAGTATGAGTCAACTTTAACAGAGTTAATTAGTTTAAATATATCGTTAACCAAAATGTGTTTAAACACCTAAACTAGAAACATTATTAAAAGAAAAACTTTATATTATGAAAAAAAATATTAATTTTAAAGTTACTTTGATTCTATGGACTGTTTTAGATAGATTCAATATCATTATAACAAAACAGAAAAAATAATGATTTAATTTTTTAAAATATGTATTGAAGGTGGATAGTTGAAGTTGAAGGGATCTATGTTTTATTAATCAAGCACTCTTCTCAACCATCATAACTGTCCTGACTTGTGGCTACTAAAGGGGACAAAAAAAACTGCCCCATTTTTGGTAGTTAATTTCTTTATTTCTCATTTAACTTTTCTTTTCCCTCCCTTTTTTCTCATTAGATTAAAGAAACAAACTGGATAGCAAACTTTGATTGATTAGACTTTAATTAGTTTTGTTGGCTAAATCCAAATTAAAAAAATTCAAAATGCAATCTTGGTTTATAACTCTTTGATTTCTTAATTTTTAAAAATGGTGTGAGTCAAACTCAAGAAAAAAAAAATTTCCTTTTTATATTCATTTCGTTTTTATTTCAATGTTCAAGAACATTGTCGATTTTCTCAGTTTATTAATTATTTACAAAATTTTTTATGTTTCTTAAATAAACATCTAAATTAGGGGTGTTCATTCAAACTGCAAAAACCAAATCGGAACTGAACCGAAACCGATTGTATGTAGTTCGGTTTGGTTTCTACAATGTTGAAACTATTTTTATACGGTTCGGTTCGGTTTCTAGTTGTGAAACCGAAATCGAAACCGAACCGAACCGATTTATATTAAAAAAAATTATTTCATTTTTTCCTTTTAGTTTTTCTTTTTCTTTTTCTTTTTCTTTTTTCCACATCCCGCCGCACGCCCCTAGGGTTTAGGTTTTTTTTTTTTTTTTTTTTGTTCATCACTTCATCTTTACTCGATTTCGTTCAGCTTCAGACCTCCCCCCCTCCCCCGACGCCCGCATCCCGCCACTGCATCGAGGACTCGAGGTTCAGCTTCAGACTTCAGTGCCTTCCGCTTCCGTTTCCGGCCTTCGACATTTCCCTTCCCTTCAGAGTTCAGCGCCTCAGTGGTTCCAAATCCAACGCATAGGCATAGACGCACAGTGACGCATTTCCCTTCCCTTCAGAGTTTAGTGCCTCAGCGGTTCTGACGCACAGGCACAATGACGCATTTCCCTTCCCTTCAGGCTCAGCAGTTTCGACACGAGGTTTCGACGCATGGTTCCGACGCATAGTGAGTCAGTGACGCTGAAACTTCCCTTCCCCTAGGCGCATAGTTCCGACGACGAATTCATCTCTCTCCATCTCTCCCCGCGGCGCACTTAGAGGTATTCAATACTCGCCGTTCTGTTTACCTGCCGTTCAATACTCCCCGCGGCGCGCCTTCCTTCACCATTTCCTCTGTTTACAAGACTTGATTTTGTTTTCTTGAAATTACTCTGTTTATTTGTTTGATTCTTTCCTTGAAATTACTCTGTTTATTTGTTTAATTGTTTCATATTGGATGAATAGTTTTTTCTAAATAATCTTCCATGGATATATAATTACCAATTAGTTATATATCGAGAATTTCGAAGTGTAGGAAATACGGAGGAAAAAAAAGGTGAAATGCCAAACTGAACCACAACCGGACATGCGGTTCGGTTCGGTTTCATATAATTTCTAAACCGATTTGTAATCCCCTACCTGACGTGGGGAGGTGGCAAGTTAAGAAGAGACTATGAGACGGGCCTTGAATAGAGAGAGTTGGAAGCAAAAGTGGCTAAGTGTTGGCCATGCGTTGGTGGGGCTATGCGTTGAGAGTATGTTTGAGGCTTGACGAGACCACTGGTAGCTATGCGTTGAAGAAGGGAGCTCGACATGGATGCAGATGTGAAGGCCACTAGGCGTTGAAGGCTACTATGCATCGAAGGCCACTAGGCGTTGAAGGTCACTATGCGTTGAACGCTACTATGCGTTGAAGGTTCGTGCATAGAAGAGTGGCCAAGAAGGGCTATGCGTTGAAGATTGGTATGCGTTGGTGCATAGAAGAGTGGCCAAGAGGACCATGCATTAGTCGGCTATCCGACGATGGGGCGTTGGGCAATTTTAACATAGTAAGTTGAGACTATGCGTTGCTGAACCCATGCGCGGAAGGTTTGCATTGGCTAACCTAAGTAGGAAGGTGATGGTGGTGCTGGTGAGTCGGTGATCTATATTTATATATAAGTAAGTACACCAAATAAATAAACACTTTAGACATATTTCGAACTCAGATTGATCCCATTTCGCAGACGAACAACGAGGAGAGGTGGAAGAAGGTGTTTAGATCGAATTTAAGTAGAATTCAAATCATTTTCATGGAGAAGTTGAAGCTGGAACCAGAAGCTTGATTGTTGTTGATTAATATGGACATCATTCGGTATTTGAAGAAGTGTGAGCTGAGGAAGTTAAAGCTAGGGCTGAAATTTTAAGGTTAGTAAGTTAACCCAAATCTTAGTAATTTCCATGAATGATGTTTAAGCTGAATTTGAACAAAAATTTGTTAAATTCTAGGAGGAAGTAATCGGAGTTGAACTGTTAGATGATTCAAAGCAGCTGGAGATATTTGAGGGTAACTCTCAAATGAAGAAGAGTTATGGTCTGAAATTTTGAGGTAAGTTAGAAAGCTCACTTCTTTACAAGTTTGTAGAAGGAAGAAAGTTCTAAATTTGGCTGGAATTCAATGTTTAGCAAGTTAAAGAACAAGTTAGAAGGGAAAGTAGAAAGCAGTGGTCGTCTGGGGTCGCTAAGACAGTAGTATCGCTAAAGAGCTGGAGAGTGAGCAGCGAAACGAGTGTCGCTGGTAACGCAAAGGGGCTTTGCGTCTCACAACTCTCGTTGAAGTATCGCTGGGTGTCGCTCCTTAAGGTGATCTCGCTAGTCTCGCTAAGCCTAGTCTCGTTAGTACCGCATGGTTATAAGTAGGTCTCATTATTAATATCGCTGATACTTGTGGATCTTGCTCATTATGAAAGTTGCTAACAAGAGAGGGACTAGTGATGAAACACATGTTTGAGATGTTTAAGCACATGCAGTAAATATAAAGAGGAATACTAGTAATGTCTAACACGAAAAAGGTGTGTTTACAGGCCAAAAGGAGCTAGAGAAAGCGTATAACCCACTCGGAGCTTGGAATAAGTTGTGAGTGACATTATAGTTTGTGATAAGCCAGCTTGACTATTATTTTCTATATGCTTAGTAATATCTATGAGGCATGACTGAAGTGTACTCTTACGTATGAAACAAGTACATATCTTATATGTAAGATAGAGTTTGAAAATGTATTAGTTAATGCTCCTAAGTTTTACCAAGCTAGTTGTTAGATGAATGCTCTGAAAACCCTGAGGTATCATGATTTATGTTAATTTATGATTAATGTGACGCGCATATCAGTACCCTAGAAAGATTGAATTGGGACCCAATGCTGAAGAACATGAGAAGGCATATAGGCAGCCTTAGTATTTCTATGAAGCTCTCACCAAAGGACATAGAGAAGGTGATTGAGTATTCACTAGGACCCTAATACCAAAGGACATGAGAAGGTATACGGGCAGCCCGAGATTAGTCAAACATATAAGCATATTAGAAGGCACATGACGCCGATGTGTTGAGATTACTCCACACAGCTAAGGTTTATTGACGTTGGGTGCGTTGAGTTCGCTCCGCCTCAACTAAGGTTTAATGAAAAGAAACTTAGTTGTGTGATTATAATAGTTGCAAGTTTACAGTGCATGACTAAGCAGATTATACTAGTGATTGTAGTTAAGCCTTATTGAGTTATATTTTAGATAGTCACTCACTGAGCATTGTAGCTCATAAAATTCTTGTTTCTTTGATGTTTTCTTTCCAGGTAGCGAGCGTGTTCAGGGTGCTTAGCCTACCATCAAGACCCGTCTGAGCCTAATTAGGATTTTGTACTTGGAAACTTGTAAATCCCATCCCTATGTAGATATTGTTCTTATTTTGAGTGGCATAGTGAGAATCATCAGGCGTACTTGTAAATATTACACATAGTCTCTTAAAAATTACTCATGGTGCTATTATCAGTAGATCTTTGCATAACTATTATAAAGCTAAGTTTAATATCAGCAGGTTATGATTTATAAATGTGTATATAACAGTTTTAACAAGATGAAGAATAGTTTTAACACTCTCTCCTAGGTAAAAATATATATATAGGATAGGGGTGTTACACGATTTATGCGGTTCGGTTCAGTTTCATATAATTTCTAAACTGATTTAAGCGGTTCGGTTCGGTTTCAGCCCAAAACCGAACCAAACCGAACTGCGAACACCCCTAATCTAAATTATGCCAAATTCCAAAAATAAAAAAATAAAAAAATAAAAAAGAAAATTGTTGGACTCCTTTTGTATCGTTTGTGTTTTATTTTTTGATTTTAGTTTTAAAAAATTAAGCATATTTCATATCAATTTTTGACCATAGTTTGCATTTTTTTAAGTAAAAATGTCGAATTCTTAGTGAAATTCTAAAAACAAAACACAAGTTATTAAATTTTTTTTTCATACCTCGGCTTGGTCTTTGAAAACATGGGTAAAAGATATACACCAAGGCAATAAATTTAAAGAGATATTTATAGGTTTAATTTTAAAAAACTAAAAACTAAAAACCAACCAAATAAGATCTTAAGAACAATTCTTTTTTTTTTTCGAGCCTTGGGTTTGATTTTGAAAACACTCCTAAATAGTAGATAACAAAACAGCGTAACAAGTAGAATTTATAAGTTTTTTTTTTTATAAATTAAATGATTATCAAATGAGACCTACATTTTTTAGTTTTCAAAATTGACATAGATTTGAAAAACATTGTTAGAAAGTAAATAACAGATCAAAGAAACTCATATGTGAAAGTAGGATTTACGAATTGATTAGTTAATCATTTTGTAAAAAAAAAGCCTTAAGAATACAAATATAAACATATATAAACACATAATTTCAACTAAGATGTTAAAAGATTTATATCCTCCTACCCTCACTTGTTATTAAACTTAAAAAAAAAAAAAAAGTTAATTTTCAAATAATAATGTCACTACAATATTACATTTAGTTTTTTTTTTTAATAACAATTTTAAATACTTTTAACAAACTAATCCTTGTCAACTCAAATATAATTTAACTGATTGTAGTATAGTGGCTTTTCAAACTATAGAAGTGGGAGATTCAAACTATAAATTTCATAATTGTTAACACATAATGGATGATGCTAGCTGAGATATACCTACTTTAGCATATATATTATTATTTTACTACATTCTTTAAATTTAATTAAACTTTAAGGGAAAAATAGACTTCTCGAAATTTAGATAAAATTTCATAAGTTCTTTTAAACGTAAACAGTAAGTAAAATAAAGAAAAAAACACTATTAAAAAAATAAAGAAAAAAAACGCTTATTTTTTAAATTAAATTCTAAGAAAGTATTAATTGGTTAAGTCGTATTAACAAACATGATGTGCACGTGATTTTAATGTAAAGTGAAGTTGAAATTCCTCGTTAGACTGTCCACCAGTTAGGTCCAACTTGGAAAAGTCGTTTTAACATTCAAATTGGGCCCATTAGAAAACCGGAACGCTCGGCCCAATTATAAGATGTTGGGCCTCAAATCATCAAACTTCAAAGTTTGGGTTGGAATTTGAGCCCATTTTGCACACAGCAGAGGCCCAAATACAGGCCCATTCGTGGATATGTCTTTCACAATGGTCAATTTGAGTATGGCTTAGCGGATAAAGATACAAATTATCATCTTTGTTAATGCCAACTTTTGGCCACAGAAAATACACCTTACCTTCATGTGACAACAAAGTAAATTTGTAATTTGGAGAAAAGAGGACCTATCAAACAAAGAAAAATCGTTTTGATGCCAAAGTTAGAAATCAGAACCGTAGAATAGAGAAGATCAGAAGTTTTACTTGAAGTTTCAAATTTCTGATCAAATTTAAGATACCTCATATAGAATTACAATAACGTATTTATAGGGAGAATGAGATAAAACTTATTTTTTCCTTTTAGGATTGGATTATATGGAACCTTTCTAATCCTAGATAATATAAGATCTGATTACATAAATGATTTACTGACACTTGGATTTGAATCAAGTGTATTTATCTTCTCTTATCTTTCTTCAATTTTTTGGCTATTTCGTTGGATCCAAATTCAAACACAACAGTCTTTAAAATTAGTTGTTAAACTAAAAAAGAATGAACTGTAACAAAGATTAAAAAAAAAAAAAAAGATTTTGCTTAGCTCAACAACAAATAAGGGAGAGAGAATTTGAGCCTTTATCCCTTGGTTGAGGGGATTAAAAATTAAAACATCAAGGCAAAGAGTGAAAATGAGTTATTTTTATTTTTATTTTATTATTTTATTATTTTTTATATTTTATATTTTTTATTTAAGTACAAATATAAAAATTGGAGGGGAGGATTCAAACCTCTAACTTTTGGTAAAAAATGTATATTTTATATCAACTAAACTAAGATTATGTTAATGTGAAAAGGGTAATTGAATTTGGAGTCAAATGATTATTTTTTCATTACCATTAGTGTCCCTCTTTTCAAGTTTAGTTTTTTTTTTTTTTTTTTTTTTTTTTTTTTCCTCTCTCTTTCTAATGTCGTTTTTCCCAATTGTTGAAAATAATTAAGGATGATTCTATGTCCTCATTAGAACACAATAAAAGAGTTTATTCATACTACCCTCACGCTCTACTAATAAAGGTTTAGGCTACAAGTGGGAGTGAGAGATTAAGAAGGTTAGTGAGCACAAATGTGACTGTGGGAGTGACATGAGCACAAATGAGAGAGTGAAGGAGGAGTGTGAGAGAATGAGCTCGAGGGAGTGAGGAAGGGGAGTCCTAGTGTGTGAAAACACAATTGTATTAAACTAGTTGAATATGTGCACGAGTGTAAAGAAGGGAGTAGGAACATACCTAGCGTGTGAGAACACTAAAATCATGAGACACAATATTGATAATTCCCACATTCTTTGTCTATTTTAACCGTGACGATAATTGTTGATGCCAAATTTGACCAAAGGAAAATGCACGTAACCTCCACGCGACAACAACGGTAAATTTGTAATTTGGGGAAGAGATAACCTTATGATGCCTAACTCAGTAAGAGAGTCAAATAATAGAAAAGAAGTCAGAAGTTTTTATATACCTATGATGAAGCTATTATGGTGTATTTATAGGAATTTGATCTACGATTTATCTTAAATCTACTAAAATTAGGATATGAGATTTTACTAATCCTAAGCAACCTCAATTCTTTAATTATTTCAATTTATCTTATTTTATTTTATCTCAAATTATCTTGATTTATTTTATCTTATCTTGATTTTTGCTTTTACCAAAATTAACCCATAACATTAGCCCCCACTTCCATGTTGGGTTAGTTATGAGCTAAACATCATGGACTCAATTTGAGAGTATAATTACTCTAACTTGTATAGCTTCAATGACCATGTCGGTCAACTCTTAACAAGGCTGAGCTTTTCACCGGTGACATGTGAGGTGCTAGAAGATTGACTTATTAAACTTGTAAGGTTGACGTTGGGTACTTCTTTGGACGATACTTTAGGCCCTAAAATTACCTTGACAGTGTTTGAAGGTGGTTCCTAGATTATCACGAGAATGACCTATGATACCCTGTCTATAGGGTCGAGTTTTGGGGTTCCTCCAGGTTTGGTTAGAATATTGTCAAAAAGATTGAAAATTGATTTCCATAAGATTATAAGCACCGTCTCGAGAAAGATGAACATCAATTTTCTTAGAGGTGAGGTGGCTAGCAAATGACATTCTTTGGAGCTTGAGATTTCCCTAGAAAGATGATAATTAGTTTCAAGGAGATGATGCAGCCAGAAAATAGCCCTCTTTGGAGCTTGAGACTTTTCTTTAGAAAGATGATGATCAATTTTTGAGAGACGATGTGACCAATAAATGACCATCTTTGGATCTTGAGATTTTCTTTAGAAAGATGATAATCGATTTTTGAGAGATGATATGACTTCATGTAGTTATCCTTAGTTTCAACTGTGGGTGGCCAACCCCTAGTTTCCACGAAATAATTCGACTAAAAAATTGTTTGAATCCCAATTGGTTTTCTTATGATAACTCTCTTTATGAATAATTCCGGTAGAGATTTGAATATTTAATTTTTCATGTTTTGATATTTGAAAAAGTTGATTCCTTCCAATTCCTTTGTCTATTATACTTATTTTGTGTTGTGTTTGAAAAGTTGTCTTCTCATGGAACTTTTTGTGCTCCAATTGTCTTTCTCTAGTGCTTCCTGCATAATCAATTTAAATTCCAACGAATGCATTAACGAATTGTATGAATAAAAGTGCAAATTTTTGACAACAAGTTCTTCAATCATGTTTGCTAGTGTAGATTCTTTCAATCCACTTTATCTTGAGTAATGTTGGTGAAATTGACGACTAACACCATTGATTTGTTATTTTACTTCCGAACATGAATGTTTTTGCATTTAATCTCTTTAGATTTTGATTTGCTATTATTTTAGCTTCTCTGTATTTGCTCAGTGACATCTTTCTCAAAGAACCATTGTGATGTTTGCTTGATAGAGAAGCATATCCCTTGTCGTTTTTGTTTGATAGAATATACCTCGTAAATCTACTTTTTGTTTGATAGGGAATCATATCCCTGTAAATCTACTTTTTGTTTGATAGGAAACATATCATGCTTTTTGTTTGATATGAAAATCTCTCGTAAAAGCAAGGTATGCTAAGATAAGATTGACCTAGGAGGGTCGGTCTCAAAAGGTCCGAAGGTCGGCCTCAGCCTCAACCCAATCGGACATGTCAAACCTCGAGTTGTGGTTTTTCTTCGATTGTCTCCTCATCTTTCGAGGTTTTAGTTGATTTTGTCTCTAGTGATGCTCCTCAACCTCAACTTAACCTTTCAAAGCAACTTTTTTTTCATCGAAAAGATTGAACCTCGACCTTAGCCTCGAACACTTTATGTCCTTAAATTAGCCTTGATCTATAAAATTTTGATCATAAATTCATGTTCCATCAATAATTTTGAGCATCAACGTCGACCTTGACTCTTTGCTTCAACTTGATCTCCTCGGCCTCAACCCTGGTTTTAGTTATCTTCATCCAATTTTGGTTCTTGTTCCTCTTACTCATACTTTGTAAGGTATGTAGGTTGTTAGTTGAACACTTACTTCACCATAGACGACACCAACAGTTGATGCCAAATTTTAGCCAAGGGAAAGACCTTCATGTGACATCAACAGTTGAATTTGTAATTTGGAGAAGAGGGAACCTGCAAAACAAAGAAAAAGAGTTTTGATATCTAAGTAAGGAAGAGAATTAAATAATAGAGAAGAAGATGAAAGTTTTTAGATACTTTGATGAAGCTATTATGGTGTATACATAGGATTTGATCTAGGATTTATGTATTAGGATATGAGAATTTCCTAGTCCTAATCAAATCTTATATCCTAATCATGATCAAATCTTTTTCTGTTTCAATTTATCTTATTTTATTTTATCTAAAATTATATTGATTTATCTTTATCTTTATCTTATTTTTTATTTTATATGGTCAAACTTCCTTACTTTAAAAAGTGAGAGTAAATAGCATTAACCCCCTGAAATTTAGGTCATCTGAAAAAGGGGAAAAAAAAACTCATTTTTTCATTTTAAACTATTTTATATTTCAACCACGTCAAACCTAGACATTCTATTCTCTTTCTCTTTTTAATTTTTGACTTCTGATTCATATAAATTACCAAATGTCCCAATATTCAGGCTTTTTTTTTTTTTATTTTTATTTTTTTTTTTTTTTTCTTCCTTTTTGAAGGATTGTGTCGGCTTAATGAACGGCCAAAATTGTAGTGCAAAAAAAGTGGCTGTCAGTCTCAGTCTCACACACAAAACCGGTTTGTTACCTCCATCTAATTGCTTTTCTTCTTCCTTGTAAAATATTATTTTAACTTTTATAATTTTAATAGTCTAATTTAAATAGATTTTAAATTTAGTTCCTAAGTATTAATTTATTATATTTTTTTAAAAATAGGTTATATATTAATATTTTTAAGTTTTCTTCGAATATAACCAAATGAATAAAAAATATTTATAAATATAGCAAAATTTCATAGTCTATTTATGATAAAAAGACTGCGCTAGATCATGATAAATTACTATCTGTGTCACAGATAGTAATCTATCGTGATCTATCATAGTCTATCGCAAATAGACTATGAAATTTTCTATTAGTTATAAATATTTTCAGCAGTTTTGCCATTTATGATAATTTCTCATATTTTTACTATAAATTCTGAAAATATATTTGTAAGATCAGTATGACAACCTCTAGAGGGAGATGAATATGGTTTATTAAAATTAATTAAAACTTTTTACTAATGTGAGCTCAATTAAGCAAATTAACAAACTCTTTGCAAATAAGTAGTTTAAACAATAATTTTATGTAAATAAAATCAATTTGAATTAAACAGTAAATTAACCATTACACTGTAAAACACCCTATTTGATTCTTATAAAAAGATTGGTAATGAATATAGAAATTTAAGAAAAACAACCAAAATATCCAAACTGAATTGCAAAAATTAAAAATTTATCTCGAGAATTAAAAATTGCAATTAATTTCATGCAATAAAATATAATAACAAACTTAATTGCAAAAATAAATTCGAAGAGGGATAGAAAATTGACATCATGATTTTACAGTGGTTTAGCACAACCGGCCTACATCCACTTCCCAAACTCCTCTTGGGTACTTCACTAAAAGTCTTTGACTCTTTCCACGACTTAGAGTCGAACCACTACATCGTTCTTTTTCTGGACGCAAAAACAAACCCGATCCTTTACAATAACTCTTTTTCTTGGATCGAGAGTCAACCCATACAAAAATTTGGAAAAAAACAAAGAGCACACTTGACAAACTATCTAAATAGAGTGAATTTACAAGTTTAAGCACTCACAAATAAATCCTCACAAATACAACATATCTCTTTCAAGAATAAGATGAAAAGAAGAAAGTTGAAGCTTGGAGAGAGCAACAATAGAGGCTTATGAATTATGGAGGATTGTAAAAAGATGTGAAATTTTGTTGATGAAGTTTGGAGAAGATGAAGTGTTTAAAAAGAGATAGAAATTAGGTGAAAACCAAATTAATTTGGGCCATTAGATTTTTGTAAAAAAAAATTGAATGATGGAGATTTAAACTAAATTAGCTGTTAGACATAAACATATATAATATTAAATTCATTCTTTTTAAAATCAACTAGCCGTTAGACACAAGCATATATAATAATATTAAATTCATCTTCTTTTTAAATTAATTTTCTTTTTAAAATCATTTTCTTTTTAACATCAATCAAAAAGTCAGAGTCACTTCTCCATTATTCCAAATGACACCTTTCAATTGGTTTACTTTGATGAAGAAAAAATCTGCCACATCATCATCTCGGAATTTTTTCCGTTAAGCTTATTTCGACCATATCTTATTTGTTTGAACTTCGATTTGAGTGATTCAAAATGCGTTGGATTCGTTATTCCGAGTTCCATACAATAGATACTTCAAAAATACTCAAATTGTTACTAAATTAATTTAGGTTTGTTATAATCAAAACATCGATTAACAAATTAATTAGAGATTAAGGATCAAAAAGCCAACAATATTCACATATTGTATTTTCTAGCATGTAAATTATTATTATTATTATTATTTAATTAATTTTGGTAAGTATTAACTTTGTGAGACTAAATTTAAGATTTATTGAAAGTATAAAGACTAAAATTGAAATAATATTTTAACCAATATTTAAATATCATTAGTTTGAAGCTTGAATTCATTTTAATCATTGTATTTTTATTTGAAATTGTAGAACTTAAAATTAGTCCTTACTATTAGTTTGCTAACAAATCTTTTTTAAGTTTTGATCTTTTTAATAGAGTATATACTTTATTCCGGTTGAATATAGACGGCTCATGTCGATGACTAGCTAACAAATTTGCCACTTCATGAATTAATATATAAAATGTTGTCCACTACCTGTATGTATCAATAAAATGACGACTTGTGACATACGCATACCTTAGTGGGACATGTGTTTAATAAGTAGTGGAATGATATGGTTGAAATTATAATTAATTCTAATTAAGAGAGTACTTTAGCACAATACAATGGTTTTTTTTTTCTTTTTTTCTTTTTCTTTTTTCTTTTTCTTAATGCAATATTATTATTTATTGTTGATTGATACCTTTTCTTTTTGTCCTTTATAAACAGAGGGTTGTCTTGAAAATGGTCCACCAATTCTTTTCATTTACTTAATTACTTGTATTAGGAACTATTTCCCTTTAGAGCTGTCTCATCCTAAGTACTTAGCTTAAATAAAAAGAAAAAAGAAAAAAGAAAAAAGAAAAAAGAAAAAAGAAAGAAAAATCACCCAATAGAGAGTATCAAAAGGGGGGAAAAAAGATGCTTTTAACTCACATGCAATGCACAAACAAGATCTATAAATGAACAAACTACATGGGTAAACACAGACGATTTTAATGTTGTCGGTGTCATTTTGATATAACTGTTTTTCTTCCTCCTCCTTTTTGGTGGTTTTTTTTTGGCCAATTGCAAAAATTAGTAGTTAGAATTACACTCTTAAACTTGAAATTGTAATAATTTTGCTCTCAAACTTATAAGTGTTAAAATAAGACTCTTAAACTTATCATAATTGGAGAAATTAAACTCCTAAATGATAAAAGTTAAACCCTCTCAAACTTATATAATTGTCATAATTTATACAATTATATAAGTTTGATGGTCTAATTTCAACATTTGTATAAGTTTGAGGATCCAGTTTTTACAATTTAGAATTTGAGGGTGTAATTGCAATTACCACTATATTTTAGAGGTGTTTTTGGCAATTTTTTTTCTACCTAATTTTTATCAAAGTTGCCAAGCTTTGGAGTGGAGAGAGGTTTTTTTTACCACTAGCTCTACAATTGAAAATTGAAACAAAGAGGCCTCTCTCTCTTCTTTTTTTTTTTTTTTTTTTTTTTTTTTTTTTTTTTTCAATTTAATCAAAATTGCTAGCTCTACAAAGGAGAGGGAGACTCAATTTAGAGGTTTCCCCCCAAATTTGATCAATACAAGTTCCACCATTGATAGACTTTTTCTTTCTTTCTTTCCTTTCAATTTTGAGAGAAAAGGTAGATAAAATTAATAGAAGGGTTAAACCATACATTTGAAAAATCAAAGATAAATAGACACAAAAGTGAAAACTTAAACAACTATTTCTTTTAATGACAGCTCAAAGTTGCATTGCTATATTAAAAAAAAATAATACAAACTAAAAAAAAAAAAAAAGTAAAGGAGGACAAAATCTTTTTTGAGTAGTAAAATCTTTTGAGTTTTTGTGGAAAGAGATAGGAAGAGAAGTAGGCCAAGAGGGACCTCTTTTTTGCTTCCTTCCCTCAAATTATATAACCACAAACCAATCATTACATTTTGAAACACTTAATCTCACCATTTTAATTCACACATCAAAAATGAAAATCCAAACTTTTCTTTTTCTTCTTCTTTCAACTTGCTGTTTTGCTCAGCTTCACTTCAACTATTACCATAATTCATGTCCAAATGTTGAGTCCATTGTAAGAGATGCAGTGAAACAAAAATTTCAACAAACTTTTGTCACTGCCCCTGCCACTCTAAGGCTCTTCTTTCATGATTGTTTTGTCAGGGTATTCCTAAATTTTCCTTGTCTTGTTTCTTTCATGAGTTTTCATGAGATTCATTAAATTTGATGAATTTGAGGAATTTTTTTTTTTTTTTTTTGGAGACAGGGTTGTGATGCTTCTGTGTTGATTCAAACAAACAACCACACTTCAGAGAAAGATAATGCAGAGAATCTTTCACTCGCTGGAGACGGGTTCGACACCGTGATCAAAGCTAAAGCTGCTGTCGATAGCGTGCCGGGATGTAAGAATAAGGTCTCTTGTGCTGACATATTGGCTTTGGCTACTAGAGATGTTGTAGTTTTGGTAAGCAACTCTTGAATCTTGAGCCATTTGGCGTTCCGACCAAGTTCTAACAATGCACTTTCGGGCCGAGAAAACGGGACAGCTTTACGTTGCATATTAAACTCATGAAACCACAAAAAGTTTTCTTTTATTTATGTTACATGGCGCTTGCGATGTAGAATCATGTACTGTTCATTCAATAGATAGACTAATGGAGTTGTTATCTTGCAGACAGGAGGACCGTCGTATGCCGTCGAGTTGGGAAGACGAGACGGGCGGATCTCGACAAGAAAGAGCGTTCGACACCATCTTCCTCAGCCTGATTTTGGATTAAATCAACTCAATGCCATGTTTGCAAAACATGGTCTAACTCAAACAGACATGATTGCTCTCTCAGGTAAGAGTAAACTTCCATTACACTTTTGAAGAATTTTGGGAAATATATAGTTGAAGTAGTTTGATAAATTTGTGTTGTTTGTTTTTTTAGGTGCACATACAATTGGATTCTCACATTGCAAGCATTTCTCCAAAAGGCTATATAGTTTCCACAGCAAAAACAGAATCGACCCGACGTTCAATCCAAAGTACGTTGATGAGCTCAAGAAGGAATGCCCGAGAAACGTCGACCAGAGAATCGCGGTCGACATGGACTCGACATCATCGTTCACATTCGACAACATGTACTTCAAGAATCTACAAATGGGAAAAGGACTGTTCACCTCAGACCAAGTATTGTTCACTGATCCAAGATCAAGAAAAACAGTGAACTTATTTGCTTCCAACAATACAGCTTTTGAGGAGGCATTTGTAGTTGCAATGACAAAGCTTGGGAGAGTTGGAGTCAAAACAAGAAACCAAGGGGAGATTAGAGTTGACTGTTCATCAGTGAACTAAAAAAAAGAATCGTGTTTCATGTAACAATTCAGTAATAAATTGTAAGAAAAAGAAATTGTTTGAACGAAGTTCGATATGTCGTCGACGAGTTTCTTCTGTTTTTTTATTCGACGTGTCGAATCGGTTTAATACTTTTTTGCCTTTTCTCTTTTTCCTCTTGTTTATATTGAAGAGATTGTTCTTACAATTCTCTCTTCTCAATGAAATTCAAAAAAGAAGAGCTATCACTGTCAACAGAGAAGCATAATTGCTTTGCCTTAGAAGCAGACATCTCAAAGAGTAATGTCTTAATGATGCCTTGCAACTTCAAAATTTGAATTTTTTTTTTCATGAATATAATTGAGAACTTTAAAGTGGGAAAAGGAACAAGAAAAGAGTTTTATTCTCACTTTTTCCTTAAATTACCATTCTAGTAGAGTTATATTAAAAGTTTCATTTCAATCTCTTTTCCTTAAATTACTATTCAAGTAGTTTAAACATTTCAATCCAATGCCTAATATAGTCTAGTTAAGACTTTTATATCGTCTCTCGTTTAAAAAAAGACTTTTATATCATCTTTAAAATTATGAAATGTTGACAAATTTGTTCTGTGATACTTATTTAATTACTATTTTATCGCCTTTTTTTTTTTGTTTAATTGAAGGGTTTAACTAAAATAAGTATAGCAAAATTGAAATTTAAGTTATGTTTTTAACTTTGAGATTAAAGGTTTGATTCCTCCACTCTACATATTGCCAAAAGGGAAAAATTTACCTTTTTAAGTTTTTGAGTTTTCAAAACATACATTTTTAGTCCCCAAGTTTTGTAGAGTAGGTGCCTTTGATCTTGAGTTTTCAAGATATACCTTTTTTTTAGCCATTGAATTCTTAGAAAGAAGTTTAAAAAGTTCATGAAGTATTTCTTTTATTATTTTAAATAATTTATGATATTTTAAATTAAGAAAAATAAGTTTTAAAAAAATAGAGGGAAGAGATAATTATTTTTTAAAATTGTTTTTCTAGGTTACAAATTTATGGACTAAAAAATATATATATATATTCTAAAAAAAATATATATATATTTTGAAAACTTAAAAACTAAATGCACATATTCTTGAAATGATTTTAAACTAAAAAAGTATTTTTTTCTATATATAAAAAAAAAAGAATACTCTCAAAACAAGGGACACTCTCAAAACAAGGGACAAGTTTTAAAAGGTTTATTTTAAAAGAATAGAAACACTTTTAAAACAAATGGTTCAAAATGTTTAGAAAAGATCAAAGAAGTAACGTTGCAACTTTTAAAATATAAGAATACTTCTAATATAAAACCCGAATTAAAAAATAAAAGGCGGCCTTAAAGGAAAAAGAAGAAACAGATGGCAAATCACATGGAGAAGATAAGGTTAGTTTAATTATATGATAAAGAAAAAGAATGAGCTGAGCGAACTGAAGTGAGAATGGCACGAGTAGCAAATGGACAAAAACACAGCCAGTGAACATAATTATTAGTGCTTAGCCACTCAATAAAGTTTTCTGTGCAACGAAAATGAAAAAAAAAAATTCATTTAGAAGGGGAAAAGACCAATTATTGAAAAAGAAAGAAGGTTGCTGACAGCATTATTATTATTCTTTAATAAAAAGAAAGAATTGGAAGATGTTGTACTCAGTTATGATATGTACAGAGAGGAGATTATAAATAATTTGAATGAAAAAAATTTCATCTGCATTGGCAGAAAAACAATGGCTAGAATTGTTCTCTAATCTACTATGGAGCAATAATTGGAAAAAGGAATGAGTTTCTCTGACAAAAACAGGAGAAAAACTCATTGGGTAAAAAATGAGAAAACTCTGAGCTGTTGCTTGCTTGCTTGCTTGTTAAACCGTATAATGTTGATTAATAGTATCAATGTCTAGACCTTTCAGCTTCACTACCGACTCGACCCGACCTTTCAGAGTGTGCAACTCGCGGAGCCTGAAGTTACAAAACGAAAACGAAAACGAAAACTATTTCAGTCTAGTGCACTTAGAAATACCTTGCAGTCTCACTATGAAAAAGAGAGGAAGAAGACTGATTGAATTACCTTGCAATTTCAGCTCGTCGCTTGGCTTGCTCGGCGATTTCGGAAAGCTCACCGCCACAACTGATTCTATCAGAAGCAGTGTTGCTGGTTTGAGGTGGTTGAAGACCATGAATAGTTCTTTGTGTGGTAGCCCATTGTGCTTCTC
The DNA here is from genome assembly GCA_030954485.1 of Citrullus mucosospermus. Classification (NCBI taxonomy): domain Eukaryota; kingdom Viridiplantae; phylum Streptophyta; class Magnoliopsida; order Cucurbitales; family Cucurbitaceae; genus Citrullus; species Citrullus mucosospermus. The sequence goes on along the minus strand of CM062059.1, from coordinate 28,114,675 downwards.
TCTCTTCTTTGCCATAATCTTTCTTTGTAGTGAAAGCAGTCTATCATGAGGCAAAAGTGAGTTGACTTTCTTTCATGATTATAAAGGAAAAAAAAAAAAAAAAAAAAAAAAAGGAAACATTGAGAAAATACCTTATTTTGCAAAAGGTTGTTCCAAGCTCGTCCACTGAGAGCATAGCGAATGGTGAATTTGAGAATATCGAGAGGGATATAAGTTATTAAACTGTATAGCCAAATGACACCAGCCCATCCCCAGCCAGCGCCATGCATCCTTGCAAAATCCCATTTTCCATACACTGCTATTATAGTTGCAATCTATCATATTGTACAAAAGAAAATAGAAATTCTTGTTAAGTCTTGTGTTAACCAGTTGGATGAGCTAAAGAAAATGTGCTGAGAATAGAGGGTTTTCACAAAAACTTGAGTACTTACCAGCTGGGCCAATATGAAAGCAACCACTAACAAAATTCCAGGACGTTCAACGAAGGACCAACTACGAGACCGTGTGACGAAAATAAGGGCCTGACTCACGATACTGACTTGTAGATACAATGCTGCCATCATTTTCGGGTCGTTGTTCCTTAGAGATGGTACGTGAAACGTGTTCTGCAAAAGGAAATTGGAATACAAACATGAATCAGTAGAACAAATGTGCAAGTCACAAGGACTGAATAGATTTCCAATTTCCAAAGGATAATATAAAGATTGTACATTCATACCGTGAAAAAGTCAGTATCTTTCATGATCCAAAAAAACACTACTGTCATCAAGGCCAAGTATCCTCCTAACACGATGCCAGTAGCGAAAATTTCCTTCAACTTCCAGCTGTCAGGCTGTGGAGAAGGCTTAACTCGATCCTTCGAAATAGTCATGATTGTTCCTAGAGTACAATATAAAAAAAACACCCTTAATTCCAGATCCATTAAAATGATAGAGAAGACAAAGTGCATGGGTCAACATTTTTGTTAGAGCCTTACCATCATTAAGAATAGCTATGATTAAAACCATGAATGGAGCGAAATCAAACCTCCAAATCAAAGCAATCAACAGAAAACCAAACTGCAATGCCAATGGAAAGAAATGTTATTCTCCAATCCACATATATTAATATAAATGTATTGAAGATATCTTCCTAATTTCATTGTACTTACCACTATACGGATGGTGATGGAAACAGCATAAATCTGGAAAAGAAAAAGAATTGATTGCAAATAAGCAAGTAAATCTAATTGCATGGTAAGGGATTGAAGAACAACCCAAAGAAGAATAGTCTAACCGTATAATTCTTCATCCTTTGGAAAATTGCCCTGCTGGTCAGCACCGCACTAATTATGACACTCAATCCAGGTTCAGTGAGGACGATATCAGAAGCGCTTCTGGCTGCATCAGTTGCATCAGCAACAGCAATTCCAATATCTGCCTTTTTTAGTGCAGGGGCATCATTTACGCCATCTCCAGTCATTCCACAAATATGTTTCTTCTCTTGTAACCTTCTCACAATTTCATACTTGTGTTCTGCCATGTATAAATAAGCTTAGCAAAGCAATATGTGGCAATGCAGTAAAGGAGAACTTTATATCTAACCAGGCAAATGGAATTAAACAATAGGGTAGAGATAAAACATGGAGCTTGCATATATCGATATAACAAATATGATGAGGAACTCAACTCTACCACAAGTATGAACAAGAAACTAAATGAAGGGAGAAATGTAAAAATTATTCATGAGGATCTTCAAAGAGTTAGAAAACAATTATTTCTTATTCTCTAACAATGCATACTATTTGAGGAAAAGGAAGTTGCAAAACCCACCTGGAAATACTCCAGCAAATCCATCAGCTGTTTCAATCAACTCGTCCACTGGAAGGGAATCTGCGGATGCACCCCTGTCTTGAGAGAGTAATGCAGATGAAGGGTACATATTTGATCCCATACCAAGTCTCCGACCGGTTTCCTTGGCAATGGCCAGTTGGTCCCCTATATTTAGAAAGTCATTCAAAAGCTTAGTAGCAAGAAGTGCTTGTATATAATAAAGAAGTTATAAAGTAAAATTTGCTTTGCACATACCAGTAATCATCTTGACATTTACTCCAAGATTTAGAGCCCTTCGAATGGTTTCTGCGCTATCATGCCTGGGAGGATCAAATAAAGCTAATAGACCAACAAGTTGCCACGGTTCTCCGGGGCTTTCTTTGGTTCTCTCAGGTACTTCCTGTGAATGATCAAAAGTTAAATAATAATAAGCTTCAAAACAGAGCTTGCTATTGATAATTTCATAACATGATGAAGGTTAACATTTGAAAACCTGTCTAGCAACACCCAGAGATCGGAGCCCACATTCAGCAAACTTATCAATCACTCCATGAACTTTTTTCCTGATGGGTTCGCTAGAATTGCAAAGATTTAAAATCTGTTTCAAACAAGGATAAGTGAGAAACATATAAATCATTATAAAACAAATTTGCACCAATCAATAATATAAAGACAAACAATTTTACCTGCTCTGGAGCACCTTTGCTAACTCGATGCCAATTATCATGAGAATCAATATAAGTCAGGGCAGTTCTCTTATCTACAGGGTTGAATGGAAAAAAATGAACCTCTCTGATACCAGCTCGCGCCTGCATAATATCATGTAAAATTTTGATTATCAAACTTTTACTCAATTAAAAATAGAGATGAAATAAAAGTTATCAACTGAGACTATACTTCTTTTGGATCTGCCAACATCCCAACAATAGCAGCGTCAATGGCATCCTGATTTTCTGTTCTAGAAGCCCTTGCTGCAAGAAGAATGACTTGTTCTTTATCCATACCCCCTACAAGGACTTCAGTCAAGGATTGGTCAACAGTGAGCTTATTCAAAGTTAATGTTCCAGTCTTGTCACTGCAGAGGACATCCATGCCAGCCATCTCCTCAATGGCAGTCATCCGTTTTGTAATTGCACCTTGCTTAGAAAGTCGGTGGGAACCAATAGCCATAGTGACAGACAAAACAGTAGGCATGGCAATAGGAATTCCTCCAATTAAAAGCACCAGCAAATTGTCAATGCCATCCCTATACGCACGGTGTTGAATTGGGTACATGACAATGATCTCAATTATAATTCCAATGGCAATTGAGCAAATACAGAAATTCCCAATGGCAGTTAGAACTTTTTGGAAATGCCCCACTTGATTGGTGTTGTCCACTAAATGAGCAGCTTTACCAAAGAAGGTATGGACACCAGTGGCAATCACTATTGCTTCAATTTCTCCCTGTTTACAGGTTGATCCTGAGAAAACTTCATCTGAAGGGTTTTTGGTAACAGGAAGAGACTCGCCAGTTAGTGCAGATTGGTCAATTTTCAAAGGGTCCCCTTGGAGAAGACGTGCATCAGCAGGGATTATATCTCCCAGTTTGATGCTTATTATATCTCCGGGAACAAGAATGGCAGCATCTTGTTCACTCCAATGACCATCTCTGAGAACCTAATTCCACAGAACAGAAATAAATAAGATTAAGTTTATAAAATTAATAATAATGTTTGGTATACCATAAATTAATAATAATAATAATGTTTTTGTATGCTTCGAACCTTGGTCTTTGGAGCAAGACCAGCCATAAGGGCTGCAGCTGCGTTCCCTGCATTATTCTCTTCAATAAAAGAGATGGTTGAGTTGATAAAAAGCAGGGCAATGACTCCCACAAAATCCTGCCAATCCGCTGGCCTTCCACCCCCGTTTGCTAAGACAATAGCCATTATAGCAGCTACTTCCATAACCCAAGAGAGGGGATTCCACATAAACCCCAGAAATTTCAGAATTTTGCTTTCCTGTTTCCACACACACACCAAAAAAAAAAAAAAAAAAAAAAAAAAACTATAATTCTTCTGTATTTAATAATCAGTAATCTCACTTTTTACCAAAAGAACAAAAAAATAAATAGCAATTTCACAAAGATAAAACCTTTTTCTCTTCGAGTTTGTTGGGTCCAAAAACTTGAAGCCGATTGGCCCCTTCCTCTGAAGTGAGTCCTTCTTTTGAACATTTCAGCTTCTCGAACACATCGTCGATGGGAATACGTTCCTGCAAAAACAGAATATGAAGTCGTAATTAATATATTATTCATGAAAGTCATCTATCTCGAAAAAGTTGCTTAAGTAAATCAGATCACTCGTAATTAATCATACATACAACGTCCAAATAATGAAATCAAGGAAAATACAGATAGAGACAAAACGTTGTCGTTTTCGCAAAAGCCAAATTATAAACAGAATAAAAAAATTAATTACAAAAAAAAATATAATAATAAAAAAATAATAATAATAAAAAACAGAAAAGGCAACCCTACATTCTTCTCACAGTTATCAGTGTCACCGGAATTTATTAAGTAAATCCTCACCACATTAACAAATACAGATCCTCACATTGTTTATTTTTCGATCATCAATCCGCCATCCATAGGATACAAAATCGACAATACAAAATTCCAGAGATTGATCGGTAAATACATGCAATTCAACACAGTAATCAAATTGAAAAAGAGAAAAAAAACGATTAGAGAAAGTTCTTAACAAATCTAAACGCCATGCAAAACAAACAGAAAGCACATTTGTGAAGATTTGTCGTGAATGAAAAAACAGAAGTTTCGGATTACGAAGAAGGGAAGAAAAAAGCGAGACATACCAGATCAACGGACTCGTTTCGAATCTCTTGGAGAGTGATAGGGCTGGCCATTGATACGTGGAGTGGAGCGGGAATGAGAAGAGAAGATCTGTGAGTGAACGAATGAGAAGAAACGTGGTGGAAAAAGGTATATATAGGGAGAGGATTTCAGGATTAGTAATCTAAAAAAGAATTAGGAATTGTTTATTTGTAATCCAAAAGGGAATTAGGAATTATTTGTCCTAATTATTATGCCAATTATTATACGAGAGAAGGAATTGCAAAATTTGAGAATTTAATTCAAGTCTCGGTTGGGGACGAGGCACTACTTCTTTTAATTAATAATATTAATAATATATTATGTAATATTAATAGATATTTTATAATTTTAATTAATTAATATTTATAAAATTGAAATATCATTTTAGTCCTTATACTTTGAAATTTGTTTAATTTTGGTTTCTATACTTTCAATTGTCTAATTTAAGTCTTTGTAATTTCAACTAATCTAAAGTTTAGTCTCTCAAAATTATTTTTTATTGAAATTTGTTAAATAATTTTCATGCAAGGAAATGCAGTATGTGAATATGTTTTTAAAATTTATAATATAAATACTAATAATAACGAATTTTTTAAAAAAATAACAAAAAAATAACATTGTAGTTTAAATTTAAGATTTGTTAAAAGTACATGGATTATAGTTAAAAATTTAGAAGCATATGGACTTAAATTGGATAAAATTTAAAGTATAAAAACTAAAATAGTATTTTAACCCTATCATAAAATTATAATTAAGATGCATTTAAAGGATTTTCAAAGTAAAATATTTAGAATTTAATTATCCATTTAGTCATCGAATTTTGAAGAATGTTTATTTAGTTATTGAATTTTTAAAAGATATCTTTTTAGTCTTTTAGTTTTTAATAATATGAAAATTTGATATTTTAATTCCAAATTCTTGAAAAAAATAAGTTTAAAAGATAATGTAAATTCTTGTATTAATTTAAATTAGAAAAATAATTTTAAGATAGGACCTATTCTCCCTAAAATTAATTTTCAAACTTATATTTGTGATTCAATCTATCATATAATTACTTGAAATGATTTAAAAAAATACTTCAGGTACAGTTTAAATCTATTTTAATAATTTATAGACTAAAGAAAAGTACACTTTTAGAGATTAGTAATCGGAAAAGAAATTAGGAATTATTTATTAATCCAAAAAGGGAATTAGAAATTATTTATCCTAATTATTATCTAATTAGTATACGAGAGAAGGAATTGCAAAATTTGAGAATTTAATTCGAGTCTCGGTCGGGAATTTTTTTTTAAAATAATGTTATTTTAATAAATAATGACAAAAGTAGGGTTGGATTGAAAGTATTGACAAAAATAGGGTAGCAAAATCGTGGACGGGGTCCACGATTTCTATATGGCATGTAAATCGTGGACCCGGTTCACAATTTAACTTCTACATGGCATGTAAATCATGGACCCGGTCCACAATTTGTCCAACATGGGTTTTCTTTTCTTTTCTTTTCTCTTCTTCATGACTCCCTCTCTTTCCCTTTCTTCCTTTCCCTTTTTTTTTCTCTTCTTCTTCTCCAACTCTTCTTCTTCTTGTCCAAAATCTGAAGCTACCAACTCCGGTGAGCGAGAGATGAGATTGGGTGAGTGAGGAAGGAAGCGAGACGCGCGAGACAAGTGAGACAAGCGAGACGACAGAGGCGAACGCGAGAGCGAGAGACGAAAGAGAAGAAAGAGAAAGAGAGAGCAAGAGCGAGACGTCTTCTTCTTCTCTTGCTCTCGCTCTCTCTTTCGTCTCTGTCGAGTGCGAGGTGAGCAAGACGAAGGCGAGAGCAAAAGAAGAAGAAGAAGATGTCTCACTCTCGCTCTCGTTCTCTCTTTCGTCTCTTTCGTCTCGCTCATCTCTGATGTAGAGGAGTTCCCAGTGCATGTCTTGGGTGCACATCTCCACCGCAGATAGTTCGGTGAGTCGGTCCTTGCAGTTAAGACTCAGAGCTCACCATCGATTGATATAGTCAATGACTGGTTCTCCCTTCCGCTTCTTGGCGCTTGTTAACTCCATCATGCTGACGATACGCCTAGTGCTGTAAAAGCGGTTCAGGAACTCTCTTTCTAGTTGCTTCCTACTATCGATCACCTTCGACTCTAGATCAATGTACCAGTTGAAAGCGTTTTCTTTTAAAGTTCGGATGAACTGCTTGACTAGCAGGTCTCCTCTAGTTCCTGCATTTTTGCAGGTTTCAACAAAATGAGCGACATGTTGCTTCGAGTTGCCCTTTCCATCAAACTGTTGGAATTTCAGTGGTTGATAGCCAGTAGGCATTTTTAAGTTGTCTATTCTTTTAGTATATGGTTTAGAATACATAAAAAAAATCTTGAGATGGTCCTCCATATTGGGTTCTAATGGAGTTTGTGATCATATCCTGTAGCTGCTGAACCGACAAAAAGGCTATAGGGGTGGATTGTTGCAACTGGTTTCCCTGCTATAGAGTTTTCCCTTTGTCATTGGCCTTGACAGCGGGCATTTGGCTTGACTCGGCAGTTTCTCGAGCTTGCATTTACTCTCTTAAGGCAGTGATCTCGTGATCTCGCTCCTCGATAGCTTTCATTAGGAGATCTATTTTTCTCTCCATCTCCACCATGATTGCCTTAGCTGTTACATCAGTCATCATGATAGACATAACATCAGGATGTGATTCCTTATTGGAGTGATCAGAAGTAGGAGTAGAGCTGTCAAACAAAGGATTTTCTTTGATGACCATCCCACCTTTAGGAGATTCTATCAACCGCTTCCAGATGTTTTCCGCGATGGTAGAACTCTGTCCCTTCTCCTGCATGACCTCCTTTGAGCGATTGTAGGTGATGGGTCCCGTGTAGGCGTCGCTTGCAGCAAGAGTTTTGAACGTAGCTTTCTTGGAGGCCATTGCTTGATTTGGTTGTTGAGAGAGAGATGAGAGGTAGAGATGTTCCACCGGGCATGCCAATTTGTTCGCACAAGGTTTCTTGAGAAACTTGTTCAATGGAGTTGAACTTAAGTTGATGTAGATTTGATGCGGATGTGGTTCGATCTCTGGTACTTGATCCTCTGATTCTCTTTCAGTTGAATGCATACGTTTGTTGTATGGAAGCGAAATGCGTAAATGTTCTTGAAGTTAGAGTCTTGGAAGAATGCCTGGAGTCTTGGAAGAATGTCTATGTTCCGAATAGCTTTGGTTTTCAAGTTTGGTTCAGCTTCAAGGGAAAATTCTCTCTAAGTTCTCTGAAGTGTAGAATATTCTCAACCCCACAAATGAAGATAACTCTCCTATTTATAGAGTTCTCAGGTGGGTTTTGTGGGCTTGGGCTTGGTTGGCCCATGGGCCCAACAAATTTGACTTGGTACTTCTTTGGCCCTTGGGCCAAATTAAGCCTATTTTAGGACTCAATTGGATTTTAGCCCAAATATTACTATCAAATTGGACCAAATTATTTTATTTAGTCCAACGGTCAAGACGAAAACACATGGCGTCATCGAGATTTGTCAATTTATGTCTTCAATTTCAATTTGGGGCATATGTCAACTTTTAATTGGTCCCAAATTCAATTATTTGTAATTTTGTCATTAATTCGAGAAATGACATGTCAATTTGTGATTGGTCCAAAATTTCTCCTTCAACAGTTATATTTGAAAACAACTTATATTTTAATTATTTTAATTAATTAGTATTTCTAAGGTTAAAAATACCATTTGAATCTCTATCTATTTTAGTCTATATATATATATTTTGAAGTTGGCTTAATTTTAAAAACTATTTATGAGTGTTTTATCCAACCATAAAGACTAAATTCTAATTATAAATTATAGGAACTAAATGTTAACTTTCTTCGAAGCATAGAGACTAAATTTAATTTTTACTGAAACCGATTAAATAATAATAATATTTTTTAAATAGAAATAATAATAATAATATTTTTCATGCTAAGAAATACACTATATGAATATGTTTTTAAAATTTATAGTAAAAATATTAATAAACAACATTTTTTTTAAAAAAAATCAATAATAAAATAACAATTGAGACTAAATTTAAGATTTATTAAAAGTATAAAAACTAAAATAGAGTAAAATTCAAAGTATATGGACAAAATGATATTTTAACCTTATCATACAATTGTAATTAAAATGCATTTAGAGGATTTTCAAAGTAAAATATTTAGAAACTAGAAAAATTACCGTTTTAGTCCTTAAGTTTTGAAATATGTATATATTTAGTCCTTGAGTTTTCAAAATACATCTTTTTAGTCTTCGAGTTTTTAATAATATGTGCATTTTATACCTAAATTTTCAAAATGTACTTTAGTCCCTAAATTTTTAAAAATGAGCTTAAAACGTACTTACAATAAATTTTTTATTATTTGAAGTTAGAAAAATAATTTAAAGAAATTATTTATTCTCTTTAGAATTATTTTTTAAACTTATATTTCTAATTAAACATGTCATATATGTTAGATTTTATGTCTTGAAACTCGTAGTTTGTAAATTTTGGAACTTATTCTCAATAAAGTTGTTATCGAGATTTATTCTAAAGTTGTTATTGAACATATGAATTGCATTTATTAAATCCGATAAACTAAGAAGCCATGACTATAAGTTGAATACATAAACTTTATGTGTTGACATAAAAGTGGATCAATTTTAGGTAATAGCTAAAACGGTCTTTAGTATAGGGATAAAGACTGAGTATTTTATCCTTGGGACACTATGAATGCGGCTCACTTTGTATTTGATACAAACAATATGATTCTATATCGTTCATGTAGAGATATATGAGTGGGGGCATCCTATGCAATGAGTTTGCATAAGACCAGACCATGAAATAATCACTTTTACTTTATAACACCGTTTACTGTTAAAATTGATTATTTCAATCTGATAACCTAGGTAACAAAATCTTAATCCTAAGCTAACTATGAACTCCTGTTAAAATTGATTATTTCAACCTGATGACGTAGGTAACTCAAGCTTAATCCTTAGTTAACTATGAACTCCTGTTTGTCTGAGATTATCCTTTAATCTGTATGGGTGAGAGTGGCCTGAGTTTGCCGACTCAATAATCCCCCCATTTTAGGGATACGATTAGGCAGATAGCTGGGAATATAGTCTTGCAAGATGAAATTCACTCCTACCTAATTTTTGGTTAGTAGAGAAGTTGTTCCCTTAAGTGCTAACTCCGAGTCTTAAACAAGGGGACCCACCCTCTCATTCGCCCGAGAGGGACTAGGTTTGGGGGTTGGACCACAAACCAATTATTCATTAGAGGATCAACGTGATTTAAGGAATGAGATGTAATTACAGGGGTAAAACGATAATTTTGACCTAGCTGTAATTATAAACAACTTATGAAGGATCGACTTAGTTATTATGGTTATATCAATTTGACAGAAATATAACTACAATGAGGAGAGTGCAACTACTCAGCTATGTGGAGTATCCTGGTAGTTATCGAATGTTAATCAACTTGGTTAAAGAGTTTAGCCGGTTAATTTCGAATCATTGGAGCTCATGATCTGTAGGTTCATTAGGTCCCCTTGTTAGCTCATGGACTATACCTTAGAACTGTATGATGAAAGAAGTTGAAAATGTTCAAATTCGGTAAAGGAGCAAATTTTACGGTTTATTCGTTTAATTACGAATTAGACGAAATTGAAGAGTTGGGATATCTAAATATGATTTAAATATCAATCGAATGAATAGCGATTCATCGGGTCAGAAATTATTAGGACAATGGAGAAATTATTAATTTAATATAATTAATTAAATAGTTTAATTAATTAGTATTTAAATTAATTATATATTTAAATTAAATTAATATTATTTAAATATTGAAATTGGAAATTTAAATTTGCATGGAAGCGTGAGGTGTTTTATTTTAAACTCTCATCATCTCCTCTTTTTTCACCTCCTAATTAAAATGGCTTAATCACCTTGAATGGTCTCGATCCCATGGTTAATGAGATTACCTAAAGTTCTTCTTCAAATATCAGAAAGATTGAAGGAATTGAGGTTGAATTTTGGCTGAAAATTCAAGAACACAAAAACTCTTCAAATCGTTGTTTTCTCTCAAATTTGCTCCAATTTTATTAAGATTTGGATCTCACAATCCGTTGTAAGGCTAGAGAATAACAAGGAAGACACTTTGTGGTGGTCCACAAAGTGTTCGTGATCAAAAGCTTGAAGGATTTCGAATCAATTTTGAGCTACAACAAGTAAGTGTTCTTGTATTTGTTTCTCAGTTTTAGAACAAGTATGTTTAATCTTCAAAATTGATGTAATTAGAGTGCTTTAGATCTTAATTGCTTCTACTATTAAGTTCCTAACTTTTTCAATATAATTATTTAAAATAATCTTAAAAATACTCCAAAAACTTGTTAAACCTATTTTGAACATTCAAAGGGCTAACTGCATACATTTTGAAAAACTTAAGAACCAAGTGCATTAAACTTTTATCAACACATATCAACATTCTACTAATATTTTCCATACATTTATGGGTGGGAACTAGGTATTACATTTTTTTCGACATATCTTTGTTCTATCAATATTTCCACGTGCTTATGGGTCATGTTAATGAATCAACATTTTCATTATATTATATTATAAGAAAAATGTTTGCTTATTAATTGATTTTTTATATTTGCATTTGTAATTTTTCTAGAAATATCTATCCACATAAATTTATTTATCTATTTTTCCATCACGTTTCAGTAAAATTGAGATCTTAGCATTTCCGTCAATATCAACATTTTAAATCTTATGTGAGATGAGGAAGAAGAATGAAGAATTAATAAAAGAGAAAGAAGGGTCGTTCATATTAATCTATTAGAGGTGGTTTGGGGAGTAGAGATGATTATAATAATTTGTGGATATTATAATTTATGGGGTTATAATAGTTTATGGAATTGAATGGTTTGTGTTTGAAGATCAAACTATATATTTTAGTATAGGTTTAGATAAGCTATATTTGGGGTGCAAACTATTTTAGTATTAGTTCAAAAAGTCTATTTTTGAAATGCATATTGTTTTAGTGAATTTATATTTTTGGGTTACTGATTTGTTTAACACCGGTTTAAGTATGGGTTTAGGATTTATGGTTTATTTCTTTTGTATCATACAAGTATTGAAAACTTAAATATCATATTTTGTAAATAAAAATAAAAAGATTTGTTTCCCCAATTTTTTTTTTTTAAAAAAGGTAATAGATTTTAAGTTACGTTATCCTCCATTTAGTCATTTTGGGATGTACCACCAATATTGTTGAACATGCATAAATTAGTGAGATTAGACTAAAAATTCATATAATTGATTATGTAAGAATAAGAATTAAGAAAGCTCCATATTTAAATGTGTACAAAAATAACCAATTAGTTGACTTCATAATATTGCAAAAGATAGTTATCAAATACAGGTCACAACCACGATTCACAGAAGGAAAAAAAAAAAAAATTGTCTTAGATACATGGTTTTAAAAAAAAAAAGAAAAATGATGGTAGGCAACTATTCAAAAAGCAGTTCAAGCAAAAAGGGTTGTTCAAGTGTGCTTTTCGAGGAAGTGTTTGCATAGTTGCAAGACTAAAATAAGGTATTATATTATATAATTGAATTAAAATGTATAAATCTTTGTAAAAGATTGTTTTGGGGGATTTCTTATTTATTCTCTAGTTTTATTTTATGTATGACTTTTCCTTATATTCACGGTTTTCTTGTTTAAAACTTTAATGAGACTCATGAAACAAATTTAATATCAAGCATGCTTGATCTGACTAAAAAAAAAAAATTTCTAAAAGTTATTTTCATTTAAACAATTTTTATAAAATTTGATTAAAATAAAAATAAATATGTTCTTTTTGTTACATTTTTCCAAAAGTGTTTTTATACACAAGTTTGTTTGGTTTGCTATACACTCAAGGTATTTCCATTAATGTCAAATTACTATAAAAGAAGACTATTAAATATTATGAATTGGCTGTCGAAGTTTGTTGTCAAAGGTGAGGTTCCATATAGTTGGCCGCACAGGTGGTCATCGGAGGTGGTCATTGCCAAAATTGAGTGTCAAAGGTAGTTTTTGTTGGAGTTAGTGATCGAAGTTGGTCACCATTGAAAACATTGGAGGGAGGAAAAATTAGTTATTTTAACTATTGAGTTGTAAATAGTACTACTGTAGCAAAACAAGTGGTTAAGATTTTACTCTATTTTATTAACACACGCCTCAAACATTAGGTGTGCTATTTAACCCATTGAACACATTCCAAATTAGAGCCCCAAGCAAGCCCTAGATTGTAACACTTATCTAAGTATGAAAAAATAATAATAATAAAAAAGCGATTGGATGAAATTAACGTGTCACTTTATAACATTCCTGTTTCCTCTTTCTTATTTTCCGTTTCTTGTTTTCGGTTTTCTAAGAACTAGAAATGAGAAATAGGAATATGTTCGATAATTATTTATGTTTCTTGTTCCTTATATTTTTTCATACCTTTTCCATTTTTTTTATAATTTAAATATAATTTAATTATATAATATAAAAAGATAATAACATCCATTAAAATATACACATACACAAATAATAATAATAATAATAATAATAATAATAATAATAAATAATAATAAAACTACATTATACGATACAAATAAGTCATGATGCATAATTAAGAATAACAATACAATTGTTTTTATTCTTTAAATGTTGCTCAAATTTGATCTACAATATTATTTCTCACTCGAGTCAGTTGCCTTAAATAATGTTAACTAAGATCTAATTTAATTATATTATTATATAAATCTAGTGGTTGTAAAAGGTTAAAGTGAAGCTAAATACATATTTTAGTAACCAAAATTCATATGCTGTACAATCCCAATGAAAATGTACAAAAAAAACAAAAATTCAAAATTAAAATAATACATAAATAGTGTGTTGCAAAATTTTATATAATATTTAAATATAAATATTGAAAATAAAAAATCAGATGGAATATCAAATAATTCTATTTCTAAAAAAAAAATGAGAAATATGAACAGACAAAAAGAAACAAAAACGTCGTCAAACAAGTACTAAATCTAAATGAAAATGGATACAACTTGACAGACTTGAGGTCACAATTTTATTTTTCTGCTATTAATTATATTCAAGCGATTCCATATAAAATCTAACTCAAAAGCGCCTTAAAAAAGCATTCTTCCAAAATCCACGAAAGATTTTTTTTTTTTTTTTTAATAGTGTAATTCTAATTAAATAAGTGGAGAGATAGAAAAATACAAGATTAAAAAATAATAATAATAATAAATAATAAAAACTCTCTTTATTGAAAATCCACTAACATAACTTCATTCTAGTATTTTTCTCGAATATTATATTCATTCCTGTTAATAAAAAATCTGATACACGGAACAAAATTTTAACCGATGGAAGGACAAAAACATGGATACAAAAGAAGAGATGGTCATAAATAACTTTCAAAATAACTATCATCCTTTTAAAAAAAATCCATTATGTTATAAATTTGAGAACCAAAATGATAAAAACGGGAATACAAATATAAGAGAATTATAATATTAACATAAACAAATAATAAAATAAAATAATAATATAATAAAAATGCAAATAGAAATTTATGGAATTTTAAAGTCTCTCAAATTTCTCCAATCTTTTCTTTTCTTTTCTTTTTTCACCAATGTGTATTTTTCAAGATCCACAAAAAGCTACTATATAAATTGGCAAGTAGGAGGTAGAATTACATGGACACTTAATCTTGAGACACATGGCCTTTAGACACTAAGCATGAATACATAATGGACATAATTATTATTATAATATTTATAGTACTCCTCCTCAGATGCCCATTATATATATGAAATATGTCTCGTTAAAACTTTACTAAAAAAATCCAATAGGAAAAAAAATCCTAGTGAAGGAAAAAAAGTCAATATTTCATATAATCTAATACTTCTAAAAGAATACAATATATTTGTTCCCTCTAATAAAAACATCACTTGAGATCTTTGAGTCGCCGCATTCCAATGTTCTACACCAATGTTACAAAGGTTGCGGTAGGTAATGCTTTTGTAAATATGTCTGTCAGGTTATCCTTCGAACAAATTTGTTATACAGTGATGTCGTCATTTTCTTCAAGATCATAAGTGTAGGAAAGCTTTGGTGAAATATGTTTTATTCTATCTCATTTAATATATCCTTCTTTGATATGGGCTATAGTTGTTTTCGTATAATACTGTTGAAAGACTTTTACTAAAAGACAAGTCACATGTTTCACGAATGTGTTGAGTCATTGATCTTAGCCGTACACATTCTCTACTAGCCTTATGAATTGCAAGAATTTCAACATGATGTGAGAAAGTATGTTATGGTCTGTTTCACTGATTGCCAAGATATAGTAGTTCCTCCACACGTGAACAGATAGCCATTTTGAGATCTAGTTTTGTGTGGATAAGATAAATATCCAGAATTTGCATAACCAACTAAATCAAAATTTGATTTATTTGAATAAAACAAACTCATATCCATCGTTTCTTGAGGATAACATAGTATATACTTAATTCCATTCCAATTTCTTTTTGTATCTAGTTAATAAATTTATTGAAAATGCAATATCTGGTCTTATATTATTAGCAAGATACATAAGTGCACCAATTGTACTAATAGATGGTATTTCAAGACTAAAAAGTTTTTTATTATTACCTCGAGGTCGAAATATATGTTTCTTTACATCTAGTGATCAAACATCCATTAGAATGTTTAATGAATGTGTTTTGTTCATATAGAATCTTTTCAAAAAATTTCCTATATAAGTTGACTGATGAACAAATATCTCATCTGCTAAATGTTCAATTTGTAAATCGAAGGCAAAATTTTGTTTTTCTGAGATCTTTCATCTCAAATTATTTCTTAAGATATTCTATTGTTTTTTAAAGCTCTTCAGAAGTTCTAATTATATTTAGGTCATCAACATATACAGTTATAATAACAAATCCTAACTGTGATTTCTTTATAAAAACACACAGAAATATTGAATTATTTTGATATCCTTCTTTTAACAAATATCCACTCGGGGGATTGTACCACATTCGTCTGGATTGTTTCAACCCATATAGTGATCTTTTTAACTTTATTGAATATAATTCTCGATAGCTTGATTTATATGTTTTAAGTATTTTAAATCATTTTGGGATTCTCATATAAATGTCATTACCAAGAGATCCATATAAATATGTTGTGACTACATCCATAAGATGCATATCTAGATTTTCATATACAGTCAGATTAATAAAATATCTTAGTGTAATTGCATCCACCACTGGAGAATACGTTTCCTCATAGTCAATACCAGGTCTTTGTTAAAAACCTTATGCAACTAGTCTTACTTTATATCTTGTGATCTCATTATTTTTATTTCTTTTTCTCACAAATACTCATTTGTATCTGACAGGTTTGACACCTTTTGGTGTTCAGACTACTGGTACAAAAACTTGACGTTCTGAAAGTGAGTTTAATTCTGTCTCGATTGCTTCTTTCCATTGAAGCCAATCTTTTCTATGTCGACATTCTTCAACAGATTTTCGTTAAGGATCCTCATTTTCAAATGTAAAATCAGGTGTAACATTATATGCAAAAATATTGTCAATAACTACATTAGTTCGGTTGCATCTTATCCTTGTCATGACATAGTTTATTGAAATCTCATTATTATCTTTAGGTATTTCACATTCTTCACTAATTCGACTATCAGTTATGTCCATAGTTTCTTCATGGATATTTACATCCTCAATAAAGTCTTTTTTTACTATTGTCTATTTTTCTTTTATGAGGATTTTATCTTTACAACTCGCTGGTCTACCTCGCTTCTGGCTTGTTCCAGACTCATTAATGACAACTTAATGTGTTGGGATATCAATTTTCGACGGAATATTTGCAACTGGTATATGTGACTTAGTTACTTTCTTTGCATCTATAAATGCATCTAGTAATTGATTTAATATATTTTGTAAATGTTGTTTTTTTAACTTCAAATTCATATTAATTTGTATGGGGATCTAAATGAGACAATAATGATGCATTCCATGTAATTTCTTTTTCCAACTTCTTAATTCATCCCCCTAATGTTGAAAATTTTATCTCATTAAAATGACATTCAGCAAATCATGTAGTAAATACATCACCCATCAGGAGTTTAAGATATTTAATAATTGATGGGGAATCATATCCAACATATATTCCTAACCTCCTTTGAGGACCCATCTTAGTACGTTGTGGTAGAGCAATTAGAGCATATATTGCACATCCAAAAATTCTCATATAGAAAATATTTGGCTTTTGGCCATAAGCTAATTGTAATGGATAGTATTTATGATAAACTATTGGCCTAACACATGCAAGTGATGCAATATGCAAAATAGCATGTCCTCATACAGATGCAAGGTTTCAAGTGATGCAATATGTAAATTCATCAGCATTATCAAGACGAATGGTCTTAATTATTTGAGCAAGTAATCTTGCAAATGCAAGCAGAGTGCGTCTATTAATACCATAAATATCTAAATGGTTCGTTTGGTGGGTTAATGGGTCCACATATATCACCATGAATTTGTTCTAAAAATGCAAGTAATTTAGTACCAATTTTAGCTGGTGATGGTCTAATTATTACTTTACCTTGAGAGCAAACATCACATGATAATTTTCTAGATTAAAGAATCTTCTGGCTCTTCAGTGGGTGTTCATTTAAATTTTCAATAATTCTTCTCATCATGATAGATCTTGGATGACCCGATCGGTCATGTCAAATTGTAAATATATCTGAATTCATAAATTTCAAGTTTATTGTTGTATATGTTTCAATTACTTGTATGAGTATAACAAAATCTAGAAGTTAAAGCAGTCAAATTTTCCAATATACATTTTTCATGTGAGACAGTAGATATAATATAAAGATATTTTATCTCATTTTTTCTATCAATCTCAATGTGATAACCATTACAATGCATTGTTAATTATAAATTTTGTTCCTACATGCAAAATAATATTGTTTTTTCAAATTCTTCAGTTAGATTTGCAGAACCTAATATTGTATTGACTTTTGTTTCATGCATTGTCAATTTACAAGAATATTTTCTACTTGTAAGTATTGTATGCATATTTGCATAGTCTGCAAAACATAAATCTTCATTCCTTATTTTTTTTAATCACTCAAAATATGAAAATTGTCCATGATTCTTCATTTAAACAAAATAATTACAATAAGATACACAAAACTTGAAATAGAAAAGTTTAACTTAAAAAAAAAAACATAAAAGATAGATTGACAAAACAAACAGCATTAATTCTAAATATTCTCAAGATCAAAAGAAGCACTTGTTATGCCATCATTTGTGCTAATTTTCTCTTCAGGAGATTCAAAGAAGTTCGCCACATCAAAATTCTTCATATTGGATTAGTCAAATATATCATTATCCTGGTATGCCAAATTTGCTTCCACATTTTTTCACTTTTTCCTTCAGCGAAGCTTGATAGAGATCAACCAAGTGTTTTGATGTACGACAAACATGGGACCAGTGTTCAGTTATTCCGCATCGAAATCATTTTTGTTCATCACCTTTTGAATTTTTATCTTGTGGAGTTTTTCCTTTATAATCATCATTTTGGGTGGTTCTTTTGAAATTTGAATGATTAGAATGACCACCATAAAAATAATAGTTATTCTTCCTTTGCCACGATCACGACCTCAACCTCGACCTCGACCTCGACCACAACCGCAATTATTAAAATTTACAACATTCATTTCAGGGAATGGTATTATTTCAGTTAGTCGAGATTCGTGATTCTTCATCAATAGCTCATTGTTTTGTTCAACCACGAGAAGACATGAAATTAATTCAGAATATTGTTTAAAATATTTATCTCGATGTTGTTATAGGAGCATATTCTAGGCATGAAATGTAGAAAATATTTTCTCCAACAACAATTTTGAACTGATTTTAAATAATGGGGAGTTGTAATCACTTATTAATTTAAAATCTTAAAGCCTCAAATGCATTCATTTATAACTAACTTTAGGAATAATAACTGTTTTTTTTATGATTACTCTTTCAAATTCTTCCACAAGATACATGAATCTTTTACTGTTAAATATTTAATCTTCAATTCCTCGAGGCGAGGATGGCGAAGGAAGCATCCAAATGTATTTCAGCATCAAGCACCTATGACAAATAATTATTTCCATTAATGTCAAGGGCTGCAAATTTTAATTTTGTAAGATTTGTCTAACACTATCACAAAACATTGTATTTATATTAGAAATTTAATATATACTAAATATGCAAAATAACATTTAATTTACTAATTATAATAAAGAGAAAAAAAAATGGAATACCTTTGAGACATACCTTCAGCGAGAAAAACAACAAGAACTCGTGTTGATAACATATTGTAAATTTGAGAAGCAAAATGATAAAAAACGAAAACACAAATACTGAATAATTATAATATTAAATTAAATAAACAATGAAATAAATTAAAATAACAAAAATGCATATGAATGAAATTTTAAAGTCTCAAATTTCTCCAGAACAGCCCAAAACCCAAAACCTTAGATAAGATGAACTAAATTTTTAATCATCTCAGCTAACACGATTCAAGGAATTTGTTTAAAAAGGTACTAGTTCTAATAAAAGATAGTAACTTTTGGGGGTTAATTCTGAAAATTTTCCATACAAAAGCCTAGAAATTAGCCATTTATAACGTAGAATTTCTCCACAACTTAAATACACAAAGCTTCTTCGGTGTTGTCGCTTATTCAAGCTGATTCTATGATCTAGCTCTATACAAATCCATACACAACTAATCAAACTACAACCGCCTTGCTTTAGCTATGGTCAAAAGTTTTATGTTCAATGTTTGGTTCTGCACAAAAATTCAAAACAAACTACGTTTTATTTCCCCCACCTCAGTTTCTTCGTCTTCCCCGTCGCAGATACGCTGTTCCACCTCCAGTCTTCCCTGCCGCTATGCTGCTTTGTGAACGTGGCTTCTCTACTGATTTAACATTACCAGCACCATTTTCTTCCGAGGAGATTTTACAGTTACCATTGCCTTCTGATTCAACTTTACTCACATCACTTCCGTTCAAGTTTTCGTTCACATCTGGAACATCCATGCACACTTCACTTAATAGTTCGCATCGCTCCTCCACAGACGGCTCTTTCGCCTCGTGGTCATGACCCAATGAATTATTTTCTTCAACTATACTGTCAACATGGTTCTGTTCTACAGCAAGCTCCCAAGAACTGCAATGCAAGAAAAGAAACTCAGCTATTGCACAATATTTACATTGTGGATAGAGACGTCAGGAGAGATGAGACGCTAGGGTACCTAGGTACCAGAGGAAAACCGTTGGCCAGCTCCACATCTTCATGGACTGTAGAGCATTCTCTCTCATCCAAACTTGAATTTGATACTGCAGAGAAAAGAAAATACTGATTAAAGTTCTTTATTTTTTTTCAATTTTCGTACTGAAGATAATGAACATTTTAGTTTGACGATTACAAATGTCTAAATCTGCTCGTTAGCACTCTGATAAATCCTGTAGAAACTACTGCTTAATCGTACAACTATCAGAAAAAAGAGGAATAAAACTATTACGTACCTTTCCTCTCAGTGGTAGGATTGGTTTCCAAATCCTGCACGGGAAGGGAATAATTCGACTGTATCAAATATCAAGTAAGATCGATAGCAACCCACCCAGATGAGCTATTAACAAAAGTTTCATAGAACAGACAAAATAATTCTTGAGATAGCGGACCAAGTGACAGGTAGCAAAAGTCTGATAGATATCTAATCTTATTTAAGTATATTAGTATCAAAAAGACCATACAAAACACCCAGCCAATTTAAGAAGGCCGTTCACTTCCCTACACTCGAGAACCTGCCCAAAAAGTTACTCTCAAACTCATAACGCCAGTCATACATACCAAGTACAAAATTTAACGGTCAGATACGCAATTTTCCATCTTTCCCCCCTAGAATTTACGTTCACAGATGGAGGCCCAACAAAGCCCTTCTGGGAGCTGTTACCTTATCCTGTTGCAGAACAATGCTTGTCGTACCGAGGAAGCAAGTTTCATTTTCTGACACATCTTGCGCAGTCTTTGATTCTGAGGATGCGAATGAGGTTTAAAATGTTTATGGATTTCCAATGACAAATAGAAAATTAAGAAAAAATTGATTATCTTTAAAACATGTAAGTACATTGTTGGACTCACAGAAACGTGTACCTGATAAGTTATGAGTGACAGTATTGTCAGCAGACCAATTCATTGATTTATCTATTGACTTTACTGCATGCTGTATTTTATCTCCACTGGGAAATTTCAGATAGTCAGAACGCACAGAACTCAAATTACTTTTGTAGTCTGAGGCAAATGAAGACCAATCAAGTTTGGCAGATGGAGTTCTTAGCATTTCTTCAGTTGCTTTTGATCGCACGCGTCGTATTTCCTCCTGGATGTTCCATGATCCACTGGCAGGAGATTCCCTTTTAATCTGCACTCCAATGTCAACAAACAGAATGATGGGTTGTGTAGTTGTAAAAATATTCATGTTCATGTTCTTACATATACAAATGATAGGGAGATCTAGGTGCTATATTTATTACACCATCTCGAGAAACTAAAAAATATTTATCAATTGAACTTCATGCGGTCATCGCTTGAAAAGACAGACGTACTAAAAAAAACTGTAGCAAAGGTTCTAGAGAAGTATCATGCGTGTAGTTTAATGGATAAAATGGTACCTTAGATGAAGACAACGGATTTCCACTAATTGAATATGATGTTTCTTCTTTGAAAAGCTGTAGCCCTAATGGTGAAGGAGACTTGAACTCAAAATTACTCGTGGAAGGGGAGGCCCATGGAGGACGTGCTTGCATGTATGATTTGGCTACATCTACAGGTGAACCCATCTCTTCATTGTTAACCTGCAGCAGCATATACTTTAATATTCTAAGAAGAAATCAATATGTAAGGACATATATTAACTCTAGATTTTGTCTTATGGTATTATAAAATCAATTTACTATCGTCATTGTTGTTTTACATTAGCGAGCCATTATACTTGAAAGAGGAGAAACATACACATGGGAGGATATCATAGTACTAGTTAAGAAAGGTATCAAAAAGTCTTCCAATTAGCACAGATACAAGCTAAATCATAGTTACATAAAGAAATGTTCAGTTTACACCAAGGAGTAGCTAAATACACAATCTGATACCACAAAAACTAATTGGTAGAATAATTATTATACATAAAAAAAGGTGCAATGTGGTCGAGCCAAGGACAAAGTATTGTTACAAAATTTCTTCTCTCTATCATTCCCACTTCAAAAGCAAGTGGGTTCCTTGGAAATTTGGATATTCCTACCACAAATTGCAAGGACACATTTATGTTTTCTTCAATTGTTCTTTTTATTTTGATATCAGTCTAACCCAATGGCTTAAAATTGATTGAAGAAATCAGATGGAATTTAGCTCCATCAGCCAAAAAAAAAAAAATCAAATGTCTATGTAGAAATTCACTTATAGGGGAAATTCTAACCCAATGGCTTAAAATTCATTGTAGAAATCAGATGGAATTTAGCTCCATCAGCCAAAAAAAAAATCAAATGTCTATGTAGAAATTCACTTTAGGGGAAATTCTTGGGGGAAAAGGTCTTGAAAGGGGAAAAGAAGAACAAAATCACTGATTTAAAACATTGAGAAACAACTAGCCAGAAACAATCAAATTTATATACGGAAATTAGGATATGTTCACGTATACAGATAGATCCTTTGCTCAGAAAAGGAGTTCATGACATGGAAACTGAGAGGAAAATTGAACTATAAGGTAAATAAAAGTTGAATTCATTAGGTGACTATTCATACGCCATTCAAGAACAACAAAAGAAAGGATCACCAACCACTGGCAGCAACGTGGAATTTAAGGTACATGGCCCATCATCCAATTTCAATGTCGAAGTAGACCCCAGTCCTAATCGTTTTTCATTCAACCATTTTTTTGCCTCGAGAATCGCTGTGCTGCAGACTGCAGGCCTGCCATCATCTGTATCAATTTGTACACATCTTAATCTGGTGATAAATTTAAATTTCTCATTAGGAAAGTATGCTCCCGAACAATTTTGGTTCTCCATATGTAAAAAGAAGTCATTATTTGCACAAAATTAAAATTCTAGTTTACAGGAAATTGGAGGGTCAGTACCACTATCAACGGCTCTGTTTGATATCTCAGTCAGTCTCCCTGCAGCCTGGCCTTCAATGGTTTGACATTCTACAACCCTTGATTCAATTATCTGAAATAACTTGTCACGCTCTGCCCTACTTGAATGAAAGTGAGAATGATATGAACCAGAAGCCAATAGTAACAGATAATTGAAGGCTATCATCTAAGTGGTAGTTGAAAAAACCAAGCTCATTTTATTGTCATTTGTCACTCATGAACTATACTATTTAACCATGAGACCATCACCATTGAACATATAGGTCTTTAGTTTGAACAGGAACAATAACTCTTTCCGCAAGTCCTGGAAGTCTAGATAAACTGAAACCATGTCCTTGGCCAAGATAAAAGTGCAAGCAAGGAAGTAAAACCATGAGAGCATTGTGCACAGGAAACAAAAGGGAGAGTGTTTTTTTTTCCAGTTAATTGATAGAGAATTACATAAGAATGTCTAGACCAATTTATAAGGTCTAACCAACACAGTGGTTCAATTATGGTAAAAAACAGATAGAACTAAGGCATGAAACAATGAACAAGTTCATGCAGAACTCATTAAAAAAATCATCACCATACCTAGAGAAGGTCTCCTGCATCAGTAGCTGTTCAATTAGATGCTTGCTATCTTTTTTCTCTGGTGGAAAGTCCTTCCTAAATAAGTTGACCATCTCCGATGTCCCATTCTTCCAACAAAAAAAATGTCAATCAGGCACAAAGCTGTAGTCTATAAATCAAATACCAAATAATCCGTTGTCTTACACTTCGATTTTTTCACATATATTTTACTCATATAGCTACCATGTTGACTTAAAAATATAACGTTCATCCATATATTTCATTAATTTGAAATTTTGTATACCCACATAGCACTAGCTAACCCTCAACCAAGCTCCAGTACAGTGCCGCATCACTTCATCATTAAAACTCTTTCTTTCAACATAGAAAGAAATAAGAATCATAATACTGCAACACTCCACAGATCAAACTCGATATCCAGTCTGCTAGAAAAAATATCGAGATTTTCATCTAGATTGTCCCAATAGTGAGACTAACACCCATACAAGTACATAATTTAACATCTAGATTGTTTACCTTCTTCACTCCTTCAGCTCCCTGGAAGACACAATTTTCATTATGAACATCATCTTCATCGTCATCCTCTGTTAAAATAAGATACAATAAATCTTGAGCCATATAAGCAGAACTAAAAGCTGAGAACTTGCCACTCAAATGAATAATAAATGTGAAATGAAATTGAAAAATATGCAAGCAACTTAAAGAAACAATATGAATGAAACACAACATAAAAGATGTATGATTAGCCATCAATTTAGTCCATTGATCTTACACACAACTGTGTGCATATAATATACATGAATTGACATATCATTGCCTTGCTAAGTTTTAAATCAAATTTCAATTGCAAATGAAATCACATATTTTCCGCACGTACTAAGCCGGAAAATGTCAATGATAAATGATATCGTTAAGAAAATAAACCTGGACATAGATGGCTAACATGGATGGGGATGTATGTCACTAAAGTTTCAACATTTTTCGTTGGAAAACCAAGAGAAATAGTGGTGGCGTCAAGGAGTCTAAGATAAGTCAACCAGCTTCCTTCCTTCTTCTATGTCATTGTAAAAGGCATTCTTGGTAAAATGATTAGTCAGCGAGTGCAAATAAGAGGGTTCACACAATTCATTTTTTTGTCAATGATAATACAATTATCTTCTAGAACGATGACTGTCCATCTTCAATATATATTTAAAGTGATTGGAGATGGCATCAGTGCTAAACATCAAATTGAAAAGGCCAATGGTGCTTGCTCCTACGCACCTACATGCTATGGGCCACCATCCCATGGAAAAATGGTTCGACCCACACAAGCTAGGAGTTAAGGACTCCTTGAGATCAACTTGGACTTTCAAATTTGGGCCCTGCAGGAAACCCTAATTGAACCTCACCAATTCTTACAATTGCTAGGTCACTAGAAATTTCATTGCTCTTCAGTCTTCACAATAATTCCTAAGGCCTTTTCGTGTGTGTGTGTGTGTGTGAAACAGGAAACTATTTCCAAAGGCCTTCTGTAATTATAATATTGTGCCATAATCGATTATAATTTGAGTGTATTCCAGTAAGCCACGATAAGAGAGTATAGATCATTGATTGTAACTTTTCTCTAAAACAATGAAAATGTTGTCTCTTGTTCTAAAATAGATCTAACCTAAATTGACGATACAACCTTGAAATTAAGTTTTAAATGTTTGTACAGCTCAAATCTGTGACTGAAAGTCAGGAAACTAGAAATTATACTCTTAAGTTAATTTTAAAATGCAGATTCATTACGTTGCAAGCACAGGATAAATTTAAACCAACTAGGCAAATGAAAGAAATCAGCTAATTAAGCATCCTAAATAAGTACCAAATTTCCAACAGAAAAACATATCGTACGGCTAAAAATAAAATATTCAATGAACCCACGCCACAGCACACCACCCAATTTCATCAATTCCAGCATCCTAACCAGCTGACTGCGCATACTTAACAGCAAACACCATTAAGTTCACGAACTGTTGCCTACTTCTTTTCAAGCACTATACTACCCCCATTTCCCTTTCACCTTCAAAGTTCGAACTACATCGACTCTTCTTTAGCTAGTGCGCAAGTTCAGTACTTTTTCTACTTCTCATTTCCTCAAAATAAGCTTACATTTCGCAGCACATCAAACAAACACAAACACATTAACAACTCCCAACCCTGAGTTTAATAACTACTCCATCCGCATAATTTCGAAAAACATACACCAAAATTCAGTTCAAAGTTAAGCGAACCTGAATCACTGTCAGAAGAGGAGGACGAGGAGTCGGAAACGAAAACAGAAGAGAGTAATTTCCCGGCGCCGGTAGCAATGGTAAGAGTAGGCGAGAAAATGAACTTGGAGATCCAACTAGGGCTTCCTCCAGGGCCCAAATTCGAAGGTCCAGGACGCTCATAAGGAGTCTTTCTACTTCGAACTTGCCTAGCTCGAACAATTTTCCCCCCGGATCTTGACCCTGCAGCTTCGCGATAAGCAGGGATAGACGCCATGGAAGTTCAGAGGGAAGAAGATAGTATTTGCTCGCTCAGGCGAGAAGGGGATTTTTCCAGTTATGGAAAGGAAAAATAGCCCACTCCAGTAAAGTAATTGTAAAATTAACGTTTTGTAATATGAAAGACAAAAATAACCTTCGTTAAATTATGATTTTATGCTACATGGATGGGCTTTGTAGTAAATTGG
Organism: Citrullus mucosospermus; assembly: GCA_030954485.1. Lineage (NCBI taxonomy): Eukaryota > Viridiplantae > Streptophyta > Magnoliopsida > Cucurbitales > Cucurbitaceae > Citrullus > Citrullus mucosospermus. Next base: position 28,088,414 of record CM062059.1, on the reverse strand, counting down.
GTTTTGGATGTGATATTTTCTGAATAGTCAACCGTGTTCCATTATGATGTTTCTCTGCGTCGTCGTGAATGAGATATGGCAGATTCCTTAAACGGTAATAATTGCAAAAGAGGGCTTCACTTTGGACGTTTTTAGGAAAATTGCCCAAAAATACTCAAAAATAAAAAAGAATGATCTCTCTCTAAAGATATGTGATTGACCCTTTTGGCACATAAAATACTTTTTTTACCCTCAAGTTTAAGTTACCGCCTGTGTGCGCGCTCCTTTGCATTCTACAAAACCAATTCTCTAACCATACGCGATCTTTCAATTGTTGCTCTCGTTTCTTTCTCTCAAGTTCTTCAAGCTCTCTAATTTCTCATTTTCTCTCATTTCTGTGCAAGATTATCACATTGCTCTCAAGTTTCAATTCTCTCAATTTTATCACATTGCTCTCAGTTTCTACCAAGTTTCGTTATTTCGTTTCAGTATCTCTCAAGTTTTTCACATTTCGTTCTACTCTAAAAGGTATGTTGTTGTTTTCTCAAATGCACTTCACTGCTGTTTGAATATAGTATATGGTTCAGAATGTTATTGTTTATCATATTGGGAGACTAATGAAGGGTAACGATCACATATACTAGGGTAAGAATTGCGTAGTACAAGGGTAAAGATCGCATAGTCCAGGGGTCTAGGTCACGCAGTACGGGTGGAAATCACTTAAGGGTCAGGTAAACGATCGCCTAGTATAAACAATCACTTACCCTTACCTACGCGATTGGTTATCATTTTTAGGCGATCGACTACCTTATTTAAGTGATCGATTACATTCCTTTATGCGATTGTTATATACGGGTAAGTGATCGCTTACTACTTTTCATTTATGCTTACTGAGTGCTTGAATCGATCTGTTTGCAGATTGCTAAGATGGCTCAGTCTGACGTCTCTGCTAACAACAACCCAGTTCGATGTTAATGTCTTTGGGATTGTCGATGACACTAAAGTCTTCAGACACTACGACTACTTCTCTATCATATTTAAATGAACATTAGAAAGTCTAAAGAAATTGCTAGGTGAGAAGAAAGAGGTGCATGAATTGAGGAGACAATCAAATCCCAAATATGTGATATTTTACACTATTAAAGGATGTGCATATGTATTTTAGGTATCCATTTTTCCATTTTGTTTAAAATAAATTGAATTATGAGGTGTGTACAATTACTTGTATCTTTGTAGGTATGGGCTTACGAGATATTATTGACATCCATTAATTTTATAGCAACTAAAGTGAGCAAGAAGGCAGTATCGCACATTCTGAGGTGAAAGTGCACTCAAGCTCCATCCTGGAAGTGTTTGGAAAAGAACATCTTCCATACAAAAAAAAGTACGTTACATCACATACTTAAGCGATCACGTACATTGGAATAGTGATCGCTTAGTAAGTTTAAGTAATCATGTAGAGTGTAATAGCGATCGCTTAGTAAAGCCTTTGCGATTGCGTATAAATCATAGCGATCACTTATACTAGTCTATGCGATCAAGAAGTATAGTATATGCGATCGCGTGTGTAGACTATTGTTGCAATATCAACCATTTGTATTATATGTGTACACTATTATGATTTTGAGGCTTATACTATCAACGGAGGAGATAAGGTACAAGGAGGATCGACTTAGAGGGGTTGATATAGTGCACCAACACCAGCCTCCAACTGAGGATGTTGTTGGCCATGAGGATGTTACTCTCCATGACCATGACCGTGAGCATGTTCGAGATGAGGATGATGAGTTGGTCCATAAGTAAGTTCCTTTCATGATGAGGTACAAGTTTCGACTATACATTCTCAACAAATGCCACCGACTTTGGGTATGGAACAGACCAAACAAGCAATGGAGAGGAAGGAGAGGCAGCTTGAATCTGCCCATGCGGAATCTTCCCAAAGACACAAGAGGAGAAAGTTCTTGCAAGTTAAAAAGGAACACTTGATAGAAGTTCACAAAGAGTTGGCGAATTTGACAATTTGAGGAGCCATTTTCAACGTGAGGTTCCATCGCCAATACCACCAGCCGAACACCCTATTGAGCCCATTGCAACTGAAGAACCACACATTCACGATTCTCATACCCAGATACAATTATTCAACCCAATTATGAATATATTAAGGTACATAATAATATGCATTGATTCAAAAGTTGAAAGTAGAACATTGTGGAACCCGTTGTTCACCGCAAGAGGGCTAAGCCGAAAAAGTTCTCACCCAAATAGGTTAAAACGATAAAACCCTCTTCAAAAGCCAATAAAGATAAGGCATTAGGGGCAGTGGCTATAAGGGGTGAGAAGAATAAAGCATTGGATGCACCAACAATAACAACCTCTTCGGTAGACGATAACCAACTGACTGAACCTCAACCACACACGGTGGAACTGAGACCGACAACAAGGTTATAAATCCACACCCACTGTTCCCTATTCTTGAATTTTCGGAAGGTCTGATCATACGATCCAATATTCACAATCCCAGATATTCTATGGAAGGTGTACATGTAATGGGAAAGATTGAAACAAACAAATGATGATGAGCAGACAGTCGCTTACACCTTCCGGACCAAGGAGTTATTCAAAATGTTGCAGAAGAACACACGAGTCATAGATGATGTGAGTATGCATACTTTTTTATAAACTTTATTAAATATACATGATCACTTAAGAATGATATGCGATTGAGTAGCAATTTGTATGATGTTATGTGATCGCGTATTCTTTATAAGCGATTTCATAGCATTGTTACGTGATCGCAAAGGAATAAGTCATTGCCTTTTTTTAACTGTACAAACTATATGAATTTCTTATAGACCATGGATGTTCTACTAGTGCACATGCATCATAAGCAACAATTAAGATATGATCGCTGCAAGTATACGTTCATAATGGTGGATTCCAGCTTTATGGTATTATTTGTCATCATAAGTAAGTATATGTATTTTCTGTATGCAACCTGTACTTACTATAGCTTGGACATGTATGGGTTTAGAATGCCATCACTAATCTAGAAGGCCCCTCATCGTATCTCACAGATGAACGTGTGCTCCTCAATGAGGGTAATCTTGTCATATGGACAAATGCGGGAGTACATGGAAAGATATAGGAAAACAATACTTACTTCATCGAATACGTGCTTGGCCAACATGAAGCAACGTTGGCTCATGACAGCAATCGATCTAAACTAATGTCAGATATACGTCTTCGACTTCATGCTAATGATGTGTGATTCTGCAAGTGCACTTTAGTTAAAACAGCTTGTAAGGTTGAGTATCGTCCTCAAGGAATTGGTTTGATTATTCTTTTGGCTATTCAGAGATCTTTCCAATTTTATTTAGGGAACCGAATTGTAATGACACTTAAGCTAAACTAATCTAAAAAAATAAATAAAAGTGATCAATATATGGAAAATATCAACTAAAAGTCGTTTTAGGGAATAGATTTCATCAAAGGTATATTAAACACTATTGGTTAACTCTTGAAGTACTTAACACAACACCTAGATCTAGAAGTCTTTTATCTGAATTGAATCTTTCAAAAAAATTTTTTTTTTTTTACTTAAACCCTAATTACTAAGTTCTTGAAACTAGGTGATTAAGCAAAACATTAAGAACCTTCAGCAACAATCTTTACCATTATTCAACTACTTTCTGTGTTTTCAAACGATAGTCTAGCATGCATGATCTAACTTAAACATACTTTTCCAAGCAAGATTTAAATCCTAGAATCATTCAAATGTTGATAAATATTCAAAAGCATTAATAACGGTCATGCTAGAAAGCATAAATGCAAATTAACATTCAAGAAGCAAAGTGTTCAACAATTTAAACCTAAGAATTCATCTACCCCTAAAACTTTGAGAAATTTAGCCTAACATGGCTTCCATAAACAAAATTAACGTTAGAACAACAAAATACAACAAATAAACCAAGAATAATGAAAGGGAAGAAAAGTTATCCGGCTTCCAAGCTCTTCTCGGGGATGGATTTGACCTTCCAACGATCATTGAACCTTCCGACATCATGGAATGTTCATCTCTTGCATTAAACCCTCAGTCTCTAATTCTCCAATTCTTGATTTAGAAGTTGGTTGAGGATCTCCCAATTTATAGAAAATTAGATGCTTGCTCAAGAACTTTCCAAAATTGCAGATTTTTTATTTTTGGAAAGGCAACATAGTTGCGGTCTAAGAGAGCGTAACTACACTCTAGGAAATTTTGTTGAAGCGTCGCTACACTCTTAGAGAGCATAGTTGCACTCTTTGCTATCCCAAATTGTAAACTATTAGGTTTGGAGCATAGAGGGTAGCGTAGCGATGCTCTCGGCTATGCTGCCTTGTTTCTAAGGTTTTTCCATCTTTTCTTTCGTTTTTCACTTGATTTTGGTTTGGTTTGGTTCATTTGGCCTTGGACACTTAATTTCTCCTTAATTACTTGAAAACCACAAGAAAACACATTAAATCTAATAAAAAACATCCCTGAATCAAAGGCAAGACAAACACTTTTTAGGTGCTTTTCAGCCAAATTACATAGATAACAGTATCGTGGAGGCGAACCTGAAGACGTTGGTTAGAGTAATCTCGTCCCTCTTGATAGTCGTGGGATATTATATGACCGACCAACTAGCTCGTATTTGATTTGATTAGGTGCCCAATAACCTAACTATTAACTTGTTGGTGGTCACCGCTTCTGATTTTAAGTGCACATGTATGCTCACTTGGGTACATTGTCACCTTAAAACACTCACTTCCATCCAATTTCTTTGCACGCATTCGTCGACTTCTTTACTCGAAAGTCAAAGTTCTTTCTTACTGCAAGCATCGAAAAATTCATAAACAAATCATACTTGCAAAAGAATATTTGACCAACCTTTATATCCTCGTCGTTTAGGCAATCATGTGGTATTGTAATGAGATCATCGTAAGATGGTCCATCAAATGATCTAGGTACCTCAACAAATGTTTGAGTTGGCCCACTTGAATGTGTTGGAGCTAATGGCATTAGTATTGACATTGGTGGGGTTGAAGCAACTGTTATTGGTACATGAATAGGTGGATCATTCCTATTATCCCCCAAACTACACGACTCAATGTTCTCATCTAGTGAAGACATTGTGCGAATATCGCACTCTAGATGTGTTGGAATAGTTGGAATGGTCGGACTGTCCTCCTAGTATATATGATCCGTGTCTACTCCATGGGTGTGATTCGGTGTCACTATTACAAACAATGGCATTCGAGATGCATCACTCCCTTCAAAAAAAAAAAAAAACTAAGGCCTTCATCATCAACGATGTCAATTGGGGGAGCTGGGACCAATAGATTGTAGCAACATTTTATGTGTATTACCAAGCAAGTCAGGTCAATATTTAGTCGTTGGTGCAAAAGACCTACTAGTTCAACACAAGTTATATCATTCCTAATTTTTAGACCTTTTATTGAACCTCTAACATAATTGTATCCGGTCTAGTCCCACTACCCACCATAGCGTACAAATATCCGAAGTAATGTCATTGATCTGCAATATGCATGGACAATCAGTTTTGGATGGAAATTGAAATTAGAATTGTATGTGATCGCGTACCATATGATGTACACGATCGCATACTATGGCATTAATGATCGCTAATAGCATGGTATGCGATTGCTGATAAACGGGTATGCGATCGCTGGTATCCACATACACGATCACATACCATTGTCTTAGCAATTGTTGATACCATCATATGCAATCGTGTATAACATGGTATGTGATCGTTTACCTATAGTGAGCAATCGTTTATATGTACATTTTATTCATTGTCGACCACACTTACCGATTGATTCGTTTTTGGTTGAGATGAAAAATTTTCTTTGATGAATGCGTTCTCTTGACCCACCAAGATAGTTGGAAGAAGAAGAAATTGAAAGTGTTCGACTAAAATTAAGAGAACTCAGAAAGAAGTGCGAATGTTCGATTGGAACTGGATATCTGAAAATGATCTTCCATTACTTGTGCAGCTCATGATATAAATAGCATTGAATGTTAGATTTAACAATATTGGTTGAGAATAATAAATATCCTAAGAATGGAATTATGACTTGCTGTTGCATTGAATTTTCAAAGCTTCCGTAGAAGAGAGCAACTTTGTTATTTAAAAGGACAAAAAAGGTATTTCACATGCCAAAAGGGTCAATCACATATATGTTTTTAAAAAAGAGGTCATTCATAGATAAAGTTTTTTTTTTATTATTTTTGAGTCATTTTGGGCAATTTTCCACGTTTTTACAATAATTTATAGATAATTGATTAAAATAGGTTAAAAATCACTTTTAGTCCCTAAACTTTTATAAAAAAATGATTTAGTCTTAGGACTTTACTACGTAACAATTTAGTTCCTATAAAAGTTTGTAACAATTTAGTCCCTATTGTAGAAATTAATGTTAAAATTTAATGAGATTTCTTGCATAAATAAATTGATAAACTAATTAGAGATTCAATATATTTATAAAATACATAGTCTACATCATAAAATAATAAAAATTGACATCTAATTTTGATAATTTTTTCTATGTAGGGACTAGATTCTTACAAATTTTAAAGTAGAAGGACTAAATTGTTACATACTAAAGTTCAGGGACTAAATTGCTACAAAATTGGAAGTACAAGAATTAAATCGTTACAAACCAAAGTTAAAGTACTAAATTGTTACTTCCATGAAAGTACAGGGGACCAAAAATGTATTTTAACCTAAAATTTAAAATATTATTTTGGTTCATATAATTGGTTCAATTTTAGTACATATGTTTTTAAATAGGGATGTTTTCAAAAATAGAAAAACGGTTGAAAATAATTACAAATATAGCAAAATTTTACTTTATATCTATGATAGACTGCGATAGACTTAGATAGACATCTATCACTTTACCCACAAATAAATGTTTATCTATCATAGATAGAAAGTGAATTTTTGCTATATTTGTAAATAGTTTGATGTTTCTTTTTATTTATAATAATTTTATTTTTAAATATTCAATTTTAATATTTACACTTTTATTAAATCTTAAATTTAATCATTCTAAATTTATTTTTATTAAATTATCTAAATAATAACTTTTATGTAAGAAAACAGAATATGTGAATATGTATACAAAATTTATAGGGAAAATACTTATCGCGAACAAAAGTTTTTCAAAAGGTCAACAATAGACTAGTCATATGAACTAAATGCAAGAGTATAGAAAGTTGAAAATTACACATTTGAAAGTACAAAAAAATAAACTTCAAAGCACATTGATCAAAATTGTATTTTAACCTAATAAATTATAGAAAAAAAATATCAATTTATACCCATAACTCTAGCAGTTGTATCGATTTAAACCTTTAACTTTTATAAGTATTTGTACACCCTTCATTTTTTAACTTTTATAAGTATTTGTACACCCTTCATTTTATTTCGTTTGAAAAAACCTTATGTAAAACTTATAATTGTATCGATTAAACTCTTAAGCTTTTATAAATAAATCAATTTAGCTTATGATTTTCTTTTTGTACTAATTAATTCAATTAATGTACTAATTGTGATGCAACCTAAGTAGCCTCAAGGAGTAATCCTCCAAGAACCAAGCTTGTGAATCTTTTATTAAGATGATGGTGTGCCTAATACAAGAGAGGAAGACTCTTATTTATAAAGTTCTATTACAATGGGGGTAAAAAAGGAATTATCTATAATATTACCCAATCATTCTTCCTACGTCATTCTATCCCTCTAAAAAGAAAACTCATCATCGAGTTTTAGAAAGAAAAATGAAATAATCAATGAATGAAATAAACTCGTTCAACAAATGATGGCCAAACCAACTTCCTACATCTTAAAGAAAAATATTATGATGAGGTAAATTCGAGACAAAAAATTCAGTATTGCCTCCAAAAGATGAACTTATCCATCGACCATAAATCCAAAAAAGAGGTTTCCATCTAGTTTATTCAAAACCGTAATCATAGGATCAATCACGAAAGAATTAGTTTCCAAAGAGAACAATTCAAGAATCACATCTTCTTCTTCATTTGCTTCAAGTTCCTTTGACGTTGTGGTAATCGATTTCCAACGCAATCGATGTGTCATTCTTGCTCCATTTTTTTATTTCCAACTCGACGTTTAGAATTTGATGTTTGATACCTTCTTTCCATCTTCTTCATTAGATTTTTCTTCTTCACTCGAAACTACTCCCAAATCAACACCTTCAAATTCTTTTTTTAGGTTCCATGTTCCTTTTGAGTTTTCTATCTTATGTGTAGCTTGCTTAATTTTATAATCTTGGTTGAGTTCTTGATTTTCTTAACCAACTAAACGTAATTCTTGAAGGTTTCTTAAAAAATCTTGAAGATTATGATTATTCCTTTTTTTTTTTTATTTTCCCTAAAAGAACCCAAATTTAATTCATTTTCTTTTGAAAGTTCTCCTGATAGATGTTTTTATTTGAATATTTCTATTTTCTTGAAAATATTTCGACCTCTAAATCGGTGGTGAGATGATTCATGGGTGTTTTTTTTTATCATAATATCTTCTTCTTCAAGCCTTATTCAAGTTTTCATGATGCTCTACAAAGTCTTCATCCTAAGATTTTGAATCTTCCATCATATATTCCGGTAATTGACCTCCAAAATATCTCCACAAGTGCTGGCTTTCATTAAGTCTAATGGGCTGCTTAAAAATGTTGGAGAATCATGAATTCCTTGAGGTTCTTGAAATTTTTTCGGTTGGTTTCTTGAAAAATGAGTTTGATTGGATCATAGAGCCATTTTTCAATATTTTCGCCTTCTTACTCTATCCCAAGCTCCCTTGGAAACGTCTTCGGAGTCACTAACATCACTAGAATCAAATTTTTAATGTGGACAATGATAGGTTCATTGAGGAAATTGAACATAGGAAAAATTAGCATGTTGGAATTCTTCTTCTGAATCACTTGAGTTTAATTTTCTTGCCTATACCAATGATTGGTTTTTTCTTAGACATCTTCTTTGATCGATAATAGTCCATTCTTGAAAAATCTCGATAAATCTTCTTTCTTTCTTGGAATTTCAAGGGATTCCCCTAATTAGATGTGTGTTGTTCGACAATGAGCACAACTCATGAAGCTCCCTCTTGTGATCAGCATCAACAAGAGTTTCTCGGTCTTCCACCAGCGACAGTCAACATTGGCTCATGCAATTGCTTTGATACCAAATTGATGTAGCCTACATAGTCTCAAAGAGTACTCCAACTCCGAGAACCAAGCTTGTGAATCTTTTACAGATGATAATGTACTTGATACAGGGGGAAGATTCCTATTTCTAGAGTTTTATTACAGTGGGGTAAAAAAGGAATTAACCTAAAATATTACCCAATCAACCTCATTCTTCCTACATCAAAACTTGAAATACGTAGAGGATACCTACTCACGATAGACATTGTTACTAACACTGTCACAACATATTACATAACATAAAACTGAAATAACAACACGACAAAGAACACACAAAGATTGGTAACCCAGTTCGGTGCAAAATCACCTACGTTTAGGGGTAGGATGCCCAAGAAAGATAACTACAAGAATATAAATGATAAGTAATTACAACTTAGTACTTCTGTAACAACAACTTGATTATAGTGGCTCTCGTAGAGCTTAAACACTCAACCTTTCACCTAGGCTCTCCCTAGATGTGAGACTCTCGCTCTTGGTGACTTAGGCTACCCCTAAGTAGTAATATTAGTGAAAAATGTCCCAAGCTCCCCCCCCCCCAAGATTAAGATTCTCTCTCCACTAGAACTTTACTTGTTTCGCTTAGGCCCCCTCTAAACTTGAGAAATCCTTCAAAGCTTGAGAAATCCTTTATTGATGAAGCAGATCAAATGGCTTGGAGTATGTCTCCAATCTTACAACAATACAATCTTCGAATGTCTTCAAAGAAAACATTTGTCATTGAACACAAAACAATGACACTCGATATCTTTCGTGAAAATGGTCAACCCAAAACAAAAGACTAGGAGCTTTAAATATGCACAGGAAAGATGTAGACGAGCAACCCTAACTTCCAAAAATAGTCGAGCACGGAGAAGGCAAAAGATCTGCAAATATACTGCAGACATAATTTTTCAAATATGGAAAATATATTGTAAAATCCGCATTTCTAGAGACGAGTCATCCATTCAAAAGACATGCAGAGACATTCTGAAAAACATCTGATACTCATAAACAAATGTCGCCAATCAAGATCTCTAACAAAACTGCCTAATTAATTTATTGTAAACTGATTTTATTTTATACTTTGATTTCTGATCTAAAGAGCTCAATATAATGTAATTCGACTTTGTGTATTTAACATTTTAATATGATCTTCCATGTCAATTTAAATAAAAAATTGGTTTATGTTGTCGATTTTTGAGGTGTTATATATGAAGCCATTTAAAAATTAGTCCATGTTGAACGCAATACATGGGTTATTTTACTAGGATGCATTAATTTCATAAGGGGAAGAAAATCAGGCTCAGTTAACTGAAGGCTCTAAGCTCTGCATGTTTAATGGTGTTTTCAAATCAATCCAATTTCATGAAAATTGGTTTACTACAAAAATCATAAGAGTACCTAAACTTCCAAAACATTTTGGTTTACTGTCAAACAAATACAATAAATTATTGATCCAAATATAGTATAAGGTATAAATTACATCTCAGAAGTAGATGATTTGTTCATACACTCATGATATACTTCAACTAAAAAAATCGCAATAAATTTCGCATTCATACTTGAGAACATACACATTTCCACCAATCCACCAAGTAAATAACCTGAAACCACTTAGAGATGTAGAAAGTTGAGCAAAGAAGAGAACATATGGGCGCAATGATTAAATGGCTTCGAAATGTGTTGAGTTCAACAATGGTCAATAATGGAAGATTAAACCATTAACCTTTAAAATTAGAAAATGCATGTTTAGGAGCGATTTTGAAATGATTAAAATAACTTGTCATGTTTAAAATCACTTTGAAATACACATTTAATCACTCTAAACCATTCCGAAATACACATTAACCATTTTAAAATCACTCGCAAACATGTCAAAAAGAAAAATATATCATCTAACTTCTGAAAATTAATATGCTAATTTTTGTCGTTCCAATGATAATAATAGACAAAAGTTCATAGACCAAACGGCAAGGAAGGTCTGAATAGACAAGAGTGAAACCATCCGAACAAGTTCATAACATAGGGATCAATTCAATACATTATACTCTCCCAAATTAGAATCATGCTGGAAAATTAACAAAACAATCTTCCATCTCTACACGGCCATTGAGTTACAAATGATTACATGAATAGAATACTAAGGGCATGTACAAAGCCTATACAATTAAAAGTACATCCATATCCCAAAGTATTTTTAATAAAACATGTCAACATGTGCATAGCTCACTAGACAAAGGTATCAATTACCATCTCCAAGGCCATGGTTTGATACCCTACCTCATAGTTGTTGAACTCCCAAAGAAAAAAGAAAAAAAGGAACAAAACTTTTTTATTTTCTTTTAATTTTTGCTTTTAAGTAATTTGATAAAGTGACTTATACATCATTTGAATATCTCATTAATGCATCAAAGTCTTAAATCTAAAGAGTGGATACAAGTCAGTATAAACATTAGATTTGCTCACAGCAATTTCTACTCCTTCCTTTGAACTATCAAAAAACTTCATCCAGCTCACTAACAAAACAAGACATGTTAACATCAGATATTGACTTACATGAAGCAGAAAGTTTAGACATAGCTGAGTGAGTTTAACGAAACCAGAATTTGCTGCACAGAGCAACATGATCATCCTGAAAACCAAAAGCGAACACTACATATAAATGGGAATTAAGAAACAGGATAAAGAAGAACTAGGATAGTACAGCTGGTCGATATCAAAAATTTCAAAGAAATCTGCATACCTTTAAAATAAGCATGCCACTGTTGGTATGAACAACAAGGAAGAAAGACTGCAGTTTGATGATCACTAAGCCCAGGACAACCAAATTTTCAACATATTATGCCAAATCTTGGATCATTCAGCAGGATAATAGAAATTTGATTTTAGAAGATATAGATTAGATGAGAGAAACACTCCTCAAAACTCGACAGTATGTTCAACTAATCCCAAGACAAAAAAAGATTAAGGCTTTCTTTCTATTTAATCAACATCACATAAATAGTGTATTTTAAAGAATATTGACAGAAATGGAATACTTCTAATCAGTAAAAAAGTAAATCGTCTCTTAGCAGACATATTATCTTAATTCTCAACTATCCCTAGTTAATTTTTTTTCCCCAAAACAAACCTTACATCATAAAAAATAATAATAACTAAAAACAAACAAAAACAAAAATACAAAACCAAGAAGACATTAATTATGGGAGTCAAAATAAAGCTTGTGACATGATATGTAAAGAAGGAAAGATACTGTCATATTGATATGGACTTCGCCACTTCACCTTGATGTCTTCATAAATTCTTTTCCTTGTGCATTACGGATTCTGGAGTTCATAGTGTACTCAGAAATTGTTACTTCAAAGGTTACTTCATAATACGACCATATTCAGCTAAAAATGAAGAAAATATTTTGCTGACAAGTAAGCAATATCATAAGAAAAAATTGGGTAAATCTCTCAGAAGAAAACTAAATCAATAATATGATGATGGCAAGGTGCTTATGATTCATAAAACCGCAGGCATCATAAGACAAGGTCAAGCTTTCCCCGATTAATACAATGGTTAATAGTACTTCAGATGCAAATATATTTTGCAATCAAGTCATATCCTACAAAATCCAACGCACCAGCACATAGAACTGTAGGTTATCTGAGCGGGAAAGAAAATTTGCAATTGCTAAAAGGAGCAGGTACCTTCCGAGTTATTATGGCCTTGCAACTCTTGTCTACTTCAAACTTTCAATCACAACGTTAACCTTTAATAAGAATTATCTGAATCCAATAGGTCAGCGCATTTGTAGACCATTGATGTGTTCAGAAGCAAGCAGAATATCTGGTTGCAGACACCTTGAAATCAGGCTTTTCTGCTCCTAAGACTTGAACTTCCCACGCACATATACCCACACATATATCGAGAGGGGCCGCTCACATTATTCATATCGCAAAAGTGGGATTAAAAATAACTAATTTCAGTTAGAAGACGAGAGCAGCATCATTATATATTGAATAATCATATAATTGAACAAGGGACCAAACTATAAAGCACATTGAAATGGATGTTAATTTGTTATTGATATTGAAATTCCAATAAATTCTCAGATTCTAAAGATACATACAGAGCACCTGAAGCTCTCACCCAGGTGATTCATCTTTCACCAAACTAAATGACAGTATCCCTGCAAAACTTTTTTGATTCTCTCAGAAATAAGTTACAAGAAAAACTAAGTTACATGGTAGTGGCAAATGGGGCCAACATGAATGCTAAAAATGCAACAGAACAACCTTTGATGGGCATTCTGGCTGAAAGCTCCCCTTTCTTAGTCGAGTTAATTCAACTTCCTCAATGGAGCAGGCAATGATGTTACAATATTTTAGCATGGAAACTTGGAGCCTGAACCAAAAGGGAGAGACCAAGTGAGATGGGAAGAACGGTGAGACATCCCAGGTCAATTTTAAAGCCCTACGGACCAGAACAGACCAGCCTTGGATGCCTGTAGAATAAATAAAACCTTTGCAACTGCTTATTCCTCAAAGGCACGCATACAAACTTTCTCCAACAGCAAAGGCCAATCTTCCCCAAGCTGCTTTGGATTAAGCTCCATAGCAACTTTGAAATCAAGCAATGACACTGAGCATTCTAAACTCTTTTCCTGCAAAAATTCAGATTGCACATTGCTATTCTGTACACGTAGGTGGTTAGTAGGCCACATCCCATTTATAACCTTCCCTTGATTCTGTTGCTTCTGGATAGGGTGCCCCGTATGTTCAAATGTAGACCTTGCTCTCACCAACTCAAGGCAAGACTTTATCAATTGCTTCAGGTATACATCTAGAGTATTATTCAGGATGTTAGGACATTCCATAGAAACACCTTCAAGCCCTTGTGCAGTTGCAATTTGCTCCATGCGTTTTCTCACTGTCTCTGAATCAGACAATCCAATACTGTCATAACAACTCAGAAAATCACCACTACTGCTGACTGGCAAGGCCTTGCGTGCCCCACCAACACTAGCTGAACAAAATGGAATACCAAGAGGCGGAAGTAGAGGACCACTCAGGAAGCTTAAGGGATCCAACTGTTCCACCTCCTCTCCTTCTTCAAGAATAGCTGCTTCTGTTGGATGTATCCTTGGTTTTTCTGATGGCCGCTGAACTGCTCCATCTATATCATTCTCAGGTAGCTCAGCTACTGCTTGGAGATGCTGTACCGGTCTCTGATAGTCACACATGGTTACATTACCATTCTCTGTAATAACTTTGCTGCTGCTATCTTCAGTACCAGTTGATTGATACGAAAGACATGTGATTTTTCCATTTGGACCAAGTGGACTTGGCCTATCCCGAAACTTTCCACGTAAGACAGATCTACCCTTCCGGGGGGATACTGGAAGAACTCCATTTGACCAAAGTGGTATATTCTGATTCTGATTTGGGAAGGCAGATCCAGTATGTTCAGGGCCATCTTCCCTGCAAGGAGAGTTGTTTGAAGGTTGTAGAACAGATTGAGCGTGTCCTGAAACATTTATTGGTGGTGGGGTCTTGGCTACACATGCATTCTTCAAAATTGACCTTATCAATTGATTGTGGAGCTGAATATTCTCCCTTCCAAGCACACGAACACACACCTTATCAAATTCAACCTTGCTCAGCTTCTGACCCAAAAATCTACTCAAGTAGAAGAAGTACCGCTTGGACTTGTCATTTCCAAGTTTTTTAACTATCTGAGCTTTCAAGTCGCCTAAATCAATTCTGGAGCTTTGCGGAGGTTGCATTTCTCCAGAGGCCGGTTGGGTTCATACACTATAAACTGTAGCTCCAAACCCCAATCACTCGAATTGAAGCTGAATTGTAGTATTGTACCAATACAAAATCCCCCAGAATTTATACTTCCACGTCATTCAGAACAAATCAAGTAAGAAAAGCCGCACCATTTGGGGGAATATATATACATACATACACGGTACGTGCACCAAGCAAAAAGGGGGGGGTTTACAGCAGCCTGAAATCATAATTCCAGCAATGACTGAGTAACATTTAATTTAGAATGATGCCGCAATCAACAAGAGAGCCAAGAAGCATTAGAATGCAAACCCAGATCTATACTCCGAAAACCAAAACCCTAGAGATCAAACCAGCTAAAGTCACTAAACCCCTCAAAGAAACAATTAGAAAATCGAGCTCAGAAAGAGAAATTGATCATCGCGAAAAATCAGAGCCCTAACTCGGAATTGGAGAAAACACACACACACACATACACACACAAAAAAACACAAAAACACAAAAAACCACCTACCTGGAAGGAGAAGAACGCAAGAGACGCGAATTGCAGGTAAGTAACAATAGAGAAAACCCTCGTCCGTTAGACGCAATTGGGGATGTGGGGGAAGTTGGGAGTAGGAAATTGGAAGTAAAACGATGGAGATCAGTGAAGAGGATGAGAAAAAGGGGAAGTAGGAAAAGGGATTGATTGAAGAAGAAAGAGGGTAAATGAAGAAGAGGAAGAAGAAGGAAAGAAGCTGAGAAGCATGGAAATGGAAAGAGAAGAAGGGGTTTAGAAGAAGAAGAAGAAGAAGAAGAAGAAGATTGTATGAATGAAATGAAGTATGAAGCTCTGACCTCAACGAAAAAAAAAAAAAAAAAAAGAAAAAAAAAAACTTAGTTGGAAGAATTGCAGCGAAAAACCAAAGTTCAGTGAGTGGGTCCCAATCCTTCCCACCCAACCCTTCTTGCCTCTCTCTCCCTCGAGGTCTTTTCTTTTCCTTTTCTTTTTTTTCTCTTTTCTATTTTCCTAAACAAAATACTCTTCCCCTTTTTCTTTCTTAAATTAACACAATCACATCTGTATGTATATATATATTTTAGAAAAAGATCGATTTATACCTCCTAAGTTTAGGAGTTATATCCATTTAAATTTTAAGTTTTCCTTAGTGTATAATTTTACCTAATATATTATGTTTCATTTGAAAAATAAATCGTGTAATATGGTAAAATACTATTTTGGTCTCTGTATATTAAAATTTGTTCAATTTTAGTATTTATACTTTCAAATATTCAATTTTATTTTATGTACTTTCAGTAAATCTTAAATTTAATCACTCAAAGTTAATTTGTATCAACATTGATTAAATAATCATAATAATTTTTATGGAAAGAAACATATTATGTAAATACATTTTCGAAATTTATAGTGAAAATGCTAATAAAAAATAACAAAAGAAAATCCACAATAAATTAGTAGTATGGACCAAATTAAGGATTTATTAAAAGTACAAGGACTAAAATTGCAATAGATGCATTAATCGATTGTATAAATAAATTTGAGAATTTTTGACATTGGGTTCTTAAATCACGTTTGCTAGTGAGGATTCTTTCAATCCGCCTTATCTTGCGTATTGTTGGTGAAATTGATAGCAACACTATTAATTTGTTATTCTACTTCTTAACATGAATGCTTTTGCATTTAATCTTTTCAGATTTTGATTTGCTCTTATTTTAGGCTATCTGCGTTTGCTTCGTGACATATTTATCAAAGGTTCAAGAATCATTATGATGTTTTCGATGATTGATAGGGAACCATATCCCCTATATCTTCTTTTTGTTTGATAGGGAAGTTAGATCTTTTGTAAAAAGCAAAGTACACTAAGATAAGATGGTTTAAAATCTAGTTGGATGGCTCGGCCTCGACCTCAGCCTGGGCTTGTCAACCCTGAATTGTGGTTTTTCTTAGATCAAGCTTCACATGTTTGCCTCTGGTTATCTCTAAAGGAATTAAATTCCTTTGGTAGTAGTGTGTAATTGGTTTTTGTACCAATTTTATTATAATAATTAATTTTTAGAATAGAGTTATGAACTACAAGATTAATCATGCTTTTATAGAATTATAAGGAATAAAATATTACCTTTGGAGAATAGTCTTCAACCTCTTCTCCCAATTCAGTTTTTTTTTTCCTTCACAGTAGTCGAATGAGAATTACGAGCAAGGCACCGCAAATAATGGTAGACTTTCTACAGTTTTAAAGGCAGAGGGAGAGGGTAACTACTATCTCTCCACTCTCCGATTACATGGAGTTTAATTTTAATTTAATTTAAAATTAAATTAAATAAATCATAATTAAATATCCAATATTCAATTTAACAAATTTGAATCATATTCAAATGTGCATTTTTCACATAATCTATAGTTTGAATATAAATCTTATTCATATTAATTATAACGTATTATTTTAATACGAATCTCATTCACATTAAATATAACCTATAGTTTTAATGGAAATCTAATTCATATTAATTTAATATTTAAATTTTATTCAAATATTAATACTCTCGTATTAATCAAAAATTAACTTTATATTATAATTTATTGCATACATTATCTTAACTATATCATATACAATTAATAATTTGAACATTTCGAATTCTTTTAACATTAATATCCTTGTTTAACCCATTGTAAGCTACCAAGGAGACCTAATGAACCTATTGTTATAAGCTCCAATGATCCTAGATTAATTAATTAAACTTTTTAATTGAATTAAGTCATACCACTAAAGGCCCGTAGCTGCAATCTTGTGAACTGTAGAATATTTTCTGTATCTATTGCTTTAACCATTTTACGTAAGTCAATCCTTCATAAGTCATTCATAATTACAATTGGGTCAAATTACCATTTTACCCATATAATTACCTCTTGCTCCTTGAGTACCACTAATCTTCTAATGAACAATCTTTTTATGATCCAACCATAAACAAAATCCCTCACGAGCTAGTGAGAGGGTGAGACCTCATTGTTTAAGTTTTGGAATCAGCACTTAAGGGAATAACTTGTCTACTTACTCTAAAGGCGGGAAGGAGGGACTTTCGTCTTGTGAAGCTATGTCCCCAACTCCCCACTCGATATTGTTTCCAAAATGGTAGTCTTATTGAGTCTGCAACTATAATCACTCTCACCCACACAAACCAAAGAACGACCCTCATAGACCAAAGTTCATAACTCACTCATGATTGAAATTGAGTTACTTAAGGTCATGGTTTGATGCATATGGATGGTGAAAATAGGGACAACCTCAGTCAGCCCTTTGTGAAATTTTGATCATAAATTCATGTTCCACCAATAATTTTGAGCCATAGCGTCGGCGTTGACTTTTTGCTTCAACTTAGTCTCCTTGGCCTCGGCCTTTGCTCTTTGCATCAACTTAGTCTCCTCAACCTTGGCCTCGGTAGCCTCAACCTTTGGTCTTCACTTCAACTTAGTTTCCTCGGCCTCGGCCTCAGTAGCCTTGGCCTTTGGTCTTCGCTTCAACTTAGTCTCCTCGACCTTGACCTTTGCTCTTTGCTTTAACTTGGTCCCCTCGGCCTTAACCTCGGCAGCCTAAGCCTTATCTCTTCGCTTCAACTTAGTCTCATCAGCCTCAACCTCGGTAGCCTCGACCTTTGGTTTTTGTGTCAACTTGGCTTCCTCGGTCTCAGCCTAGGTAGCCTCGATCTTGGCTAGGTTATGTTCATCAGTTTTTTGTTCTCGTTCCTTTTACTCATGCTTTGTGAGGTGTGCAGATTGTTAGTAGAACACTTCCTTCCCCACAGACGACTCCAACTATTGATGCCAAATTTTGGCCAAGGAAAAATGCATCTAACCTTCACGTGATCAACGATAAATTTGTAATTTAGAAAAGAGAGGACCTACAAAATAAAGAAAAAAGGGTTCTTATGCCTAAGTTAGTAAGAGAACTAGATAATAGAGAAGAAATCATGAGTTGAAAGTTACCTCATATGATGCTCTTTCCACCTATTTATAGTTATTCTTCTCATCTCCTAATCCTTTTTCCTTCTCGAAAACACCTCCCTACACCTGGACTTGTCGAAACCCAAGAGTTTCCTAGGGCTCGACTCGACTTGACTTCACAATTGCCAAGCTCGAGCATGTGGTATAGGCTCTGTTGGGACTAGTGTATCCTAAATCTCTTGGGTCTTGTAGTTTTGTAAATTGTAAATACATTTTGTTTATTGAATAAAATAAGGAGTTATTTTATCTATCTTATGCATTAATCTCAATCCAATAAACAAAGATTCCATGGTTATTTTATGTAAACTTAAACATGTATGTGGTTGACATACAAGGTTGGATCATGTTTAAATAATAACCAAAAGGTTGTAGTATGATATGACTCATTTTGTAATTGTTACAATGAGTTGTAAAGTGTTACAAATGATTTGATATTAATTGTTCATGTGGAGACATATGAGTGGGGGTATCATATGCAAAGAGTTTGTATAAGATCGGACTGCAAAATGTTTAATTTCTCTTTGTAATATCGTTAATTGTAGAAATTAACATTTCATAAGATGACTATAGGTAGGGTTGGAAAAAAAAAACCACTGGGTCAAGTCCTCGCGGGCCCTGCCCCGATCGGGTGGGAATCCCCAGTTTGACTGGGGATGGTGGTCAAATTGGAGATCTTTTTAGGATCTCTGTCCAAGGACGAGGCGGGGACGGGGAGGGTATTCCTGCCCTAACCCCGACCCCGACCTCGTCCCCGCCCTGATTAAATATAAAAGTTATTTTATACATACATACATACATATATATATACACATTTTCGATCTCACCCTCACTCTCTCTCTCACACTATCGCTCTCTCTCACTCTATCTCTTTCACTCTCTCGCTCTCTCTCACACTCTCTCACACTCTCACTCTCTCTCACCGGAGTTGGTCGTCGAGTCCTCGCGAGGACCCATTTCCTCGACAGGGAATCTTCACCCCGTCTCCACCTACAAATGGCGGGGATAAGAGTAAATTCCCTCCACGAGGGCGGGGACGGGGAACCCTCTTTGCCCTGCCCCGTCCCCGTTGCCAACCTAACTATAGGTAACTCGACATGAATCCGAAGTGAGTTATGAACTCTTGTCAATGAGGGCAATCTTTTGATCTGTATAGGTGAGAGTGGCCAAATTGCCGACTCAATAAGCTTACCATTTTGGGGATTTGTCTGAGTAAGGAGCTGGAAAAATATCTTCACAAGATGGAATTCATTCCTTCCCGTGTTTAGGGTAAGTAGATAAATTACTCCCTTAAGGATTGATTCAAGTCTTGAATAATGAGGCCTCACCCTCTCACTGCCACAAGAGAGGTTAGTTTATAGTTGGACTATTAATAGTTTGTTCATTAGAGAGATCAATGGTAATTAAGGAGTTAGATATAACTACAGGGGTAAAATAGTAATTTGACCCAGTTGTAATTATGAGTAATTTGTGAAGGGTCGACTTATTGTTGATTAGTAAATTCCGTGGACACAAAAATATATCTATAATGCGAAGAGCTCAATTGTAAGTCCTTAGTAGAGTGACCTACAGTTAATGAATATTGATTAATCTCATATCATTGGAGCTTCTAACTATAGATCCATACGGTCCCCTTGCTAGCTCATAAAGGATTAGTATAAGAATCAAACATTTTAGTTTAATTTGAAATGTTCAAATTAATAAGGGAATTAATTGTATGTGATACAATTAATATAAAATATAGAGATATATTATAAAATAAAGTTTATTTTGAATGAGATTCAAAATTTGTACTTTATATTATAAGAGAGATGAATATTTAAATGAGATTTAGATATTAATTATATGAATGGGATTCATATAAAAACTATAGATTAAAAATTAATATGAATGAGATTCATATTAGGTTATGTGAAAGAAGGTTATTTGAATATGATCCAAATTTAAATTAAATATGAGATATTTAATTAATTAATTAATTTTATTTAATTATATTATTAAATATGATTTAATATAATATAATTAAATTACTATTATTGAAGGAGTTAGCAACATAGTAGCAGAAGTAATTAGGATCTAAAGCACTCTAATTACATCAATTATGAAGATTAAACATGTTGGTTTAGAAACAAAAAAACAGAGGAGATGAACTTACTTGTTGAAGCTCAAAATTGAAGCTGACTTTTTTATTTTTTTTTATTTTCAGATCACGAAGACTTCGTGGACAATTTCTAGTGTTCTCAGGGCTTAGAACGGATTGTGGGATCCAAGGTTGAGTTCAATTTGGAGCTCAATGCTAAAGAACACACTATTTTTTTTGTTTTTGAGTATATGAGAGACTTTTCATCAATTAACAAGATTGCTTAACCCAACTTCTCAATTTCTTTCTTCTATTTAAAGAAGAAAGCATGCATAACACATTAGCATGCAAGAAGCCAGCAAATTGGTTGTTTTATTCAACCAATTTAGAGGTGGAAGAAGAAGAAGAAGATGATGTTTGCATGAAGAACATCACCTACTTCACATGCATAGTGGAGAAATCCATAATTCAATTCTTAATTGCATTTTGATTTAAAATTAATTTTCAAAAAATTAATTTTAAATTAAATATAAAATTAATTTAATATATAATTAAATATTAATTAATTAAATATATTAAATTAATTATTTCTCCACTATTTTCGGCAAATTCCAACCCGATGAATCACTATTCATCCTAAAAATATTTAAATCGTATTTAAATATTTTTACTCTCCAATTTCGTCTAATTCATAATCGAACGAACAAAACATATAAATTGCTTATCGATTGAATTTGAACATTTCAATTTCACTCAATATATTGTTCTAAGGTTTAGTCCATGAGCTAATTAGGGGACCTAATGGACCTACAGATCATGAGCTCCAACGATCCGAAATTAACCGGTTAAACTCTTTAACCTAGTTAATTAACATTCATTAATTACTGGGTCACTCCATTAAAGCCCAGTAGTTGCAATCTCCTCACTGTAGATATATTTATGTCCACTTGATATAACCATAATAAGTAAGTCAATCCTTCACAAGTTTTTCATAATTACAGCTGGGTCATAAACACCGTTTTACCCCTGTAATTACATCTCATTCCTTAAGTCCCATTAATCCTCTAATAAACAAGTGGTTTGTTGTCTAACCAATAAATTTAATCCCTCTTAGGCCAATGAGAGGGTGGGGGCCCTTGTTCAAGTTTCGGAGTCACTACTTAAGGGAACAACTTATCTACTAACCTAAAAATAGGTTGGAGTGAATTCTATCTTGCAAGACTATGTCCCCAGCTATCTATTTGATCTTATCCCTAAAATGGGAGACATATTGAGTCGGCGAACTTGGGCCATTTTCACCTATGCAGATTAAAGGATAATCTCAAACAGACAAAAGTTCATAGTTAGCTCAGAATTAAGATCGAGTTACCTAGGTAATCATGTTTGAAATAATCAGTTTTAACAATAAGCGGTGTTTTAAAGTAAAAGTGATTATTTCATGGTTTGGTTTTATGCAAACTCATTACATAGAACACCCACACTCACATATCTTTACATGTACGATATAGGATCACATCGTTTGTATCAAATACAAAGTGAGTCACATCCATAGTGTTCTCAGGATAAGGTACCCAACATTATTCTTATACTATAGACCATTTTGACTATTACTTAAACTTGATCCACTTTTATTTCTACACACAAAGTCTAAGCATACAACCTATAGCCAACGAATTTTAGTTTATTGGATCTAATAAATGCAATTCATATGTTCAATAACAACTTTACTAAATAAATTTCGATAACGACTTCATTAAGAATAAGTTCCAAAAGTTACAAACAATGAGTTTTAGGACATAAAACCCAACAATGATATTATTAATTAAACAATTATATTTCTTCTTTCTCTCTCATAGTTTTACGTAAAAAAAGATAAAAATGGTAGAGAGAAGTTAAAGAAGAGTTCTGTGAAAAATCTCTCATCCCTCTCAAACTCTCTCTTCCTCACACAAAAACATTCGCCTTTGCCAAAAACAAGGAGAGCCCACAACTCTTCTGTGGGTTCTTCCTAGAGAATAGGAAGGTAACTTTTGTGGTGGTGTTCCCAAGAAACGTTGTTGCATTTGTTGGAGTTCGAGTTTTGGAGAATTTATTCAAGGGTTCATGACTTGATGTGTTTTCCACAACGAAGACAGTCTTTAGAGGTAGGAAACATTGTTTTCTCTTATTCTTCTCCTAAGCATGCTAATATATAGTTGTTTATCCATTTAGTTGTTCTCTGTATTTTGTTTTTTTCAAAACAAATTTAATAGCACAAGGCGATTATTTGCTTTCGCTGAGAATTCGATTCCTTCAAGCTCAGCCCATGGCACCCTTTTTTCCGGCCTTTCCCTTAAGTCTAGTATCCTATATTAGGATGACCATCGTGTGCTCTAGTCCAATTTTGTATATATATGTTGGGATTTGTGCCCTAAAGCCTCGTAATTGATTAGTTAATTAATTTAATTATTAATTATGCAATATTAATTTATCCATTAACGAAAAAATTCAAGGTTGTTGCACGAAGTCTTGAACATGTATGTAGTTGACATACGGGTGGATCATGTTCAAGAAATACCTAAAGGTCTATAGTATATGGATAAGGTTGGGTGTCTTATATTGGTGACATTATGGATACGGCCCACTTTGTAATAGTTACAAATTGTTTGATCCAAGTCGTTCATGTAGAGATATGTGAATGGGGGTATCCTATACAAATAGTTTGTGTAAGACTGGACCACGAAATTTTTAATCTATTTTTGTAAACCATTAATTGATGAGATTAATATTTCATAGAATGATCATGTGCGACTCGATCTTAATCTTGAGTGACTTATGAACTTCACTCTCACTCATTTGATTTGCATGGGTGAGAGTGGCTCAAGTTGCCAACTCAATAAGCCTACCATTTTCGGGATTTGACTAAATGGGGAGCTGGAAACATAACTTCACAAGATGAAATTCACTCATTCCCAAATAGGGTAAGTAAATGAATAGTTCCCTTAAGTGCTGATTTCGGGTCTTGAACAAGGGGCCCCACCATCTCACTAGCTTGAGAGGGACTTAGTTTATGGTTAAACCATAAACAAATTCTTCTTAGAGAAATCAATGGTACTTAAAGAAAAGAGGTAATTATAGAGGTAAAATGGACATTTGACCCAACTGTAATTATGAATAACTTGTGAATGATCGACTTACTTAATACTGATTATATCCATGAACACAACTTGTCTTACAGTGCATGAGAGTTCAACTACGGGTCTATAGTGGTTTGTCTGGTAGTTAATGAATGAATGTTATATTTAATTAAAGAGTTTAATTAATTAATCTTAGATCATTGGAGCTTATAATCTGTAGGTTCATAAGGTCCCTTAGCTAGCTCATCACAGACCAACAAGGATCAACTATGTTGGAATAAATTTTTGAAATGTTCAAACTGAGAAAAAATATTAATTGTACAATTAATTACATGATTTATTATAAAGTTTATTTGAATAAGATTCAAATTATAACTTTATAATATGGAGAATTAATTTATTTGAATGTGATTCAAATAGTTAATTATTTATTTGAATAAAATCCATATAAATAAATAGATGGAGAATTAATTAATTAATTTGAATAGATTCAAATAATTAATTATTTAATATGGATGAGATTCAAATTAAAGATTATGCATAAGGTAAATATTTAAATATGATTTAAATATCTTAAACCATTTAATACGAGATATTGCTTGAATAGGTATTTATTAATATTGAATATTATTAAATATTTAATTTAAAATCTATGCAAAGGGGTTATCCTAATAGTATTAAGAGTAACCCATAGAGTTCTATAAATATGGCCCTTAAGAGCCCTTATAAAAAAATACACTCTACGAGAATAATTTCTACAATTACTTTAAAACTCTCCCTTTAGAAATTCTCTCAATTTTCTTAGAAAAATTCTAAGAAAATTCTTTAACCCATTCCCTCTATTCTTTCGAGAAGTGATTCCTACAAATAGGATCCTTGCCAGAGTCAAGGAAGATCTCATGTAAAAGGAGACTACAAGGAGAAGGCTATTAGTTCGAGGAGAAGATTTTGTTGAAAGTATGGATCGACAAAGGTATGTTGCTCAAACTTTTCTTAATTATTTCTATTTTTAATTCTTTCAAAAAAATCAAAGAATGCAATCACACGCTTCTACCTGGATTCAATTTCCTTCAATATACACATACATACATATATATATTGACAAAAGACCGATTTATACCTCTTGACTTCAGGAGTTGTATCAATTTAAACTTTAAATTTTCATGTGTAATTTTACCTCAGTTATTATGTTTCATTTGGAAAAAAAAAATATTGTGTGAAGCTTAATAATTATATGGTTAAAATACCATTTTAGTCCTTATATTTTAAAATTTGTTCATTTTAGTCCTTGTACTTTTAAATGTCAAATTTTAGTCCCTGTACTTTAAGTAAATATTAAATTTAGTCTCTCGAAGTTAATTTTTATGGAAATAAATACAATATGTGAATACATTTTCAAAATTTATAGTGTAAATGCTAATAAAAAATAAAAAGTAACGAGAAAAATTCATAATAAACTAGTAGTAGGGACTAAATTTAAGATTTATTAAAAGTACAAGGACTAAAATTGGACATTTGAAATTACAGGGACTAAAATTAAACAAATTCTAAAATATATGGACCAAAATGATATTTTAAACTAATTATATTGATTAAATTTCTAAACTTTCATAAATGAATCAATCTAGATTCTTAAGGGTTGCTTGGGGCGATGAGTTGAGTTCTGAAATCTATAGTTAATATGTTGAGTTAGGAAATTTGTGTTTGAGACCAAAATTGGTTTGTCTGGAGTTAGGATACATTAGAGGGAGGGGAGAGAAAGAGGGGAGAAAATTTTCGATAAATATGTAAACTTTAATAGTGAAAATGTTGAAGTTGGTGGAGTTAATTTAACACCCACTTATGAAGTCGGTGGGCCAAACACCCTTTTAGAGAGAATTTTCTTTGAAAATTGTTCATGTGTTTACTCTAATCCTCAATTTTGTAAAATCTACATTTGAATAATTTTACGCACGTTTGAGAATTAATGTGTGAATGATTTTCAAAGGTAATTATAATGAAGAGTCTAAAATTTGGGAGTTTAATTGACTTGATTTATAAGTTTTACATGATATTCGTCAAATGAAATCTGGAAGATAGTATAAATTGATACGCTTACAAAAGTTAATGGTTTAAATTGATATAATTGTTAGTTTAGGGTTTTAATTGATACAACCTATAAATTGATATTTACACTTTTCAACTTCCATAAAATTTGTAGTCTCATGTCTCTTGACTTTGGGGTTAACAATTTAGTTTATGTACTAAATAGATATCATCATACTACTTAATCTATACCGGTAGAAAATTCTCACAAAAATGAAGTAAACATACAATAAATCAAATTGTTATAGTACTAGGATTCAAAGACCATATTACAAAGAAATGGAATGTGTGAAGACTTGGTATATATTTTTTTTAGTACAATAATGGGAGCAGAGAATTCGAACTATAGGCTTCGTGGAAACTAACAAACTCGCATGTCAATTGAATTATGCTCATTTTGACAATTGAACAGGTATACTTAAATGGATAAAATGGTAGATGTTGATTTGTGGTTGAAAATCCTTACTTCGACATCAATTTTGTAGGAACTATAATTAAACTCTCAAATTTAAGATACAACCAAGAAAAATCAATTTGAATGTTGTTGTTTCATGTAAATGAATAATACTTGTATTAATAATAAAAGAGTAATTGGTTTGAATGTTAAAATTGCTGACAATATTTTCAAATATAGCAAAATATCATTATTTATTAATAATAGACTACCAATGTCTATCATTGATACTGATAGATGTCTATCATTGTCTATCATTGTCTATCACTATTTATCACTGATAGATAGTGACATTTTGTCATATTTGTAAAATAAATTGGCTCATATTGCTATATTTGAAAATAACCTATAATAAAACTAATTAACATAACCAAATTAATTATAGTAAAAATAAATACCATATTCACATATAGCAAATGTATATATAATTTCACTAGATAAGATACCAATTACAATCTAGAATGTCGACAATTCGATTTTTCCAACTCTCAATTTATTAAATAACAACAATAATAATCAAAAGAGGAATGCATATGCCATTTGCTCTAAAGAGCTTTCTATATTTTTGTTAATATGTTTTTAATCTAAAAATCTAAATTTAACATAAATCTTGATTTTTTTTTCTTGATTGAGTTATTAACGAACAAAACTTAATTTAGTAGTTGAAGAAATCTTTTATTATGAGTCAATTTTAACGGAGTTCAATTAGTTTAGATACATCGTTCACAAAAATGTGTTTAAACTCCTAAAATCTATACATTATTAAAAGAAAAACTTTGTATTATGAAAAAAAATATTATAACAAAACAGAAAAAAAAATGATTAATTTTTTTTATTTTTTATTTTATTTGTTATTATTATTATTTTATATGTATTGAAGGTGGATAGTTGAAGTTGAAGGGATTATCTTTTATTAATTAAGCACTCTTCTCAACCATAATAACTGTCCTGACTTGTGGCTACTAGAGGGGACAAAAAAACTGCCCCATTTTTGGTAGTTAATTTCTTTATTTCTCATTTAGCTTTTCTTTTCCCACCCTTTTTTCTCATTAGACTAAACAAAGAAACTGGATAGCAAACTTCGATTGATTAGACTTTAATTAGTTTTGTTGGTTAAATCCAAATTTAAAATAAAAAAATAAAAAAAAAATCAAAATACAACCTTGGTTTATAACTCTTTGATCTTTTAATTTTTGAAATGGTGTGTTTTCTTACGACAATATTTGAGTTTTTAGTCAAACTCCAAAAAAAAAAAAAAATCTTCGTTTTTTTTATAGTCATTTCATATCTATTTTGACTTCTTGAACGTTGTCCATTTTCTCACCATTTATTAATTATTTACAAAAACTTTTATTTCTCTTCGGTAAACATTTGAGTTCTGCCAAATTCCAAAAAAAACAAAACAAGTTTGCTAGACTCCTTTTGTATCCATTTGTTTTTATTTTTGGATTTAGTTTTTACAAATTAAGCATATTTCATCTCAATTTCTTACCATGATTTACATATTTCTTAAATAAAATAGTTGAATTAACAAAACATAAGTCATCAAAAACTTTTTTTTTACATTACTTGGCTTGGTTTTTGAAAACATGGGTAAAAGATATTTACCAAGGCAATAAATTTAGAGGTGAAAGAGATATTTATAGACTTAATCTTCAAAAACTAAAAACTAAAAACCAAAAATTAAATGGTAACGAAACAATGTATTAAAAATAGTTTCTTTTTCCTTTTAAGTTTGGGCTTTGATTTTGAAAACACTCCGAAATTACAGATAACAAAACAAAGTAACAAGTAGAAGTAGTATTTATAAATTTTTTTTTTAAATTAAATGGTTATCCAATGAGACTTACATTTTTTAGTTTTTCAAAAGTGATATGGATTTTAAAACATTGTTAGAAAATAGATAACAAATCAAAGGAACTCATATGCAAAAGTAGGATTTACGAATCGATTGGTTAATTCTTTTTTTCGAAAAAAAAAAAGACCTTAAGAATGTGAATATAAACATATGATCTCAACCAAGATATAAGAGATTTATATTCTCTCACCCTAACAAATTAATTGATTGGTTAATTTTCAAATAATAATGTCACCACAATCATTACATTTTGTCTTTTAAATACTTTAAACAAACCAGTCATTGTCAACTCAAATATAGTTTAATGGATTATATTGTAGTGACTTCTCAAACTATAGAAGTGGGAGATTCAAACCATAAATCTCATGGTCGTTGACACATACTGGATGCCAATTGTATTATACTTGCTCGTGGATACATTATTATTTTAATACATTCTTTAAATTTAATTAAACTTTAAGGGGAAAATGGAAAATGATTTTCATCATTATAATACTTCTTGAAATTTAGATAAAATTTCATAAGTGCGTTTAAATGTAAACAGTAAGTAAAATAAATAAAAAAAGAAAACGCTTATTTTTAAAATTAAAATCTAAGGAAATATTAATTGGTTAAATCGTATTGACAAACATGATTTGCACGTGATTTCAGCGTAAAGTGAAGTTGAAATTCCACGTCAGACTCTCCACCAGTTAGGTCCAACTTGGAAAAGTCGTTTTAACATTCAAATTGGCCCATTAGAAAACCTGATCGCTCTGCCCAATGATAAGATGTTGGGCCTCAAATCATCAAACTTCAAAGTTTGGGTTGGAAATTGAGCCCATTTTGCACACAACAGAGGCCCAAATACAGGCCCATCAATTTGATTTGAATAATTAAGGAACACCTAGGGTACATTTCATGTAAAAATTGTCATCGTTTGCAATAATTGCAATACAAAAAAATAGCTTATGGTGCCATACCTTTTGTTTTTAAAAAAATATAATCTAAAACCCCTAAACTACCTTTTGTGGATATGTCTTTTCACAAGGGTGAATTTGAGCATGGCTTGGTGGATAAAGCTCAAATTATCATCTTTATTGATGCTAAAATTTGGCTAAGAAAAAATGCATCTTACCTTCATCCAACAATAGTAAATTTGTAATTTGGGTAAGAGAGGACATGTAAAATAGAAAAAAAATGATTCTAATGTCAAAGTTCAAATCTCAGTTACAATGATCTATTTATAGAGAAAATGAGTTAGAGTTTACTTTTCCTTTTAGGATTGAATGAGTCTTTTCTTATTTGGATAATATTAGATCTGATTGGATAAATGATTTACTGACACTTAAACCTATTTGAACCAAGTCTACTTTATCTTGTATTTATCTTCTCTTATCTTTCTTCGATTTTTTTGCTATTTTGTTGGGTCTAAATTCACCCACAATAATCTTAAAAATTGGTGGTTAAACTAAAAAAGAGTGAATCGTAACAAAGAAAAAAAAAATTGCTTAGCTCAAAAAAAAAAAAAAAAAGAATTTGAGTCGTTGATCCCTTTGTTGAGGGGAATAAATACTAAAAGACTAAGGCAATAAAGCTTAAAACAGTAAGAAGGGTTAAATCAAGTTTTTATTTTTTATTTTTTATTTTTATTTTTAAAATACAAGTACAATAATTGGAGTGGGGGATTCAAACCTGTTGGCTTACACAACTCAACTATTCAATTGGTTGGCTCACATGGCTCAACAACTTATTTTTTCCCTATGTGCACATAGTGTTACCTCTGAGCCTCAGAAGCTAGGCCCGTCAGCCCTCTGACCATCCTCCCAAAGTTCTTCTCGGAGGATCAAGAACTAGGTTCCGGCACCCCCTGACCATCCCGCGAGGTTTTATCTGACACAGGCTCCAAGCTCAGAAACTAGATCCTTCCGATCCTCTGACCATCTTGTGCGGACTTAATTCTCGGTCCCAATCACGACCGTAATCATGCTCATCAATGCCTTCTCGTGGTCCTTCGGCATTGGGTTTATAAAATATGGATTCATCATGGCTCGATATGTAACATACTAATCGATATCTCACCATAGCACGCATATTAATAATATCACATAATCATGGTATCAATTATATAACCCTAAGCTTGCTATTAACAATTATTCACAAGAGAGATAGTTCAATCACTCACGAAAAGTAATCAACCACTCATAGAGAAAGTAGTTGCAGTGCTTTATGGTTCCTTCCTCTGGCTAGAATTCCAACCTCCTAGTTCTTCCTTATTATCTAGAATTGAGAAATCATTAATAGACAATCCTCCGGAATCCTAAAAACACCTTATGGACACCTGAAACTTCCTCCTTGAACGCAATGCTTTCTTCTGGATGCAGGGTTCACCAAGTTGGACACAGGGCAGCACCTCAATTACTCACAAAACTCAGTTGGATATAGGGCTTGGCACTTTGGACGCAAAGCAACTCTTTGATAGCATAACACCAACCTCCTGGATGCAGGCTAGACCTCTCTAGATGTCAGGCCTCCTTTCCAACTCTTCAACCTTCTTTCTCTCCTCTCTCTAATGTGTTTTTGAAGGCTTTGTTTTGAATGAAGAACCCTTTCCCCCTTGGTCCTACTGGATAACAAGCTTTGTCATCCAACCCTTCCTCCATAGCTTGCCACTTAAACTTCTACTTGTCCCCATGCATGCAAGCTCAACATGCATCCACACACTTGCTTCTTTGCATGATAACTTTGCCATGCATCCCAACAGCTCCTACTTGTGAAGTGTTAAACTCCAAAGAAGCCACTTAGCACGAAATTTTCTTAACTATGCGTCCAACCTAGCCCCGGGAGATGGACTATGCGTCCACCTTGCTAGTTTTAGGGTATGGTCTCTTTTGCTCTCTTTTCTTCTTCCAATCTTCCTATACTTAGCCAAATTTTCCTTTCCAAGACCACCCTATGCGCCCAACATACCTTCTATGCGTCCAACATACTTCCAAGAGTCCAATACTTAGCCACAATTTCTTCCTTTATGAGGTATGCGTCCAACTAGCTTCATTATTCCCACACTTAACCGAGATTCTACTTTCAAAGCCTTGCTATGCGTGTGGACTTTCTCATTTCTCCTTAGGTATGCATCCACTTGGCTTAGGTTCCTTGGTTTATGCGTTCAAGTCTCCCCACATACCCCCATGGACTCCTTGTTAACTCTTTTATGCGTCCAATGTATACTTCCAAGCCTATGCTTCCAACTTCAATCATCCAACACTTAACCAAATTCTCCCAATCCTCAAGGTATGCGTCCAAGCCTTCCTTTTCTTCCTTAGGGTTGCTTCTCAACTCCTCAAGTCATCCAACACTTAGCTAAATCCTCCCCGGAGTATGCCCTATGCATTCAACCCTTAGCATGGGTGAGATTCCTTTCCAATCTTGCACCATGTGTTCAACCTTCCTCTCCAATGCTTAGTTTTCCTTTCAACACCTCAACACTTAGCCAAAATTCTCTCCAAAAATATCCACCATGTGTTTGAGCTTGCTTGCTATGCGTCGTCCATCATGGTGGTTCTTCCCAAAAGGGTGTGCTCAACTCTCAACTAACCCCCAACTATGCTTAGAAAATTTCCTTAGCTTATTTGCCACCTCGTGGTCCAAGACTTAAAAATCACCTATCGCGATTTTCTCCAAAACTCACCCATGACTTATTCTCAACCCAAAATTCAAATTTGCTCAAACACTTTTCCTCCTCACTACCATCTTGATGCATAGTACTCCTTAGTTGGCCATACATCTTAATGCATAGTACTCCTTAGTTGGCCATAATTTGGCTAACTCCACAAGCCTAGATTTTTTGCCTCAAACGTTTTCTAACTTCACAAGCTTGTGCTTCAAGTTTTTCCTCCATTTCTCTTAGTTTCCTTTCATTATGTCACATAAGCTACTAGGTCAAAGTTTAGGGTTTCACACACAAACCTTTTGGGTTGCTAACACGTATTATATGTTAGTTGAGCTATGCTCAATTTGATTCTTAATTTTCTTTTCTTTCAATGCAATTTGTTGATCCTAGAATTTTTGTCGTAATGAAGAAGGTAAAAATTTTGTTTTTTAAAAGAATTGTCCATAAATGTAAAAGTCTTAACTTTGCCACTTTCTATCATTATTCTATAGTTGATAATGTTTCTTTGGAGAAAAAAGGCAATACAACATTTCTTTAGATTATAGTTAAATTCGTACTCAATGTCTTCATTAAAAAAAAAAAAAAACCTTAAATTAAATAATGAGATAACATCAAAATACCATGTGCAATGCACATGGTAGAAAACTAGTTATATTAAAAGCGTCATAAAGGAATAAAATTTTACCTTCCTTTTCCTCCCTTTTTGGTAGACACCTCATCAATTGAAATCTTAGGGTTTTTATTTATTTATTTATTTATTTTTGGTCATTGTTCATTAGAATGAAGCAACCATTTCTAATTGTTACCAAAGGTTGAAATTGAACCAAAGTGCACTCAGCTCTAAAATCTATGGTAAATCGAACCAAAGTGCACTCAACTGAAATCCAAAACAACAATTCTAATTCTTTTTTTACTCTATCTCTCACTCTTTTGTTTGTTTGAATTACTTTTAGATAAAATTTTACCTTCCTTTTCCTCCTTTTTTGGTAGACACCTCATCAATTGAAATTTTTTTTTTTTTTTTTTTTTGTCGTTCATTAGAATGAAGCAACCATTTCTAATTGTTACCAAAGGTTGAAATTGAACCAAAGTGCACTCAGCTCTAAAATCTATGGCCAATCGAACCAAAGTGCACTCAACTCAAATCCAAAACAACAATTCTAATTCTTTTTTTCCTCTATCTCTCACTCTTTTGTTTGTTTGAATTACTTTTAGATAAAATTTGGGAGAAGCGGGCAACCTTACCCCGTAAAAATTTTAACAGTCGAATTTTTACTTTGGTTAATTGGGTAGTGTCTGAAACTTTGAAGATGTTTTATTTATCTTACATTTTGTAGGTGTTGAAAAGCGAGGAATGTACGGCATTGTTAACGTTTTAGAAAGTGTTGGAAGGAATTGATTGATGTTGTTTGTTTTTTTCTAAAATGCACATTTTGTGCTTTTAGTTTAACAATTTTCATTTGATTATATATTTTCTGTACAAAGAATTAATATGGTTGGATAAAAGTTTATGATATTTCAAAGGATTTTGTACTAAAATAATAAATTAGTGTTGTAATTTGGTAGGCCAATACTAAACTGTTAGGGTGAGCATGGATGGCCGAAAAACCGAGCCAAACAACTAAAACCAGCCGAATTGAACGTTGGAGGCTGGTGTTTTTGAAAAACCGGTCGAGGTCCGATTTTTAAAAAAAATAGTTATAAACCGACCGAATCGCCCGACATTTAAACCGAACCGCCCGAATTTCGACCGAAATTATTACTTTAATATATTTTTCTTATAAATAATATAATATTTTAATATAATAAAGATAAACTTATTCAACACTGTCACTTACATCGTACCGGCCAAAATCCCGCCTTCTTTCTCACTTCTTAGTTTCTCGTTCTCCTTTCGCCCTTCCGTTCGGCGTTCTATCTTCTGACATCTCCCCTTCCGGACTTCGCTTCAACTTTTACTCGTCTTCTTCGTTCAACACATGTCCGTCTAGTTTATACTCTTCTTCGACTTCGAATCTTCTTCTTCTTCTTCAATATGGTAAATATTGAAATAGAGAGAAAGAAAGAGCCAGAGAGCAACAGTTAGAGAGAGAGCAAGAGTTAAGTCAAAAGAGTGATTGTGTGAAATGAGCAAGAGAGAGAGAGCGAGATGAGCGAGCGAGATAGAGACGAGCGAGAGAGAGAGCAAGATGAGCAAGATGAGCGAGATAGAGAGCGAGAGAGCAAGAGACCGACCCGAAACTGGCCGATCCGACCCCGAAACTGATCGATTTATCCCATACATTTTGAAAGTGCGGTTCCCATATTTTCAAACCGAATAGGGTGGCAGTTTCAGCCCCGTTTTTCATGAAAAATCGACTCCGCCCGACCAATGCTCACTCCTAGTTGCAGCTTAACTTTAGTAACCAAAATATGCATAATTGGTCAATCATGCATAACATTACATTGCTATTTAATTTCATCTTTTTTATTTTTTTAATAAAATACTTATTTTGCATTCCAGGTGATTTAAATTACAATATTGATAAAAATTATATTTAAGTTTAAATAAAAAAGTAGGAATATAAATTAAATTGAAAATAAGACAATAGAATCAACAAATTAAATTTAAAACAATGAGCACAAAGGTAGTTAAGATATCAACACACTATGGCAAGTAGTTAGCTAAGATATCAACATATTCTTGGAAGCTAATTTGACCACATTTATTGAAACTAAAATTTTACCATGAAAGTAAAGGAATATAATAAACAAAAACTGTAACGACCTGACCCCTTAATAACTAACTCGTCGCTACATTGAACGTTTATATAAATACGTTGGGACAAGGAGACATGACATCACCCACTTTAAATAAATGTAGTTTAATTTATAAAATGGTTGGATTCTTGAAAGTTTATTAAATCAACATAAAATAGTAAAAACACTTTAGCGAGGTACCCTTAAATTGTTAGGCAAAACCTCAAGAAAAGAAAACCAAACATAACCATATCAAACAAAACAAAAATGGTTTAATGTATGCACATACTACTACCCTATAAGTCCAATACGCTATATCCTAGACTAAGGTGCGGAAGCAATGTCATTGATCCCACGGTACGATCACGGATTTCCTCGGTCATATGCCTGGCCACCATGCTCTTTACTGGGAGAAAAACATAGAAAAATGGTGAATAATAATGGTGAATAATCATACTCAGTAAGAGACCCACTATTTCTTGCATGAAAATCATTGTGATTATTTAATCAATTTTGACAAAAATTAACTTTAAAAAATTAAATTTAAGGTTTATTAAAATCGAAAATATACAACTAAAATTAAACAAATTTCAAACTTTTTAACAAATAAAGAAAAATAAGGTATTTCGATATTTTAAAAAATAAAATAAAAAGAAATAAAACGATAATATTTTTCAAGTTCTCAAAATAGGGGCAGACGCCGAGCCTTTATACCAAATCGGAAGATTTCCTTTACTTACAGAATAGCTCGAAGTCGAACCAGAGCTCATTTGCTCGGAATCCATGGCGACGGCGAGGGTGCTGGTATCCGTCGAAATTGGAAACATGTACTGAAATGGCTTCGGCGGCGGCACTATCTCAACGCTTCCTTCCAACATCTTCACTACCGCACTCATTGGAGGCCGATCCTCCGGCGAATCCTGCACGCACCAAAGAGCCACCACACAAATTCTCTCGATCACCATTTTCCTCTCTCCATTCTCTTCAACATCACAGTCGCTGCTCATATTCACTAATTCGCCCTTCTCAAACCGCTCCCATACCTGAATCGGAAACCAATCGATGCTCCCCGACGGACCGACGGCGGCGTTCTTCCTCCTTCCCACCATCTCAAACAGCACCATTCCAAAACTGTATACATCGCATTGGTAAGTCACCGGAAAATTGAACCTCAAGAGCTCTGGTGCCGAATATCCCAGAGTTCCTCGATATTCTGTGGGAGATACATGCGTGTTGTCTTTGTTGCAGAGATTCGCGAGTCCGAAATCGCCGACTTTCGGTGAGAAATTTTCATCTAATAGAATGTTCGCAGGTTTGATATCGTAATGGATGATTTTCCTCTGGCATTCTTCGTGCATATAAGCAATTCCTCTAGCGGTTCCGATCGCGATTTCCAGCAATTTCTCCCAATCGAGTTCGTTCTTGCTTTTTCCGTACAAGAATCTGTCGAGCGATCCGTTCTCCATATACTCCAAAACCAGCGCGCTCATGAATTCGTCGTAACAGAATCCGTACAGCCTGAGAAGATTTCGATGGCGAGTTCTTCCGATCGTTCCGATTTCCGCCATGAATTGGTTTTCGACTTTTTTGTCGGAGTTTCTCTTGAGAATCTTCACTGCGATCTTCAATCCGTTTGGGAACTGGCCTTTGTAAACATCGCTGAAACCGCCGGAACCTAACAGCGTTGAGTAGTTGCTAGTGAAGGCGTTGAGTTGCTGAGAGGTGAATCTGATCGGACTTTCCTCAGCGATTTCTCGGAGGAATTTCTCCATTTCCGGTGTATCTACTCCCCAAATCTCTGCCGGTGCGGGAGTGGATGTGTTTCTCCATTCTTTTACGACATCTGGTACAACTTTCTTGGCAAATTTGTAAGAGAATATGACAATCGCCATGAGAATGAGCAATCCAAACACAGAGCCGACCACGGCTATAGGCCAAATAGTTAAAATTAGGCTTTAAATTAGATTAGATTAGATTCGTTAGCTTCTAATCTAAGGATCATATCAATATTCCGGCAAGAAAGACAGACGATTAGAGAGTACTTACAGAAAGCGATTATAATGGACGTTGGATTTCCGCCGCCGCCCTGCGCCGATGGAGTGGAGACTCTGAGAGAAATTAAACAAATCATTAGCCACTAAGATTAATTGATTAGGTTTTTCAATAAGATCGAAAGCTTGAAGTGAAAGATGAAGAGATTATGATAGAGTAGTTACTGGCAGAGTAGGATTATTATTCCGATCATCCAAGCCGCCATTGAAACTATCTGGAGAGAGAATTTGAAAGATGGTAGAATTATTTGCTGAAGGAAGAAGGAAGAAGAGACGGGTTCGAGTAATTGGATTTCTATGGAAGACGTGTTTGGAATTTGAAGTCATGAGAGATTTGTTGGAAGAGATGGAAGAATTTGGAAGGCGTAGAATATTATTCTAAGGTGGATTTTTCCAATGACATCCCAAAGAAACATTCAATAATTTATGGGGTAAAAGTTTATGCAGTAGTAGTTACGTGCAGCTAAGTTAAATATTTCCCACTTTTTAATTACAAAAAATAATTAATTTTTTTTAAAAAAAACAAAAAAAAATATCTTAACACATATCAATATTTAATTAGATACAACAGGTTTCTAGCGAGCACCTCATGCAACTTTTTACTCTACCCACACTAAAAATAATTTTTTAATAATCTTTTAAAAAAATAAATTGTGAGGTGACAAGTTAATAAATAAACATTGAAAAGAATACTAGAAATTTTCACAAGTGCAGCTAAGGCCATACTCAATTTTTCTTTTTCTCTTTCTTTCTTTCTTCCCAGTTTATACTAACTAATAAATGTTAACGTGATATAAGCTACAAATCTACGACATATACTTTTAGGGTTGTTTTCAAATATAGGAAAATGAGTCAAATTATTTATAAATATAGAAAAAATAAACTTCTATCGCTCAACGGATGATTGTCTATTGCGGTCTATCACGGATAAGCAGTGAAAAGATGTGAAAATTTTCTATATTTATAAATAGTTTGATATTTTTTCTATTTATAATAAATTTATTATTATTTATATGTTGAAAAATTATTTTGGTCCACATATTTTGATGTTTGTTTAATTTAGGATCATAGACTTTAAAAAAATTCTTAAATTTAGTTATTTGAAGTTTTTTTTAATCAAAATTGGCAAATAATAATAATAATTTTTTTGCAAATAAATATAACACGTGAATATGTTTTAGAATCTAGTATGAAAATGCTAATAAATAAATAAATAAATTGAAAAAATCAACAACAAACAAGTAGTATGAACAAAATAAAAAAAATTCCTTGAGTACGAGAACTAAATGGGTCATTTGAGAGTAAAAAAAAGACTAAAATTATAGAGATAAACTTTTTTGTAATAATATAATAAAAATTTAGACTCATCTCTCACATCGATGTAAAATTCATAATTATCTAAAAAGATAAATAAAAATATCCAATATAACGATCAAAATTTAATCTTTGCTTGCCAATAGTTCCCATGATTTTTAAATCGCTCTAAGTACATTCTCTTTGCACTTCAACTTTTATTCTTCCAAAATAGTTTTTTTTTTTTCTCTCTCTCTTTTTCTCTTTCTTTCTTTTAGCTGTTTTAAAAAAACGTTTGAAAATTTTAAACATAAATTTTATATACAATGGAAACTTCTTCACACAAATTTATGGATTTTTTGGGTATGAAATGTGATGCTAATAGATTTATGCCTATTCAACAATAATAGATTTGAGAAAGATCTCTCTTTCTTCTATATGAATGATTTTCAACGATGCTAGACAAGTTTTTTTTACCACCAAATCAATCAAGAACTAGCCATTTGTATTTCGTATTTTCTCATGATTGTTGTAGTCTGCCTGTACCATTGAGAATTACTTTCTCTGCTTGTCCAAGACTCTGAACTTGTACCGCTTGTTTGTTGTGAAATTGTTGAACTCCCCATTTTCATTGAATTCAAATATTGAAATGGCTTTGCTGGTGGCATTATCTCAACTCCTCCCTCCAACATCTTCACAACTGCACTCATTGGCGGTCGCCCATCGGGGGAGTCCTGAACGCACCAGAGAGCCACTTCGCACGCTCGACTCGCCATCTCCCTATCTTCCTCTCCTATGCCACAACCAACAATCAACTCTTCCAACTTATCATTTTCATAAGCATCCCACACTTGCTGTGGGAACCAATCAGGTTTCCCAGAAACAGTTGTGCTAGCATTGCTCTTTCTTCCAATGATCTCAAACAACACCATTCCAAAGCTATACACATTGCACTTGTGTGTTATTGGATAGTTAATCAACAGAAATTCTGGTGCCGAGTAACCGGGAGTGCCTCGATAGCCGCTGAAAGAGATGTGTGTGTTGTCCCTGTTGCAGAGCTTGGCAAGCCCAAAATCACCAACTTTGGGGAGGAAATTTGCATCTAGAAGAATGTTTGCAGGTTTAATGTCATAGTGAATCTGTGTTGGCATTCCTCATTTGTACCGCTAGACCTCTGGCTGTTCCAATTGCTATATCATGCAATTTTCTCCATTCAATTTGTTTTCTTTTGCCAAACAAATACTTGTCCAGAGATCCATTTTCTAAGTATTCAAAAACAAGTGCACTCATGAAATGGTCATAACAAAAACCATAAAGCCTGACCAGATTAATGTGATAAGTCCTGCAAATTGATCCTACCTCAGCCATGAATTGCTCTTCAGCCCTTTTGTCTAAGCTTCTCTTTAAAACCTTCACTGCAACATTCACCCCATTTGGGAACTTCCCTTTGTAAACCTCACCAAAACCTCCAGATCCAAGGCATGTCGAGTAGTTGTTTGTGAAGGTATAGAGTTGCCGAGCAGTGAATCTGACTGGTTTTTCTTCGGCGATCTCGCGAAAGAATTTCTCCATTGTTGGTGCATCAACTTCCCAAATAGCTGCAGGAGCCGCGTTAAGTGCCAGTGGAGGAGGCGCAGTTATGTTCCTCAACTCTCTTACAACACCTGGTGTAGCTTTCTTGGCAAACTTATAAACACAAATGGCAATCACCGCAACAACTAACAAGGAAACCACTGATCCCACCGCAGCTGAAAGCCAGTAATAGGTTCAGCTGATGAGTTATATTCAATAGGTAAGCTAATTCATTCTAAAGTGTTGGAGAGTTTGGAGAAGTTGGGATGATTACAGTCCCACTTCATACTTGGAAAGGAATTAAGAAAAGAAATTGTTCTGAAACTTTGTATTTAGTTGATCAAAATGATACTCACGTTAATGAGAAATTGAAACTTTCAAATTCATCGAGTTAGAAAATAAACTTTGTCCCATTATAGTTAGGTTTCAAAATTTGTTTCCAAATCTGTAGTAGATTTTTGGATAAAATATCTTTTGGTTCATGAGGTTTAAAGTTAGTGTCTATTTGGTCCTTAAGGTTTTAAAATGTACATTTTAGTCCTCGAAGTTTGAAAAATAGTTCTAAATGGTCCCTAGGTTAATTTGACCATTAGTTGACTAACAGAAATTTGACATAGCATATTATCCACTAACAGAAATTTGACGTAACATGTTGAGGGGACAAATCTTTTGATTCCTTCTCTCTCGTCCCCCATCTTATTTTCAAAATCTACCTCTTCATCTTCCCGATGGTTCATTTTTCTCTCTTCCCCTATCTTTTCTAGTTTTTTTTTCCACTTTTTTCTCTGTTCTTCTCTAGTAATACTTACTGTTGTCATCACCACTCCAACACTCACCCCTGTACACCGTCCCACCATGGTTAGGTTGTAGTTGTCCCAATAGAAATCAAAACTCAAATATAAAAAATTTAAGTATTTCCAGTGGAGGCAATTGCTTGATGATATCCTTGAACCCCTTAACCATACAACGGACAAAACCACATAAAAAGTAAATAACAAAGAAATTATACCAATCCAAAACCATATATATTTAACCTAATCTTTGAAGTTCCTGTTGAAGTAAACAATATTTTTTCCACACAAGTACTTACATATATAGTAGTGCCGACAAGGGCACTTAAGAGAGCATTCAAAATTGAATGAAGCACAAGCAATAAAGGTTACATATAGTCTATAGGCAGGAAAAGAAACTCAGATGGGTTCACAAAATTTAGCAAAATCAACTCAATTTGGGTATTAGGGTTTTGAAGAGATGCTATTAATGGCGGTGAAAGTGGAGATTTGGGGCGATTGGGTGGTCGGGAGGAAATTTGGAATCTGGTGAAAAAAAAAAAAAGGAAAAGAGGGATGGAGAAGATGAGAAGAAAGAGGCTGGGAGTTGATGAAGAGAAATGTAGGAGAAAGAAAAGAATAAAAAAAGGACTAAAAAACAATTTGAAAAAGGATTATGCAATCTAAAAAATAATATAAAATTAAAAAATTTCTCTGTCACATTCTGAATTTATCCCGCATCAATTTCTGTTAGTCAATCAAACTAATTGGACTATTTAGTTCAAAGTTTTAAAGATGGCTGGGAATAAGATATACCTGTAAATAGGATATTTGAAAATAAGATATCTGGGGAATCAAAAATACTGTCTACTTTTCTTGAAAATAAGTAAAGCTATGTTTAGTGTTGCATGAGATATTATAAGTTTCCACCTAAGTAAAAGTTTTATATTATGTTAATATTTTGTAATTACAAACAAAAGTACGGTGGAATGCTCATTCAAAATAAGGATCTTAGCAAGCAATACTATGCTAGCTCAAAATAAGTACACATTATTTGACAAGGGCACAAAAAAAAAATAGTGAAAACAAAATTATACAAGAAAAAAGGAAAGACGAAGGAAAAAAATGAAAGAAGAGAAGGAAGAGTTACATGCGGGAAAGAAATGAAAAA
Organism: Citrullus mucosospermus; assembly: GCA_030954485.1. Classification (NCBI taxonomy): domain Eukaryota; kingdom Viridiplantae; phylum Streptophyta; class Magnoliopsida; order Cucurbitales; family Cucurbitaceae; genus Citrullus; species Citrullus mucosospermus. The sequence goes on along the minus strand of CM062059.1, from coordinate 28,046,580 downwards.
TGCTTCTTCTTAATGGGTTTGACATTATGTTATGCCTTAGAAATATTTTTCCAAGGTAAATAAAGAAAACCCACCAACCAAATATAGGTTTACAAAACTCATGTCCATTCTCACCCTTTATATCCTCGAACCAAACGGCCAACGAACTAAAATATAGCTTTTGAAACCTCGATGACCAAATAGACACTAACCCAAACTCTAAAAGGCTATTTTGCAACAGATTTTCTAGGTTTTTTTTTAGCATCAGCATATTCTATAAGAAGTATACTGCATACATAGACCTTTTCAACAAAATTAATAATAAATAAATCAATAAATCCCTACCAATTTACAAACTGATGCAAGTATTCTTTCATAAGTTCTAACAAGTAATAAAAATATAACACTAACAGAGGAAACCTCTCGGCTTCAACAGACAGAGCAGTAGCACCCAGTTATTCAACCCAAGAAGATTAGAGATCATGTGTGCTTACAGAGAACAATCACGGTAGTGAATGGATTTTCGCCGCCGGGCAACGGCGGATCTGGATGGAAGCGTGAGGGTGAGGATCTGAGAGAGGAAAAAAACGTTAATAATATAAAACTGAAATCGAGAATTCAGATGTAGTTTTAAGATTAATAGAGTGGGAGATAATTACTGGCATAAGAGAGCTATTTCGATCATTTCTCGACGCCTTCGATTGCGCTTGAACCTTGCAAGGGTTTTGTGAGCGAGTGGATTTTACAGGCGATAAGCGAAAATGGAGAAGCTGATGGATTGAAGAAAGAGTCGATATGGTCTGGTTCTTGAATGAGCGGGAAAGAATCGGAAGCAACCTTGAAATTTCCATGGTTGATCTTTCGATTGGAAAATCTGGAATTTGACATTTCCATCATTGATAGCGAGAAGAAAATGCCGTGAATGGGAAGAAACAAGAGAGGAAGAAAAGATGATTTGAAATTTCCTGTTACGTTCATTCGGGCTAATACCACTTTGTTTTAGAACATCCCAGGGGTGTTAGGGAGTGAGTATAGATATGTCCACTGGAGGGGCAGGGACCGGGAAACCTTCCTTGTCACCCATCCCTGCGAGTTTTTCCATGGAGGACGGGGCGAACATTCTGTCTTAAATATAAATATTACAACTAAAGTAAATAAAGTCAAACTTACATAATTATATAACATCTATAATTATTCACAAAGTCTTCACACACATAATATAATAATATATAATTATAAATAAATAAATAGTTTTCAAAATAAGTGTGTAGTTACAAAAGGCTAGTTTTACAAATATTCTCGAATTACAACGATTGATGCCAACAAATGGATCAATTATAAATTTGTTTTACAAGGAAGAGATTAAGCATTAATATGGTGTCTTGTCACACATACTCCGATGCTCAAGTTAGTCTTGGTTCTTGAGTAACTATATAGTAGAGAATAGTAGGGTATTTAGACATACCTTCTACCAATGGTCTCGGTTGTTTTTATAGGGTAGTAAAATGTAATTGATGTTGAGGATCATAATGCTCCTTTTAAAGTCCTAAAACTGTCAAGGTAATTATTTGAGCGGTCACTATTATTACTCTAGTTGATGCATCATTCAAATTCTCAACATCTTCTTAATAGCATGTCCATTATGAATACAGACGACTTTAATTTCAATAGCTCAACTGAGCTCTCTTAAACTCCTCTAGGCTCCATGGGTCCTACAAGCTCCCCTAAGCTTCTATAAGCTTAGGTTTCTCTTAGCTCTCTTAGGCGTCTCATGCCTAGGCCCCTTTAAGCTCTTCTAAGCTACTAGTCTTCCCATGCCTAAGTTTCCTTAGACCTTCCTAAGCTAAGCTCACCTCATAGGTCCCATCGAGCTCTTGCTAAGCTCTCTTAGGCTCTCCCATGGGTCCTATTGAGTTTTCTCCTAAGCTCCTCTAAGTTCCATTAAGCTTACCTCATGGATCTTATTGAGCTCCCCCTAAGCTCTCTTAGACTCTCCCATGAATCCTCTTAAGCTCTCTCCTAGGCTCTTAGCTCAATTGTGAAAGGATCGAACCCTATGCAGAAGCGTATGAACGCCAGTGTCACTATAATTCTATTTGGAACAAACATAAAAACAAAGGAAATAAACATGTAAAAGGACAACATGCTTTTCAAAAAGGATTAAAAGGAGAAGAAAGTACTACCTTTGAAGAATCTTCTTTAAACTTCTCCAATACTTTTCTGTAATCAGGATCTCAGTAACTTCTTCTTAGAACTCAATGAATTTGGACACCACCACCAAGTCTTCCTAGCTATTCTCCGACAAGGATTGAGTTTGTGGGAGCCAACCTTTTGGATTACAAAGAAAGAAAAAAAAAATTACAGATAAAACTTTTTTCTCTTTTTTAGTGTGATGAGAGTTGAGGATTGAGCAATTAAGAGACTGAGAGATTGAGAGAAAAACCAAAAATGAGAAAAGCCCTTCTCACCTCTCTCCAAATTCACTCTTTTTCTTAGTTAACTAGAGAGGTGAGGAGTTACATTAACTCCCCTTAATCATGGGGAGTTAAAATTTAACCAAAGTTAAATTAAATCTAATTTAATTTAATTTTAATTAAATTAAAAATAAATATTAATTAATATAAATTAATTAATATCATATATTTAACTAATACGGCGTTTGAATCATATTCAAATGTATTTCCCTCTCATAACCTATAGTTTAAGTATAATCTCATTCATATTAAATTTTAACCTATAGTTTTAATATGAATTTCATTCATATTATTATCTCATAATATATAGTTTAATTTTGAATATAATTTAAAATTAACTTTATAATATAATGTATCTATATACAATATATTAATAAATACATTATATTAATTGTATCTAATACAATTAACACATAATTTCCTTATAAAATGAATCTTATTCATATTAATTTAATATTTGAATCTTATTCAAATATTCATACTCTCATATTATAAAGTTTAATTTTTGAACCTAATTCAAAATACACTATATTATAATATGTCTCATACAATGAATGCACATTCCTTTATTTAATTTGAGCAATTCAAATTTATCCAAAACTAATTAATTCTTGTTTTGCCCTTATTGAGCTAGTTGTGGACCTAATCAACTTAAAGAATTTAATTAATTAATAAACATTCATTAACAGTGGGTCACTCCACTAAGGATCCATAGCTACACTCTTCCTATGGTAGATATATTTCTATGTCCATGGATATAATCGTTACTAGTAAGTCGACCCTTCATGAATTGCTCTTAATTATAGCTAGGTCAAATTACCGTTTTACCCTTATAATTACATCTTACTCCTTAAGTACCACTAATTCCTCTAATGAACAATCAATTTATAGTCCAACAATAAACTAAATCCCTCTTAAGCTAGTTAGAGGTTGAAGCCTCATTGTTCAAGACCCAAAATCAGCCCTTAAAGGAGCAATTCATCTACTTACCCTAAAGACAGGGAGGAGTGAATTTCATCTTATGTAGCTATGTTTCCAACTCCTTACTTGAACAAGTCATCAAGATGGTAGGCTTATTAATTCGGCGACACAAGCTACTCTCACCCATACAAATCAAAGGACTATCTTCATAGACAGGAGTTCATAACTTACTTAGGATTGAGATCGAGTTACATGGTCATCCTATGAAATGTTAGTCTCTTCAGTCAATGGTGTTATAAAGAGAGATTAACCATTTTGCGGTCCAGTCTTCTACAAATTCTTTGTATATGATATCCTCACTCGCATGTTTCCACATGAACGATTTGGATCAAATCGTTTGTAACACTTACAACTCTTGTAACATTTACAAAATGGGTCGCATCCGCAGTGTCACCAGGATAAGGCATCCAACTTTATCCATCTATTGTAGACATTTTAGGTTATTACTTGAACATGGTCCACTTGTATGTCTACCACATATTGTTCGAGTTACATAAAATAACCTTGGATCTTAGTTTATTGGGTTGAGTTACAAAAAACTAATTTGAATAAAATAACTCTTTATTTTATTGAAAAAATGAACATTGTTTATACATTACAAACTACGAGATTTATTACATAAATCCTAATCATTGAACTTACCTCGTGGGTCCCACTGAGCTCTCTCTAAGCTCGCTTAGGCTCTCCCATAGCCTAGCTCCACTGAACTTATCTCATGGATCCCACTAAGCTCTCTCTAAGCTTGCTTAGGCTCTCCCATGCCTATTGAGCTCTCTCTTAGGCTCCTATGAGCTCACCTCATGGGCCCACAAAGCTCTCTTTAGGCTCTCCTAGGCTCTCCCATTGATCTTTTTTAGCTCTCTCCTAGGCTCCTATGAGCTCACCTCATGGGTCCACTAAGCTCACTTTAAGCTCTCTTAAGCTCTCCCATGGATCCTTTTGAGCTCTCTCCTAGTTCCACTAAACTTACCTCATGTGTCCTATTGGGCTCTCTTTTAAGCTCACTCAGGTTCGCCCATGGGTCCTGCTAACTTTGCCTATAACAACAACAAATATATAATTAGTTACTATCAAACCAATAACCAACCTAAGCTCTCACTTAGACCATGTGTACTACTCGGTGATCAAAATTGATGCAATCGTAGTGGATTTTTTTATTATTCATAATTCACAAATGTACAGAATATTATTAACTGGTTTTTTGGAAAAGTTTTTAAATGAGGCTCACTTTCCATATTACGATTAATTGATTATGGGAAGTAAACGTAACCAAGTTGTCAAAATGAGCATAATTCAATAGATATAAAATATTTAGTGTCAACATTAAAATCAGAAATTTGATTTTCTCACCCCACATCTTCTTAAAAAATAATAATAAATAATGCTAAGACTTGGTCGTATATCTATCCTTAAATGTCAAAATAAATTATAATAACAATTTACATATAATCCCTACAAATGAAAATCTTAAACATAAATTTAATTTAGTAAAACTATCTTTCCGAAAGTTAAGTTTTAAGATGACATTTGTAATTTACATTTAATATCCTCATTTCATTTCTAATATAATCTATACTATATATATATATATATAAAAGTGGTAAAAGTAGAAGAATTTTTACATTCCCTTTTGCTCCTACATTTTTAGTAAATAACTACTTTGCCCTTCCATCTTTAAGGCATGGCTTTTCATTTGGTGTATGTTGAGCGATGTTAAGAAAATAGAAGTGCAACCTTATGTCGACGGTATACAACTCATTGGGTGCAAGTAGTCGTAACACATATTGAATTAGTGTATCCACTCTTGAATGAGTGTGACCCATGTATAAAAATGTGACTATTCGAGTTTAGATGTCCATTGATACCCTTCAATCTTTGGACACGATTTTTCGAATTTAGATGTCTATTGATTGTTTTTTTGTATGTAGTTACATATCAAATGAATATATTTATTCATGTATGGTTGTGATCCATATCAAAGGCAACTTATCGAATTTAGGTGTTCGTTGAGAGATGTTAGAACATTTTATGTCAATATAACACCACTATTCAGGTGTCCTATATATTTTCATCAATATAAAACCACTATTCAAGTGTAGTTGGTGTTATATTTCAAATCTATGCATCTATTACTAATTTTACAAATTTTTTCTCTTAGAAAGAGATTTCATTGCATCATATATATTCATAAATTATAGAGTGTTGAAGCTCATTCAATATACTATTTACAATTAATAAATATGAATAAATTTTCAACATCCACACTAAACCGAAAACATACATAATAAGCTATAAAATTCATAAACATATGCATACACGTTCATCATTATTATTATTAGTTAGTAGTACAGTTAAAAAACACTCCCATTATAGCACAAAAAGAAGGGTGCGAATACGAAACTTTTAAGCCTAATAGACCGCATTTAAGCTTATAGCACACTTTTTTCTGTTTCCTTTCCCTTTTTAGGTTCAACGATAACATGGGTAACGGGTAGGTAAACGAACCAAAGATTATTGATATCTTTATTCATTGACCTCGAATGGTAACTTCCAACTCACTTCTAAATCAAGAACTAGCTATCTGTATTTCGTATTTCTTCATCATTGGAGTAGCCTTCTTGTACCAAAATGAACCACTTTCTTCATTGGATGTTGAATAATCTGAACTACTACTAGTTTGCTGCAGATTCAGTTTACTGTTCCTTTTTGGAATTGGATTCAAGTAAATAAATGGCTTTGGTGGTGGCATTATTTCTACACCTCCTTCGAGCATCCTCACCACTGCACTCATCGGCGGACGGTCGTCTGGAGAGTCTTGAACGCACCACAAAGCAACCTCACACATTCTGACTGCCTTCTCTTTATCGTTCTCTTCAATGCCATACGTTCGAGTAAATTCTTCTAATTTACCCTTTTCATAATTCCCCCAAACATGTTGTGGAAACCAATCAGGGTTCCCAGAATTCGTAACTCCAGCATTCCTTTTTCTTCCAACAATCTCAAACAATACCATTCCAAAGCTATACACGTCGCATTTGTGCGTTATCGGATAATTATTAGTCAAGAACTCTGGAGCCGAATATCCCGGCGTGCCTCGATAACCAGTGAGAGACATGTGGGTATTATCCCTGTTGCAAAGCTTGGGCTAGTCCAAAATCACCAACTTTGGGAGAGAAATTTTCATCCAAAAGAATGTTAGCAGGCTTTATGTCATAATGAATGATTCTCTGTTGGCATTCCTCATGCAAGTAAGCAAGACCTTTAGCAGTCCCAATGGCTACATCATGCAACTTCCCCCAATCAATTTCTTGATTTTTGCCAAACAAATACTTATCCAAAGATCCATTTTCCATGTACTCAAATACTAATGCACCCATATATTGGTCATAACAAAAACCATAAAGTCTAACCAAGTTTATATGGTAAGTTCTGCCAATTGTTCCTACCTCAGCCATAAATTGTTCCTCGGCCTGCCTGTCGGAGTTCCTTTTCAAAACCTTCACAGCAATCTTCACGTCATTAGGAAACTGACCTTTGTAGACTCTACCAAATCCTCCAGACCCAAGTGGTGCTGAATAATTGCTGGTGAAACAATATAGTTGTTGAGGAGTGAACCTTACAGGCCTTTCTTCCGCCATTTCTCTGATGAACTTTTCCATTGTCGGTTGATCAATTTCCCATGTCTGAACTACATTTGGAACAGGTGAACGTGCCACATTTGGTGCAGCTGAAACAACTACATTTTGCAACTCTCTTACAATACCTTGCCTCACTTTTCTAGCAAAGCAGCAAGAAATTGCACCAATGACAGCAAAAATCACAAAGCTCAAAACTACATCTGCAAGCCAATGTTTTAGTTTAAGGTGGTGAGATAAAGAGAAGTTAACTTGTGTCAAAACTGTCTCATATTTTTCATAAAAACAGTCATAAGGTACTCACATAAAACAGTTCCTCCAGTATTGATTTCGCCATTGTCACTCGGGGGAGAGAAGTATGATGACATTCTGAGGGAGACAAGTTGATAGTTTGATAAAGAGTTAACGACGTGAGAGAACTTGACAACAAAATTAAGCACAAAACAAACATCAACCTACATTTGAATCTCTTCGACAGACATCAATCTGTTTTTCTATGCCTGTTCCACTTAAGTCCCTCACTTAAAAAAGCTATCCTCATTTCTGCCATAGCCCAACTGCGGAAAGGGAAGAAATATTTTAAAAACAACTGCAACAATGGTGAAATGAACCAGGATTTAAAAAGTTGAAATATAATAATACGATATTGTATTACTATTTAAAAAGAAATAAAAATGAATTCTGGAGCTAAGTGCACATGAATTTTTGAGCTTTTGAAAATTGAAAGGATTAGATCTCTCCCACTAATTCTGCTAAAGTTCGTTGGTCCTCTTCAACATACCTATCTGAAACGGAACCAGAAATTAAGGGAGAAAAATAATAGATAAATGTTATCAATATAAGAAAAGAAATGCAAAACGTCCAATCTCTTAAGAACCTTGTACTCTTCCAGGACTACTCTCCAAAATATGCTTACAATAACCTGATTCCCCTAACCAATTCTCTAATTATTAATAATATATTCCTAACAACAATTCTAACACATTCCCCCTTAATGGCCTCCTAGCTACTTAAAGATCAAGATTCCATTCTACTCACAACTCTTCACTGATTTGGTTACTTCTCAGTTTGAATGGTTGATCGACTGAACATCATACAGCAAGTACCAATTAAACTGATCAAAATATGTGAAGAAAGCCAAAGTCATTATAATGAAATCAAACTAATCCTGTGGCCGAAACATGTTTTTTTCATCGCAGTTTCCGATCGAGAGAGATTCAAAGAGAGATAGAGTTAAGCTTACTTGGTAGGAAAATCAGAAGAATGCTAAATCTGGTTCATGAACAGCACCTTTTTCCTCCCATGTTCCTCTTCTTTGACCTTTTGTCTTTCCATCGCCCTCTATTCAATTAAAGTTTTCTTAGATAAATCAATAAGATAGAGATGAAATTTCAAAGAAAAACCATTGGCTTGGCCCTCGCTTGTCCCGTCATCAATTTCTATAGAAACTTAAAATTTGACTTTCTCACCAATACTTCCATATTTCATTCAATGATTTGGGTCATCCTAGACAGCGAAAGATGAAATGAGCAATCAAAGTATTATGTACTCGATGAACAAACGAAACCTTAATATAGTTACCGACAATTTTATAGCTTCAATTTCAGAGCTAACCGATGGAGTCAATGTACTCTGTTTGTGGTGTAGAACTGCTCGCGCTCTTGCCAAGCTTCTTCCAATGGAAAATTTCATCTTCATGGGGCCGGTGAGACTGATGGGATCCGCCATGGCTGTGTGATTGACCCGGCCTTTGCAGAACTTGCAAGAACTAGAGACTAGGAGAGTAGAGAAGTCCAACTTGACAGTTGGGTTCAATAAATTCCCGCAGAATCGGAATTGAAAGCTAATTCCAAATTTTCCCAAATAATTAAAGGTTAAAATACTTTTCTTTCTTCCTCTCTCTTTTTTTTTTTTTTTGTTTTTCTTTTTTGAACTACCTTTTGAGTTTTCTAAATTGTATACTTCCAATAAATCTTAAATTTAGTCTTTATAGGTGATTTTAAGATTGGTGAGTCTTCCAAATTTTGTTTTATGCTTTTAAATTTATAGTAAAAATGTGTTTGACAGAAAATTTTGATGTTATTTGTAAAAACTGTTTTTAGATTTTGTAATCTAAATAAGAGAAGAAAAAATATATTTCTACATTTTAAAGGGTAATTGGTTTAAATAACAAAATTACTTAAAATTTTTCAGATATAATAAAATGTGATAGACAATGATCATGTCTATCATGACTATTATCACTAATAAACCGAACATTTTGTTATATTTAGAAATAAGTTTGCTCATTTTGCTATATTTGACAACAACCTATTTTAAAATGCAAAATTATATTAAACAACGATAAAAACGATTAAAAATATTTTATGTCATGTTATAAACTCAATTAATTTTTTCTTAATTAAAATATGTATTATTTTGTGTATTATAAAATAATAATTATACAAAAGTTTTAACATAAAACATCTTCATAATTAATTAACTATATAATTTTTAATCAACCAAATATTTGGTGGAAACTACAACTAGTTTTATAGTAGGTAAATATAGTATTAAATACATTGAATAGTTGTTTAAATTATAATCCAATTTTGAGTATGTTCCCAAATACATATTTGAAAGTATGAAATAAATTATGTTCTTACTAAATCCTTTATTTTTAAATTTATGTTTTCAAATTCTATACCGAACAAGTCCTTAAAAATTTTCTATTAATTTGTATCTTCACGGTAAATTTTGAAAACATATATACATATTGTATTTTTTTTTTTATGAAAAATATTGTTGTTATTATTAAGCACTAGATATTGTACATTTCAAAATCTACATATTATTTTAGCTCCTAAATTTTGAAACATCTATTTAATCTTTCAACTTTTAAAATATACTTAATTTAGTTTCCATCATTGTTTTGATATGTCATACTCACTCACTCAATACTTATTTTACAATACTTGTTTCAGGCATGTATGATCGGTTTGGATTGGATTCACTTAGTGTTTAAAAAAGCATTTTAAGCATTCAAATAGTCAATCCACTCATGCAATAAATGCTTTAAAACACTCATGCAATAAATGCTTTAAAAGAACTCACAAGTTTAGAGAGTATAACTAAACTTAGTATTTTTTATAAATAAAATAAATGGATTGAGAGTTTATGGACCAAAACATAATTTATATTTTTAAATATAAGTGAATATACTTCAATATAAGTTCATCAATTCAGTCAACCAAGATTAACTTTTATAATTTCGTAGAGTTAAAAACGAAAAATAAATATTAAAAGTTTATTCCCATTATATATCGTTGTACTAAAAAACAAAAAGTTCTTTTAGTATAACAATTGTGGAAATGGGAGATCGAACCTCCCACATAGTTAAGATGTAAGTTCATACGAATTACCACTAAGTTAATTTAACTTTGGCTAAAAAACAAAAAGTTAACTAACCATAGAGTTGAGATCCTATATATTATGGAGATTGAAGGGTTATTTTGATTCGATCCGATAAATAGTATGAAATGAGATTTTGCCAATAAAAGTGTCTTTTTCTTATTGTTTTTTCCTATTTTTTTGGGCACAAAGTAAGGTATAATAATTTAAATAAATGACAAGTTTAAATAAAATCAAATTAATGAACTAGTTACTGAGATGGATCATTCGATTTCCCATCAAAGCAACTATTTGAACTAAAAGAAAAAATCAAATTTAATAAAACCAACCACAATCCTCAAAGCTAGTTTCTATTCTAGTCATTTTTCAAACGATCTTACCAAATGTCTCTGTAAATCCATTGACAAGTTCAAACACAAACCCTCAAGAAGATCTGTTCTAGTAAAAGGAGAACCATTCTCCATTTCTTAATACTTTGTGGTTGCAATTACAGATGAACTTCCTATGTCCAAGGATAAAAAGGAAAGAAAATACAAAGATTATAAAACCTAAAGACAAACCTTTCAACTTCAAACTCGCTTCTAAATTATGAACTAGCAATCTGTGTATCATACTTCTCATAATTGGAGTAGCTTTCTTGTACCCAGAAGAATAGATTCCTACATTGGACTTCGAATAATCCGAACTAGTACTAGTTTGTAGCAAATTCAGTTTTATGTTCCCTATCAGAGATGGATTCAAGAATTGGAATGGATTTCGTGGCGGCATTATTTCTACTCCTCCCTCTAGCATCTTCACCACTGCACTCATTGGCGGCCGATCGTTGGGGGAGTCTTGAACGCACCATAAAGCCATCTCGCACATTCTACTCGCACTCTCTTTAAGCTCTTTAATTCCACATACACAACTCATTTCTTCTAGCTCGCCCTTTTTGAACTTATCCCACACGTGTCGAGGAAACCAATCAAGGTTCCCAGGAGTGATGGTAGCATTCCTTTTTCTTCCGACAATCTCGAACAATACCATTCCGAAGCTATAAACATCACACTTCTGCGTTGTTGGATAATTGTTCAAAAAGAACTCGGGCGCAAGGGGTACCTCGATAGCCAGTGAGAGATATGTGTGAGCTGTCCCTGTTGCAAAGCTTGGCAAGTCCAAAATCACCAAATTTGGGAGAGAAGTTTGCATCCAACAAAATGTTAGCAGGCTTTATATCATAATGAATAATTCTCTGTTGGCATTCCTCATGCAAGTAAGCAAGACTTTTAGCAGTCCCAATTGCTACATCATATAACTCCCCCCAGTCAAGTTCTTGCTTTTTGACAAACAAGTATTTATCCAGAGATCCATTTTCCATATACTCAAATACTAATGCACTCATATATTGGTCATAACAAAAACCATAATGCCTAACCAAATTTCTATGGTAAGTTTTGCCAATTGTTCCTACCTCAGCCATAGATTGCTGCTCAGCTTGTTTATTGTCTGGGGAGTTCCTTTTTAGAACCTTCACAGCAATCTTCTATTAGGCCCCTAGTTTGATAAATAATAGGATTATTAGGGGAATATTAGTATGATTAGTAGTAAGGAGTATAAGGGTAATTAGATAGGAAGTTAGTTACTAAATATTGCTATGAATAGAAGGAGAGGGGGTGGAGAGAAAGGTGTGAAGAATTTTGTGGGATTTCCTTAGTTGGGAATTTGGGAGAGTCTAGCCCTCTCAAAAGGCTAGTGGTTACCTTGTTACTTGTTCTTATGATATTATAGCATATTTCCTCATATTTTCATATGTTTCCATATTTTAGTGTTCTTGAGTTTGCTGTGTGTTCTTGTTAGGAAGTATCCTCACATCTTCACCCCATTTGGGAACTGACCTTTGTAAACTGTACTGAATCCTCCAGCTCCAAGTGGTGTTGAATAATTGCTTGTGAAAATATATAGTTGCTGAGCAGTGAATCTTACTGGCTTTTCTTTTGCCAGTTTTTTAATGAATTTTTCCATTGTTGGTGCATCAATTTCCCAAACTTGAATTAAATTGGGCATTGGTTGATGTGCTAAATTCGGTGCAGATGCAAACTTTGGTGGAGATGGAGGAACAAGTGCATTTTCCAGCTGTGTTAGACAGTTTTGCCTCAGTTTTTTAGTAAAGCAGCAACTGATTGCAGTAACCACAGAAAAAAGCACCAAGCTTAAAACTACATCTGCAACACCAATGTTTTTGTTTTCCAGGTGGTGAGATATACAAAAGCCGAATCTGTGTCAAGGATACTCTTTCATATTTTCCACAAACAACAAGGATTAGATACTCACAAATCGCAGTTGCTCCAGATTTGCGGTCGCCATAGTAATCTGGTGGAGGGAATCCCGTAGACATTCTAAGGGAGGCAAATTTGATATTTCAAGAAAGAGTTAATGACAACTATGAAACTAACTACAAAACGGAATTAGACAATAAATTATAAAAACATGTTCAATTCATTTGGTTCATATTTGTTTGATCAAAAATCAGTAAGCGTAAATACTTCTAGAAGGAGGAATACCTGGTTTCTGTCAGCTGAATACTGATAACTAAAATGCAAAACATCAATTATCTTTGAAACTCTCTCTATCTACTTTCCTACAACTTTTTTTGTTTTTTGAAAATTTCTACAATATATTGATATAATTGCTTTAAGTCTCTTTATCTACTTAAAGTCAATATCCTAACTTTTTTAAAAAAAAAAAAAAACAATGAAACCAATCTCAATTCATTTCATTGTTCTTTGTTTTGTAGCACAATAATCTACTGGATTTCACTTCGTTCATCATATTTATCGTTAGGTTAGTTTTAATTTAGTAAGTTTATGAAATTGAAAATATATAAGGAGTCTCTGTTGAGCCATATTGTATTACTGTTCAAAAAGAAATAATAGTATTTGAATCTTTTAAGAGGATTGGTTCTCTGACTCTCCCCCTAAATTATATTAAAATCTGCCTGTCCTCTTCAACATTCCATCTGATAAGAACCATAAACTAAATAGAAAAGAAATGCAAACTTCCAAATCTTCACTCATTTGCTTAAATTTCAATATGAATTATTCATCAACAAAACATAATATAATCGCATGTAACAACTAATAAGGTGATCAAAATTTATGAAGCTCAAAACAATTTAATTGAAGCTATCAAATCCAGTCAGATTTCTCAGAGCTGTTTCTTATACAGAGATAGAGAGGTTCACATACTTTGTAGGATCAAATTCAGATGAAAGTCAAAATCTGGTTCATGTGCTGCAGCTGTTCCCTCCCATGTTTCTTCTACTCTGGCCTTTTTTTCTTTGAATCTTATGCCATTCAGGAAATTTTCCATTAAATAAAAAGAAGAGATCAGACAGAAAAGAGGGATGAAATTCCGAAGAATATCCATCCCCTTGCCCGATCTTTCCTGTCGCTAATTTCAGCTTCCAAAGTCAATTCCTGTATGAATCGACATTTTGGCTTTCTCATCGACAGTTTCCATAGATCATAGTTAATATATATATATATATTTCGATTCAAAACCAAGACAGCGAAAGATAAAATTGAATGATTGATATACTCGATAAACAAATCGAAACCTGATTTACTTGCTGATAATTGAAACTTCAAAATCTGAATAGATCGATCGAGTCGATCTATATTAAGTTTGCAGCGCGGAGTTCACCATCTTTCCGGGCTTCTTCCTCTGGCAAAGTTCACCTTCATGGGGCCGCTGAACGAACCCGCCATGGCTGTTTTTGACCCACCCTTGCAATGCAAGTAACCTCCCTCTCGGATCCTAACGATGAATTTTTTTTTTTTTTTTTTTTGTTTAAAGTACCATTTTCACCTAGAAGTATTCGCATAATGGACCCCAATTGTCCAGTTATATCTTAGCACGTGACAAAAAAATTTCGCTTTTTAAAAATATTTTAATTCTGTTTTGTGTAGCGTACAATGAAAAATTAAAAAAATGAAAAACTAAATCAATCCAAACCCGTCCACTGATTTGGTTTGGTTTTTTGTTATAAAATTAGAGATATTAATTTATATTTAGAGAAAATAAAACAAAAAGTATTGTTTCATATTGAATTTTACCTCAAAAAAATCAATCAAAACCAAACCGAGTATATCATTTACCTTTTTAGTTTTTAGTGTTTAAATTATTATAGTGCATATAAATTTATTATTTAAATAAAAGATCAATATTATGAAGTGTGTATATTTTTTATTTAGAAAGTGTCAAGAAAAAAATAAAAAATGTCCAATTTCAATCTACAAAAAAAAAATGGACCAAACTTTAATTTAAAATTAGCAAAAAGAACCAATTCAAACCAATATTGAAAATAAAAATTGAAATTTGGAAGAAAAGATAAAAATGTCAAAAACGGATAACCAGACTATAATAAGCAAAAACCAATCCAATAGTTTTGTTCTTTATTGGACATAGGTTTGGATCTTTTCTTTATAAAATAGATTTATTTGGTTTGGTTCTTAGTTGACCGTAAAATTGACGACAAAATTGAATCGACTATCACCCCTAATTTTATGTATAATAAAAATCAAATGTATAAAAATGAGTGTTTTATTGTAATTATTCAAATTATTAGTTTTAAAGTATCTCAACTATAACAACTTAACTTAACTAACTTAAGTTTGAAACTAATTAAATTTTGAGTTGACCCTTTAACAATGGAGGAACAACTAAAAAGTTAAAATAAAATTATTGTTTTTCTCATTTTCATGCTGTCAAATTCGAAACTTACAACTAAATTTTCTAATACATATTGAAGATTAGTTGAACTTTGGTCCCTTTGTTATATTGCAAATTAAATTTCGAGGAGATTTAAATCATGACAACAATTTTATTATCATTGTTAATTTTTTAGATTTATTTGTATTATATAATGTAAGCTTTTGATAAAACCTTTTTAATACATTTTGTGCCTATTTTTTTTTATATTATATTACTAAATTATATCTAAACCATAAAAAGAGGGGGAAACAAGAAATGAGAAGTATTTATTAAAAAAAAATAAAAAATAAAAAATAAAATTGTTTTTGTTTAATTTGTTAAAAAAAAAATGATTATCAAACATATTCTTATTTTTAGAATTTATAAAACATAAATATTTGCAAAATTGGTCTCTATGATTTGGATAAAATTATAATTTAGTTCTTATGGTTTTTGGAGTTATGGCTATCCGTATGGTTTGAATGGTCTTTTGTCTACTAATGTCCAAGATATTCTAGTTGAATCTGGAAGTTATTCTTCTTCTCAATGAAGAATCTTCAAACCTTTTAGAAATCATTTGGATTGATAGAATTGGGATGAGAATAGGCATGGGATACACATCCTCTTGTTTCGTACAAGTTTTGAAATTTTAGCATGGAAATAAGTTGTTCTCATGCATTGTTTATATAGGAAGATACTCATCCAAAAGTGTAGGTTTTCCTGATGATCACCATCTCTCATCTTTCAATACATGAGTTTATTATTTTATTTTATATATTATTAAAATTAATTAAAATATGAATATTAAATTTATAATTTAGAAAATTATAATAAATTAATTAATTAATCATATATGTATGCACTTATTTTTTTTTCAATAAACCGTAAATAAGTAATGCATTAATACTATCAATTCATTAATAAATTTTATATGTAGCTAATTAATTATCATTATGATTAATATTTTATAAGATTATTTTATAATAATTATAATTATTTAGTCATTGATTAATTATAATTAATTAATTTTTATTCGCAAAATGTTATATTTGTTTTTACAAACTAATTTTGATTGTTTTATTAATTAATATATCATAATTATATAAATTCATCAAATTGATATATCAAATTATGTAATCAAGTAACTTAAATTATAAAATACTCATTTTACAAATACTTGTAATTAATATTTTTATTAATATTATTATTTGATTGTTAAATAATTAATTTTGCTTAAACTTTGGATTGAATTTATTGTTTATCAATTAATCTATTAAAATTTTATAGAGGTGTCCATGATTAATTTTATAAATTAAATACAAAAATAATTTGTTTCCATAAAATTCTGATAACATTCTCATGCACAATCATAGTAATTTTTAATTCTCATCAATCTTATTCTCATGTTTTTTATTCTCAAGCATCCTTAATTCTTTGGCATCTATAAAAAACTTAAACCAAACGACCGCTTAGGAGTGTTTGTTTCAAAGGTTGGGATTGGATGGGTTAGGCATCCTAAGTCCATCCCTTGTTTGGAGCAAGAATCTAGGAAGTCTTGGCTTCTTACATATTTTCCCATGGGTTTGAATAGTAAACATTATTCAAACTCATGAGCTACACTTTTTTTTTTCTCCTCTAATTTAATTTAGGAAGTTTGTCGGCCAACTTCCAAAACCACCTCAGGTGACCGCCATTAGTCAACTCCAGCAGCTACCTCTGGCGACTCCTCCCCCTCCCCCCGCGGGCAAACTTCCGGTCACCAACTCCGTCGGCCAACCTTGAAAAACATGAATAAAAGGCTAATTGCATTGGACTTTTAGGGATAATAATTAGGTGTATAGCAACATTTTTAAAAAATTGCAAATATAACAAAATTTATCAATGATACTCTATCACTGATAGACTTTTATCAGTGATATGGCCTATCATTTATAGACCATGCTATTAATATAGTCTATCACTGATAAACTTTAAAAGCAAAATCTAAATTTTGCTATATTTGCAATTTTTTTGCATTGTGCTATATCTGCAAATACTTTGAACCTGATTGCTATATTTGCAATTACCCTTTAATAAAAACATTCTTAGTATATAACAAATTAAACAAACTTGTATATAAAAACATTTTAAAGAAAGAGTTGTCAAACACGTGTGTGTTTTTATTTTAAGGAGTTTTAACCAAAATTGTTTAAATAAAAATAAATTTTTGAAAAACATTTTTTTCTAAGTCATTCCAAACAAGCAATTGGTTGCAATTGTATAATTAGATATATTTATTTAGAATATATGTGTAGAAAACCCTAATTTAATCTAATAATATTTTCCTTTTTTTTTTATTGGTCAATTTAACTAGCTTGAAGACTCAGAATCATTTTTTAAATGTGAAGTTTAAAATGTTGAAAACAACTTAGTGACCAAATAAAAATCAAAACTCAAAATTTATGATCTTTTATTCATAAAAATTATAATTTTTCAATAATTGAATTTAATATAAAAATACTAGTTTATTTCAATTTTAAGTTAGCATATTATGCTTAAAAAAAAAAAACAATCATTTTCAAATTAGTTAAAGTGACAAAAGCCTACGAAATTTTATAGTAAAATTAAAATATCAAATTATTAAAATAATAAATTAAATAAAATTATAATTTTAGTCAAAATTTCTATTTTAAAATTCAAGAAGAAAATTATTATTCTAAAACTTTTAGTTTGTTTTAAACTTAACTATATTAAAATAATTAAGATTACAAGTTTAAACTAATCTAAAATCTAACCACTAATTGAATACAAGAAAATATTTTACAAACTCAAGACTTATAACTCTGCACTTCATTTCCAGGCTTTCTAAGCATGCACTCCAAACACGGCTTTCTTAAACCCATGCTACCTAAATCTCTCAGTCTAATCTCCAAGCTTAACATTCACAGGCTCAAGATTCCAGACCTATGCGCCAAATGCCCCTCAGAGGTCATTTTCTCTTTTTCTTTCTTTCTTTTTTTTTTTTTATTGGGGAAGTAAAGTCTATGAAAAATGAATTGGAGTTTGTCTCCTTCCCACATGTGCGGCAATGCCACAATTTCCTTGCCCATTCCCTAACAAGTAGGGCATTGGAATAGCAAGTTTATGCTTTTCTTTTTTCCCCTTACTTCGAATGATTTATTTTGTTATTGTCTTGTAATGTAATTTTGCAATTGGTTATAGTTGTTTTTCTAAAAATAATAAGAAATAAATAAAATATTCATAAAACATTCCCTACAATAAGACTATTTAGGATAGTTTTATTCAACCATAATAATTAAATTCTAATTAGTGATTAAATTCTAACTTTCTCCAAATTATAGGATTGAATTTTAGAAACAAGTGTAAATACAACAATCAAGTCCAAAGTATTAATATATATAACACAACATAAAAGAATTTGAAAATATAGCAAAATTTAGAACTAACTCTCATAGTATATTAATGATAGACCATATTGCTAATAAGAATGTATCACCGTTAGATTTTGTTATATTTGCAATTCTTAAAAAATATTGTTTAATTATTAACTATAAGATGTTGTCAACTGCAATTATCCTAAATTTAAAAAAATTTAATTTTAACCAAACAGGGATTAAATGCCCAATTAGGACTGCAGTGCTCTGAGAGGTCCATTGGCAACAAATTACGGCCCAATATTAAAGGCCCAAATAACGGCCCATAATTGGTGACGCTAGAGCATGCGTCTGTTTAGAGTCACGACTCACGAGCAGTCGGCGCCGGGTTTATTTTGTTACCTGCCGTGCCTTCTTCATATTTTCTCTTCAAACCGTCATATCGTTTTTCTTCGTTTTTTCTCCTCTCTATATCGGCTGATTGTTTCGTTTCTCAGAATCGACTGATTGAAGTTCGAATCAGAACTTAGCGTCAGAGATTAGGAAGAGAAAAGATGCCGGGGCTAACCTGTAATGCCTGTAACAAAGAATTTCTAGACGTCGAGGAGCAAAAGCTTCATTACAAGTCCGAATGGCATCGATACAATCTTAAGCGGAAGGTCTTCTTTCTACTTCTCTATGTAATGATTGTGTTATGTTGATAATTGAGACCAATCGGTTAGGTTTTCTATTGCCGCAGTGGTTTTATGGGGTTTGTTCTTGAGATGGAATCGTTTTTTTTTCCCCCTTTTGGTTACTAATTTTGTGCTCCTTTCTGTTTGGGTATTGGTTTTTGCTTCCTGAGTAGCTATCCTTGCCTGATGATTTCGATTCGGTCTTGGTGTGAATATTTGACATGTTCTGTTTTGGGTATGAATATACAAAATTCCGATCAGTACGTTTATTATTATTTTTATTATTTTTATGAAGTCCAGCTGAAATGATTATTCTAAAGCATTATTCGCGTTTTGAGATGGTTAGTTTCGATTCTAGTGCCCGAGCTGCTGTATTAGACAGTTTTAGGGAATTGGCCTTAAAGGGATTTGAGCTTTTGTAGCAATTTTTAAAAAGTTAGACGTTGTTTTTAGGGTTCCTCTGATGGCTAGAGTAACAGCTTCTTTTTGTTTGTTGTATCAAAGCTCTTTTGTGTATGTAATATCTCACCATTAAGGCTTAAGATCACTTTTATTGAAAATTTTGCTAAATAGGCATGTTCTGTTGTTGATTGTGATGACGGTATAGGATCGCTTTTAGTATCTTATTATTTAAGAAAGTAATAGTAGATGGAGGATTGAATTCTCGTTTTTCTTTATTAAGTTTGCTTTAAGTATAATGGGTAGTTCTATATTAAATCGTAATGTTATTAATAAATGGTTATACATTTTTCTCGTCTGAATTGAGGTGAGGGGCTACCATTAGCCCGTTAAATTATTGAAGTTGCTTAAGTTATATCCTGGAAGCTACAGAGTCTTATAAATATACATACAAGAAATCTCCATTTTGGTGCTTAAACTCATTGATTGAATTTAATCGTGGAAACAAATTATCACATAGCGTGGACAGTGGTGTTGGTCAATAGTGGGAGTTATGGTGTGCATATTCTGGAAGCATGACATGCGTTATATATTTACTAGCAAACAATGGTCAATGGGAAAAGCACACGGTGTGCATTCAGGGGTTAATTTTCCGTTGCTATTTACCATAGCAAATACATGTAAATATCAGCATATAGATCTTCCAATATTTTCAAATGCTGGTTCTTTTATTTTCTTCCTGAAAATTAGACGTAGATACCTGAAGATATTGTTATTTAGGATTCTAATTGGTGTCCTTGGTGGTGGTTAAGTAGTATTGTTCTAAAGTATAATAGATTTCATATCTTGTTGAAGATACTTACAAGGCCATAGGCATTCGAAGGAATAATAATTTTGTTGATCTTGCTGTAGTATTTGAGTGTTTTGGAAGTGTCTCTGGACAGGATGTATTTCTTTAATATACACCCTTTTTATAGCATTTATCTAATTATCTTGTGAATACATCAGGTAGCTAATGTTCCTGGGGTTACAGAGGCATTGTTTTTAGCTAGACAATCTGCTGCTGCTGCACAAGAGAATGCCAAATCAAGAGAGACCTCAATGTTATACTCTTGTGGTCTTTGTAGCAAAGCTTATAGGAGTGCCCAGGCTCATGCCCAACATCTTAAATCTAGGAGTCACATCATCCGAGCTTCGCAAGGAGCACATGATCAAGAAGTTGAAAAGCCAATAATTAAGCCCCTTCCTCAGCGAATCTCCAACAAGGCACCCCAACAAAGTGAGGAGGAAGAAGAGAGCGAGGAGGAGTGGGAAGAAGTCGATCCTGACGAAGACATGGTTGATGGAAATGAGGAGGAGGAGGATGATATTGATGACATTGAGGTGGACTTGGATCCATCATGCTGCTTCATGTGTGATCTAGAGCATGATACCATTGAAAGCTGCATGGTCCACATGCACAAGCAACATGGATTCTTTATTCCTGACGTTGAATATTTGAAGGATCCAAAAGGCTTCCTTACATACATCGGCCTGAAGGTGTTAAACTGAGATACCCATTTTTTCTTTTTTTCTTGTTCTCTTTTCTTCTTTGTGCTCAATAAAATCAGAAGTTGATTTACTTCTATTTTCATTTGTCCAGGTGATGAGGGATTTCAGGTGTCTGTACTGCAATGATAATTGTCTTCCTTTCAGCAGCTTGGAAGCTGTTAGGAAGCATATGGAAGCAAAAAGCCATTGCAAGGTGCATTATGGTGATGAGGACGAGAATGAAGAAGTAGAATTGGAAGAATTTTATGATTACAGCAGCAGGTGCTTATCCTTCTGTTTCTTGAATTTTCAGTTCTTACAGCTCCAAATAAACACGGTTCCTGAGTTGAGTTTGCTCTACATTTTCTATGATCTTTGTCATATAGTTACGTTGATGGAAGTGGCAACCAGCTCGTACCGGCAGGGGCTCGAGACAATTCTGTCGAGTTTGGTAGTGGTGGAGCTGAGCTCATCTTAGTTCAAGGAACCAGCGAGCAGAAATCGATCAAAACACTTGGTTCCAGGCAATTTCTGCGTTATTATCGCCAAAAACCACGACCATCTCCTGCAAATGATGCAGCCATGACTGCTGTATTGGCAGCAAGGTATGTTCTGATCTTTTACCATGAGAGCCTATAGCCCTAATATAAAAATATCAACTTATACCCCTAAATTTTAGGAATTGTATCAATTTCTCCAAATTAATAATTGCATCAATTTAAGCCTTGAAATTTTGTGTAGGTGTATCAATTTACACCCTCTATTATGTTCAGTTTTGGGAAAACCTAGTATGAAACTTATAATTATATCAATTAAACCCCTAAATTTTCATAAATAAATCAATTTAGTCTCTTATTCATTTTCTTTGAGAATTGTTCATGCATTTATTCTAATCGTCCATTTTGTGAAATCGGTATTTTGAAGAAGTCTACACACATTTGAGAATCAATGCATGGATGATTTTCAAAGATAATTGTAATAAAATGTCTATATTGATTGGCTTATGAAAATTTGGAGTTTAATGGACTCAAATCATAAGTTCTGCAAGATACTAGATGAAAGAAATCCAGAGAAAGGAATGTGTAAATTGATACACTTATGGAAGTCCGGGGTTTAAATTGATACAATTATTTGTTCAAAGTTTTGATCGATACTACCCTGAACTTTAGGGACATAAATTGATATTAGCTCTAAATTATATTTGTATTAAAACCAACCTGTTCTGATAATGGTGGGTGAAGTGGAAAAGAAAAAATCCTCAATGATCAAGGAGCACCTTTTGTTATGAGCTCGAAATCGAAACAATATGTTATTATTGATTGAATCAAGGAAGTTGATGGGTGTACAAAACGTTGATGAGAGCTTATAATTTTGAGCTGCAGGTACAGGAGCATGGGATTGGCAACAGTCCAGTCAAGAGAAAAGATGATCAGGATGAAGGTAATGAAAGAAATGAATAGAACTGGGTTGGAAGCTATGCGAACCAAAATCGGATTGAAGAACAACGTAATCCGAAACCTTCCTAAGAATGTTCCATATTAGATTGGTATTTTAGTAGCCTTACATTACATTACGTTGTCTTTAAAATCCAAATGCTTATGATGGAAGAATAATCGGCTCTAACAGGGTGCAGTTTTAAGTGTTGTGTTGTGTTGTAATCTGGGACCTTTTCTGCCTCGATTCTCTTAAACACCACAAAGTTTTGTTTATCTATTTAGTTGATGATAAGTTATAATTACTTCTTTTTATGGTTGATATGCCATTTCAATTTTAGTTGCTTTTTATTTTTCCCTCCATATTTTGAAAAACGAATGCTAGGAAATAAAAGCAAGTGTGAATTCTGAAATAAAATACTCGGTTTTAGCATTTACCATCCAATAGCCATTTTAAAATTGGATAACATGCTTCGATAATACATGAGCTCAAGTTTATTTGAAAATGTTCCTACATTCTAGAATCTAGATACACAACGAAATGAGTTATTCTTGGTAGGAGAATTTCAACCACGGATTTTTTATTGTTAGCATAGCATGTTTTATATATTTATAGAGCTGATATTTGTTCGAATTTATTAATATATGAGCACCAATTCAAATTTTATGTCATTTGGGAGGCATCGCTGGGCAATAAAGGGATGCAAACCATAAATAAATAAATAAATAAATATATATATATATATATATATATATATATATATATATATATATATATATGGGCGTATAGCAGACTATACTCTTGGAAAAGGTTCCAAATTACAGGTTTATGCATATGTGTTTTTTAAGTTTTGATTTTATATTTAATAAATTTTAACTTTTTGAAAATTTTGCAACTAATAAAATCTTTTATTTTCATTTGTGAACTTTTAGTTTCATATCTAATAAATTAAAGATTTTTTTAAATTTAATTAAACTAAAACAAAATTAAAATTTGTCTAATAAACGAATTTTCAATCTTACAGTTAGTTGATCTATGGATTTTCATAAAAACCCATGTACACACCGAATATTCAATAAGAATCATAAAAAGTATTAAAAATTTAGAAACCAATTACAAATTTACACAAATTTCAAAATTTACAGTTTAACATTAGAGTTTTAACAAGTTTTTGAGAAAAAAAATTCTAAAAATGGATTTTAAAAACCCATGGAAAAGATCTCTGTTTTTTTTTTTTTTTAATTTTAAGGAAAAAAAATCAATTGGTACTCCTAACTCGGAATTGTGTTTTATTACATAAATCCCTAAACAATTAATTGATAGAGAGAAAAAAAGAAAGAAAATGGTGACTGACGATTAGTGACCAAACGTGCGATGGTCAATGGAAGTTAGCACTGGGGAGATGGAGCAATAGTCAACCACGAATGGTGTGGAGTTGGTAAAAGAGAGATGTTGGGAGAAAGAAAGATAGAGAGAAAGAAAAAACAACCGACAACCGAGCCAAAGCTACAGTAGGGAGGTAGAGCAGTAACCAACAGCAGATGGTGTAGAGCAATATTGACTATTTTTAAGAGAGATGTTTGGAGGGAGGAGGGTTGTTGCTTTTGAAGGAGAAGTCTTTTTTTTTTCTTTCAAAGTGTATCATTTTAATTGAAGTATATCAAGTGTACTTAGATGTGTCAAGTGAGATATATTTTTAAATCATGAGTTGTGCTTGTTTTTTAACTATTTTTTTGCAAAATTAAAAAGTTTGGGCTACTTGTCTGATATCAAGAATTTAATTTGCGATTATGCAACCAGCCTATATATGTGTGTGTTGTATGTCGGCCGAAAATGTCACGAAACGATGAGCTAGTCACTAACAATCTAAAAAGGCTAAGGCACTTTGCAATCTAAAACAATCTTAAAAAGCTCAAAAACGCTATTTTTACAAGCCATTCCAGAACACTGCAGGAAAAGAATCAATAAATTTGATATACATATAGTGCATATTCCCTTAGAAATTACATACTCGACCTCTAATTTCCACTACTATAGGTGGGGCTCAGATGGTTACCGTTTTCTGCGTATAGCTCTTCCACTATAAATAATATAGCTCATCCAAAATTATGCCAAGGAGTTTGTTTTACCTCAAAATACAACCTATTTTGTGTTGTTCCATTATTCAGGATCTCCAATTAGTTGGGTTACAATGCCGACAGCTATGGTTCTACCCATCGCTCTCAAAAATACCCGCCCGAGAGCTCGACTAGTTGAGAATGCTTCAACACAAACTGGGCTTTGTAAAACGACCTAATAACAAAGAAAATAGAACATGTCAGCCTGCAAATTGATGGAAACAGGAAGTGTTACGAGAACTTGGTTTTCACCTCAATCACTGCACTTTGTTTAGCACTGAGACAACGCGGTGCCTTCTTCGTGACCTTTCCCGTCTTGGAATCGAGTAATGACACTATCCTTGAAACTCTAGCAGCCTCCTTCATGTGGTGTATATGAATTTCCAACTGTTCATTTTGAGAAATGGGATTAATCCCAATACTGAAAGGGACGAATATAATAGTATCAGACAAGAATCGATTGCCGTAGGCAGAATCTGCACCTGAGATCCTATTAATATCGGTGTTGCAAATTCCAAGGTGAGAATCTTCAATTCCAAATGTCTTGCAACAGCAACAGGAAAATCAGGATGGCATAGGACGCCCCCAGCCATCACGCTACTTGCTTCAACTCCTTGTAGAGAAACAGTCACATTGTCCCCCGCTCTTGCTATTTTGCAAGCCTGAGAATTGCGTTCTAAAGTGCGGACGGTTGCTTTATCTCCAGATGGCATGATAAGAACCTACAGGACGTCAAGAAACAGACAACTATGACATTTTAACTTTAGAAGTTTGAAAATTATTTTTCATGACAGTATATGGGGCCAGCTTTAGACCTTGTAAGTAAGAATTGAAAATTTGATCTATACCCTGAAAACTCAGCCTAGAAGCAGAGCATGTACCTTAGATCCAGATTGGAGAGCTCCAGCTTCCAGTTTGCCACAGGCAGACACTTGTCCCAGTGAAAGTGATCTAACTACATCACATATCGGCATAAGCAGTGGCTTACAGAATTCTCGAGTGGGTGGTTGAAGGGAATCAATCGCCTCCAAAAGATTAGGTCCACGATACCTGCATACAAATTACTGTTTGTGAAATCAATTGGACAAGCAAAGACATCTGAAAAAGTAGAGATGCAGTTAAACCCCCCAAAACTTGTGAAAACCAACCCAACCAACAAAACTGACTGACCGAGTATTTCCCCTAATATTTGTCAATAGAACTGAGAAGTGACTGGTGATTACAAATACAATGACGAAACACCATTTCCAAGTAGCTACAATAGAGTTAGGTCTCACAAAATTCATTTAGCAAAACCTCTCTATCAAACAAATTTCTTTACAGCGCAAACCTAACCGAGTTCCAAAGTCCTGCAAGTCCTTAATCAGATAGTCCCCCACCCCCCACCCCCCTTTTCTGTCTTCCCTCCTTTTTCTTTGTTTAATTTAACTATAGAAATGACATTAATGTTCGATAAACAGTCAGAACACCTTCAACAAGCCATATTTCAAGAAGTTCCAACTTTCTTTCAGAATGAACCCCCACTATCATGTTGACTTAGTACGGGGTAGGGGCCAAGAGATTTCAAACTATCAAGCTCCTTCACTGCCTTGAGGATTCCCTCTTACCGAAAGGGAAAGCTTTCAAGCCACCAACTCCAACTAAAGTTGATAGGATCACTGAAGATTTTGAAACAGACTTTTGGGTACCATGTGCCGCAAGCAATGTCGGAAAAGAGTTAATTACATTGCCTTTAATCTGAAATTTGATTACTTTTTCACCCAAATGGGACAAAGCTGGGATCATATTATTTCTTTTCTAGAGGAAGTCCATGTGTAGAAAAGATAAGAGCTCTAATCCCCCTACTTTTAACTATGCAGTTGCAACCTTAGATTTTTAGCCAACATCTCTTCTTCTCTTCTTCTTCTTCTTCTTCTTCTTTTTTGCAGCCAACATCATTCTTTCATATACAATCCAACAACTTAGACTAGTAGTTCTTCCTAGCCACCCCTTGATCGCTATCTTAACCTCTGTCATTCCTTCCATGCGCATGCCTTCTTAGGTACTTTCTCAAATCTCAAACGTCACTCAACTTATTTCCTATAGTATTTGTTTTCTCCAAGTACAAGATAGCCAAGACGCAAGCCTCAAAATATTCTCCTTTTTGTAGGAGCCCACCACAAATATTGTGTTAGGATCCCCAATCCGATTCCTAACGAGTAGCTGCACAATAAACCAACCGAATTTGTGCACAAAATAGGCCAAACAGAACACCAATAATAGCGATATATTGATGTAAATAATGATTAC
Organism: Citrullus mucosospermus; assembly: GCA_030954485.1. NCBI lineage: Eukaryota > Viridiplantae > Streptophyta > Magnoliopsida > Cucurbitales > Cucurbitaceae > Citrullus > Citrullus mucosospermus. The sequence continues at coordinate 28,019,573 of CM062059.1, read as the reverse complement.
TAACAGTGGGTCTCAAACAAGAACATCAATAAGAGATGAAAACAAAAAAGCAAGAAAACACTAGGAATCGCCTGGAGGAAGCTGTTTCTCCTCCACTTGAGCGCTGAGCCAATTCTTCGATGAGGTGCCTGTCACTTTCCCTCCCCATAAAACATTACCTTGCCATGTACACGTTGCTTAATCCTCTAACCGTTTCTCAACCTCTTTTCCCTTTTTACCCCTGCACATATATGTTTTAAACACCTAGGGTCTAACATATTGCTACAAGAGAAAAATAATATTCCGCCAGAGCAGATCGAAGGGAGTAAGAAAAAGCTACCCTATTTATTCATATCAAAAGGAAATGATAAAACATCACAGACTCCTTATTCAATCAATCTTGCATCAAATGGTTGAAAGGAAGGAATGCATGTGAAACTCACCAGGACAAAAATTGAACATCAGAAGGGGCAGTCACTAGATTCTGATTTGCCATGGCACTCAATGGAATCCAAGACAATGATGAATCTTTATAACCACATGAACGAATAAAGGTTCCAAGTTGCAGCTTAATAAATTCATATCGATCTTTGGAGTACTCCACCACATCCATTTTGTTAACTGCAACAATAATCTGATCTACACCAAAGCTCCTGATTAATTGCACATGTTCCCTTGTTTGCCCCTTTGAACCATCCATACCAGCCTCAAATGCACCAACAGATGCATCTATAACAAGAACCGCGGCATCAGCTTGTGTGGCCCCAGATATCAGGTTTGGAACAAAATCTTTATGGCCTGGGGAATCGAGCACAACAACATGATATCTTTTAGAATCAAAATAAGCAACACCAACAGTCATAGTTATTCCTCTCTCTCTTTCTTCTGCACTCTCATCCAGTGCCCAGGCATAAGCAAAGGAACCCTTGCCCTAAGAAAAAATACCAATTGTCATTTATTAAGTACAAGCTAAATGAAAAATGCACAAGCTTTTTTTTTTTTTTTTTTACCAGGGACTTCGCCTCTTTTTCATATTTGTGCATTTCCTTTTGGGATACACGTCCCAATAGGTGCAGCAGTCTTCCTGAGAGTGTAGATTTTCCAGAATCAACATGACCAACCTGCAAAATGTTGAATAAGATATTATTTATGTACCATTCTATAAATCCACAAAAAGACCTTAAAAAGAAACCTCAAAATAATTCATGAGACTGTTTGCAGTTATACGAAGACTTACTATAGCAAGATTCAGCTGAGTCAGCGTGTCTACAGCTTTATCAGGTAGCATCCATTTATCATGCTTATACTGCGCATTTGACGTTTTTCCTAGCCCACTAATATAATTTGCATAGGCAGATTTGACATTTAGAACCATGTTGTTCAAACCACCGGCAAGACTTTGGGGCTTTTCCTGCTCGACAGAAGGGTTGGGGCTCTCATCCATGCTGCCAAATTTGCCTGCTGACTTTGATGTGGAAGTGCTTGACGACCGGTTATCACGTGGTTGTAAATTTTTTGTTACACTAATTGATGCACTGTGTTCTTCATTAACCATTGTACTTTTACCAATTGATATCCCTGATTTGTCTGAACTTTTGGTACTCAACTGTGTATCTCCTATACTGCCTGATTTGCTCGTTGGCAATACAGTAGATGAGCTGTGTGCACTTTTTGAAGTCAATGCTGCATTATTTGCAGATTTCTTGGTGATGTCTGAAGATAATATTGAAGAGTTGAAGTTGTTGTGGCTGACTGCTATAAAAAGGGGAATCAACAACAAGACAAACTTCATTCAGATGGCAACATTGGGAGCATAAATACAAAGATATATTTTGCTTAACTGAGACTCAGGAAGACTGAATAACCAACCACGGAAATAGAAACATTGGAACAGAAAATCCATCCTTCTAACAGAAACCAAGTTCAAGTTGACAGTCACAACCAACCACTAGATGACACATTTTGAAGCCTAATTTAATCCTAATATCAATGAATACCAAAAGATGTCACAATGTTGTGGTCCGTTCCAAAAGATGTCAATGAATACCAAAAGATGTCACAACGCTGTGGTACGTTGGATATCAGATTATAAGTATATGGCGATAATTAAGCAATGGAGTTGACAAAATAAAATTGACAAACATAAAGAAAAAGCGTTAGCATTAGAGTAATTCTTTTATTTTCCAAAATGATACTTTGGTTCCATCATCTCCAGCATAAGTTAAATGATAAATAATCCAGATCCATCATTCTAGAGCAATTGTTTTTAATTTGGTGCCAAAAGCCATAACATGTAACACACCAACATTCTGTGAGAGCTTTAGATGTCTTCAGAGTTTAGAAACTTGTATATGAATGAACCGACCTTGAACTTGAAAATAATTATCCAGAAAGACTTCAGCACAGAACCAAGTTATTGAAAGCCAAAAGGGGGTAATCAATCGTTTATGAGACCAGAATAAGAATTTTTTTGGAGATGGCATCCATTAGCTCCAAAATAAGATAATGACAGAAGACGAGCCAACTAATAGTCTAATACTAACTTCAAACACTGAGGAGGTAAATTTGTCCTAGTCATTGAAGAAGACTACTGCAGGAAACAAGACCTTATAACTAGCCTCATAGTAAAGGATCAGGTGTTTTGAACACCATAATAGGCATTATTTTACTGCATAAAAGAACCACAGTAAATACAAGTTTACCCTTGTGAATGAAATGTGGGATAAAGGCATGATAACAAAAAATTTTTGACATATAAGCAGGTACCCCTCCCCCCGGCAGTTGCGCGCGCAGTGCAAGCAGGGGTCTAAAACCATCACTCACACTTCCCTGACACCCAATTCTTAGGAGGCTGGACATTAAGAAAAAGATACATAAAGTAATAACTTTAACCTAAAACCCAATAGATTCTAGCTATCCTTTATTTTCTACGAAGTAAATAGGTTCTCATATCTATGAGATGCTTTCAGCAAACAGCAATGCACAAACATCAAATCTTATAAATGTAGGTCCATGTTTTGCTTCCTCTTGGTTAAATAGAAATTTTAATTTTTGCTTCTCAACTGATACTAAAGCAACAATGAAATCTGCAGCCACCAAAAAAATACCTTTTAAACCAACTTTCGAGGAACGCAATCCATTAGAAACCACATCATCTGGGGAAGGAATGTCAAACTTGAAGGGGACTGTATCATTCCACATGAGCGAGGTTAGAAATCTAATGCCATCATGAACTGAAGATGTTGCTTAGCAAATAAAAGATAATCTTTGAGTAATTACTTGAAGATATTTTAGAGTGATTATTGTAGATCAAAAGTAAGTTGCAATGATTGTTGGATGTCTTCAGGGGATCAAAAAGTATCGTTTTAGATTTCATTATTGCTTAAAAGAAGATATTAACAACGTCATTCTGGCTCTAGGTACTGAGGAAGCAGACCACAGAATGACTTGATCTAATTTTGTGGATCCACATCTTACTGAGAAAATGGAAAAAGTGCAAACCTATATTAGTACGGAAATGACTACAGGTACTAAAAGCATTATGGAATTCATGCAAATGGCCCCGGATATTTCCAATCTTGTGGATGTTCTCTTCTCTTTCTTCCACAATTTTATCGTCCTGCTCTTGAAAATTTACAGCCCTTTTGGGTATCTGATTTGGCAACGATGCAAAGAGAGACTTGGCCATTTTGGATACTCCAGAGTCTTTGCAGATGTTCTCAACTGCATGAAAGAGATCTAATCTATGAAAGGAGAATGGGCTGGAACAAGGGAAGTTTTAAACCATCCAAAAAAGAAAGTTTTAAAAAACACTAGAGTTCTCTTGGAGCTTCTAAAATTAAACCAAATGCTGATTCCTTTACCTAATGTGATAAATCTAACTTCGACCGGTGTAATACTGAATGTGAAGAAAATAAAAATAGAGAATAATGAAAGAACGAAAGACCACGAGGGAAATAGCCACAAAACACTCCATAACGAGAGCAATGAAATCTGTTAGTACAGCACTTGTTTACCTTTAATCGGTGAACAAAATCATGTTAAAAAGATATAATTAAGTACCTGTTCCATCATCAGGAGTATTTCTGTTGTTGACCAAAGGGTTGCGCAGAACCCCACATATATCACAGACAGAAAAACTGTCTTCATTGTCGTAAGTGCAAATCGGGCATCGCCAAAGCTTATGCTCCTTTCTTTCTTCCTTAGTCTCAGGTGTTTTTTCTGTTACTGTAAACAAAATCCAAATATTTGGTATGACGGAAAAGTAATAAAATATCGTCATAGAAACGACTACTCAGAACAGAACCAACACCGGTCTACACCAAACTAATTGCTCGGTATACATACTATAGCCCGTCCCAATATCGGAGCAAGAGTTAAACTACTGTTTATAACCAGATAAGTACCCGCCAATCGTCTCTCCACCCTTCATTTTAATTGATTACATAGTGGCAATGCTCCACAAGTAAATTAGTCTGTATTATTACTTCAAACAGCTATTCAAGGAAAAGTTCGAGTAGTTGTGGAAGATGATGAAATTAAATGTTACCAGAGCGATAAGTTTGTTACCCTTTTCTTCTGCATCGAAATCGTTATCGTAATAATCGTAATCGTCGTACTCATCGTAATCTTCATCGTAATCTTCATCGTAATCTAACCCGTGGCTCACCTTGCGAGGCATTTTTCTAGCAAAAGAGGAAGATATATATATGTCAGAGATGCCGAAAGTTTTTTTTTCCAGTTAATCATTCAATCCAATCCTGAAATTTCGACATGGGACAAAATCTAGCCTACCTTGGTTATACGATTCGTTCTGAATTGATAGTATAACTACTTCATCATACAGAAATCATCTCCAGATGGCGAATTAGATAATAATCACCGCCTTTGCAACTTCAAGCAAGCAACCAAATGTATGAAAATCACTTTCCAACTCTGATCATGAGCTGCACATGCATTTCCCAATTTTTCACCTGGACGAAGCTACCCCGCGTAACATTTAGTTGTAACCAGCCGAATCGGCAATTTATCCGACTTAACCTTGTAAAATCTGTAGAACCTGTTCTTCCGACGAAATTGCATACAACGAACGAGGAATCGTGTGTTTCCAGTCCCCAACGTTCTTGGGAGAATCGAAAAAAAAGAAAAAGGTAACGCCCTAAAAATTAGGGTTTACCGGAGACGACAAGCAATCTGAGAATCTTCGTGTATCGGTACAAGTATGAGCTCGAGCTTCAAAATTCAGGCTCCTCTTCTTCTACCGTTCTACTTCCTTTCCTCCGATGCCGAGACTGAGACGAATCATGGACTATTTAGAGCTAAGGCTCGGAGAGTCAACTTTATTAGCGGGTCGGGCCCACGGCCCATGGTGTGAGTTGGTGGACCTCACAGTGTGGAAGTGGCCCAGCCCGTTTTATAACCCCAAGTCACCAAATGGTGGACAACAAAAATAGCATGGTTGTGCTTAAAAAAAATACCTAAAATAAAATTGTTTAAATTTGTAAATTTAGTCTGTATGATTTGAGAAAAAAGTTTAATCTCTATAGTTTAAAATTAGAATTTAGTCCTTATGTTTTGTTTTGATAAATCTTCATAAATAGTCATTGAAGTAGGGACTAAATTCTAACTTTTCTCAAATCATAAAAACTAAATTCTAATTTTATTCAAATTATAATTTAAAAAATAATAATATATCGCTAATTTTTTTTATTTATCCAATTGTACCTAGGTGGGAAAGTGGAGTCGAGTATAAAATATAAATCTCGTGGTAGATAAAAAGGTATCGAGTGCTAATTTTATCCACCCATCCCAAACTTGATGATTCAAAATGGACAAGTGCACGTAGTATGAGACCTTCCTTAACATGGGAAGGTGTAGAAGAAAATGTCATTTTCAATTAAAAGTTATGTAGGACTTGCCTTCTTCAACTTCATGGAGTATTTGAATCCCATGAACCTTTCATTTTGAATTTCCAAGCGAAAACTTCTTTCTTGTAAAGCCCTTTGTTGTGAATCATAAAATATCGTTTATGTTCTCATTTGTCTAGTCATATAAATTCTTAGTCTAGTTACCACCTACAGTTGTCACCATGAATTATGGGAGCAAATACATCTACGTCATAAGGTGATGGAAAACTTATTATTCGAATTATATACCATTGATTAATGTCTTCAAGATTCAATCGAATGTTCGCGACCAAGACTAAGAGGAAAAAACAAATGCTTAAGTTCCAACTTTCAAAATTATCGATTATTCAATTGAAACCTAGCATTTCAATATATACAAAAAAAAAAAACAACAATTCAACAAGATGGTTGCTGTTAAATTCAAATTAACATATTATAAATTTGCAAAGATACATAAAATTTTAAAAATATATGAAAACCAAATACATTAAGGTTAACAGAAGAGAATTCAACTCTGTGTCAATCTCAAGGATACAAAATTGACACGCTAAGCTCATATACTACAATCTAAAATATCGTTAAAAGACAAATTTAGTCTCAACGATATATTTTTTGAATAGAAGATAAAAATTGGACGCCTTGATTGTAAATAACCATATAAACCAAGTTATAATTGAAAAAATAAATCATCACGTTCCTCTCTTAAAAATACTTGCAAAAACACTTAGAGTATTTCTCATTTGCAATGATTAAAATATTGATGTTAATAACAATATCCATATTTCAATTTCATAAATACGTTGACGGATATATCGACAAAGTATTGATATCGATCGATAGTTATGTAAGTCATTGAAATTATAAAATATATTTAGATTAATAATTATATTGTTTTTATTCCCAAACTAAGTTATGGATATTATTATTAGTATTATTTTTCATATTGAACTAAATAGATGACGTTTTTTATGTTTTACGAGTATTTATTAAAGGTGTTAGAGTTATTCGTGGATATTCAATATAAATCTTGAATCATTTTATTTAGAGACATATCAACATATCAACAAATATTTTCATCCCGGGTCATCCGTCATTATCATTCTTGTTTTTAATAGATATTTCTTATAATTTCCAATTTGAGTAAACTAGGTTAAAACAGGGCCAGCCCATAAATTTACATCTTGGCGGACCATTGAAACAGGGTCAGCCCATAAATTTGCATGGATAGAAGCGAGAGAGAGATTGGGCTCTGCAGCTCACAAGAACTGGCGGGAAATCTAGCATCAATGGCGGGAAAACGGAAAGCTTCTACTTCATAAGTTCATATTTGCATCGCAAATTTTTTTTCATCTCTCAACTGTTGATTGTTCATCGAGTTATCACTCACAGGATTTGGAAGAATGTTCTCCAGTACCCAGTTTGATTCCGCCAGCGGATTTACGTCTTCTCAGTCCAATGAATCCTCTACAACGAAGGTAAGTCACTGCTTCAACTTCTAAATTTCTGCTGGATTGATAGAGAATTTTAAAATTAATGCATAGAATTAGCTCTCAATGGATCAATACTCCTTAAAGTTGTTGGATAGCAATCCAGTGAGAGCAAAACCGAAAGTGCAAACCTAAATCGTTTTTAGTTCGCTGGAACGATGATCGGAACGGTGTTAAAATAGAAGAAACGGGGATCAAATTCACTTGTTTTATACTGTTACTTTCGGCTGTAGACATACTTTTGTTTGTCGAATTTGTGATATTGGATAAATCATGAGAGGAAATCGTGAATAAAATGGCATTTGACGACTGTTCGTTACATTTTATTCCATTTTCCCTTTTTCATATCTTTTTAACTACTGCACGCAGAGTCGAGAATCGCCGGGCTTGGTTCCGGTAACCGTGAAACAGATTAGCGAAGCTTCACATTCTGGCGAAGAGAAGGCCAACTTTGTAATCAACGGCGTTGACATTACAAATGTATATTTCCTCGCCTTATCTCTCAATTTTATAAACTGCTATGTATTATTTAAAAATGATTACAAGAAAATGCTGTACAGAATCAAATTTATCTTAATTTTACCTGGCAATGTAGTAATGGTTTTTTTTTTGGGCGGTTTAGTCGCTGTTAGATTCTTTTACCCATTAACCTATAGAAGCATGAACATTATGTAAGCAGAGTGTCGGATATTGCAATGCCTAGGGGAGGTTGTGTATTTCAGTCTTTACATCATATAAATGTTAATTGTAACAAACAATCGTCAAATGTTAGAAATTTTCTTGAGTAATTGTTAATGTATAAGCAACATGTAACTTTTCCCTTCATGACAAGTATCGAAACAGTCTGTTGATGAACATATTCCTGATTGGCTCCTCCAGATTTGATCATTGGCGTGTATTACTTGTAGACTTATAGTTTTTAAGCTTCTACTAATCCTTTGCCTTTTCATCTGATTTGCCATGCACATAGACTCTCATTCATTTTTTAGTGTGAGGATTTCTCATGCTGTACTTGTAAATTCTCTTTGTTGTAAGTACTGACATTTTAGTTATTGGAAAAGGTTACAGTCGTTGGGAAGGTATCAGAGAAAGCTGAAAGGAATACGGACATCACATTCACTATAGATGATGGAACAGGAACAATTGGTTGCAAAAGATGGTATACTGTTGCAGTTGCAATCTTTCTAAACCTTTTAACTAGATCTTCATTCTAGTCGTGTATCTGCTCCATTTTGCTGAAGAATGTATGTCAAAATTTATTCAGGGTAAACGACACTTTTGACACCAAGCAAATGGAGGAAATACAGTAAGTTCTCGTCTAGTTTGAATCTCTTGTGATGGCAAATACTTCAGTGGTCTTGATGACTCTTGTTTTGATTTTTTATGGCATAGAGATGGAATGTATGTACGGGTGAATGGGCATTTGAAAATATTTCAAAGTAACAAGCAAATTTTTGCATTCTCCGTAAGGTATGATATTTTGATTCTCTTCAATCTATTTACATGCGCTTGGGTTCTCTTTTGAAGTGAAAAGTTTTACATATAAGGTTATCATCCTGCTTGGTGTTTTTATTGCATGCTGAAACTTTAGGATTTGCACATCAAATGAGTTGATGTAGGTCAATGTTAGCTAAGCACCGTTTTGGAAAGATGCCATGTATGTTCTGATTCATTGTCATAGTAAATACCAAATATACAACTTTGCTCGAATAGGGTTGAATGGAATCTGTTTTATTTGTCGACTCTTCAGTTCTAAAATCAATAGCAGCAAATGTAGTATACTGGATTTGTAGGTAGAACAACCAGGATCCTTTCTACAGTGTCCTTGAGTTCTGTTTGATTGTTATGGAGAGAGGAACTTGCTATCTGTACAACGGAACTAAGATCCAATAGAAGAATTGGGTGGTGTCGGTGCCAATGGACCAGTTTTATTCACATTTTAGAAACAAGCGAAGGCGACCATTTTATTCATTTCTGATCATAGTGCTCGTAATTTTCAAACTCCACATGCCAGGATGACAAGACCTGGTTTCGAAGTGTTTACATTAAATAATGTTTACATTGTTTGAACTTTGAAGGTCTCAGGGATGTGCCAGTTGCATAGAGATATTAGGTGCTCTGGAAATTTCTCGATGGATTTAAGAAATTTTCAGAAATGGTATTAGATTCTCACGTTGCCAGTGCATGGGCACAATGGGATGTGGCATTTATTAGTTTTGAGACAGTAGTGGTCTTAGATCAATTCTGTATTAATCCTCAATTTAAAATCAGTTACTAGTGGATAATTAGTCAAACAATTCCCGGAGTACAAAACTCTGAATGATGAAATTTACATATGGGATTTTGCAAATTTTCCCCGGTGTTGATTTAAGAAATGTTCTTTCCCCCTTAAAAATTTGCCATGATTGATTTCCTTCGATTCTTTGGGGAATGTAAAGGAACAAGAGACATGCCTAAACCATCATGGGTTGGCCTAGTGGTAAAAAAGGAGATATAGTCTTAATAAATGACCAAGAGGTCAAGGGTTCAATCCATGGTGGCCACCTACCTAGGAATTAATTTCCTATGAGTTTCCTTGACACCCAAATGTTGTAGGGTCAGGCGGGTCGTCCCGTGAGATTAGTCGAGGTGCGCGTAAGCTGGCCCCGACACTCACGGATATCAGGAAAACCTTTGGACTTTAAATTAATATATTGTTAATGCTATATATTTCTCTTTGTTAAAATCTGTGATTGCCTAAAATTTCTGCTTGAAACTACTGTCCAATGGATTGATCTTTTTTCTAAGCTTGGTCACCAGGCAGTGACCAATATCAAGTAATTGTTTGGGTATTGGAAACCGTCTAATGCCAAATTATCTGTGCCTGTTGTATATTTGATCGACTGACAGGATGATGAATTTGGTTATGTTTTGCCAGGCCTGTAACAAATTTTGATGAAATTACCTTCCACTTTATTGAATGCATACACGACCACTTGCGGAATTCCAAGTTACAGGTACTGGTTCCTGGAGCCGACTTCATAGTTGTGCTTCTAACTTGTAATTTTGTTTTTCTTTAATAATGGGATTAACTATTAATGAATATCATAATTCTCAATTCATTTGTGCTAAAAATGCTAGAATCTCAATGGCGAAGGATCAACACAGTTCCAATCCTCAGATTCAACTCTGAAGACTCCAGTGCAGAATGGCTCGAGTGGATATATGACAGCATCTTCTGGAATAGTGAGTCTTAACCATGATTATTATTGAAAATGTGACAAAAGCCTCACATTGGCTATAAATAGAAGATCATAGGTATAAGTGAGGGATAATATCTCAATTGGTAATATCTTTTGGGTAAAACTGAAAGCAAAGTCATATAAGCATATATTTAAAGCGAACAATATCAGACTATTGTGAAGATATGTGAAGGGTTGTTGTCCCTAATAATTATGTGAGTACATCAATATCTTATGAAAGATTCTTTGATTGGAATTTAAATCTAATTTCTTTTTGCAGCCATCTGAGCAGCACACTGTTGATGTTAAAAAGAACTGTGATGAATTGGTTCTCGACTATCTGCAGCTGCCCTCCAGCGTGTAAGTTGTCCCAGACCAATTTTTAATTTTCCTTTTCAGATTGTTTTATTTGTTGGCTGGTTACTGTGCATTATCTTATATGAGATAGACTTAAGCTTGCCTTTGGTCTGGAAACGAGGTGGTTTTACATTTAAATAATTGAATTCCATCATCAGATGTGACTGAGTCATTCGTGGTACTTGTTAACTTCTGTGAATAGAAAACAAGACGTTAGGTCGGTGGTTGACTTTTAGTCAGGTCACTTCTTATTATTGGCTCTATAGACACCCACAGTGAGTTGGCCTTGGCCCAATAATAAGGGGACAAGGTATGACTTTAGGTTGCACGGTTCAATTTTCATGTGGACCACTCACATTGGAATCTTGCAAAAAAGAATATTTTCAACTAATTGTTGTAGATTAGTTGTGACCTTGAGATTTGTTGTTGCATAGGGTGTTTGGACGCCGAGTTAGTTAATTATAGTTAGTGATTATAATAGTATGTAGGTTATAATAAGATGTATTTGGGGTGCGAATTAATTTCGTCTAAGTTATAATAATTTGTGCTTGGGGTGTAGACTATTTTAGTTTGAATAGGAAATAGTAAACACCATAGCAAATAGGAAAAGAGATGATGGGTAAGAAATAATAAACACTATATCAATTAAGATAATTTTTAAGATTTAACTATCATTATATTCCATAATTATTTTTCATTTGAAGTTAGTTTTTATCAAACTTTGTTAATTAAACAGAGTAAAAGCTAATAGAGACTAAACAATTGAGATTATTTAAGATTTATTGAATGTATAATGATTAAATTTGGATATTTAAAGTAGTGGGTTTCAAAGTATACAGGGGTGTTAACTATATCGGTATTTATGTATGAATATTTTGGTTGATCTTTAGTGGAGTTATTTTATTGATTTGCCAATTAAAAATAATTTAGAATAATGATCAAGGGTGAAATTAAAAAGAACCATAAACTTTAATATCTGAAGTTTTTGTTGGTAGATGTTAAAATTTTAAGAACCATCTTAACAACTAAATAAGGTAATTACAATAGATAACATTTTTAGGCTTAATAATGAAGTGTATAGCAACATTTTAAAAAAAAATTGCAAACATAGCAAAGTTTATTGGTGATAGACTCTATCATTAATAGACTTCTATTAGCAATAAATCTAAATTTTGTTATATCTGCAAATTCTTTTGCATTGTACTATATTTGCTAATACTTTGGGTTTCATTGTTCTATTTGCAATTCACCCAACTATATAATGTTAGGTATAAAATTATTCTAAAAGATTAGATGTGTACAAGATACTTATTCTGATTTTTTTTCCCAGTGCAAAAGAAAGAGGGATACACAGAGATGAACTTTCCCAACAACTGAAAATTCCAATGGAGAAAATATTGTATGCCTCCTCTCCCTCCCCATCTCTATTATGTGGTTAATATGGCAATAACTTTTACTGCTTTATTTGTTAATTTTTCTTTTCAGGAACTCCATAAGGTCTCTTGAAGATGAAGGTTTGATATATTCCACCATAGATGAGTTTCACTTCAAGTCTGCCGCATAGAATTTATCATAACTCTCTCTAATTTTATTTTTATTTTTATTTTTAATTTTTTTACTATGCTTTTAGATGTGGTTTAGACAGACATATACTGTTTGCTTGAAACATATCTGTTTTCTGCCTTGTTCAATGTATATGTATTTGAAGCTTTTAGATTAAGCTTAAGCCTTTTCTTAGGGGTTAACAAAAAATCATCAATCATATGGCAACCGATGCACCAATTTTAACTTTGGTGACGGTTGGCTTTGTTTTGTATAATGAAAAATCGGTGGTGTATAAGCATTTTGATTGGTCAATTATCAAAAGTTAAATGAATGTTAGAGATTCTAATTGTTTCATCAAATGAAAAGTTATCAGACTTCAAATTTTGTGTACAAAATCAAAATTTCAATTCTACCCCTTGAATGTACTTTCAAGTTTGAAATATACTCCCTGAATTATTAGGTTGAAAAGATACTGTCTTTTGACTTGTTGGTTTACTTTAGTTTAGTTTAATTATTAATTTTTTTTTTTAATTCCTTTCTCATTGGTAGGGTAAGCAAAGGGTAATTTTTGGAATAATTTTTTTCTATTTTTTTTTTGGTCCTAATAGACATATATAACATTATAATTGGGAAAGGTTTAATAAAAAATTTTTTTTTACTAACTTTCGTTTTTATACTTTGAATTTTTATCCTTTGAGTTTGGTTTAATTTTAGTTTGTATTTTCTTAATAAATTTTTAATTTAGTCTTCACGACTAGTTTATCATTGATTCTTATTTTTATTTTTATTTATTTATTTATTATTATTATTATTATTTTTTGCATTTTTACTCAAATTTTGAAAACACATTAAAAAATTGTATTTTTTAAATAAAATTTATTATTATAATTTAATTAATTTTGATAAAAGTTGACTTTAAAAGACTAAATTTAAAATTCTACAAATGCAATGATTAAAATTAAATATACCTCAGAAAATAGAGACTAACATGGTATTTTAACCTAAATTATTCTTGCATGTGTTATAAATTTATACTTGCATTTTCAAAAAATTTAGGCTTGTCGTGCGATAATAATTTTATATTTAAATGCAAGTTTATTTATTGCAAAGAAAATAATTAAAGTTACATTTGAACTCAATTCAAACTATCCATACTCACAATATATAGATATTTATATGTAACAAATAAATCTAAGCAAATTCACACTTGTAAGAGTAAGACTCGTTTTCTCCACACGTACAATGTAAAACTTTCTTGACTTTAGGTTTATCCAAATGAAAAATTTTCCAACCCGTGAACCAAACATGTACATGGGCATGTTCCCCGCTCAACTTTGGTTCTGGATTTGGAAAATGACACTTTCTTTTACATCAACATTTTTTTTTCTTTTTTTAAATAAAAATTATATATGTCTAAGTAAACTTAAATATCAATTTCTTCATTTTATTTTAGTCTTCGTTTCTTTAATAAATCTTAGGTTGTCTATAAGACTTAATTTTTTTTTTAATATTAAATTATTTATAAATAAAGAAAAATTTTAGCAATAAACCTAGTCTATCTTAGTTTATCATTTATAGACAATGAATTATTTTGGCTATTTCTAAATATAGAAAAATGAACTAAAATATTTATAAATATAAAAAAATGTTACTATTTATCCGTGATAGACTCCTATCAATTATCTATCACAACTGTGATATTTTGCTATTATTTGTAAATATTTTTAATAGTTTTGCCATTTAAAATAAATTTACAATTTTTTAAATGTAAATATTTTGCCTCATTATGCTATATTTGAAAACAACCATAGTAATAATAATAATTGTTATGGGTGATTTTAGACCAAATGGTATAATCGATATCTAGTGGAAATGGGGACGACAAATTCAAGAAAAGAGCATGATATGGGCTGAAAGTGGCAACTCGGGACCAAATTGAGCCAACAGTAAGGGGTTGGTCTTGGGCCTTAGCTTTGGCAGAGGTCGAGCCTTAAAGCATGATTCGAGCCAAGAGATCCTTTTAGACTCAAAATATGGCCCAAGGGAGATGCTCGGTTTCTGCCCGAGGTCAACCTTTGCCAAACACCTTGGGGCATGTTTTATGCACGCCACGTCCTAAAGGGATGTGATGCTTTGTGCTCAAGATATGACTTAATGGAGATGCTTGGCATCAGCTTGAAGCCGAGGCCAACCCTAGCCAAACATGAAACCAACCACGCCCCTTGGCCTGATGTATTATCTCTATAAATACTTCATAATGACTTCATATGAGGTAACTTAAGAAAAGAAAAAGTTTTAATTTTAGTCTATGTACTTTTTATAAATTTAAAATTTAGTCCATCAAAATCAAATGTTCAAATTTGTACTTTTAAATGTCTAATTTTAATCTATGTACTTTTAATAAATTTAAAATTTAGTCCATCAAAATTAAATTTGATTGAAATTGTTCAAATACGATAGATAAAGTACATGGACCAAAATAGTATTTTAATCAAACAATAATTTTCATGTAAAAAAAATATGCTACGTGAATATGTTTTTAAAATTTAAAAATTTATTAAGATACCGAAACAAAAATAGCTATAGAGACTATTTTTAAATTTTATTAAAAATACCAGGATTAAAATTAATTATCTCGAACCAAAAACTAAAATGGAATGAAATTTAAGATATAAAGACTAGGGCCCATTTAGGATTACATTTGGGGATTTTTCAACAAATTTTTTTTTTATATCTAAGATAAATCGCGATAGATCAAGATAAACATATATCACTTTGCCAGACACAAATAGATATATAGATTTATCGGGGTCTATCACATATAGAAAGTAAAATTTTTGTTATTATTTGTAAATAATTTGATAAAATAAGATTTTATTATATTTGTAAATAGTTTGATTTTTTTTTTCTATTTATAATAATTTTAAATCTTACATTTGTGGGAGGAAGTTTATTTTGAGATAATCCTGGCTGTTTAAGTTATTGATAAATTTGATTATTTATTAATTTATATAAAATCAATTCTCATTACACTCAACAAGCTTCTTGAATTTAGCTTCTCTAACTAAATTTAAAAATGTTAAAATATATCAGTTTCTTTTTTGTCACATATCTTCTCTAATATCAACAAAATTGGGATTAATCCATTTTTTATAACAATTTATTATTATTCATTTTAAAAATACAATAAAACTAATCATTAATATAAAAATAATTGAAGTAGTATGCTTACCTTAGCTATTAAGGTTAAATCCCATAATTTAGTATTAATTTATCAAATTTTTTTTAATTTAAAATTAAAATTTACCAAATACTATTTTTGCTTTATACTATCGTTAGATTTTTTCTAATAACACAATTAACACGCAACAATCTTAAAAAAACATGTTGAAAATCTCACATCAAAAAAATCAAAGACCTTACATTTTCAATAAGATAGATAAGTTGCTTCTATAATTGCCCCGAGTTTATAATCTATATTTTAATTAGCATAAAAAAAAAAAAAGTGGGATTAGTATCCTTCACGTGTTTCCGAAAGAAAAAAAAGTTAAATAAAAATTCACGACTGGCACTCTTCCACGTGGCAGGTGGAACTTGGCCCCTCACGTGAAACCCCCGTGCCCCCCTTTCTCCCTTCCGGGACCTCACAGCTCAACATCGCCTTTTTCCTTTCTCTTTCTTGGAGACATCGCATCATTCAAAACCACTTTCCCATCACTTCCTTTCGTTTCCTTTAGATAAATGAATTCATGAGAAAATAAGTAAATTATGTAATCATTTTTTTCTAAGTACTTTCGTTATTATTATTAGAATCATTGCAAGTAATTTTAAGATTAATTATTAAATATAAAGTAATATTTTTTAAGATTTTTTTTTAACTAATATTTTTTAAGAATTGCAAATTTAATAAAATCAATAAGTAATATACTCTATTGTTGATAGATTTTTATTGAAGATATAGTCTATCGCTAGATCTAAAATTTGTATATTTACAATTTCCTTTATATTGTGCTACATTCATTAATACTTCAAGTTTAATTGTTGTAGTTGTAATTATTATTATTATTATTATTATTATTATTTATTAGTGAATATACTAGAGCTATGTTCGAAATGACTACAAACGTGGAATTAAAAGATGTTACGAGATAGAGAGAATGAGGAGAAAAAAGATATTGGGGAAGAAAATAATCTCTCAATCTCTCCACATTGCGGTTAAATGTTTCATATGTGTCTAGGTAGATTTAAATGGTAACAAGATTGTTGCAAATAAAAATAAAAAAACAAATAAATAATGAACTAGATATATATCATTAGATTTTTAAGTAAATAACATTAAAGGTTTCGATAATTTTTTTAGTACAATAAGGGGTAGAAAGATTAAAACTACAAACCTATTGGTCGATATCATATCAGTATACCTGTTGGAGTTATACTCGCTTTGAAAACTTAATCCATAATTTAGCTTAAGAAATAGTTATTTTTCATTTAAAAAATTATTTTAATAGCACTTTTGACCCTCTTTAAAATTAAGCACTATTATAAATATTAAGAAAATATGTGTAAATTAGATACTCATGTTTGGTGTCCCAATGACATGTGTCTCATAAACACACATCCTTATGACCATGTTTTCCACCACCTACTTGCCAAATTGCCTATAAATAATGACATTTGTGAATGTTGAAAAAGCACGCATTGGTGAGAAAAGAAAAGAAAAGGATTGGAGAAATTTGAGTGATTTCCATTTTTTGTAAATTTCCATTTCCTACATTTTGTTATTTTATTTCTTATATTTATTTTATTATTTAATTATTTTAATATTATAATTTCTCGGCATTCGTGTACCCGTTTTCCGTCATTTTGCTCCTCAATTTCACAACACGTTATTAGCACGATCACTCATTGTTTTCCCACTGAAGGTTGGTTTTGAAGAATCATGGACAATTTTCAAATGTTGACTGACTAAAAAATGAGGAACGAAAATCTATGTCTGACTAACTGTGCAACTATACATACAATACTTACAGGTAAAAAATATTTTTTCAAATTAATAATCCTGGAAACAAAAGTCAATACCATATCAGGTTTTGCAAACCTGATGGAAGGATTTGGAAAAACAAATATTATTTTGTCTAGTGGAACAAAATTTATAATTAACAATGCATTATTTCTCTAGTCAATTAAAGAGAAATCTATTAAATTTTAATTAAAGATATACGTTGCAATGGTTATTATATGGAGACTGATAGAAAAAATGAGATAGAATATTTTTACATCATATCTACTATCTCACATGAAAAACGTATATTGGAAAAGCTGTCTACTTTTTCTTTTGGATTATATTATACTCATATAGGAGTCACTGAAACATATGCAACAATGAACCTGAAGTTCATGAATCCATATATATTTACAATTTGACATGACTGATTAAGTCATCCGGGATCTATAATAATGAGGAGAATTATTGAAAATTCAAATGGACACCCATTAAAGAACTAAAAAATTCTTCAATCTAGTGAATTATCATGTGATGCTTGCTCTCAAAGCAAATTAATAATTAGACCATCACAAGCTAAAGTGAGAACTGAATCACCTACATTTTTAGAATGAATTCATGGTGATATATGTGGACCTATTAACCCACCAAGTGGACCATTTAAATATTTTATGGTAGTAATAGACGCATCCAGTAGATAGTCACACGTGTGCTTATTATCAAGTCGAAACCTTGCATTTGCAAGATTACTTTCTCAAATAAGTAAGTTAAGAGCACAATTTCCTGATTATACAATTAAGACCATTGGTCTTGATAATGCTGGTGAATTTACATCTCAAACTTTTAATAATTATTTTATGTCACTTGGGATAAATGTTGAACATCGTGTAACTCATATTCATATACAAAATGGTTGAGTAGGATCATTTATAAAACGTTTGCAATTAATTGTTAGACCATTACTTATGAAAGCTAAGCTTCCTATATTTGGAGACATGCTATTTTGCATGATGCGTCACTTGCATGCATTAGGCCAGTAGCTTATCATAAATACTCGCCATTACAATTAGCTTATGGCCAGGAGCCAAATATTTCTCATATGCAAATTTTTGGTAGTGCAGTATATGTTCCAATTGCTCCACCACAAAGTACTAAGATGAGTTCTCAAACGAGGTTAGGAATATATGTTGGATATGATTCCCTATCGATTATTAAATATCTTGAACCCCTGACGGGTGATATATTGACTGCACAATTTGCTGATTATCATTTTAATGAGACAAATTTTCTAACATTAGGGGGATGAATAAAAAAAGTTGGAAAAGGAAATTGCATGGAATGCATCATTATTATCTCATTTAGATCCCCGTACAAATCAATGTGAACTTGAAGTTCATAAAATAATTTATTTGCAAAATATAGCAAATCAATTACCAGATGCATTTATAGATGCAAAGAAAGTAACTAAATCACATATACTAGTTGCAAATATTTCGTCGAAAATTGATATCCCAACATAGCAAGTTGTTACTAATGAGTCTGGAACACGCTAGAAGCATGGTAGACCAGTAGGTTCCAAAGATAAAATCCTCAAAAAAGAAAAATAAAAAAATAGTAAAAAAGACTTGGTTGAGGATGTAAATATCCATGAAGAAACCTTAGACATTATTGATAATTCAATTAGCGAAGAAATTGAAATATCTGGAGATAATAATGAGATTTCAATAAATTATGTCATGACAAGCAAAGATGGAACCAAACTAATATAATTATTGATAACATTTTTGCATATTGTTGTACTTGATATTATATCTGAAAATGAAGATTCTGAACCAAAATCTATTGAAGAATGTCGACATAGAAAAGATTGGCTTTAGTGGAAAAAAGCAATCGAGGCAGAATTAAACTCACTTTTAAAACATTAAGTTTTTGGACCAGTAGTCCGGACACCATTAGATGTCAAACCTGTGGGATACAAATGGGTATTTGTGAGAAAAACAAAAAAATAACGAGGTCACAGGATATAAAGTAAGACTAATTGCACAAGTTTTTTCACAAAGACGTGGTATTGATTATGAGGAACATATTCTCCAATGGTGAATGCAATTACATTAAAATATTTAATTGGTCTAACTGTGTATGAAAATCTGGACATGCATCTTATGGATGTAGTCACAACATAGTTATATGGATCTCTTGATAATGATATTTATATAAGAATCTCAAAAGAATTTAAGATACCTGAAATACATAAATCAAGTTCTCGAGAATTATATTCAATAAAGTTACAAAGATTACTATATGGATTGAAACAATCAGGACGAATGTAGTATAATCGCCTGAGTGGATATTTGTTGAAAGAAAGATATCAAAATAATCCAATATGTCAATGTGTTTTAATAAGGAAATCACAGTCAAGATTGTATATGTTGATGACCTAAATATAATTGGAATTCCTGAAGAGCTTTCAAAGGCAATAGAATATCTGAAGAAAGAATTTGAGATGAAAGATCACGAAAAAATAAAATTTTGCCTTGAATTACAAATTAAGCATTTAGCAGATGAGATATTTGTTCATCAATCAACTTATATAGGAAAAATTTTACAAAGATTCTATATGGACAAAGCACATCTATTAAACATTTCAATGAAAGTTTGTTCACTATATGTAAAGAAAGATATATTTCGACCTCGAGATAATAATGAAAAACTTATTTGTCCCGAAGTATCATATCTTAGTACAATTGATGCATTTATGTAGTTTGCTAATAATACAATATCAAATATTGCATTTTCAGTAAATTTATTAGCTAGATACAGTTTTTCTCCAATAAAAAGACGTTGGAATGAAATTAAACATATACTTTGTTATCTCCGAGGAATGCTCGATATGAGTTTATTTTATTCAAATAAATTAATTTTGATTTAGTTAGCTATACAGATTATAAACATTTATCTGTTTCATAAAAAGCTAGATCTCAACCAGGTTGGTTGTTCACATGTGGAGGAACTGCTATATCATGGTGATCAGTGAAACAAACTATAACGACTACTTCCTCAAATTAAATCATGTTGAAATTCTTGCAATTCATGAAGCTAGTAGAGATGTGTGTGGCTAAGATCAATGATTCAACACATTCATGAAATATGTGGCTTGTCTTCTAGTAAAAATCCTCCGACAATATTATACGAAGACAACATAACATATATAGCCCAAATCAAAGGAGGATATATATTAAAGGAGATAGAATAAAGCAGATTTCACCAAAGCTTTTCTACACTCATGTTCTCGAAGAAAATGACGACATCACTGTACAACAAATTTGTTTGAAGGATAACTTGACAGACTTATTTACAAAATCATTACCAATCGCGAGTTTTAAAAAATTGGTGTAAAACATTGGAATGCGACGACTCAAAGATCTCAAGTGATGTTCCTATGAGTGGGAGCAAATGTATTGTATTATTTTAGAAGTATTAAATTATATGAAATATGTAATTTTTTTTCCTTCATTAGGATTTTTTCCCATTGGGTCTTTTTCTAGTAAGGTTTTAACGAGGCATATTACATATATATAATGTGCATCTAAGGGAAAATATTATGAATATTAGAAAAATATGTGTAAATTAGATGTCCATGCTTAGTGTCCCAATGACATGTGTATCATAAACACACATCCTTAGTAACCATATTTTCCCGCCACCTACTTGCCAAATTGACTATAAATAGTGAAATTTTGTAGATGTTGAAAAAGTACACATTGGTGAGCTAGAAAAGAAAAGAAATGATTGGAGAAATTTGAGTGATTTACATTTTCTATAAAATTCAATTTCCTACATTTTGTTATTTTATTTCTTTCCTTATTTAATTATTTTAATATTATAATTTTTATGTATTTGTGCATCCATTTTCCATCATTTTGCTCCTTAATTTTACAACCAACACAATTTTTTTTTAAAATTTTTTTTTAATATAATGTTTGGTGAATGACTCAACCTCTAACTTCGATGTTAGTAATATACATATTTTATGTCAATTGAGCTAATTTTGACCGATAAGATTTTTCTTTTTAGCATTACAACCATTAATAATATTATTCTATACTTTTATTATTATTATTATTTTATTTTATTTTGGAAAAAAAATATTATTCTAAAGTTCTTTTAGTAAAATTGTCATGGTTGATTTAACAACCAAAGTATATCAGTAAAAGTTTAATATTATAGGATGGTACTACAACAAGCTTAACCTAATTAGTTATATATTCCACAAAGTCCTTTTACATTTTCGTCAACCCATTGTTATTAGTTACTGGGCCAGCCTAGCAGTTAATTAATGCGATTTACTATATAGTGGTTAATTAATGATTTAAATACAGTAAATCTCATACACTAAACAAAAAATTAAAAATAATTACTTAAGATTTAGAAATTGATTATTGGGTTGTGATTGCACACAACTTCAATGTAAAAGCACTTCAAGTCGGTTGAGATAAATGAAAAGAAGTTTTAGCGCCACTCTAAATCATTTTTACATACTTTTATAAAAGTATATACTTCACCCACTTGTTTTAGTACCACTCTAAGCACTTTTCACATGCTTTTATAAAATTTTTGGTATATATGTACTTTTAGCCAAATTAAAAGTTTATTTCTACAACCACACCAACTAGAAATTAAAAATAATAATAATAAAAAAAGAATCCAATTGAATTATTGGTGATATAATCTTAGACAATACTTATATATATAAAAACCATATATTATCAAAATGAGTATAGAGATTCGATTTTCTTATTTAAAGAATAATAATAATAATAATAATAATAATAATATATTTTTTTAGATAAAGGGAAAGAAAATGAAAAGAAAATGAAAAAAGAAAAAAATAGAAATATCCCTGTCCCCGAAACATAGCTGCATACGCATGCGCAGTACACGTAATAAAACCGAAAACTCCATTTGTCAAACCATAAATCACATCCAAACAAATCCCTCAAAATCACATCAATTTCCCAAACAATAAAACAAAAAGACATAAATTTATCAAATCATTTTCATTCCTATGAGCACAAAATTCCATTGATTGATGCTATTACACACAGACAGAGAATTTTTTTTTTCTTTAGAAAAACTATTTGTATTTCTATTTATTTATTTATTTTTATCAATTTACATTCTTTCTAAATAACTAGAGAAAATTAGGAGGGGAGAAAGGATTATTAATTTATGTTATCTATTAATAGTTTAAAAGTAAATTATAACGGATGATTTAAATTTATTTTTTTTAAAAAAATAAAAATTTAATTAGTACAATTATTAATTATTAGTTTGGAGATAAATTTGAATATTAGGTTTTAAGGATAAAAATGGAAAACTTATTTTAAAAAATGCCAAAATATTTATAAAATATAGTAAAATTTCTAGTCTCAAATAGATATTTATTGGTAGTTGGATGGTCGAATTAAATGATAGATGCTTATTTAGGTCTATAAAAAATAAAATTGTATTATATTTAAAAAGTAAAATTTGATTATATTTATAATTAGTTTACTAATTTTTTCTTATAATAAAAATATTTTAAATAAAAATTATTAAACTATTTACAAATATTGAAAATTTGCTTTACCAACTAATTATTGAAAAAAACGTGAGCAAAAAGGTTCCAAAGGTTTTTTTTTTTTTTTTTTCATAAATCCACCTTTATTTTTTCTTTTTCCTTTTGAAGAATTGTATTAATCCACTTAAAATATTATATCATCCACATCAAAAGATTAATAAAGATCCGAATCTGGAAGAAAAATTAAGATAAATTTATCAAATATAATTTCATTCTTATGAACAGAAAAATCCAGAGACTACGCATATTCTTACGTACAGAGATTGAAGCTTACAATATGATTATTATTATAATTATTACACAAAAAAGAAAAACAGAGAGAGAGAGAATGGAAATGAAATTAAAACAGGAAAGAAAAAAGGGTTGGGAAAATGAAATAAAAAAAAAAATAAAAAATTAGGGTTCTCGAACGTGAAAGACGTTAGGGTTTTTGATGACGAGATCGTACATATAAATGGAATTGAATTTGGAGAAGTCCATTGGAAGGGAAATGAGATCAATAGAAGATCGCTTGTGAAATTGGAAGAAATCTGGATCGCCTTCGTAATATCGTTCCCATCCCAGACCTTCTAGAATCTTTTGAAGAAATCCGTAGGAAGAAACCGGTTGCCCTGAAGGAAGATGAACTAGAACCTTCTTTCTTCCGCCACCGGCGGTATGGTGGTGACCGTCGGAGGAGTAATCGTCGCCGGCTTGAGAGTTTTCAACGAGGCGCATCACGCCGTTGGATCGAAAAACCCAAACGCCTGACATTTTTGTGATCCAATGGTTAGTTTTTTTTTTTTTTTTTTTTTTTTTTTTCCTTCTTGTTTGGATTTTGATTGAAATTTGTTTGTTTTTGGATTTTGAGTTTTCTGGGGATTTGATTTTGGGGTTTATTTATAGGAAGAGAAAGAGGAAAGAGAAAGAAAGATGATAGATGATGGGATTTGGATTCCAAATGGAGAGGGTGGACTTGGAATCTTTGAGATTGGGATTGTGGGACCCACTTCTGCTTCTTACCTCTTTTTGATGGTTTGTGTAAGGGTATATTTAGATGCTTTTTTTTTTTTTTTTCTTTTTTTCTTTCTATTTGAATTTGAATGTTCTTTTTCTACAATTTAGATGAAGAATTTTGTTTTTCATGATTTTGAATTTAGTTGTTTAATATATTTTAAAAAATATAGCCCAAATTTAAAAAAAAAAATTGGAACATTTTAGTTTGTAAAATTTAGTCATTCAAAGTTAATTTTATGATAAATTTCAAGGAAAAAAAAGACAAAAAAATGAATATGTTTGAAATTTTAATAGAGGGAAGAAAAATATAGTATGATAAATTCCCGAACAAATTAAATCAAATTAAATATATCTTTGCATATCTAGTTTGTTGTCTTTGCTGAGTCTTTCTTTTTTTATAATTTTTTTTTAGTTAGTTAATTCTTTGAAATTCATTTCGTTTAATTAAAACTCCGCTATATGATTTAAACAACTATTTTTAAATTAGAGTGGAAAGAAGTGATTAAAAGAAAATTAACTTTTAAAAGTGAAAAAAACATTGGAAAATTATTAAACAGCCAATAAAAAATTACGAAATGAGATAACCAAATATCTAATAAAATTATAAGGCAAATTACAAAAACCACGGGTAAAGTATGACAATACTTTGCAATTACACATTCAAATTTTAAATTGTACTAATTGAGCCTTCAAACTTATAAAGTGTTAAAATTGGACCCTTTACAAAGTGTTAAAATTTTACAATTGAAAGTTTGAAGGTGTGTAATTGCAACCATCATCATACTTTAGGTTTTTTTTTTTTTTTTTTTTTTTTTTTTTTTTTTTTTTTTCACAAAATGCCCTAAATTATATATATATGTGTGTGTGTGTGTGTGAGCTATTTTCAAATATAGCAAAATGAGCCAAAAATCCTCTTGTTTTGTGCTTCTAAGAGTGAAGACTATCCCACAAACCAACACAAGTTCTTTCACCATATTTTATCCTCGCTCACATGCATCCTAGGAATGCTTAACTGGAGTTCTTATGATTGAGCCACTAAAAAAGAAGGTGCACCTTGTTGGTATAGGTAGTAACTTTCAATTATTTTAAGTCTTTCTTAACCATACTTTCATATTCTCAAGATTCCTCTCATTCGGATGTGATGTTGATTCATTCATGTCCCCCTCCTAAACTCAGGTCGTTGCATGATAAAAATTTGGACCATTTTTTAATTTTTGCGTGTCATCCTTGAACATGGGTCATGCATGTGAATGAGGACAAATCATGTCAAATCTTGATTCCGAATCCTTGGGCCTGAGGCGTTATAGATATTTTGCTATATTTGAAATTTTTTTTTAGCAGTTTTAACCTAAATAATTGTCTTTTATATATACTAGTTTTTAACACATGCCTTACATGTGGCATTTCCATTTTATTTTAACATAAAATTGTAGATTGATTATACTTTACAATAATATAATACAATGTATAAAGTAATATGCGTTTTTTTTTTCAAACAATACAACCTCACAATGCATATAAAATACTTAGGAGAGGCTTTTATATAGTGTTAGGAGTGAAGATGGTTAGAAAAACTCTTAGAATTCTAAAACTCTTGGCATTTAATAATAAATAATAAATTAATATGAAGACGTACATTTTAGAATTAGATTATTGAAAAATTAAGAAACCTTTCTATTCAAACTTGTTTAATATTAAGAGTTTATTTGATTAGGTTGAGTGACAATAAAAAGTTAATATGTGAAATGAAAAGTTATGAATGAGTGGAAGAAAGAATTTGGAATTGAGAGAGATACAAAAATAGTCTAGAGGAAAAAATAGTGGAATGGAATAAATGGGATGAAGAAACTACTGTTTAAGAGATACTAATTAAATGAGAGTGTGATGAACAATAAATTAGATATTTATAAAATGATCATAGTTAAGAATTATTAAAAAAAAGAAAAAAAAACCCTTTAATTTTTTTTCTCATTCATTCATACATTGTGGTTGAGAGAAGGGAGAGATGAGAGGGTCTACGAGAGAGAAGAGAGTTATTTTGAATCTTAATGTATTTTAAATGCATTTTAATTTTGATAATAATAGATGGAGAATTGAGGGAGAGAGAGAGAAAGCCATATTTGAAAAAAAAATCTTCTAATTAATCTAAAGTGGCTAAAACATTAATTAAATAATTAAAATAGATGTTAGAACGGTTTAGGCATTATAGGAAATGACAAGGATAATATTGTCCAAAGATGTTTATAAAACAATTTGGGCTTCAAAACTTTTGACAATTCATATATTTTAGAATAGTTTCTAATCCCTATTTAGAGAATTATTTTAAAATAATTGCTCAACCAATGGAGAAATAATCAAAAGTTAGTGTGAAAGATAAGAATTTAGATAGATAAGAGAAAGAAAATGTTGAATTGAATGTAAAGTTGGGAAGAGGTGTGAAAATAAGAGAAAAGTAGAATTAAAGATAATATTCATTTATGTTTCAGTATTTGTTTTCGTAATATTCATTGGAGAGAAAGTGTAGAAATAAGAGAGAAGTAGAGTTAAATATAATATTCATTTATGTTTCAGCTTTTCTTTCATATATTAAATAACTCTTAATTTAACCCTTCTCTTTTTTTTATATATATATATTAAATAATTCTTAATCTATAAAACATGTATAAAACTTTGAACTGGTTCCAAATTCAGTATTTATTTAATTATGACTTCCAAAATTTGACAACAATACACTCAACTCATTATATAAATATTTACACATGTAAAACTCGTTCATATAATTTTTTTTAAAGTAAATATAAGGATACAAAATATGTTTTAATTACAATTTTAAAATATATTATATAAAAATAAAAAATAAAATTTATAACTCATAATAACAAAAAAAAAAAAAAATATATATATATATATATATATATATATATAATGAACCCTCATCATTAGTTAAAACATTTGTTTTTGTTATGGTTGAAAAAGTACTGAGTTGTGTTGTAAGTGCTCCAATAATTTTCGTTTTTTTATAATAAAAAATGAAATGGTAAAGTACACACAAGAACATCTATAAGAAAAATATAGGTGAGACAACAAATAGAAAAAAAGAAGAAAATTAATAATCATAGCTAAAAAAAACAGATAGAACAAAAATTAAAAATTAGAGGAGAGAATGATGTGATTTTTTTCACCTCTTGGTTTTTTATTGTAATTTTGTGAGTCTGAATGAAAGAAAATGAATAAGAGATGGGGATAAATTTGAAGAGTCGAGAGAGATAGTGAATATTTAATGAGAGATATGAGAAATACGAATAGGTGTGGGAGATGGAAGATTAAAAGAGAGGAATGTGAATAGATGAATTAGAGAGGAAAAAAAAAAGTAATGAAAGTATTAGAGAAAGAGAGAGAGTTGTTGCAATTGTGGTCAATCTAGTGTTTTATTTTTTAAGGTCAATTTAGCCATTATAAAAATATATGAGGGTAAAATTGTCAAAAAAAAAAAAAAAAAAAAGCTTTTTTCCTCCTTCACACTTTTATATATATTTTGATAGATATATTTGAAAGAGTGGATTAAAAAAAGGGAGAGAAGGAATTTGGTCCCAGAAAAAGATCACGAGCTGTCCACGTGAAGGGAGTGAGTCTAAGGTTGCTAAGATGTTGGTGGGTTATGTGACTGAAAGTGACTTCACTTTCTCATTTCTTCTTCCCTCCTCTCATCATTGGATTTCTTTCTTTTTCCAATCTCATTTTTATATATTCTATTCTTTTTTTTTTTTTTTTTTTTTTCCATTCAATATTATCCACTATTCATATTCATTTCACCCTAGCCTCATCAATTCTTTATTTTCTTTATTTTCTATTTAATTTAATTCTTGAACTTCAACTTTTTAGGTTAAATAAGTAATTTTTTAAAAAATATTTAATCTATCTCAACTTCTTAATTTTTTATTAGTTCAAAGATTTATTAGGCACAATTAAAAAAATTCATGAATTTATGAATACTTATTAGACTTAAGATTGAAAGTTAAAAAATTTATTAGACACTTTTTTAAAGTTCAAGAACTAATTATTAATAAATGTACAAACATAAAGGTTCAAAAACTAAAGTTGCACATGCATAAACATGAAGATTTAGAGATTAAACTTATAGTTTTTTTTTAGTTCAACGATTAGTGTGGGTGAAGATTTTGAAATTTAATTTTAATATTTTGGCCAGAAATTTAATAAATTGAACTAGTTGAATTATGCTTAAACTTACCATTTTTATTTTTGAAATCCAATTACAGTGTTTCTTGTTTTTCTAGTTTTTAAGAAAGTGTTTGACTTGTGTCTTTATGCGTGTTCTCTATATTAGATTTGTGAAATTCATAAGATATAATAAGTGGACTATCGATATTAGTTCGGGGAGGAAAATGGTATTTTAGAGGAGTACGAACTTAGTTTTTTTTTTTCTTTTTAAATGTTACAATATATGTGAAATGCAAGACTCAAATTAATATACGATACTTGAAAGGAAACAATAATGTCTTAATCATTTAGCTAATCTTCAAAACTTTTTATTGAAAATTGTTGGAAAAATCATCCACTACTGACGAAGGAACAAACAAAAAAATAATTGGTAAATTATAAAAACAATAAAATTGAGAACATACAAGAATTAACATGAAAAACCTTCCAATCGAAGAAAAAAACACGGACCAAAAAGAAAATTTCATTATGTGAAAAATCATTACAATCACATAGAAATCTCCCTCCAATCTCAATTACAAAGAAAACATCTCAAAGCATTATACCACTCACTACACAACCAAGTCAATATAACAAGCTTTCATATACTTCTTTTATAGCGTTTGGTACCCATCACCTTTTTTTAACCTTTCGAACAACCACTTTTCTAATATTTTGCCAAAAATCTAACAAAAACTTCAAAAAGTTTGAATGTAAGATTGTAACCATTGTTATGAAAACTTCTTGGATTCTCTCTCATCAAAAAGTAATACGTACGTACGTATATGAAAAACTATCTAATTATATATTTTCTAGAAAGAATGGGGGAACAAGGTTAAAACAAAAGAAAACTACCTTGTCTGGATGTTTCTGTTGGGTTTTATATCCTAAAGCTCGTAGTTTGTAAATTATGGAACTTATTCTCAATAAAGTTGTTATCAAGATTTATTCAGTAAAGTTGTTATTGAATATGTGAATTGCATTTATTAAATCCAATAAACTAAGAACCTCTGTCTATATGGTGAATACTTAGACTTTATATGTTGACATAAAAGTGGATCAAGTTTAGGTAATAGCGAAAACGGTCTATAGTATAGGGATAAAAGTTGGGTACCTTATCCTGGGGACATTATAGATGCTGCCCACTTTGTATTTGATACAAATGATGTGCTCCTAAATCATTCATGTAAAGACATGTGAGTGGGGGCATCCTATGCAATGAGTTTGCATAAAACTGGACTATGAAATAATAAATTTTGATTTATAACACTCTTTACTATTAAAATTGATTATTTCAACCTGATGACCAAGGTAACTCGATCTTAATCCTGAGCTAACTATGAACTTCTGTTTGTTTGAGATTATCCTTTAATCTACATGGGTGAGAGTGGCTCGAGTTCGCCGACTCAATAAGCCCCCCATTTTAGGGATAATACTAGGTAGATAGCTGGGGACAGTCCTGCAATATGAAATTCACTTCTACCTAATTCTAGGTTAGTAAAGAAGTTGTTCCCTTATGGCTCATTTGTTAACATTCATGTTTCTTGTTTCCTGTTTCTTGTTTTTTGATAACAAGAAACATGACTATGTTTGATAACTATTCATGTTTCCTGTTTCTTGAAAAAAAAACAGAAACAGAAATTTGTTTGATAACTATTTCTTGTTTATTGTTTATTCTTCTTCTTCTTCTTCTTCTTCTTCTTCTTCTTCTTCTTCTTCTTCTTCTTCTTCTTCTTCTTCTTGTAACAATATAATATAAAAAAAGAAGATATATCATACAATAAATATCGAAAAAGATATTATCAAAAGTTTATGTCATCTAATAAAAGTATTGTCTTAATGACAACTAAATATAATAACAAAATTGTATCAAATCCTTCATATGTTGCCCAAGTTTGATCCGTATTGTCATCTCTAACTCGAGTCATTTGTCTTATATGATGTCGAGTTAAATTCCCAACGTAATTATATAATTATGTAAATGTCGTGGTTGTAAAATATTAAAAAAAAGCTAAATGAATGTCTTAATCAGCAAAATTTATATACTGTGAAATTCAACTCCGTTTCAGATATACTAAAAATATTAGAATTAAAATGATATATAAACACACATATTGCAAAATTTGATACTTAAAAGTTGAAATATAAAAAGAAATTAATATACATATTGAAAATTAAAATAAAATATAAATCTAAATATTGAAAATTTTTAAAATTCAAAGTTAAAATAAAATATAAATATAGTAGAATTATATTTGTAAACATCAAAATTAATAAAATAAATAAATAAAATATAAAAGATGGAAACAAATATAAAAGGAAAAAAAGTGTCCATCTTGAGAGTTGAAATTTGAAATATAAAAAATTAATATAAATATTGAAAATTAAAATAATATATAAATCTAAATATTGGAGAATTTTAAAATTTAAAATAAAAATAAAATATAAATATAGTAGAATTATTTTTTGTAAATAGAAAGATTAGTAAAATAAATAAATAAAATATAGAAGATGGAAACAAATATAAAAAAAAAAGTGTCCATCTTGGGAGTTGAAATTTGAAATATAAAAAAATTAATATAAATATTGAAAACTAAAATAATATATAAATCAAAATATTGGAGAATTTTAAATTTTAAAAATAAAATGAACATAGTAGAATTATTTTTGTAAATATCAAAATTAAGAAAATAAATAAATAAAATATAAAAGATGGAAACAAATATAAAAAAATATCAAACTTGGAAGTTGAAATTTGAAATATAAAAAAATTAATATAAATATTAAAAATTAAAATAATAAATAAATCTAAATATTAGAGAATTTTAAAATTGAAAACTAAAATAAAATATAAATATGGTAGAATTATTTTTGTAAATAACAAAATTAATAAAGAAAAAATAAAAATAAAAAAAATGTAATGAAAAACATATTCTTCCAAAAAAAAAAAAAAAAATTCAAAGGTATTTGAACTCATGATTGGTAGAAGGAAATTACTTACATGGGCACCTAATGCCAATACACCAAAAGTTGACTATAATTATTTTTGGGAACGGTAAGATAGAAATAAAAACAAGAATAGGAGAAGCTACATTTTGTTTTTTTTCTCAATTTTGGCCCATTTTTTAGAAATGTTTCTCAAAATTTGGAAACAAAAGACGGGAACAGTTATCAAACGAATTTGTTTCCTAAATGAGAAATAGAAACAGGAAACGAGAACGTAATCAAATCGACTCTTAAATGTTGACTCCGGGTCTTGAACAAGGGGCCCACCTTCTCATTGGCCTGCGAGGACTCAGTTTGTTGGTTGGACCACAGACCAATTTTTTATTAGAAGATCGGTGGGACTTAAGGAACTAAAAAGGTAATTACAAGGGTAAAACAGTAATTTTGACTCAACTGTAATTACGAACAACTTGTGAAGCATCGACTTACTTACTATGGTTATATCAAATGGATAGAAATATATCTACCGTGAGGAGAGTGCAGCTATTGAGCTTTAGTGGAGTGTCCTGTTAGTTAATGATTGTTAATTAACTAGGTTAAAGAGTTTAGCCGGTTAATTTCAGATTGTTGGAGCTCATGATCTATAGGTCCATTAGGTCCCCTTATTAGCTCGTGGACTAAACCTTAGAATAGTATATTGAGAGAATTTGACATGTTCGAATTCGGTTAAGAAGCATATTTTACAATCTGTTTGTTTACTTGTGATTATATGAATTAAATATTATTCCGATGAATAGAGATTCATCGAATGTGAAATTTTCGGGAAAAGTGGAGAAATTATAATTAATTAATATTTAAATTAATATTTTTTAAAATTGATTTTGGGAAATTGATTTTAAAAAAAATGGAATTCAATCCAATTTGAAAAACTGGAGAATCCCACCATGCATGTTGAAGTAGGAGGTGGAGACGTCATCTTCAACCTCTTTTTCCATTTTCAATTTCACCACCTTATTCACCATGTTTGGTGTCAATCAGCATGTAAATTTGATTTGCATGGTTTATACTTTAAATAAAAGACGAAAATCTGACAAACGGATTGGCAATTATTGAGTATTTTATTGAAAATACTAACTTAACTCCAAAAACTAAAAACTAAGTGTTCTTCATCTTGTTTCTAATTTCAACTCAATTTGGATCCCAACATCTATTTTAAGTCCTGAGAATAACAAGGAAGACTTTTGTGGTGGTCCATGAAGAGTTCATGATCATAAATTCGGTGGAATTTAAATCAAATTTAAGCTACAACAAGTAAGTGTTACTTTTTTTTTATTTTTCAATTTGATCAAACATGTTTAATCTTCTAAATTGATATAATTAGAGTACTTTATATCCTTATTGATTCCATTTTTATATTTCTAACTCTTTCAGTCTTTAGATCCTTATTTATAAATGTGCCTATCATTTATCATAATATAAATTCTCATTTCAATTGATGAGACTTTGTACAAAATTATTAGAATTTAAATATTTTCATAATTTTCATATTTAAAATTATAATCGAAGAAAACTTATAACATTAACTTACTAATTAATAACTCAAGTAGTTAAAATATTATACACATGTTCAAAATGTGTTAGAGGTTAGAGATATCATTTTCACCAGACTTGAAAAGAATCTAGACAATTATTTCTTTATCTATTTTCAATTTTTTTAAAGTATGTTTTCCCCCATTTTTTTATATCTATCTTTTAAAAATATTTTTCGAATAGCTCAATTTTTAAAACAAAGATAATTTTTTTTAAAAGTACATTTTCAGTAAATAATTTTTTCTTTACAAATAAATTTATTTAGATCCTAACTTTTTAATCAAAAAATCTAGCAAAAAAGAAAAAAAAAAAGAAAAAAAACTAATAAGTAGCATAGAAATTTTAAAGTTTGTTAAGTGCAATAGGGGATGGAAGAATTCGAACTACATAGCTCTTGTTGGCTAACACATATATATACCAAATGAGCTATGCTCGTTTTGGCCAGAAAGTTTAAAGTTTCTATGAAGAGAATTCACAATTTTTTTTTCTTGTTAAAACATATTAAAACTTAAAAGTTGAATTACAAATTTAGTTTTTGAATTTTCAAAAATTTCAATACTCACCCATCTATTTAATATAAAATTGAAATTCAAAGTTATATTATACATAAATTTTAAATCTAAATTTAATAGATTAAATTGATTTTTTTTAAATTTCAAATTTATCTGAATTCTATTCACCACACAAATAAAAATTAAAAACCTATTGATGGGATACAAAATTTAAAAATTTAAACACATATTAAATATTTTTAAAAGTTAAATTATCAAATAAACACAAAACACAAAATTTATACATTAAATTTAAATTTTAACCAAACTCAAGTTACCAACAAAATTGTTAGTAAACAAAGATAAAGTTTACTAAAATTGAGAATCAAGAACAAAACTGCAGTCAAACAGGGGACATATATTTTTCAATTTTGGTTAGTATACACTATTTCGCAATCAAATATAAATTTTACGCATAAAAAATAGTAATTAAGGAAAAAAAAACAAATAATTGATCATCAAATAATTAGTAGATAAAATTTATACCCTTTTATGAGGAAACATATAACCACTTTTGAATACCAATTTTTCTTTTTTTAAATAAAAAAAAAAAAAACATGTAACCACTACAAGATTTTTGGAAAAGGCCAAATAGACAAATTATAATGCATGTTTAAGCATGTATAAAATTGTTGGGACTTCATTTGTTAAGTGGAAAAGGGGCAGACAAGAAAGACTTTAGTTAATCATATGTCTTATGATTGGTTCTTCCCAACAAACCAATTGCTTTTCAATGCTATCAAAACTACCAACCATTATATTTCTTTGTCATTTCATTCCCATGCATATATATATATATATATTTCAACCCTAATTAAGTATGTCTTGTGCCATCCAATTATATTATAAACTTTTGTTTTGTTTACATATGTGTTGTTTCAAATGTTGATTATTGTTGTGTCGTAGAGAATATCTATCTTGAAAGCAAAATTTGATGCGGCCTCGGTGCTAATTGCTATTATCAATTACTCTCCAAAGTTCATACAATAACGTGCAAATTCAGACGTACACTCACTGGAGAAAAGAATGGAATCATAAAAAATTTACTAAAAAATAGGAGATAGAAAAGAGGTAGAATAGAAAGTTAGAGTCATAGTAGCCCGATATGAAAATTCTCTTTTGTATAAAGGAGAGGAAGAAGAATAAAAAACGGACAAACATGGCTAGGTCACAATAATATCAGATCCAAAAATAATGGATCTCAATTTAATTAAAAACGTTTTAAAATAATAGATTTGAATTTAATTAAAAACATTTTTAACAAGGCGAAATGTAAATGGAGGGGCAATAAAAAGTTAGTTCTTTCTTTTTTGCGCAAATTCGATTATCCGAGCCCGCCTGTCCAAGACGACGCGCACATACGGTGAAAAACCTATTGCCTTTATATATACCCTCTTGATATTGCTTAATTCTCTGATGTGGGGCAAAACCCTCTCCTTTGCCACTTTGCTTTTGAGAGGATTCAAATCAATATATAAAACATGCATTATGGTGTATGCTTGGAGTGGTTTTAACAAAATTCAGTTTTGTCATTTTCTGATCATGTATTTAATGACTCATAATTAATTTAATATTTAATTTTATACTTTTGAATATAATTTTTCTATCATCAAATTGGTTTTGAATGTTAAAAACATGTTTCAAAGAGATTTTAAGCATTTCAGAATCATTCTCAAAACGTACTCATATTTTAATCATTCAAAATCAATTTAACCCCTGATTTTACCCTTTAAATACAATTTTCACACCTTCAAAATTGACTATTGAAATATTAAAAAGCATGTTTTCTAAATAATTTTAAAAATGACAAATTTATTTTAAAAATAAAATGCCCATATTTTATTATAATTTTTACCCTTTCAAATGTTTGGCTCTCTGATTAAATGAAAAAAAAAAAAAAAAACAAAACATTATGGCCACCGATTGCCTTTTCCCTTGAAATACACTTAAAAAGAAACTAATATTATATATAAAATTTAGTACTCTTTTCAAATATAACAAAAATATTTATAAATATAACAAAATTTTACTGTTTATTTTTGATAAATCAGAGAGACAATTTGCTAAATATTTATAAATATTTAATGAGAGATATTGGAAATACGAATAGGTGTGGGAGATGGAAGATTAAAAGAGAGGAATGTGAATAGACGAATTAGAGAGGAAAAAAAAAAAAGTAATGAAAGTATTAGAGAAAGAGATAGAGTTGTTGCAATTGTAAATAGACGGTGTATTTTGTTATTAGTTGTAAATATTTTTAACAGTTTTTCATTTAAGCTAATTTCCCCTAAAATTTATGAGAGCAATATAATTTTTCTTTTTTATTTCACTACGATGATGATAATTATTATGATTATTAGTTAAAAAACATGTAGAATTAGGGATTCAAATATCTACCTTTTGGTCAAGAATACCCTATATTTTAACTATAAGTTGACAATTATATTTTTATTTATCGATTAAATATTTGAATTGATTTTTTAGGTCAAATTTCAAAAACCATTCCTGAAATATGGTGGTAATAGCAATTACACCCTCAAACTTTAAATTGTAAAAATTAGGTCCCTAAACTTTTACGAATATTAAAATTGGACACTCAAGTTTACAATCATTGAAGAAATTAGGCCCATAGATGATGAAAATTGAACCCTCAAACTTATACAAATGTTACAATTTATACAATTATATAGGTTTGAAGGTCCAATTTAACCCAATTTTAACACTTTTGTAATTTTGAGGGCTCAATTTTTAAAATAGAATGTTTAAGGGTATAATATTACAACTACCAACATACTTTATGAATGATTTTTACAATTTGCCATTTTTTAATGTTATATGATCTTATCCTTACATTGTACATGTATTATGTATATCTATATGGGATTTGATATTGACTTGGGATATATTGTAATTAAAAAAAAAAAATGTGATGAAATACAACTTTTTAGTGAAGAAGATCTTGAAGATAGGAAATAGATGTTACCCACATGGTATCACATGGGCCTATGGTCCCTGAAGCATGCATGCACACATTAATCAATTTTAAGGGTATAAGTTGAAAGAACCTCTACCCCACAACTCCTATATCTTCTTTTGTCAATCTCAACTCTATTTTTATCTTATTCCTTTTTCTAAAAAAGAAAAAATAAGAAAAGAAAAAAAAAAAAAAAAAAAAAAAAACAAGGTCTTCATCATTTTTCTTTTTCAATTTTGTGTTAAATTTGAAAGGAAAAAAACTATTCTCCCTCCAAATTATACTCTTAAAGTCTTTTTTGAAGGTGTGAACGATCTCTGTTTTGAATGTAAATGGAAGAACGAAAATTTATTCCTTCTTTTCTTCTTTCTTTTGAATTTTATTATTTATTTGCTCATCTTCAAAGTACGCTTTGCCTCCAACTTTGACCTATGTCATGCTTTTTAATTTGTCATTATACAATTTATTTTTAATATTTGTTTGGGATGTTTTCAAAAATAGAAAAACTTTTGAAAATAATTATTAGTTTGATATTTCTTTTATTTATAATAATTTTTCTATTTGTTTTAAATAATCTTTTAGTTAATTTAAGAATGTGGAAATCAAAAATTTAGAAACTAAATAGACATAAATTTAAAGGGTAGAAAAGATTAAATTATTTATTACTTTTATCTTCTTATTTTTCTTTTTTTCTAGATGTATATATCATTAAAATAATGTCAAATCGGACCACACTTTTCTAAACCATTGAAATAATCGAGGGTGATATTACATTAATAATTCATTGAAGAAACTCAAAATCACTTAAGTTTGTGATAGGTTGAGTGAAGAGTACTCCCCTAACATATAGGCTCGACAGCCTAAATGACTCAATACATAAACTATTGATGTAATTTAAAGCAAAGACAAAAATAATATTATATACCAATGATCCATGATTAAATTATATTATTCAGATATTAGTGGATTAAATTGGATTGGGTTGGGTTGAAGAATGTTTTAAATTCAACTCAATTGTTCGAGTAGTAAATTTCTTCAACCTAAATAACTCTTATAAAAAATGAACTCAATTCAACTATGAAATATTTGGGTTACCAAGGTCATTTATTTAAATTTTTGTTCTAGACAAAATAAAATGTTAATCCATAAAAATTTGATTTAATTATTTTTATATATTCCATTCATATTAACAACTCAATTAAATTCATATAAGGAAAATTTTCTTTCTACTGTGCTAAAAACTATTTTAGAAGCTCTTGGAAAATAAATCATTCAAAAAATAATGAAATTCAATAAATCTAAAATAAGTAAATGTATATATAATTGTATCTTAAAAATATATATATATATATATTAAAGTCAATAATAAATTAAGATTGATTTTGATTATTTTAGGTGAACTCATAAATCAACTCAACCCGTTTAATTTTAATTTATTTGATCTCAATCAAACCCAAATAAATTGATAATCCAACCCAAGTCGCACTAGTGAGGTTGAGTTGATTGATTTTTTTGGGTCATCAATTTTTTTGAACACCCCTATTGCATCATATATTCTTCAATTACTATTACTCTTTACTCAAAAGCTCAATTAATTCTAAGACAAACGTCTAACAACAGTAACTATTTCTTAATTTTTAATTTTTGAAATTTACACTTACACACTCCTAAATTTTATACTATAGTTTTCAATTTTTTTATTATTATTTAAAGAAGCATTTGAATTCTTAGTTAAAGTTTAACAACAATAACTATTTCTTTTCTTTTCAAATTTTCACTTGATTTTTTAAAATGTTTGTAAAATGTGGATGACACAAAACAAATAAATTATTAATGGAATAAATGCTTACCGACTTAATTTTCAAAACTAAATGGTTAGTAAACAAAGTCTAACATTCTAGAATGTTTTCTTTTCCCAATAAATTGAAGAGTTTTGGATAGATATTCAACCATTTAAATAATGATATAATATATAATATTTAGAAGAATAACTTTAGAGTGATGGGTGTATTTAGAAATAGGAGAAATGAGTATATATTGAGTGTGTGGCTTTAGACATTCCAAATTGCAAACCCATGAGGGAGTTTGGTCTTCTTGTTTCTACTTTGTTTCTCTTTATGTATGCCATGGAATCTCTATGAATTTGACCATTCCAATTTCCCATCCATCAAAATGAAAACTAATTTAATCCCACATGGTTTTTTTTTTTTTTTTTTCTGCCAAAATTCCCTTTGCCTTTTGTTCATTATTGTTATTCCTTTTATTCTTTTTTTGAAATAAATGTTTTGTTACATTATCCACTATTGGGTTTTTCTAACATCACCCAATATGGATTTCCAACTAAATTTATGTTGAAAGCGATGTGGAATTATATTCATGTATTTAGGAAACCGTTATAGTTAAATAAAACATACGACATAGTCAAGTATTTGTGTCCAAAACATTCTCATGGATTTAAATGAACACGTGTGAAAATTCACATATTTATAAATAAATGTGTTAAAATTAACTTATATAAAATCTAGCGTAGAAATGTATATAAAATTGATTCAAAATAAAATAAGGGCAATATGGAAACAAATATGATTGTAGAGATGTATTTGATAGTTTAGCTTAACGGTAATCAATAGAGTTGGGGCGGGGACGGGGAGGGTATCCCTACCTCGACCCCACTCTGGTATATCTCCGACCGCTCCATATATATATATATATATATATATATATATATATCGCTCTGTCTCACTCTGTCTCTGTCTCGCTCTACTTATTGGTAGTAATTTGGTCCTGCATTTGAACTCGCAGTCTTGCTCTCTCTCACAATCTGGCTCACTTTCTCCATCTCGCTCTTTCGCTCTCGCTCTATCTTGGGGAATCCTTGCCTACAAATGGCGGGGACGGGGTGGGGATGGGGGTAAATTCCCTACAAGGGGTGGGGACGGGGAACCTCCATCCCCCGCCACCCCCATTGCCAACCCTAGTAATTAACATGCACTTCCTCCCTTAAAGTTGAAGGTTTGATCTTCTATTCTCATGATTATATATTATACTTAAAAACATGTTGTTAATTGAGAAATTTCAGCCAATCACAAATTGCTACGTCATTAATTTAAATTAATGATAGATAAATTTGAGATCAATTACAAATTTACATGTGTCCTCAAATCAAAATTAAAGATATGAAAGTTGGCAAATCAAATGATGCCACTTGCCTAGGCATTGACCCACGAGCAATGTCAACTCGGCCAATCAAATTATGCCACGTATGAAGGAGTTAGAAACATAAATATGGAAGTAATTAGGATGTAAAGCACTCTAACTACATCAATTTTAAAGATTAAACATGCTTGTTCTCAACACCTAAAAATAGAGGCTTTGTTACTTACTTGCAGCTCAAAATTGAAACGATTTCCTCCAAGATTTTGATCACGAACATTTCGTGGACCACCACAAATAGCTTCCTCGTTATTCTCTGGCCTTAAAACAGATAGTGAGATCCAAATTGTGATGAAGTTGAAGAGAAAAAGAGAGTTTTGGAGAGTTTGGGATTTTGAGAGAATTTCAGCAAATTATATCAAAGAATCAACCTATTTTCAATCTTCCTTTCTTCTATACAAAGAAGAACTCATGCAAATCATATTTTCTAAGAGATTGACACCAATTTTGTGATGAACCAAGTTGGATTAGGATGTGTCTAAATGGAGGTTAAGAAAGCATGAGGAAGACACCTCCTACTTCCATGCATAAGTGGAAAAATCCAACTTCAAAATTTGATTTTCTAAAAAATAAAAATTGAATTTCCAATTTCTTTTTTTTTAAAAAAAAAATCAATTCTAATAATTAATTTAATATTAAATATTAAATTAATAATTCTTCCACTTATTCCCACAATTTCCAACCTGATAAATCTCTATTCAGGCAATTAATATTTAAATCATATTTAAACATTGTCAACTCTCCAATTTTGTGTAATTCATAATTAAAACGAACAAACCATAAATCTTACTCCTTCAACGAATTTGAACGTTTTCAAATTCTTTTATCACACTATTATGAGGTTTAGTTCATGAGCTAATAAGGGAACCTAATGGACCTACAAATCATGAGCTCCAACGATCCGAAATTAACCGGCTAAACTCTTTAACCTAGTTAATTAACATTCAATAACTACCGGGGCACTCCACTATAGCCTAGTAGTTGCACTCTTCTCACTTTAGATATATTTTTGTTCACTTCATATAAGCATGATTAGTAAGTCGATCTTTCACAAGTTGTTCCTAATTACTGTTGGGTCAAAATTACCATTTTACCCCTGTAATTTTCCTTAAGTCTCATTGATTCTCTAATGAACAATTGGCTTGTGGTCCAACCATCGAACCGAGTCCTTCTCAGGCCAATGAGAGGTTGGGGCTCCTTGTTCAAGACCAAAGTCAGCACTTAAAGGAACAACTTCTCTACTAACCTAGAATTAGGTAGAAGTGAATTCTATCTCGCAAGACTATGTCCCC
Organism: Citrullus mucosospermus; assembly: GCA_030954485.1. Lineage (NCBI taxonomy): Eukaryota > Viridiplantae > Streptophyta > Magnoliopsida > Cucurbitales > Cucurbitaceae > Citrullus > Citrullus mucosospermus. The sequence goes on along the minus strand of CM062059.1, from coordinate 27,978,676 downwards.
AACTATTTACCTGGTCTTATCCCTAAAATGGAAGGCTTATTGAGTCGGCGAACTCGGGCCACTCTCACCCATGAAGATTAGAGGATAATCCCAAATAAATAGGAGTTCATAGTTAGCTCAGGATTAAAATCGAGTTACCCAATTCATCATGTTGAAATAATAAGTTTTAACAGTAAACGGCGTTATAAAGTAAAAATGATTATTTTATAGTCCGGTCTTATGCAAACTCATTGTATAGGATGCCCCCACTCTCATGTTTCTACATGAACAATATAGGATCACATCGTTTGTATCAAATACAAAGTAGGTTGCATTCATAGTATCCCTCGGATAAGGTACCTAGCCTTATCCCTATACTAAAGATCGTTTTGGCTATTACCTAAACTTGATCCACTTTTATGTCTATACATAAAGTCTAAGTATTCAAACTATAGTCGGGGGTTCTTAGTTTATTGGATTTAATAAATGCAATTCACATATTCAATAACATCTTTACTGAATAAACTTCGATAACAACTTTATTGAGAATAAGTTTCAAAGTTTACAAACCACGAGTTTTAGGACATAAAACCCAACAACGTGGCAATTAGGCCCAAAGATATGTCAACCTGCGTTTATTAAAATAAATTGGGTCAAACTTAAATAAAAATTTATTAAAATATATTAATTTAAGTCCAAGCCAAAAAGTTAGGCCCAAAGTTAACCAAGTTCAAGCTTATATAGGGTCACCCAAAACTCTATAAATTGAAGAAGTCACTCTTCATTTGAAGAGGGGAAGTCAAAGATTGAATAAGTCTAACATTCAAACATCCAAGAATTCAAAAGTCAGGGAATTCAGAGAATTTCAACATTCATAATTCAAAAGATTCAAAGACCAGAATACTTCAAAAAATGGATCGTCTCTTCTTCAATATTAATCGTCTCTTCACCATCTATAAATTGAAAACTGATCTTCTTTGATTTCAGAACATGCTCGTCAGCCCTTAGATCAAAGTCAATAGATCAACAAAACAAAAGTCGATCCAAATCGATCAACAAGCTAGCGGCCGATCCAAACCGATCAAGAAGCTAAAGGTTGATCCAAACCGATCAACAAACCAAAAATCAATCCAAGTTGATCAATAAACCAAAGGTTGATCATCCAAGAAGATCAGAAAGTCCAAAGGTCAATCTTCTAAGAAGACCATCAAACCCAAATATCAATCATCCAAAAAGATCAACAAGCTTAAAGATTAAAGTTTTTGCATTCGAGGAAAGAATCAGAGGATAAAAATTAGTGACTATAACACTTATACTACAAAACAATAAAATTAAATCATGTTCATTCCTACGAATTAACTTTCCTATGTCGAAATTTCGTGTGAACACATGTATTTTACTGAATTTAAAATGTCATTTTATTTGAAATTTATTCATTTTAACATTTAACTTGGGAAGGGTTTAGCACTTTTATATCGACAGAAGTATTAGACAAGAGCAATATATTAGAGAACTATTTTCATCAAAGTCTTAAGAGCACATTTATAACTTATGGTAAGTTCACTCATTTGAGAAATCATTGAAAAACATTTTCGTGTGTGACCATACCTTTTAAAAATTCACTTATAAATATATATGTCTAGTATGCAATTGATATTTGGTAGGATTCAAACAAAAGTAATAATAGAGCTATTTTTAATGGGGTGGGATGGGGCTAATTTTGTAATTTTATATAGCTTGTCAAACTTAGGGTTAACCATGATTTTATTTTTTTATCTTTTTGAAACATGGGTAGCAAATATTTTTATTTATATTTTAATTAATGAAAAAACATAAACATATCCCAAAATAGCTATGGGCCCAGAGAGGGGAAAAGGCCGAAGGGGGCGAGAAATTGGGCTTGGTCATGCTGGAAAGTTTACGTTGTGGGCCGTTCGGAGCCCATTCAACCCCTCGCATGTTCAATTCTACAATATTACACGAATTATAAAAGTTCTTTCGTTTTATTATTATTTCTTTTTTTTTTTTTCCGAGTGATTTTGTCGGGGTTAAGAATAAGATCCCAGAGTCAAATTAAAATCCTACACTAATAATTAAATTAATTCAAAATTTAAAATTTAATTAGTGAATAAATTTAATCAAATTTGTATCAATATGTGTCTTCGAGCATGAAAATTCGGTTAGTAGACAACAACGCTGCACTTGTGAGAAAACAAATAGGAACCCAAAAGAAATCTACGATAAAAATCATGAATAATGATTAAAATAATAATAATAATAATAATAATAATAATAAATATATTTCCATCTCCTTGGCATACCGTTAATTGCTAGAAAGAAGATTCCAGACGATTTTTTAAACGGTTACGACTCAAGGAGGAGAGACACCCACCTCAATGGCTCTAGAAAATCCTTCATGAAGAACCATCGCTATAGCGACTAAGAGTTTAATGGACCTATGAATAGAATAAAGCTTTATAAAGCCATCATAATTTTTCAATTTGAATCACTAACAATCACTATGAGATGTCATCATTGTTGTTAGAAGTGGGGGGACAGTTTTATAAATAAGGGATTTAAATCAATCTCCAATAAAAAAACAAAATCAATGTATTGGTTTTTGATTTTCGGTTTTCTTTAATCTTTCAATTTTGTCTTTTTTCTTTTTGCTTTTGTTTTGAATGAGGGTCTTCTTTTGCTATTTTCAACTTAAAATTAGACCTCTATTTTTATTTTTTTATGGATTGAAATTTGACATCATCATCATTATAATTATCTACACCGTAATAATTATACACACCATAACAATTAGTCTATGATTCTCAACAACAAATATGTATGTACCGTAAGAATTAAAAGTATCTATTTTTAAAGATTTTTTTTTTTTAAATATAGTAAAAGAAATCAAAATATTTACAAATATAACAAATAGATCAGGATACAGATAATAGTCTATCGTGACACAGATAATTTTTTATATTTTTAAGGATATACATACCTTTCATTTGATTCAATTTTCATTGATATTTTTAATAAAAAATTAGTCCTAACTAATAATTATTGGTTATCTAAATACAAATCAAAATGTCTAAATTGATTAGAATTAAGCTGACAACATCATTTGGTTGCCATAATAGTTTTATCGTTTTTTTTTATAAATAATTATTGTTGTTATTATTTTGACATTTTAATAACTATTTTTAATTTTGGGAAGAAGCCTAAAAAAGTTAAAATATTAGAACAATCTCATGAATATTTCATTGGAAAAATGATGATTTTTTTTTTTTTTTTAAATTTTTTTTCCCGCTCATTGTGGTGCATGCAATATTGATTGAGCGGTATAAATATTTCATAATTTTTTCAATCTTCAAACTTCAAAGCGTGACCTTAACCGCATTAGCTTTTAGAGCTCACAGAGCCAGAAACGACGATAGCACTGCCATAACCGCCGCCGCACCTCCGACGAATCTACCGCCTGACGCGCTGGAACTATCGCTAGGTCCTGGTGCAGCCGCATCAGCTTCGCTGTCCGCTGCTGCCTTCGGTGAATCGGCCTCGGCCTTCGGTGGAGAACTCAACGGCGCATCGGCAACAGCCTTCGGTGTTTCGGCAGCCGGAGCATCAGCCTTTGACGGAGTCTCAGCGGAAGGAGCCGGTGCCTTTTTAGGTGATTCGACAGGAGAAGACGACGCCGGTGGTGGTGATGGAGGAGTGGAGTTAGTTGGCTTGGAATCAATTCCAGGAACCTGAATCGGAGATGTGATCTGAAGAACAGAGATATTATACGGCTGAGAAGCAACAGACTTCACCAATTTCGAATCAGCCGGTGCTCCGCTCACAGCAGATCCAAACGCAACTTCTCCTTCGTTAATCAAGGTAACCTTGATGAAACCTTGCTGATTTGTAGCGGCACCGCTTGCCTGAAACAAAGTTGTGAGAACGGTAGTGTTATCGTTCGACAATTTACCTAGTTTCTGAACATCGTAGTAATCAAGAATAACATGAACGCTCAAGATCCTCTTCACGACGTCCAATGGCTTGCCGGAGAGGCTAGAAATTGCGCCGTTGTCGACGGCGAGAATGGTGATCGTTTTTCGGCTGTTAATTTCATCGGCGAGTTTTGTTTGTGTTAGGAAATCATTTAAATTAGTGAAATCGGGGAACTGGCTCAAGAGCTTAGTGATATTGAAGGCGGAGGCGGCTGAGAAGAGGAGGAAATTGACAAGTAGGGCGGCGGAAATGGCTCTGGAATCCATTGTTATTCTATAATTGAGGTATTTTTTTCTTCAATTTTTCCTTTCAATGCGATCCAACCCAAATCCGAAACCGGTGAGCTTGTTGACTTTCAATGGAGATGGAAAGTGGATTTTATAGCAGATTATTGGTAAGAGGATTGATTTCACTGTCAGTTTGTTTGGCTAAGAGTAAAATTATCGTTGAAATTTTCTTTTCCGGGAAAATTTTCAGTTTGAAGATGGCGATGAAGACTAGGAAATCATGTGGAATACCGTGATAGTGGAGCATTTATGGCTCTAATTCTGTTTCTTTTTCAGTTTAATTTTTCAAACTAATTTGCCATCCATTAGAATTTTTTTCTTTAAATTTGTAGTTGCGTTTAAAAAATAACTTAAACTTTACCGTTTGTTGAATTTTAGTAGTTGCAATATTACCACCAAATTTTTCTAAGTTTCAAAAATACCTTTTAGAATATAAATTCTTCAAAATTTTGGACAAAAATTGATGTATGAAATTGTATGGCAGTGACTTCTGCAAAGAAGATCACCACATTATTTTTATGTTATCGCCACATTATTTTAAGTTTTATTTTCGGTTTGAACTCTATCTAATGGTACTTATGAAATGTTTATGAAACTTGAGAGATAGTATTGTAACTTTTGAAAAAAATAAAGTAATCTTTGAAACCAATGACAAAGTTCAAATGTATTAATACAAATATTTGTTATAATTTTGCCTACTTTCATCTTTTGAAGTTTTTTTTTTCTTTTTTCAAATAATCAAAATTGTTTAATTAGTAAAAATAATTTTGATATAAGAAAATACTTTGTGTGAATACAGTTTTAAAATTTATAATAGAAAGACATAGATAATAAAGAGTTTTTAGAAAAATCAACAATGAATTAAGGGATTAAAATTAAAATTTATTAAAAGTACATGGACTAAAATTGAACATTTAAAAATATATAAAATAAATTGAATAAGTGCTAAAGACGATAATAGACGATAATGAAAGTATAATCTTACTTAACTATTTCTTTTTGAGATATTGTAGATGCAATATAATGCTTAGAAAGTTGAACTATATTGTGTTTTTCTAATTATAGTGAATGGATGGACAAATGTAAAATTTCTTATATTAAAGAAAAAAAGTTACAATGTACTTTTAGTCTTTCATGTTTATTTAATTTCAAACACAAGAATACTATTCTTGGTATAAAACATGTACTTTAGACTAAGAAGTCAAATGTTTGAACGTTTCTCTTTGCATATTTATTCAACTAATAAAATGTTTTGCTTGGATATTCGTTTAGTTTGAATTAAGATAATAATTTAGTTCAGTTTTGATCATTTCTAGATCTATTTTATCAGTATAAAAAAAATGACTTGAATAGGATTTTTTTTAATAACATAAGATATATTATTCTCAAATGCTCAATTGAGCTAGTACTGCATATAAATATGTGTATGTAAATTTCCATGTGTGTTAAACATCTTATATAAAGTAGAAAAAAGTAGAAAAATTTAATATCATACGAATACAAATGTTTTATTATCTTATTAATAAAATGAATATCGAGAGTTAACAACTTAGAAGTAGTTCAAATATACATTTGTTACTTAAAGTTAGAAATAATAATAAAAATTTTAACCATAAGTTAACCATGACTTGACTAGTTAAGTCACATACCTCCATCAATTAAAAGTTTGAATCCTCAACACATTTGTTGTTTGTACTAAAAAAGATAATGAAATTCTGATGATTTTGTCTAACTAGTTCATGATCACAATAATGTTACCATACAAATGATGAACAAAGAAGAGATAACTTTACAATTTTAGTTTGTTTCCTTTTGAAGTTATATAGTCATGCTTTGTTAAATAAATAACTTTGGAATAATTTTTTTTTTTAACATCTTAGTCAACTATGGTATACTAAATTGATATCTTCAGTGATACCATGGTCAAAAGTTCCTTATCACCAATATCGATATCTTCTGTGATAGGACGACATAGAGTAACCAAAACTATTGGTTTTGGTTTCTTGTAGAAAGCTCAGTTTTGGAGAGGTAAGCATCATCATTGTTTGGCATGTTTGGGAGGCAAGGAATAAGATGGTATCTCAAAGGTATGGAAAGATTTTGACTCCATCAAGCATATCGACAAGCATATACATATCAAGCATATTGACAAGCATATACATGAGCATTTAAAATCTGGAGATGACATTGTTGTAAAGAGTGTAATTGGGGGTCCCAACTTCTAACCCCTCATGGTTTCTTCTTTTGAAATACTTGAAAACTGAACTCAAATGCTGCATGGAACCCATCCACCCACTCATTCTAGGGTTTGAATTGGGTGATTTGGAATCATCTAAAGTGTGTTCGTCTTGTTAGTTTACTATACGCCCCAAATTATCACAAGGTCAAAGTTCTTGAAACACAAGCACTTTGTGAGAGGTCATTTAAAGTACATTAAAGTAAAATGTGATTATCTAGAGGTTGTTTTTAATCAAAATGAGATGAATTTTACTAAAGTATCCTTAGTTATAGAAGAGGTTAAAGACATGATGAAGATTTTGGGAATATTTCCTTTTCCCACACTCATTGGTCCCTTGATACTTCAGCCCATAACCTTGCGTCCAAGGCAAGAAGGAATTTCTTCTACATCATCCTCCATCATCCGAAGTGCTTTTCTTTTATGTGGTCTCAAGATGTAATTCTCAAGTTTATTGTTTCTCCTAATTTAAAATTTTAAAAGAATAAATGCTATACTAAAGTTGTTGTTCACAAAATTTAAAAAATGTCTAATAAATTTCTACACTTTTAAATTCTATGAATTTTAAAATGTTAGGAAGATCTAAACTAAATTAGTAGCCTAGGCTTTTTTATTTTTAAATAAATAAATAGGATTCACAATATTTTTAAGCATTAAAAAATTCATTTAAAAAAAAAAACAAATTATTAATTTTCTAAAAAAGGCCAACATATCTTCAATAATCATTAAATATACTCATAGTTTCTTTTCCATCCAACCGTTCAAATTAGCTCCACATTATAACATTTATGCTATTTCAAAACCAAGTGTTAATTCATATACTTTCAAATATCATTGTCCTAATACTTTTAATTAATTTTAAACTTAATCGTATATAGACTAAAATCGAACAACTAAAAATATAATGACGACTATATTAGATGAGAGACCAAAATGATACTTCAATTAAAAAAAAAAATATATAGTGACTAAGAACATAAGATAGTTGATTGAGTTAGCCAGGCCCGACTTTAGGAATGTCATGGTGCTCACTCAAATTGGCCAGGTATTGATTGAATTCTTGAATCCGATCCCGATGAGATTTGCGGGCCATCTTGGCCATTCTTTGAAGATCAATCTTCTCCCATTGCTGAAGATATCGCCTCTCAGCCGGCGTTAGCATATCGTCGTATGCAACATACAACCCTTTGCCATTGTCTCCATTGACATCGTTTATGTTCTCTTTAGAACAATCAACCAATGAAGCGATGTTCCTTCCTAACAATCTCCAAAAGAAAAAGATAACAATAAGCTAATTGAAACTAGATGAATGAATTGAATGCAAAAATAAAACCAAAGGTTCTTTGAAATGTCTTGTGAGTGTTGAAGAAATCTTCTTTTACGCCTTACGAAAATCATTGCAATCAGTCAGACAACTCTAATTAATCAAACTATATAATAAGATGGGGATGGAAAAAAATGTTTTATTGAATGGGATAAAAACTTGATAAATTCTTTCAGAGTTCTCAAGAATCACTTTAATTGAACGTGGGTGAATGTGGATAGATTTCATTTCTCAATCTTCAGATAGAGTGGTGGAAGGCAACCATCCTAGTGATAAAAACAGGTCATGGACTAAAGAAACAACTTAGAACAAATGAGTTCAATCCACTCTAACTAAACAACTCTCCTTCTTACCCCAAAATGCTTTGAGGGCATTTTGATTTGCATAAGAGGTTCCAAAACTGACCAAAAAGAAAGATGGAAAAAGAAGAAAGTAGAGAGACTAAAAATGTCTACATATGCATAAACTCATGATTGGAGGCTTAAAATGCCGATATCAAAGTTACTTCTGGAAAAATTTTTAAAAAAATATTTAAAATAATAAATAAATATATAACCCTTTTGTTGCTTCTTTTTATAGATGTTTCATATAGTTATGGTGTTAAAATTTTCGATCAATATTTCTATATTTCCTTAAGTTCGATATGGATACGAAGAGTGAATCGATATTTCCAAAATAACACAAAAAAAAAAAACTTTGAAACTTAGAAAATAAGCATATAATATAAGTAATAGATAAAAAATAAAAAAATGTTTATTTACTGATTAAATTAATTTTTTAAAAAATACCCATAAAAATTGACATTTCATCGATATGTTCATCAAAACTTTGATAAAAGTGTAAGACCTATATCAAGGCCGATATTTTAAACTTGTATATAAAATACAAACTTGACTTGAAATAATTGATATGACCTTCTATCTTAGAGATGAAGCTTCGATTTCTCCTCTCACGATTGTTGTACTAAAAGATAATATAATGGAACTAAATTAGGATGGAAAATAATAATTAAAAAATTAAAAGAAAAAAAAAATCGACGATAACAATAAGACAGAACAACTACCAAAAGCTTGCTAAGCTAAAGGAGAATAAATTCTAAACCCTAAATAAGTATTTACCCTTTTGTAAACCCTTAAGTACTCGAACATATTACAGGCATAAAAACGATATCTGATAACAATTTCTTCGAACAGATTCCAGTTTCTAACGAACCACTTCGTCCCATATAATTCAGAAGACAGAAGTTTATCAAATTCTTAACAAATTAGCTTTAGAATCATAGTTGAAACAACGCTGAAAGTATCTCCAAACACAATTAAATACAAAATTCAAAAGAAATCAACTAACCTGATGAGAGATCGTCTTCTCTCACAAGTTGAGAAAAATTGTCGAATTGCTTCTTCGGCTTCTTCTTCTTTTTCATTCCGTCTCCTTTTACGCCTAACGCTTTCCCTTTCAGCCTTAACTTTCCAACCACCACATTCTCGTACTCCGACATCTTTCCCAATTACGATCTATCCAAATTTATGAAAGAAAAGGCGAAAATCAAAGACAGTAAGAAGATGAACCGCAGAGATTAATCTACAACATCAAAATTAAATCGGGGTTGATTTTTACAGCATTGAAGAGTCGATATGAAATCGATCAAGAAACAGGAAATTTTCATATCGATGTTGAATCCAGATTCGGCTACCATTAGTGTACCATCAAATACATTCCTAAACAGATCTGCTGAAAATAAATAGGAAAAAAAATAGACAAGACTTCGATCATCGCTTACTTTCCGAACCTGTTCGAGCGAAGGCTCTGGAAACTTGTCGTACTCTGCTCTCTAATAGGAAACGGCCGTGATTATAAGAACCTTTAGAACTTTCTGGACGCCCGACCGAATGATCATTCACCATTCGTTAGATAATACGTCGTCGTATAACTTGAATATTGGGATCATTTTGTATAAAGATTTAAATATATGACTCATAATTTGAAAGTGGTTAAATTTTGGTTATTCATTATTCTTAGTTCTCTAATTTTAGTTAATATAGCTTTAATAAATCTCAAATTTAATCTTTAATTTTTAAAGAAATTAATTGAATAATAATAATAGTTTTCATGCCCTGAAATATAATGAAAAATGTTACTAGATAATAAAAGAAATTGAAAAATCAACTATGAGCAAGTATTGAGGACTAAATTTATGATTTACAGAAAGTATATCAACTAAAGTTCGACAATTAAACATAAGAAAATTGAACAAAATTTAAAGTTTAGTAATCAAAATGATATTTTAACCAAATAATTAGAAAGTTGTTTCAAATATAGGAAAATAAACCAAATTATTTATAATTATAGTAAAATTCCACTATCTATATGCGATAAACTACTCTTATCTGTGTCATAATAGACAGAAATAGTAGTATATCAAGATCTATCTCGGTCTATCACAAATAGAATATGATATTTTACTATTATATTTAAATATTTTCAATAATTTTTTCATTTATAATAATTTCTCTAATTAGAAGTATACATCTACCATCTATAATATCTATAGCCTTTCACTAATCTCTAGTCTTGTTTAATTAATTCTAAAATTAATTAATTTACTTTTAGTTAAAACTAAAATTAGAAAGAAAAAAAACTTTTTAAAATTTTAATAGTTAAATAATTTTTAAAAATAATGATGCGAGAGTAATTAATTAATCAAAGGTCAATTATTTTAAATAGCAAAGTTGTTGGACATATTTTAAATATAGCAAACAACTAAAAAAAAAATCAAACTAAGAACGGTGAACTATTATCTACTAGTGTCTATTGTTGTTTATCGCTATCTATCGTTATATAATGATAAACTGCTTTTTACCATTTTACTATATTTATAAATAAGTTAACCCATTTTGTTATATATGAAAACAAGGTTAAATAAAATACATTCATAAAATTTAAAATTTTCAAAAAATATGAAAAATATATTTTAATACATTTGTCATCTAAAAAAATAATTTTGAAGTTTATAATTTTACTTTGTAACTAATTGTAGAATTTCATGTTTTAAAAAATTTGATAGTTAAGTAATTTATGAAAAAAATAACTGAATCCATTAAAGTGATAAATGAGAAGAATGTAAACCTTTAGAATGCAATTTTTTTTTCAATTTGTTATTCACTTCTAAAAATTATTAATAAAATGTATGATTTATCTTATTCAAAAGTTATTTATATTAGTTGTTTCTCATTCTTCTTCCACAATTTATACTATTTTTTTTTTTTAAAATGAAATAAAATAAAAAATTGGACATACTTCCCTTAATTAGTATTTTCTTCATCGTTCATTTTTTCACACATACAATACCACTGTGAGACAGAATAAATTTATTTTTATTTAAACTATTTTGATAAAAAAAAATTTAAAATACACTTTAAAATCTATTTTTAGTGGTTTCCAAATCTATGAAATACATGTAAATACCACTAACTCCATGAGATAGAAGAGAAATACATGTCAATACCCCTAACTCCTATGGGGTAGTAGGGGAATAAATTTCAGTACTATTGACTCAAGCTTACTTTTGATTTCGACTTGTACTTATAATCTTTTTTCAAATATAACAATTGAGAGTTGAGAATTCAAGTCTTCTTCCTCTAAATGAAAGATTATATCAATAACCCTCGATCTAAACTCACTTTCACGTATTTACGAGTTTTTTGAAAATTATTCATTTGACAATTATAAAATCGAGACTTAGCTCGGGACATTTTTGTGACATCACAATTTAAACCACGGTGGGAACTGAAACGTCGTCGTCTCAGTTCTTAGCCTGAAGCGTACGGTTTCTAAAATTATTATCGACTTTTTTTATTTATTTATAAATAAATAAATGGTTACTGCTCTCTGTTCTACCCTTTCTGCTTCTCCTTCAGGTATCTTCTTCTTCTTCTTCCTCTTCTCTACAAGACAATGAGAGAAACAAAAACACTAGAATTTGACCCAGGTTTTGTTCGTCCATGTTCTTACCGGCGATGTCTAATGTTTTCTCCGATTTTGAGTTTTCAGGTGGACGTTGCAAGTACACCGGTCAATCTCTGGTACATTTATCGTTTCTTTCGTTAAATTTTAGTTTCGTTTTGGTTCCATTTCCGCATCTCAATTGTTTGCCTCTTGTGATTCGTTTTCTATTCGTTTTGCAATTCCAGTTTGTTAAATTAATTTTATATCTGTTATTTGGTTGAGTTTATATTCTGTGAGAAGAATGAGGATGATTGAATTCAGTATGTTTGAGGCTCCGAATGGTTGAATTTTAATATGAGAGTGGTTATATGGACGATGGACAGAGAGCGGTGCCAATACGCGTTTTAACTGTGGGGAAGAAGAGGTCTCGTGGCGTACAGCTTCTCGTTGATGAGTATATTGAAAAGCTCAAGAACTACTGTATTGTTGAAGATGTTCAACTGCGGTCAAATCCTAGGAATGCGCGGTATGTGATTGTGTGGTCGATGTTAGTTTGTAAACTTTGTTTAATTACGTTACAATATCTGCTGAATGAATCAACGATGCTAGTCTTAATTAGATACTTTCATTCTGCGTATTGGTACTTGAATTTTAGGGATCCGAGAGCTCAGGTTGATGATGAAGACATGGCTGTCGTGAATCTTCTCAAGTCTGACGATTGGGTTTATCTCTCAACATTCTTTTTCGTCGGATCATCACATATCTTGTTGTTATGGCTGTGCTCGTTTACTATCTAGTTCAGAACTCGACCTCTTTCTCAATTTTGTCTGTTAAAAATGTGAAAGAAAATTGCATTCCGGAACCTTTTTACATTAGAAAGATGGGTCATAGTGGTTATTTTCCAGGGAGTAAATATAGGTGGCAATGTTTTTTTGTTTTGCTTTTGTTTTTTCCCTTTTTAATCAACCAATGTGGGATAGGGGGATTTGGACCTCCAACTTCAAAAGAAAGAGTACGTGCCAATTATTATAGAACTTGTTTCTCTTTCTGTAGAATGTTTTATAGTGCTGGTGCTAGTGCTTACTATCCCCATTCTGCATATGCACCGGCAGGTTGTGATGTTGGATGAGAATGGGAAGGAGATGTCCTCCGAGCAGATGGCCGACTTGGTGGCAGATGCAGGCATTACAGTGTGTACCATCCCCAATTCAAATCAAATTGGTCGCTTCATTATATTATCAGTTCATTGCTAATGGACAGAATCCATGACACTTAAATCTTCAAAGTTAGTTGCTAAGGAGTTTTGAATGGAAATTGAAACTTTTGCTTCTTCTCAGTTTAACCAGCTTACATGTTCCACTTCCATTTCAGTCTAGATCTGAGCATGTAACAGTCTATTGCTTTCTAATTTTATACGATGGAATTGCACAGATGGCTAGAAGTAGAACAATATGTGGAGTATTTTAGGTTTTCTTAGCCTCATAAAGGTTTCCAATTATCACCGTGACCCAATTGTTTCTGAAAACAACTTTAATAGACCTATGGGGGTATGTCCAGTATGGACATGGCATTTTGTAGATATTATTTGATAAGTACTGTTTCCTTACGTTTCTTCTTCTCTGCAGGGTGCTTCAAGATTATCATTTTGCATTGGTGGGCCTTATGGCCATGGACAACAACTGCGACAACGAGCTAACTTATCTATCAAGCTTTCCTCCATGGTCTTAAATCATCAAATTGCACTACTGGTGCTTATGGAACAACTGTACAGGTGTTTTTTTTCCCCTTAATCATATGTGCCTTTTGAGTTCCACTTCATTTGTATTGTATGTGATGACATCAAATGCTTTTGAAGCAGAGTTATCCAAGAACCACATATGTATGGAATATCCGTATCCATTAATCGAGAGATGTTTAGTTGTTTAAACTGATGTGCCGATGATAATGAATTCAACAGTTTGGACATACAAATCTATTATCCCATCAAACTTCCCGTTTGGTTTACACCAGCCAAAATCTCTCTCCCTCCATCTGCCCTGCACCTAGATTCTACTCAAACCTCATAGCTTCTGTATAGCTGCAAAATGTTTTGAAATTTAATTTCCGGACTTAAATTTGTAATTTTAGCAACCATTTTGAAACTTTTGAAATCAAACTACTTTCTTTCACACATGTACTTCAAAATCCAACACAAAACACACACTGCGATCTTGCATTTTGAAGTTTGTTGCATCAATGGTAACCTCTAAATATATAATACTTGTTCTCAATGCATTTGTGTTATTTTTAGGTCATGGACTATTCTAAAAGGTCAGAAGTACCATCATTAGCAGTAGCAGCAGCTCCTATGGCAGCTTAGCGGTATTTTGGCTTGATATGTTACATCTTTAGTTGTTAAAGCTTGGTACAGTAGTGATAAACCATTTCCTATCTGTTACATCTTCACAATAGAAGGAAAAGTTAAGTCTGTATAAAGTCGATCTATTATTGCCGTTATTGAGGAAACTTTGTTGCTTGCTTTGTCCAAAGCATCTCCCTCCTGATATTTCATGTAGTAATAATATAAATGTCTATTACTCTTGTAAGCATGTTAAGTTTTAATGGGTCGAAGAATTTATCGACGAATTTGATCCCGAATTAAGGAAATGAATAGACGTCTTGACCATTGAGTTAGCATTAGCTTGGGAATACTTGTTTTATACCATATTTGCTCGTGGATTTATGATGTAACGAATGTTAAGAAAATCTGTGAGATATTAATATATTAGGAATACTAGATGTCAAGATATTCGTATATTTAGCTTGTGCATATAATTTTGTTTTGTTTTGTAGGCTCTTAGTTTATTATGATATTGTAATGAGCGTTACAAGAATCCATAAGATATTAATATATTAGGAAACAAACCAGATGCCAAGATATTCGTTTATTTGGCTTGTGTATATAATTTGGTTTTGTGGACTCCTTTTACATTCATTTTAGCTTGGACTTTCTATTTTCCAAAATTTTTATTTGGTTGTACTATCGACCTCAAAATTAGAGTTTTAACTCTGTCACCTCACATATTGTCAAAAGATTTTTCTTTTCTTTTTTTTTAAAAAAAGTGCCTTTTCATGTGTATATGATTCGAGAGATTAAAAATTTACACATTTTTTAAAAAAAAAATTATTTTAATGAGCAAATCAATTTCAAATGTTTATGTCAGATGAAAATTTTTCAAAAAGCTTTATGGAAATCATGAAAATGGATAGAAATTATGTGAGTTAGTCCACCAACTTCGTTTACTTCTTTCTTTTAGTACAACAAATAAAAACAAAAGAGACAACAAAGCCAAAAGAATTTTAAAAAATTCGAGTGAAGAGTAGAGTCCACCCATGAGGGGATCTTTAAACCATACAATAGAAAAATGAAATATTCGAGCATGGGTAGCTAACTCGTGTGCAACAGAGTTACACTTACGGTCGGAGCCATGGTTATGGAGTTCATTAGTGGCATCAACAAAAGCTTGAATCTCATTAGTGTACAACATCTTCTAACCAAGATATTTCAAAGAATTTTAAAGTACGTTTCAACTCAGAGCGGAGAAATGTTAGCCTCAAGGGTCCTAGAAATACCATTAAGCATGACAATCGCCTCAACGAGCTCTGCGGATCTAGTCAAAGCAACATGTCACTACTCGCATCACGAACAATTTCTCCAATACCCATTCTCCATCCAATAAAGCTGCATTAGAATTTAACTTAAACGTGCCAAAAAAGGGGCAGATCAATGGGAAATGTCGTCAACAACTGGGAAAGTCAAACAAGCTATGTGGGGATGGATTGATAAAGTCAGTCAAAAGATTTCACTATGTTCATTGTCCACGGAATAGGATCGTATTTAGGCTTGTTAGGCTTGTTGT
Organism: Citrullus mucosospermus; assembly: GCA_030954485.1. Lineage (NCBI taxonomy): Eukaryota > Viridiplantae > Streptophyta > Magnoliopsida > Cucurbitales > Cucurbitaceae > Citrullus > Citrullus mucosospermus. Next base: position 27,963,016 of record CM062059.1, on the reverse strand, counting down.
GGCTATTAAAAACCATAAGGTTGCTGTGTCCATGAAACCTTATTTGTTACTTAACTATAATTGGTTATTTTTAATCATTATATTAATTCATTATTTCAGTGTTTGGTTTATTACTGTCCAGTGAAAAATCTGGAGGACCTCCACAACGGAGATCGTATCGAGGAAAAAAACTATCGTTTGGAAAATTACGCGCGTTTTATTAAGCGGGAAAAGTTCAACCGTATCATAATAAGTTCTTCTATAGGCTAGTACAGTGCCACGTCACCAGCCAATTCTAGTCCACGTGTCAGTATTTCAGCTGTTAAATCTCTACAACTACCAATGGAAAAATAGAATTAGAAAAAAAAAAAAAAAAAGACCATGAACTACAACGCTCTCCGGATCTCATTCTCGTCTCTTCCATTATTGAGAACACTCCCAAATTCTTCCTCCCTGAAACCGGCGACCCAAATCGCCGCGAAATCTGCCTACCGTCGAATTGTTATCATGAATTCTAGCTCCTCGTCGTCGTCGACATGTCAAGTTCCAGGGCTAGAATCGGAGGAGATGGATAGAATTGTGGAACAAATGTTCCGGCGCTATTCGTCTTCTTCGTCTTCGGGGATCAAGAGAGGAAAAGGAGTAGCCATTGTTTGGTTCAGAAATGACCTCCGTCTGCTGGACAACGAAGCCCTTTATAAGGCCTGGATTTCGTCCGAGGCTGTGTTGCCGGTGTACTGCGTTGATCCTAGACTTTTTGGTTCTACCTGCTACTTCGGATTTCCTAAAACTGGAGGTTTGTTTCTAAATTTGTTCTTTACCTTAGTGACCGGTGATCGTATGTAATTTGTTTGGAATTTATATGTCGATTTTTATGTCAAACTCTGGATTAGATTTTTTTTTTTTAATTTTTTTTTTTTATCATGAAGATATTGTATTCCGTTTTTGTTCTTCTTGTAATGCTTCTTACGACTAGTTGAGTGTAATGGCGGGAACTATTAGAGTCTGTTCGTTGCCGTCGAGTTAGGGCTACGTTTTCTTTTCTTGGATTCAAAATTACTGAGGGAAGTTTGGAAGAAATTCATGGCTATATAGTCATAAGATCATGAGTTATGCTGGAAATTTTAAAATGTTAAGCTATTAGTTGAATCGATGATTAGATTTAGATTTCAGCATTTTGGAATTTTTGCTTGATATGGAGCAGAGCAAGTGTTCAACGGTTATATAATTTCCTTCCTTTCTGGCAGCATTAAGAGCTCAATTTATTGTTGAATGCTTGGCTGACTTGAAAAGGAATTTAACTAAACGAGGCCTTAACTTGCTTATTCAACATGGGAAGCCTGAAGAAATTCTCCCTTCTCTTGCAAAAGCTCTTGGTGCCCACACAGTTGAGTATCTTTAATAGCATTCCTTGTATGTTTAAAACACTGCTCTAATCTGGTTGTTGGTTAAATTATATCTATTAATTTGATCAGGTTTATGCTCAAATGGAAACTTGTAGTGAGGAACTATATGTTGAAAGAATGGTGAGCAAAGGCCTCAAAACTGTGGTGCTATCATCAACCTCAGAGAAGTCTGCCAAGTCGAGTGCTGCTAGAAGCCCTACTTTTCAACTTGTTTGGGGCACCACCATGTACCACATAGACGACCTTCCATTTGACACCAACAGTTTACCTGATGTCTACACCCAATTTCGTAAAGTACCGAATATTCTCTTCATAGTTTTAGGTTCGTTACATCCACTTGCATTGTTAATTGTGTTTCTCACAAGGTGCTTTTTCATTTGATGGACCGCCAAATTGCAGTCTGTTGAAGCTAAATGTGCAATCCGAGATTGCATTAGACTTCCAGCTCTTCTTGGGCCTCCAGCAAGCATCGATAATTGGGGATCTGTTCCCTCACTTGATAAGCTTGGGCTTCAACCTCCGAGTGTATGTTTATGTTTTTGGTATAGTGCTACGAGAAGATGCACGCCCAGATCTGCTCTTTGTGAAATGATAATTGATTCGTTTTTTTTCAGGTTGTTAAGGGCATGAGGTTTATTGGGGGTGAGAGCGCAGCTCTCTCCAGAATTTATGAGTATTTCTGGAAGAAGGTGAAAATTGTATTTTAAAATATAAATATGATCAATTTAGCCATTTGGGTCTCTTTTGATTCTCTTAATTATGGGTCTACACAATTTCACTTATATTGTCGATGTTTTGCTGAAGTATACTCTTTGTTTTCCCCCTGCTTTTTAGGATTTACTACGGATCTATAAGGAAACGAGGAATGGGATGTTAGGACCCGACTACTCAACAAAATTCTCTCCATGGCTTGCTTCAGGAAGCATTTCGCCTCGTCTTATTCATGAAGAGGTTGGTTTTATTTCATTTTCCTTTAATGACAATGTTTGCATATTTGAAGGCTTGGATTATTCTCTTAGGTAAGGAGATATGAGATGGAAAGGGAAGCAAATCAATCTACTTACTGGTATTCCACTATTTCTTTTTGTTCTCGATATGGTAATGGTATCATTACTCGTTATCTCATTACAAAAAGGGAATAGCCCATGGTTCAAATTGTCCACTGTTTTAAATTAGAATTTAGAATGAGACGAACTATGTCACATCTTCCATTCTCCTCAAAACTTTGATAGGAAGGAAATCTTTTACTCTTTGTTAATCTACATCTGCCATTTCAGGGTTTTGTTTGAATTGATGTGGAGGGATTACTTTAGGTTTCTATCAGTCAAATATGGCAATTCTCTTTTTCATCTAGGTAAGTGTTGTCAGAAAATTTTCAGATTTTCCTCGCTTTCCTGTATGTTACTACCATCTTTCCTGGCGCATATTCCAACTTATGCCAGTTCCTTTTCATAGGTGGCCCAAGAAAAGTGGAGTTGAAATGGAATCAAGACAAAAATTTGTTTGAATCCTGGAGAGATGGACGTACAGGGTATTTTATTTTTCTCTTTCCAGTCTCTAAGATTGATCTTATATTTCTTTTAGTCCAAGAGTGTGTGTAAGTTAATGCTTTCACATGTTATTAGAAGTTTGTTTCATATATGATGTACTGAAGTATTCTGAGCCTCCAGGTACCCTCTAGTAGATGCAAATATGAAAGAATTATCAACAACTGGGTTCATGTCAAATCGAGGACGGCAGGTATTTTGTCGAGTTTGTGATTTCTACAGATATTGTTCTAGACAATGAGTTTGAAAGCCTTGCAATCAAATTTACACCTCTTAAAGTAAATGTCCTTGGACTGCCAAATTACATCACTTCTGAACATATCAAATTAGCACTTGTTAAACACATCAAGCTCGATTTTCACTTAAATGGATTGAGTACCAAATGCACCGATGGTTTGTTCTTTCTACAGATAGTATGTTCCTTCCTTGTTCGAGATATGGGTATTGACTGGCGTATGGGAGCTGAATGGTTTGAGACATGCCTTCTCGATTATGACCCTTGCTCCAATTATGGAAATTGGACATATGGAGCTGGTAATTCGATTTCCTTCCAAAATATGAAAACTTCGTGCTTAAATTCCCACGCCGTGTTTGTACAGGTTTGCAACGAAAGGATTTTCAAAATTCTCATTGAATCTTTTTCATGTATTTTTGTTCTCCCATGTTATATTTCATCTGAAAAATGTGTTCCCATCACTAACTATACATCGTCTGAAGCTCCAAGAACGTTTGTTGCCCATTATAAATCACCTTTTTTAAACATATTTCTGTCATAATTTTACATCGCTGCCTTGTTGAGGATGCCATGCAATTTTCAAGATCTTAGTTCCTTTTCCTTATAAGTTACCACATCATCAACGACTGCATTTATATGCCAATCTTAGATTTGTACAATACCATAACTCAAATTGCTCCGAATTTTTATTTAACCTTATCACTGATATATTATATGGTCCGCATATGCTATGAATGCCTATTTCATCCTTTTTGCAACCCCAAATAACACTTGCTTTAGCGAACTGTGAAATTTTGAAGTTCCTTCCTCTCTATTTTTAGGAGTTGGGAATGACCCAAGAGAAGATCGTTACTTCAGTATCCCCAAGCAAGTAAGTACAGATTTGACTTTAAATAGAATCTATACATTATGAACAAACGTGCGGTGCTAGACAATGCGGATATATTAACTCTAAAAACGCATTCTTATTCACTGGATCGCATTATCAGTTTTCATAGAGTCGAAAATTAGGACGATAGTAGAGGAAATAAAAGCAACGCATGAGTCGTGCATGAATTGTGCATATAGTCTCGCTGAACGGCGATGCAATTGAGTATGAAATTGCATAATTGCAACTCTTTATATTTTACCAAGTTCAAATCATGGCTAGCCTAAATAGTACTAAGCACTTGAGTAAGTAAAATTATCTGTAGCCAACAAAGTCTAAGTCTCCATCTAAGGGCTTAAAAGTTTCTAAGTGCTTAAAAATATTTGTAAGGTACTTCATCTAGTTGAAATGTTTCTTTTTATTGCAATATTTTTGCTCTTTTAATATCTCGTATATGATAGTTATATCGTTTACAGGCACAGACATACGATCCTGAGGGCGAATACGTGGCGTACTGGTTGCCACGACTACGAATGTTACCCAAAGACAAGAGGCACTTCCCAGGAAAAATGTTGTACATTGAACAAGTCGTACCTCTGAAGTTCGGGAATCCTGGAAGGCCCCAAAGCCAAGATCCTGCAAGAAGAAAAAACTTTGGGGGGAAACAAGCAAAGGACTTCAGAAGATAACACTATTTCAATTTCTTCCCCCCCCCCCCCCAACAAAAAAAAAAAAACAAAAAAAGATAACACTATTTTAGGGAAGTAAGGTAATCAAAATTCACAACACCTTATGCAAACACCAGTACGTTGATCCTGAAGACGCTTGTGTTTTTTACCTTCTCTTAGTCTTAGGAAACAAATATGTTGATTCTTTGATCCTTTAGAAACTTCTTCAGGGCCAAGATGAATTTGCAAACGAACTATATGTATATCACAACAAGCAGAGGAAAGGTTTAGTTTCGGGTTTGACTGATGCGCACGAGAAGAAATGGTTGGAATGAAATATGGTTGGAGAATCCTCCACAATTGATGGTAGGAGTGCTGCTTCAAATTTTTAAATTTTTTTTTAAAATTTTGTTTTAATGGATCCTTTTGTTCTCAAAAAAGAAAAGGAAAGAAAAGTCTCTACTAACATTATTATACAGGAAAAGATATGGTTTTGTTCACTGGAGAAGAATACAAGTACAACATAGAGCTTGGACATCATCATTATGAAGGTGATTAGTACTGGTAAAACTATCAACTTTACTCTGTTGTATTTTATGACTGGATGGTTTGGTTTAGATTTAATGGTAATGAAAAAGCTAATGTCTTTTTAGTATTTGGGAAATTTTTCACTTTTTTTTTTCTTCTTTATATTTCATATTAAAATTTCAATTTCATCGAAAGAATATTACGTCAATCAAGAATTTGAAAGGAAAAAATGGAAAAAATATCAAACTATTTATAAATATAGAAAAATTTTAGCAATAGACCGCAATAGACTTTTATCGCTCTTTCTATTACTGAGCAATAGAAGTCTATCGTGATCTATCACGGTCTATCCCGATATGTCATTAAAATTTTTTTATATTCATAAATAGTTTAGTTCATTTTGAATTTGCTAAGATATTTTTACTATGAAACTAGTAACTATCTTTATGTTAGTGAATCTAAACTTGAATATATGATAAAATGTATATTTGGTTTATTAAATGAATAGGAAACATATCTAAATAAATAAATGGGAAATATGGAAGTATGAAATATATAGATGCAACTTTAATTTTCTTTAAAGAAATCAATAGGAGACTTAAATGGTAAGAAAGAGGTTGTTAAGTCGTTGTCGGTGAGACAGATTCTTTTCTTCTCTATATTTATTTTTGTTTTATTTTTCCTTCAAAACGTGTTTTTTAGAAACTTCCTCGGGTGACCAATCAAAAACGGCCTCACGGGATTGTTTGGCTCATTTATTTTATAAATTTTGTGTTAAATAACTCAATTTTAATAGTGTTTACTACTTAAATATGATTCGACTCAACATTTCAAACGAATTCTAAAATTTATAAAGAAAATAATCCTATAACAACTTTTTAACTTAGTTCAAAAAATAAATAAATAAATAAAAGGCGACTTGCAAATATAATGTTCAAACCCAAAATATTAGCAAATATAGCACAATGCAAACAAATTTGTAAATATAGTAAAATATATATCCAACTATCAACGTCTATTATTGATATCGTTAGAAATCACTGTCTATTATTGATAAATTTTGTTATATTAATAATCCTTTAAAAATGTCATGATACATTTAGACCACGCTTACACCAGGTGAAAGGTAATTCATCAATGGTAATGTAAAAAGTTGGCCCTAGTTGATTACTTTTGTTGTTTATCTACATTCCGAAATCGGAATTGTGGGGCACCTTGTTCAACCTTGAAATTTGTAGTCAATCAAGCAATCTAATTGAGTAATGAAGGATGCTTAATTTGATTGTAGTTGAAAATTACGTGGAACTCAGTATCTTTACCATTGTCGTTATTGCTACCATAACAGATATTGCTATGTAACAATATGAAAAGTATGAATGTTTCACATTTATTGTTATCTGAATGTTTCACATTTATTGTTATCTTTATCTTTACTGTTACTGTCATGGTTAAACAGTAACAGTAACAATAAAATGTGACAGATTCATGATTATAAGTAAATGTAATCAAAAGTAATCCAATTATGCTTACAATTTAGACCTATGACGATTTATCCATCAATCAAATCTCATTTCCATTACACTAATTTTTATTATGTTTGGTAAATGTAGTCTTAATTATTAACATTATAAGGGTTATCTCATCACAATTAAATAACAATAATAATAATAAAAAAAACTTTTAACAGTCAACTTGATGGGCATTTTGTATTTGAAAACTTTTTTTTTTTCAAACTTTTTTGTACTGAAAAGCAGAAAAACGACTTCAAAATATATACACAACATTCTAGTTGAAAATTGAAATATCATTTTGGTCTTATACTTTAAAGTTTGTTTAGACTTAATTAGTTTTGTTCGTGTATTTTCAAATGTTCAATTTTAATTTCAGTATCTTCAAAAACATCAAAATCATTATTATTATTTGTCTATTTCGATAAAAGTTAACTATGAGGGACTAAATCTAAGATTTATAAAAAAATATATCAACTGAATTCGACATCTAAAGATAAATAAACTAAAATTAAACCACATTCAAAATATAATAGTGGTTTAACCTTAAATGGTTTGTCCAAATAGGTTATGAATCAGGTTATTTGACTGCCCTCGATGTTGACCTAAACATCAATGGCAATCGTGGTTCAATATACTGTTTTTTTTATGCTCTAATTCTCTAAAGTTTATTGTTCTTTTAGGTCATGAAAACTCCTCTTTTGTTAAACAAATATCCAAATAGATTCTCAGAATTGTTACGTACGATTTTACTATTTCTATTCTTTTCTTAAATAATAAAATTAAATTAATCTGTTATTATTATATTCATCAGTTGGTTGATGTGATTCAAGTATGTCAATTAAGACTTTAAAGTCAAAGCCCTACGATCAACCAATTAATGTATTCCGTTATAAAAAAAATCAATTAATGTGTGTGTGTATATAAATGGCAGCCAACTAATTGGGAGATAAGTAGATGGAGGATTTATAATCTCTTAAACATGGAAATAGTTTTATTGGTTTGATTTTGATTTTTTTTTTAGGTTGTATTATATATATGACGGATCTAGACTTTCATATTAAGAATATAATTGTATATAAAGTTAGAAAGTCAATTTATCAACTTCTAGATTTATATTTATGTATAGTTCTTAAACTTTAAAAAAATATTTAATAGATTATTAAATTCTAGAACTTTGTGTTCAATGAATTTTTAATATATTAACTATGCATTTAGTAAGTCTCATACCTACTTGAAAATGTTAAAAATTAATTGTTATATTAAACATTAAATTTATGTTTATGCTTAATTTATAGGGTGCAATTCTTTTCAAAAAGAAAATTAATAGGTGCAATTAGTCTTTTTTTAATAATTAATTTATCATTAACTACAAAATTTAAAATTTAAGGTTCAATCAAACACAACAATTTTTTTTTTTTGTCTGATAAAATAGTTAAGTTTATAGAATTATTAAATATTTTCAGGTTTAAAACTAAACTTATAATTTAATCTTCTTAAATTATGCTTATAATGAAACAAATTAATATATATTTAAAATATTACTATAGATTTTCAATACCGAATAAAAATTAATGTACTATATATGTAAAATGTTATTAGTTGAGGGGATACGTGACCCTGGTGTATGTGTATATACATACATACACATATTTAAGGTCTAGTTTTGGTGAGAGGCCAATCTATCTGAGTGAGGTACCGTTTTGGTAATTTCATACTAAATATGACATAAAACAAAAGATGATTAAGAAAAAAAAAAAAAAAAAAACCCTCAATTTTGAGAAGTGAAACATATTTCATTTCTATCAATTTTAGGTTTATTCATCCGAGATCCAACAAGATATATATATATATGTATTACATGTAGTAAGATATTTCATTTCACCGCTTGCAAAGGAAACATAAATGCGAAAGGAGAGGCGTTGGACGTGGGAGTCATCATAGTATTAGAGCACTGCAGGTGCGCTTCCCCATTTATATTCACTATTCATCTCATTTTCCTACGATATACAATAACCTTAAACTTTTTTCTCAAATAATAACAATAATAAATATTAGACTTTTAAATTTATTTTAAATAGGGTCTATAAAGTGTCCATTGATGTTTGAATTTAATGAAGTTTTTAATTTCTTTTTATTTCACATTCATCAAGTTTTTTAATTTTTGGGTGTGTCTAATAGATTTTCAACGTGTTCGATTTTTTTATTCAAAATTTTATTATACATAAAATTGAAAATATAATATACTTTTAAACACAAAATTTGACAAAAATAACTTAAATAAAGAGATGAGAGTTTGAACTTCGACGGTAGAATAACATCTTTTCTTAACTAGTTTGTTTTTTTAACCGCAACAAACAAATGGGAGTAAAGGTATTGAAATATTTGACTCTATTTATAAATGATGTCTCAATTAGTTGAACCACATTCAAGTTAACAATATCTTGACTAGTTATACAACTCATTTGTTATATACTTAATATAATAATGTTCACTTTAATTCTTGTAAAAAAATGAAAACAAAAAATCCAAACATATAGAAAATAAGACTCTCCTCTCCTCGTTTCTGCACAATGTTGTCTGCAAGCGTTCTCCCTACAGTACTCAGTCACTTCTACCTCTAAAAGGAAGACCCTTAGGTATAAGATTAAGGAGTGTCAGTAGCACACAATACGAGTGTAGTATCCCATACTATTTTGAGAAAGAGATATAATATCTAATTAAATTAGGAGATCAGATGTAGCATGAGTTCTATAAACTTTATTAAAGGTGCAAATGCGGGTTTGGAATTCATGCATATATTTACCTATTTACATGTACTAATTCAAATTAGCGGTTAGAAATCTCAAATTCCCAATTGTTGTAATATAGATAGAACGGTAGCGGTCGGACCCACCCCTAATATTGAAATAATAATAATAATAATAATAGAGGGGAAATACGAAACTTAGTGGAGAGAAAGGAAAGAAAATAAGAAATAGTGAAGAATGAAGAAGCAAAAGGAGAGAAGCCCTTCTTAATTTTTTGTTTCCCCAATTCCGTTCAAGACGCTCACTACGCGAAGAATACAGTTCTTCTCTCTCTCTCTGGTTGATTTTCTCGCAGCTTTACGTCTCCATCACGGTCTCTGTTTTCCATTTCGTGTTTATTCTCTCTCTCTCTCTCTTTCTCTGTGATCCGGAGTGGAGGAAGATTGGTGGAGTATTTCATTGAACCTATCGCATCCGGATCGACAATTTTCAGGTATGTTCTAGATCTACTGCTTTCGCCTTCTTACTTTTCTTTTTCTGACTGTTCGCCGGATGTTTCGCATCCGGTGTTTACTTTGTGTTAGGAACTGATGTTCGTTGATCAATCGGTTTGTTTGTTTTTGTTAATCACTTGATTACTTGAATCACTGGAGAATTGGTGTTTGTTTTGTTTTTTTTTTTTTAAAAAAAAAAAAATTGTTTACGGATTTAGTTTCTCGTGTGTTTGTGTTTATGATATGTGATTTTTTGCAGCTAATAATATGGCTGAGGAAAAAGCCGCTGGAGAAGGTGAGAAGAAAGATACTGTTGCGGATGTTGCCGGGAAGAAGAAATCCCGGGGGATTTTCTCGCGGCTTTGGAATAGCATCTTCCGAGTACGCGGTGATGATTTCGAGAAGAGGCTTCAGCACATTTCTAAGGAAGAAGCCGCTGTTCTTGCTAGGTTGAAGCGTAGATCCCTAACCTGGCGGCGAATGGCCAGAAATCTTATTATATTTTCTGTCATTTTTGAGGTGATTTTATTTGCATACTTTTACTTATAATAATATTATGTTTTAGAGCATAGTTACTGTTCAGATTGACTACGTTAGGTTGCTTTTACTATACCAATTGCAGTAGTTTATGTCAATGCGACTGAATTGCCTTATGTTTTTGGAATGGACATTCTTTTGATCGGGTGAATTCATTTCTGGATTGAAGTTAGATATATTCCTGTCCTGAGGATTTTTTTCAATGATTATTATTAATTTTTAATTTTCAGATTATTGCAGTTTGTTATGCTATCATAACTACTAGAACTGTAGATATGAACTGGAAGATGAGAGCCTTCAGAGTTTTACCCATGTTTCTTTTGCCTGCATTATCAACTCTGGCTTATACGACTTTTCTCAGCTTCACAAGAATGTGTAAGTATCTACTTGATTATCTGGGATTTTCTTTTATTGACATTATATTTACTCCATGTAGTTCATCTTTCCCCATAATGTATTTGGTGCTTCTGTTTGTTAATGCCTCGTGCTTTACTCTTTACTTTTTGTTTTTGTTGATTCTCTTTCTTGTTAGTTATTGATTGTATTAAAGATTAGCCAGACATGTAATCAAGTGCTGAAATTGGTGAAAAAATGAATCTCAAAAAGGAATTTACTTGTCTAAAAAAGGAAATTAGTTCTATACATATATATATATATATATATATCTTAGAGAGAGAGAGGGAGAGAGTTCTAGTTTAGATGCTTTTGACCAACATTACAAGTTTCCTTAGAAAAATATTTTGAATGTAGGAGGTTAAAGCTTGTTCAAAAGATATTTTTCTGTTGAAGGGTGATGAGTACAGTGTATGTTAAATTTGCTCCGGATGTTGTTCTAACTTTCTGTGACGAGTTCCGAGTATGGCAAGAGACATTTCAATTTTTATCCTGTTGTTAGCGCATAATGTACAAGTGTGAGATAGCAAGATCAATTGTAAATTGCCATTCAGTTAGCCATTTTTATTCATTTTCCCAGGGTGAAGGTACCTAGAAAGACTTTCACCTTCATAGGAACCTTTCTTTTTGTCTACCTGTTTTGCCAATGTGATTTTGAGGTGGGTCATATAAATCATTGAAATGTTACAGAAAATATGTTATATGTTGAATCATAATTGACTAACGTCACTCTGAAGGCTGACCTAGTCTCCTGATGGAGAATGTAGACTGTCAAATTGATCTGGTTTTAAATAGTCTGTGTATTTTCTTGCTTTTTGTCCTTTTTCTTAGTCTAGTGATTAATGTCCCTAGAAAGTCTTGCTTTCTTCTTAAGCATCTTCCTGCCAAGAATTAGTGGCATTCTATTGACAGTTTCCTTGAATGGGATTTATGATCATGGTATCTGTCATCTCTTCTAACAATGAACATGTGGAATGAACGTTCTTAAATCCTATCCAGATTCTAGTAGTGTTGCTTCTTTCTGTTGCTATTGATATCTCATTGATTCCTTGTTTGCTGAATTTTTGTAGAGACATAATGCATATTTGGTACTTTGTCAGACATGATTACTTGGCATTCTGTACTAGCATAGCATCCTAGTGAGTTTACAGTGGCTTGTATCTTTTGACTGAAAGCCATTTTGAGATTTTTGAATTCTTTTGGTCCTGGATTTTATAATCTAGCTAATTGATCTTAGTTAATAATATGTTGAAGGCTTTAAGTTAATTTATGTTAAGGTTTTCTGTTGGCATATTGGAATTTAGGATTATGTTGTCACTGTATTGAATCAATAACTTACTGGCAACTTAATAGGTGATAGGAAGGACCAAAAAACCCTTGAAAGGCTGCGAGCTGAGAGGCAAGCTAAAATTGATGAACTTAAGGAGAAAACAAATTATTACATTACCCAGCAGCTCATCCAGGTAATTCTATTTTTCCAATATATTTTTCCCTCTAATTTCTTGAGCTTAGCATGGTATTGCTATAATCTGTGATTCTCCTTATGACTTATTAGAGCCCTTTTTTTCTATCTGATCCATATCCGTTGAACCTTATCAGTGCCTTCGTTGCAGTCTTTTAAAGCTCAATTTCCCGTCTTTTGAATAACCAAGTATTTAGGAAGTTATTGGTTCTTTAAATTGGATTTTCATATTAGCCTATCATAAATGGACAAAATGGAGGCAAATTAATATTGATGTAAAATGACTGATATACGCTACACAAGATGTAACCTCTTCATTATAATTGTGGATGGTAAATGCAATGTTTTTTTTTAAAGTTTACTTAAGCTCCGAAAACTTTCTTCTCATTTTGATGATAAAATAATACCAGTCTTTTATAAGATTGTAGTATGGGGTTTGGAAGTACGATACCATTATGCTGATGATTGACCTCAATTGTTTCCCTCTAGCTTTTTTGCTGAGGGTTATGTTTCCAACTAGATTGAACAATATAGCTAAAGTCGTGCAGCCTTTTTTTCTTCAAAGCCCCATGATCTTCTTGGTTTTTATGCGGAGGATTCATGTAGATTATTTCTGTACCCCTTTTTCTTTGACAGAGATATGACCCTGACCCTGCTGCAAAGGCAGCCGCTGCCACTGTATTGGCTTCCAAGTTGGGAGCAGATTCAGGCTTAAAGGTTCATTTGGGTGACGAATCCAACCCTAATGTTCCATCAGGGAAGAGCAATGATGTTGAATTTGTGCAAGCTGGTAGTGGGCTTCGGAACAGAAAACAAGGTCACTCCCGTTCCAGCAGTGCAGGTAGTGCTTCATTACATCATCCTGATGAAGATGCACGTCGTCCTACAGTATCCGGAAGTCCTCATGCTTCTGAGCATAAGCAGTTGGTTGTCGATCATTACAATCCTCAAGGACCAGCTGTAAATGATGGAGGATGGCTAGCTCGAATTGCCGCACTGCTCGTTGGAGAGGATCCAACACAATCTTATGCACTCATCTGTGGCAACTGCCATATGCACAATGGTGAATGAGTCCTTTCTTCAGTACATAACGCAGATGGAGTCTGTATTATTATGCATCTAAAACATAAAAATACATGCACTTCCCCTTTTGAGTCGAACAAAATCAACAAATAAGACTATAGTTTCATCTCTTTTTTCTCTTTTGTAGGGCTTGTCAAGAAGGAAGATTTCCCATTCATTACTTACTACTGCCCACATTGCCATGCCTTGAATCGATCCAATCAATCAGAGGAACAAGTTTCTGGCCATGGTAGTCCAAGTGCTGGTTCTGTAAGACCAAGAAGCACTGGTGATCCAGTAGTACTCACCAGCAATGTCAACGCAGAAACAATTTCTGAGATTCAGGACACCACCGAAAATACGGAATCTGCAAACTTAGTTAGCGAAGAAGAAAAGGTACGCACAGCTGAAACAACGTAATTATAATACACCACGGAACTCGAGTTTGATCATTGCTTGGGCTTGTTATCCCTTGTTCATATTGTGGGCGTTATTGAGTAACAAATTGTTTTCATAGTTTGCTTTCTGCTTGGTCTTGTAAGCTTGGCACTGGTAAGGTGAGTAACATTTCCTTTGTTCATTTTATTGCCTTTTTTCCCTCTTAGAGTTGATGGTGTATACATAGATTACATGGATTTTGTTGTAAACATGTAAAACTGTTGAGTTTTGACTTTTAATGGAAATGTCTAAAAGATTATACTTCTCTTGTCGGTTCTTTAAATTTTTTTTTTTTTTTTTAATTCTCGTGATGACCTGCCTGGCCCTACAACATTGGGGTGTCAAAAAAACTAGTAGGATACTTATCCTTAGGTGGGGGTCATCATAAATTGAACCTATGATCTTGTAACCATTTATTGAGATTATATCTCCGTTTTTGGTTTATTTATTTATTTATTTTTTAATTTAATTTTCTTTTTTTTTTGGGCATTATGTTCATTTTATAAGTTGGAATACGTGGGGGATTTTGGATCAAGTTTTGTGTTGGTGTTGGATGAGATTTGAGATTGATGGTGATATACTTGTTTTAATTTGCTCAAATGTGAATGTAGAAAAAAAGAAGGTAATAATTTGATTCGTTGGAATGAAATTAATTCGAATTTATGAGTTCAATTTTTGTTATTGAGAAATTGGTTTATTTTTCCTTTTTTTTAATATAATTTTTTCTTTTAAACTTTCAAATTGTATTATTGATATTTAAAGTAATGCCCGTCTCATTAATTAAAATAATAAAATAAAGGTTAAATGATAATTTAGTAAATTTGGTCCATAAGTTACAATTTAGTTCCTATAATTTATAATTAGAATTTAGAATCTATAAGGACTATTTATATTTATAGAAATTTTAATGAATCGTAGGAACTATTTATGAGGTTTTATCATAATTGTAAGGACTAACTTCTACCATATTTGAAATTTAACTTGAAATAAATTATCATACATGTGCTTTGGTGGAGAATAAGTAACCAATGACATATATGTTCGGAATAGATTTCATTTTCATATAACTTTATTAAGTTGTGCACTACATCTTTTGATTCATTTCAAATAAAAAGCGCTACATCTTTTGATTCATTTCAAATAAAAAGCGCTATATCTTTTGATTCATTTCAATAATTTTATACCTCACTAAATTATTGGTGTGCGTATATATGTAAATTTTTGTATTCCTTTTCAATTTCTTTAACTACCTCACCGAACATGGAAAATCTTATCCATAAATACAATATAAAATAAGTGTGTATATATATGTGAAACATAACAATTTGACCTCTATGAAGGATGACTTATTTTCTATCCTTCTATTTATTTTACATTGTACATAATAAGACAAATATTATATTAATATTTTTCTTCCACAAAAGAAAGAAAAAGGGAAAATCGATTTTATATATAAATATAAGTCATAAAATTTTTAAGGACAATAAGCCAAGACATAAGATATTATTATCTTCACATCTTTTAATTGTCTACCTATATGGCCTTTAGTGGAACAACCAAAACACACTGAGCTGTCTTATCTTCCCACCGGTTTCACACTTGAAAAAAGAAATTTAGAAATTAAAAAAAAAAAAATTACAAATTTGGTCCTTAAACACTTAAACTGTTATATATGTGTTTAATAAGTCCTCTAACTTTTTGATTCTATATTTAATAGTTTTTTATTGTTAAAAAATGTTAAATAGGTTTTTGTAATTTTTAATTTTGTACCTAATAGGTATCTATGCAACACTTTATAAAATTAGCGAATTTATAATATATAAGGTAATTCTTGTTTATTATAAATTATTAAACTTTGTTTGTGAATTTTTTGAAAATATGTTGAATAGGTTAATAATACGAAATAAAAAATTTAAAGACTTGTAGATACAATTTAGTTGTAATAAAATTATAAGACACGAAATTGAAAGTTTATGAAGCGAGACAAAACTTTTTAAATTTTATAGATTAAACTTAATTAGAAGTATAAATCTCAACTATGTCCTTTTATTAAAATGGAAATTTAACTAAAATAGGTTGTTAATTTAGTTGACATTCTTTATAGCAATAACGCATGACCTTTCCTTTTTACATCTTTAAACTTTTGTACCAAAAAAACGCATGACCATTTTTCAATTTTACAACATTTTAACTAAACGTTTGGTTAATAAAAGGTAAAGAAAAAATAATTGTGGTTATAAAGTAAAAACAATTTAGTCCCTATCATAAAATATCTCTTGAAAATTAGGTGCCAACAATTATTATGTTATGAGTTAATATTTATGACATGTTTGGTAATGATTTTAAAATAACTAAAATTACTTTTGTCATTTTTGAATTACGGTAAAATATTTTTTTTATCCTTTAAAACTAATTTTGATGATATGAAAATTGTATACAATGTAAAATTGAAAACTAAATAAAATTTGAGTAATTTTAAAAATGACAAAAATGATTTTGGCGATTTTAAAATCATGCATTTATAGTCTATAAAAGAAATTGATTCTTGATCAATTTATTAATCTATATGTGTACAAATTTTACCCAATCTTAATAATATTTTTTTTATATATAAATTATTACAAACAGTAGAATACACGTAATAGTAAGTTGTAACAAATTTAAAATTATAAACACTAAATTATTGCGAACTAAATTTCAAAGGCTAAATTGCACTTTACTAAAAGTGTTTTTAAACCTTTAATAATATTGCAAAACAGTGAAACTGACTAAGTGGAACTGTAAAGTTAAATTCGAGAAAAAGAAAAAACAAACAAACAAAATTTAGTATTGAACAAAAAAAGGAAAAAGAAATAAAGAAAAAATAAAATAAAAACAGTTTTACACACGATCCGATTGCGACGTCGTCGTTTCAATTCCCAAGTCTTCTCTTCTTCTTTTCTTCTCCTCCACATTCCTGGTTATGGCGGCAATCGATCACAAAAAACATGATCTCAAAACCCTACAAACCAACGGCGATTTCAAAAATGGATCTCTCTTTCTTCGGAATCAGATCCACCGTCTGTGGTTGCGACCGCCGTGAGCTCCTCGGAACCACTGGTCCCAGTTCACGTCCGTCGGACCGATTGTTCTGTGTATTTTCAACGATTCTTCGTTGATTAGGCCAAGAAATTCTCATTTATATTCTAAGATCGATAGCTATTGTTAATGGCGATATAATCTTACTCTGGAAGCAAAGGATCTGGAATCGATTCAACGCTGGAGACGAATCTGTACGTAAATAGGTAAAGAAAGAAAATTAAGCCCTAGAGAAGTGGAGACGATGATTCTAAACGATTTGAAGAATTTTGAAACCCTAATGAATTTGATTAATCTTCTTACCCTGCGCAGACTGTAGAGGCTTCACCTATGTTCTCGAGCTGTTGCAATTCTTCCTGCATCATTACGATTTATCATCAGAGCGATGGCGATTAAGGTAAATCTGTGAATCATAAAATGAAATAGCGATTACCTTGATGATATTGATTTCAATTTGGAGTCTAGTTATGGCTGCTGAGATTCTATGTCTGCCGAAAAAGGTGTTGTTCTTACACCGGACTGTAGATTTGGATTTGGTTTCTGGATTGACTTCTTCTTCTTCTTGTTGTTTCGCTGAATCTTTTCTTCCACCTCCAGGGAGCGGCGGTGACGGCGAGGACGGTGGCTGTGATTGGTGGTGTTCATCAGCCATTGTTGCTAGTTACAGGTAATAAATCCAATTCTGTACTGTGTGTCTGTTTTATGGAAGAATTTGGAAGGGAAATCTTGGGATTAAAGAGAAGAATCGAGAGAAATTGAGGGATTTGAGTTGAAGCAAAGGGAAATTGATGAAGAGAACAAAGAAAAGTTGTTTTTGTGAAGAAAAAAGGTGGGCGGGGAAGGTGAGAAGATTTTTAAAACATTCAAAAAGGGGAAGAAATGGACCAACCAAAGCTGGAAACAAATGATGAAAGCAAGGTGTTTTTTTTTTTTTCTTTCTTTTATTTTTTTTCTAATGTATTTGGAATAATTGAAGGATGAAGGAAAGAGATGAGATTGTGATGAGAAGGAATAAAGTGGACAGTCAAAACTCTGTCAAAAAGTAGAACAAAAGATCGGAAACAAAAAAAAATTAAAAGTAAAAAGGCAAAAAAAAAAAAAAAAACATTTTCTTTCTTTTTTTAATTACTGAGTTTGGAGTTTAGGGTAAGATTTTTCATACTACTTAAGTTTTTTTTTTTTTTTTTTTTTTTTTTTTTTTTTTTTTTTTTTTTTTTTTTTTTAGTTTAGGAACTTTGGGTCCACCAGTTTATTAAGTTGGTATAAACAATTCAACTTTAAAATTACACATTTATCAAGTAATTTTATCTTCACATTTTTTTTTCCTTTACTTTTCACATTTATCAAGTAATTTCATCTTCCTCAAACACCATCTCTAGTTTTCACAAATATAGAAGAATTTCATCTTACAATTCTATACCCCAAATACAAACTTGCTAACTTCTCTCAATGGGTTAAAGGACTCCTTAGTTTTTATTTGGTTTCCATGTTTCCAAATATTATAGATTTAGTCAATTTCTATTTAGTTCCTAAGTTTCAAAATGCTACAGTTTTACTGTAATCTTTAAATTTTGTTTACATTTGGTTCTTAAGTTTAAAAATTTACATGTTTAAACTCGATCTTTTACTAAATGCTTACTCTTTAATATCTTTTGATTAATTTTAATAGTTATAAAGTGAATGATGGTGATTAAAAAATAGTGAAATTCAATTGATAGGCATTAACACTGGAGACTGAGATTTAGTATTTAGTGAAAAATCGATGTTAGAAATGTAAATCTTGAAGCTTAGGTACCAAATTGAAACATTACTCAAATTTTAAAAGTAAAATTGTAATATTTTAAAACATTAGGACTAAATTGAAATAAAATCAAAACTTAAAATACTAGAATGGTGACATTTTAAAACTTAGGGAATATATAAAAAAAAAAAAAAGTTAATCTCAAAACTTAGAGACAAAAGAAAGAAAAAAAGTTAGAGCAATTTTTTAATAGAGTTAAATAAGGTATGACCTTTTGGCCCTTCTCCTCTATCTCACCTCCCAATAGTAAATAAAGCATTTTCCTTGTTATATCTAAGTGTGTGTTTGGAATACTTTTTGAAGTGTTTAATTTAAAAAATAATTCATTTTGAAAAAAAAATTAGATATATTTTAAATAGTTTCGATAAAAAATGTTTAAAAAAATGAATTTTTTGAAAAATATATATTATCTGTAAATGTGTTTGAAGAAGAAGAATAATGATTTTGTTAATGTCATTTGGGAAGATAAATGTAAGGACCAAATTTGGGGGAGGAGAGAGATAAGGATTTGATGAGGTCAAAGTTGAAACCCATCAAAGCCGCCAAGTCTCCCCCTCCATTTTCTTCCACTCATTATTGCTTAATTAATATCTTACTCACATACTATTAGAATATAGTTATAACTTAATCTTTCACCTTGTAACTTCATTAGTTTTATTTATATTTTTTTATTTATTTATTTTTGACCATTTGTGAGATGTCAATGGAGATAGCTCCCTTTCATTTTTCATTCTCACAAAATTCTCGAGGATCGAACTGGAGATTCTCATGAGAATTGGGGAATTGGTTCCCGTAGGGAAATTATTGGTTAAATGGCTAAGTTCTTATGAATTCTTCTTTAAATGTTTTATTCCTCTCTTAAATTAAATGAAGTTCCATATTAAGTTATTTATGTATCCATTAATATGAGTTTTAAAATGGTTCAAACATATCAAATTATTCACACAATATCATTATTCATACATAAAAGTTTGAAATGATTCAAACGTATATATATCTTTGTATGTACGTGTATATGTAAATTTTAGATAAATAAATAACGAAAATAAGTAGATTGGGGAATAAGGATGGGAAATGCAGTTCTCGTCCCCATCCTTGTTTAGCTCGCAATAAATTTTTTTCTCCCACTCTCTCTCTCATTCCTTACCTCACCTAAACAAAAATTTTCTGCCACGTTAGGGGCATGTCCCCATGAAGCCTCGACTCTTTAGGGAAAATGAATGTCTTTAAGTACAAGCTTTATACCAATTGAGCTATGCTCATGTTGGTTTATTACTTTTACTTAGAATATTAATATTTTTGTATTTGAATATCTTAACTTTTTCTTATTGTGTTAGAATTTGGTGTATGACACTAATCTGAACATATCTCAACTAGTTAGGGCATTGACTAATATGTTAGAGCCTCGAATTGTCTCCCCAAGTTATTGCATAACTTCTTAGAAAAATGTAAGATTTTTCTATTGGAATATTTGTATATTAGCCTTAAAATTTCACCATTTGGTTAAAAGGTCTCGAATAAAATATCATGTTGATCTTTGTGTTAAAAGTCACTATACTTTCAACTATCTAAAATTTAGCTTCATTATATTTGAGTGACTATAGTTTCAAGGGTCTAAAAATTAGATGTACCATAGTTTATAGTTTAATTATTCCAAAAGAAAATATATTTTGCATCAACCTTCTTCCATAAAAATTTTGAAACCATATTTCCATTGTGTCGTTATTAAAATTGAACATTTGAAAGTACATTGACTAAAATGAAATTAAGTTAAAAAATTGGTTGGTTTTCAGAAGGAAACTATTTTCTTTAGTATTATTGTTCAAACCATTGAAAATATATCTGTGTTGACTCTTCAACTATGTTTAGGTTAGAAAAAATAATAATAAATGAGATATTAAACTTTACAAAATTAATGAGAATGATTCCCTTTTAAAAAACAGACAGTTTAACATGATTTAGTTATGATTAGTTCAATGAGAACAAGCATTAAATTGTTTCAAATCAAAATAAAAAGTTCTGATTTTGTACAAAACACAAGCATTGCTTTATCTGAAAATTATTAGTCATAGTAATTAATTAATTAAATCTGACCAGTCAATGAAAGTTGATTATATAATTATTTATTATTTAGGTTACATTGAATGAATAAGTATGTTATGTTTAATGATGTATGCAAAATGTAGTGTGAATGAGAAAATTAGTTTTTAAAAAATTAGGTTGTCATTTGCCAGTTGCCACTGCTTCATTTTTTGAAAATTTGGTTTGAATTTTGAAAAAAAAAAAAAATAATAATAATAATAACTTATCGATAGAATTGGTATTTAATATTATAAGTATAATTCTTAAAAAAATAGGAAATTAAACAACATTTTTTAAAAATTTATGTGATTAATATAAAATACCTATTAAATTTTAAATTCGGTATTTTTCTTTTTTATTTTTTAAGAAAATAATTCTAATTTGTTTCAAGAGTTATTGAGTGGTTGGAAAATTTGATAGCATAATTCATGTGACATACACTTTATGTATAAGTAACCAACCGGTTGGTAGTTCAAATATTAAAACTCAAAACTTTTGAAAGAAATATATTATTATAAATTTAATTTTTACTTCCACGATCTGTTAATTTATGATAACTAACTCTTAAATTCCTTAAATAAATGTCGAGAAAATTTATAATATTATCAGTTCTATCTACTCCTCATATTCATAATTTGACTTGTCATTAAATGATATATTAATTTATTATTGATTTATTTTATAAACCCTACATTATTCTTAAATTATGCTATTCTTAAACGGAGGTAATATAAACAATTCTTCGGTAATATTATAATTTTTCTCAACAAATGTCAAATCCCTTGTGGAAACAAATTTGCAGTATCTCTTCCATAAAAATATGTGGACAAAACCGTTACACGTAAACTTTCAATTGAGAATTTTCAACGTATTTTTGTATGAAATGACTTAATTGAGTGGAAATTCTTGGTAAAATAAGACTAAAATGAAATAATTATAAATAAATAAAAAGCGAGAAGTCAAAAGTTCAGATCTCCTCACTTACAACTACGATGGTTATATGAAAATAAAACTACTTAAATAAAATGTATAATATTGCATTTAGTAATTTTTTTTCTTAATACTTTCTCTTTTTTAATGATGTTTGGTAATCTCATGTATGCAAAATGTTATATTAAAAATATTAATTTTTTTAAGTGTAATCGTGTTTAGAAAGCAAAACTACTGGAAATATTTTTAAAAATAGCAAAATATGTCTGTCAATGATAAACATTCATTTATTTAAAAAAAATGATAACAAAAAAAATAGAGGACAAAAAACATTAAACAGTCGGGTTACCAACTAATGCTTGAAACCATTTTATATAGTTGGTCAAAAATTAAAATAGGACCACGTTTAACAATTCGTAATGAAAATTTGTGTAATTGGAATGAGATTTCGTTGATGGATGAATTGCAATAGGCTTAAATTGCAAATATAATTAGATTGCTTTTGACTGCATTTACTTATAATTATGAATTTGTCACATTTTACTATTATTGTTACTGCTTGACCCTTATGATAATGGAAATTGTAACGGTAAAAGTAAAGATAACAATAAATGTGATAGATTTATAATTTCATACTGTTACAGTAATAATAATGATAACAGTAACAGTAAGGGTAATAAGTCCCACGTAATTTCAACTACAATCAGATTGATCACCAATTGGGACTCACTTTTTACATTACCATTGATGGATTCCATTTCACTTTTTACAATTTTACTTCTCGGAAATTGAAGAATGATTTCTTTATACAAATACCAAAATATCTTTAACATTCCCCACATTAAACTCATCCTTTAGAGGAAAAATAAGTAAATTTACATGGTTTTTTAAAATTTAATTTCAATTATTATTTATTTTTGTTATTTTTATTTTTAGGACTGTTTTCAAATATAACAAAATAAGCCAAACTGTTTATATATATATATATATATTGTTTATTAGCAATAGATCGTGATAGACTTTTATCACCGGTCTATCGTTAATAGATAGTGAAATTATTCTAAAAGAATTAGAAATAGCACAGCGGAAGCAAAATGCAAAATACTATAATTACATCAATTTAAAGATTAAACATGCTTAATCAAACTAAAATACTGTGAAAGTAACTCTTATTTGTTATAGCTTCAAGTTTGAGATGAAATCCTCCAAATTTCTGATCACGAACTCTTCGTGGACCACCACTAGTGTCTTCCTCGTTCTTCTCAGACCTTAGAACAGATGGTGGGATCCAAATTGAGAGTAAATTGGAGCAAAAATGTGAAGAACACACACAGTTTCGGTTTAGGAGTTAATGAGACTTTCCTATAAAGTTTCACTTAAAATTGCCAACCCTTGTTTCAGTTTTCTTTCCTTTATTTATAGAAGAAACCATGCAAATCAAATTTACATGCTGATTGACACCAAACATGGTGAATTTGAGATTGGAAGATGAAGTTGAAGAAGAGGTCTCCACCTCCTACTTCAACATGCAAAGTGGGATTATCCTCAAAATCTAAAATCTCATTTTAAATGACATTAATTTAAATCATAATTAATTAACTAATTAATTAATTATATTAGATTAATAATTTTTCCACTTTTCCAAAATTTCAAATTCGATGAATCTTTATTCAACGGGATAATATTTAAATCATATTTAAATATTATTAATTTTCCAAATTTGTCTAATTCGCAATTAAATGAACAAACTGTAAGTTTTGCTCTTTAGTTGAATTTGAACACTTCAAATTCTCTCAATATACTGTTCTAAAGTTTTGTCCACGAGCTAAAGGGGACCTAATGGACCTACAGATCATGAGCTCCAACGATCCGAAATTAACCGGCTAAACTCTTTAATCTAGTTAATTACCATTCGTTAACTACAGAGTCACTCCACTAAAGCTCAGTAGCTACACTCCCCTCACTATAGATATATTTCTATCAACTTGATATAACCATGATTAGTAAGTCAATCCTTCACAAGTTGTTCGTAATTACAGTTGGGTCAAAAATACCTTTTACCCATGTAATTAACTCTTGTTCCTTTAAGTCCCACTGATCCTCTAATTAATAATTGGTTTGTAGTCCAACCAACAAATTGAGTCCCTCTTGGGCCACTGAGATGGTGGGGCCCCTTGTTCAAGATCCGGAGTTAGTACTTAAGGGAACAACTTCTCTACTATCCTTAAATAGGGTAGGAGTGGATTCCATTTTGCAGGATTATGCCCCTAGCTATCTGCCTGGTCTTTGAGTCAACGAATTTGATCACTCTCACCCATGTGGATTAAAGGATAGTCTCAAACAAATAAGAGTTGATAGTTAGCTCAAAATTAAAATCGAGTTACCTAGGTTATCATGTTGAAATAATCAGTTTTAACAGTAAACAGTGTTATAAAGTAAAAGTGATTATTTCGTGGTCTAGTCTTATGCAAACTCATTGCATAGGACACCATCACTCACATGTCTTCACATGAACGATTTAGGATCACATCGTTTGTATCAAATACAAAGTCGGTTGCATCCATAGTGTCCCCAAGATAAGGCACCCAACCTTTATCCATATATTATAGACTGTTTTGGCTATTACCTAAACTTGATATACTTTTATGTCACCACATAAAGTCTAAGAAGCCATGAGATTTTAGTTTATTGGATTTAATAGATGTAATTCATATATTCAATAACCACTTTACCGAATAAATCTCGATAACAGTTTTATTGAGAATAAGTTTCATAATTTACAAATTAAGAGTTTTATGACATAAAATTCAACATATTCTATATTTCTAAGTAGTTTGATATGTTTTTTTATTTATAATAATTTTTTTCTATTTTTTATTTAATTTTAGAGGGGATAAAATGAGAATAAATCTGTCCAATCTGGAAATTAGGGCTCGGAAATGTAAATTTCCCCATTTCCCTCCATTTTCAGACTATGCAGAAGAATTTTCCCTTTGAACTTCAAGATATCACCACTTTACAGCTTCAACAATCTCAATCTGTGTTCTACTGATGCAATCAGAGCTCTAGGAAATGGCATTTAGATCATCAATGGCGAAATTCTCGTTGTTTTCTTCTTTTTCGTCACAATCTCTTCGTTTTCAGCATGTGTTTTTCACCTGTACTACTCCGCCGCCGAGAATTTTCCGGTTCTGTTCGAATTCTACTGCTGCTGATGTTAAGAACAAGGCAAAGAAAGAGAAACATAAAAAATCGAAGAATCTGAAGGCGAGTACTTCTGTTTCGAAATTAGCTTTGGTGAAGGAGAAAAGGAGGACTCGGTCCACTAAGGAGTTTGATGAGAACGCTATCCAGATCGGCGACACCACTGCTCACATCCCGGTGATGCTTGCGGAAGTATTGGACGTATTCTCTGGTTCATCTGGAAGGCCGCTACACTCATTTGTAGATTGCACTGTCGGTGCCGGTGGACATTCCTCAGCGGTTAGTCTGTTTCTTAATATGCTTGGCTTCTTGTTATGATAATCGTTAATGATTGATTCGGTGCATTTTTTTTAACAATTATTATTCGAATGTGTTTTATGATTGTATTTCTTGAAGTAGTACTGTGCCTGCTCGTCAAACTTTCTGCAGTTGGATTAGATGCTCATTGAATCTTCTAACGAAATTTTCAATCAATGAGCTGTATAATATGTGCTGATTTAAATATTGCATTCTGTTCTGTATCCCATATGGAGCTACATGTGGCTATTCAAGTGATTGATCTTATCCATGTACTTCTTTCTCAAATCTTGTTTCCCAAGAGGAATTGTGGATTAAGTTTCGGCCTGTCATTCTGTGTCGTTCCTTTGATGTTGTTGCATGAAAAATTGGAATGAGGGCGGTTTTTCACGCATGATTTGGTGTTGATAATTTCTCCTTTCCGTGGCTGTATTAGTTCTATTGCAATTTTCTGTTCAAGTAGATTTTTCTTTTTCATGATGTCTAATTATGATTTCATGTCCTGGAAAACAGATAATTCAAGCCCATCCAGAGTTAAAGTTTTACATGGGAATGGATGTCGATCCAATTGCACTTGATAAGGCTCAAGATCGGATTAGTGCTCTCTTCTGTGAGGATTCTGATTTGAAAGCATATATGGTTCTGAAGAACTTCAAATATGTGAAATCACTACTGGCTGATTCAGATGAGAAACCTTTAGATCCTGGAGTTCATGGAATTTTGATGGATTTGGGAATGTCATCCATGCAGGTTTGTGAAAGAAAATGCACTGGTATTTAAAATATTCAGCTCAGAAAAGGAGAGAGTAAACCTGTATGCTAATCCATTTAAGGTGTTAATGAATAATATGCACAACATAACAATACAGTACAAGGGTACTGCACACTGGTCAGGAAAAGAGTATAAGATTTTTAATAATAATAGACAAGTAATATTCTTGACAGCTATGAAAAACATAGAGAAATAATTATAGAATGCCAAAGTTATTGTTATTTATTATTACAGTTGGGGTCCTATGTGATGAGTGTTATGGTCCATTTTCTTTCCAGGGAAAATCATGAAAACATTTAACCCAAGCTTTGTTTCTATGATTCCCAATCCCGTTATGCTAGATGCCCTATTGGTTTATCTCATAGAATTAATCTCACATCTCTTTTTAAGAGCCTGAAATGCAGCATTTTTCCTGGTTGTGTAGGTGGACGATCCTGAAAGAGGATTTAGAGTCCTTGGTGATGGACCTCTTGATATGCGAATGGATCCTCAGGTACAAACTACTTCAATGAAATAGTAAATAACGTGCGAGTTTGTTTCTAACTATTCCGTTGTTTACTCTTGATGAACTGTTACTTACCGAAGCAACTATGAGTTATTCTCTTCCCTTTTCCTTAGTAGTTCTTAAACTGATTCATCCATGCGCTTATTTGATTTCATTCTTAATGATGGGAAAACACATACTGAATTAAAAGTGCTTTTTCTGTTACACGCGTATGTCTATGATAGATTGAGTTACCAAAGAATGCCTTTTGCTTTTTCTTTGGTTGGATAAGATACGAAAGAATCTTTCTATAACTGTCTGTAGGACGGCCTGCAGATTACTGACTTCTCGCATATTGTCCTCTTTTCTCTTTATAGCTGAATGAAACGGTACAGTTCTCCCCTGTCCTCACCAGGACCCATTCTAAAATGGAGGGGAATATGCCATAAATGGAAAAAAAAAAAAAAAAAAAACAAAAAGACATATATATTTAACATTAAAATTCAATTTTGGTTTAATTACTTTGAAAATTGTTCAATTTTAGTCAATGTAATTTCAACAAATCTGAAATTGTCTTAATGCTAGTTTATTGCTTATTTCCTAAAAAATTTATTATTTTTTAGCATTTTGACTATAAAATTTTGGAAACATATTTACTCGTTGTATTTCCTTCCATGAAATATTGAATTTTAGGGACTAAATTTAAGATTTGTTAACCATACAATGTAATTCTGATCTATAAATAACGTTATCGAGCGAAAGATTCATAGGTTTAGGGCAGAAATTCATGGGTTAAAAATTTATGTGGCTTTCCCTACTGATTGAAACAGGTTTATGGCAGGCAAGTCTAAAAGCAGAGGACATTTTGAACAGTTGGCCGGAAATAGAAGTGGGGCGTATCTTGCGGGTTTATGGAGAAGAAAGCAATTGGTATTCACTCCAGAATAAAATCGTAAAAGCTCGATCACAGGGTGGATTGCATTCCACCACTGAATTAGTTGATCTTATCCGGAAATCCACTCTAGGATTTAAAGGTAAGCACTGCTCTTTATTCATCTTTTTTGCCTCTGATCTCAACCACATCCATCTTTGTCTATTATGTTCCTTGCGATATCATCATGATTATCTCTCCTATCAATTATAGGCACTTTTTCTTTTTACTCCGTCTTTTTTTTATTTCATATCATATCATCTACTGAACTTAGACTTGTTAAATAACTATTTGCTTTTTAGTTTTTGGTTTTCAAAAATTAATCTTTATTATCTACTTTTTACCCATGTTTTCAAAAATAGGTCAAGATTTGAAAACTAAATAAATAATAATAATAATAATAATAATAATAATAATAATGTTCATTTTTTTATTTTTTTTATTTTTTAAGGATTTTTCTAGATATTCAAGCATTTTTTTTTAGACGGATGAAAATCATAATAAGAAAACTGGGAGGAAACAAGTATGAATTTCAAAAATTAATAACAAAAGACGAAATTGTTAGCAAATGCAGCTAGATTACTTTGTTTTTTTGTGTTTCTTTTCCTCACTAAAAATATGTTATTATTAATGTATTAAAATTTGTTCATTGCAATTTAATTGGCTAATGCATCATTAAGGTTTGGTAACCATTTGGTTTTTGCTTTTTGTTTTTTGCTTTTCAAAAATTACCTATTTTCTTGGAATTTTTTATTCATTATTTTCATATTTTCTATGTAAACATTTGAATTCATAAATCAATTTCCAAAAACAAAAAGAAGTCTATTTCTTCTCAATTTTTTTTACAATGACGTGCATCTTTCTTAAGTAAAAGGGTTAAACTCTTAGCCAAGTTTCAATAACATAACAGGCTTTTAAAACTTGAGCTTGATTTTTGAAAATATTAGTAAAAAGTAGATAAGACATAAAAAAAAAATGTAGAGTTAAAAACAATGTTTGTTCTCTTAATTTTCAAAAACCAAAAATTAAAAGTAAAATGATTGCTAAATACGGCTTTAATTTTGAAAACAATCGTATATCGTATAGTGTAGACATCGGAACATAAAAAAAACCAATAAATAGAAGTAGTATTTATAAGCTTCCGTTTTAAAACCAACAAATGCCAGATGTGGCCTAAATTACATAAGGACTTGAAAATAAGTTAAAAGATCATTTTCTTACGTTGGTATGAATATGCCGCGTAAAATTGAATGAAAACAGGAGGAAGACAAGGTTGGATAAAGACGGCAACCAGGGTATTCCAAGCTCTGAGG
Organism: Citrullus mucosospermus; assembly: GCA_030954485.1. Taxonomy (NCBI): domain Eukaryota; kingdom Viridiplantae; phylum Streptophyta; class Magnoliopsida; order Cucurbitales; family Cucurbitaceae; genus Citrullus; species Citrullus mucosospermus. The sequence continues at coordinate 27,934,250 of CM062059.1, read as the reverse complement.
ATCGCTGTTAATGATGAACTCAAGGTATTAGAAGACTCCCTGTATACATGTTTCGATTGCCTTGCTCCCGGCGGTCGCCTTGCAGTCATCTCCTTCCACAGTTTGGAGGATAGGGTTGTGAAGCAAACATTCCTTAACATCATTAACCCCAAAACAGAAGGAGATGAAGATGGAGGAGAGGTCACAAGGATTATTGAAGAAAATGAAGAATGGATTAAACAAACTGTTAAGGGTTCGAAAGGTACAGTCCTCACAAAAAGACCGATAACTCCATCGGAAGAGGAAGAGCGGTTGAATCGGCGGTCTAGGAGTGCTAAGCTGAGAGTAATTCAGAAGAATGATGTTTGCTGATGGAAAAGCAGTTAGTATTCTGACTTCATTACCATAACAAATATGATCGGGTGCACTCAGCAAGGTTAGTACTATATATACCCATGCTATGATTCTATATCCTTTTCATGAACTGCTAATTTCATTTTATTTGGGTTTTCAGTTGTTTTGAAAATTGCTTATGTAAGAATGGTAGAAGATCATTACATTTTTTAAGATTTAAATTTTTGGGGTTGATTTTTTTTCTTTTTCAATGAATAGGATTTTGTTTAAAAATAACTAGTTAGGGTTTTAGTTTCTATCTTTAAGAATTATACTTCTATTTTTACCTTTGCTTAAAAATACATTTTAGCACCTCAAAAAAATAAGTCCGCATCTAATAATTATTTGGTCTTTTAAAATTAAGTTTGTGAACTCCTTTTCTTTTTCATTTTTTTTTTTTTAATTTTTATTTTTATTTTTATTTAAATTTGACTAAGAGATAAAATCTGTTCCTTATGAAAAAATTTCATTGTGAGAAAACTAGCTTTTATATTTTAAAGTAAAATGATAATTGATCTACAATTTTTCAAAAATACATTTTAGCACCTTAATTCTATTTTTACAACGGGACAAACAGAATACTGAGTTAAATGGATTTGTATTCGACAGACCATTTGAATATTGTTTTTAAAAACTGTTTTTAGATTATGTGATGATTTGTATCAAGATTTTGAATGTAGAATTATATTAAATAAAGACAAAAATATTAAAATATAGTAGGTTTGGTTACCAGTTCAATTTGTTTTTGTAAAATTATAATTATATAGTATTAGAATATAATAATTATAAAAGAAAATTAACGTAAAACATGTTCTAATTCGGGAGATGACTCCAACTAGTTTCATGATTTATGAATATTGTAATACATTTTAAACAATTATTTAAGTTAGAATTCAATTACCAAACACCCATTTAAAAATATAAGATACAACTTTGTTTTTTTCTTGAATCTCTTATGTTCAGATTTTTGTTTTTAAATTATCCACTAAGCACGCAGAGGATGAGAAAGGAGAAACTTATATATCCAAAGATTTTTTTTTGTTTGTTTTATCATGTTATTCATGGACGTATTATGAACCAAAATGAGTGCATAAAAGTTCAGAAAATTCAGCTAATCTCTAAGAAAAAGAATCACCCCCAGAGTAGATAGAAGAATATAGCAACGTGAAACTAAAGTAGCTGTAAGATCTACTCTAAGATTTGATGCTATCCTTTGTTAGAAGAGCAGCAAGTTACAGATGGGGAATACAAAAAACTAATCCTACAATGAAATTATATATAACTAACATGCTACAATTCTAAGACCGCACACAAAGACTTATAATATTTGTATATTTCTAAAAATGGAAAAATACAAACACATGCCAGAGATTGAACTCCTGAAGGCCTCTCATCTTTTTTTCATGTCTATAGACCGACCCAATATGATCGACCGTTGCCATTATGTAACGGGGACTGGTAAGGAGATGTTACACACCATTCGTACCAAACCTGTGAAACCGCACATTTTGTCCCATAAGTTGACTAATTAAATATTTGTCTAAACACTACCACTTCAACTTCAAAAATTTTGTATCTAAAAGAACTTTATGAAATTTTATATTTGTTCATATATGCTCTTTAAGTTCATCACATTTGAAACTTTTGTTTAATTAGTTGATCTATTATGGTTTATAAGACATAATTTTCAATTTTACATCTAAATTCATGAGTTTAAAAAAGTATTGACGATTAAGTAGAGTTTAGACAATTTATCAATTTTGACTCCAAACTAAGTATTATTGCAATACTTACCCCAAACAAAAAAAAAAAAAAAAAAAAGTTCTATGTAAAATTTGACCATTGAATAATTTTGTTTTTAACAAACTAATTAGCTTTAGTGGCATTTGTTTCTAATTTTTTTAAATCAATTTCATATGTTTTATAATTCAACGAACACACCAGAGAAAAAAAAAATTACAATATTTGGAGTAATAATCTAGAAAAATTATTGGTGTTATTTGATGAAATTGGAAGTGTAGAGGCCCTTTTAATATTAATTTAGTTTATAGAATATAGCGTGAGTACTGAGGGGTATGATAAGAAAATGAACACACCTTATTAGGACTACAACAACGCCAGAAATGCAGTTCCACTGGAGAACCAGGTCGGACGCATATTGGAGTCCTTAATGGGAAGAATATAGCGAACCTGAAATAAACAACAAAAATTGAAGTTTTGATTTAGTGAAAGCTTAAGCTTAGTCGGATGATAATTGAATATGCCCTAACATAGCAGGTAAATGGAAAGAAAATAAGTATATTCTCATTATACCAACTGAACATATTTGGTGTTGCTGTTGATGGTTCAATGCCCAGATGTACATCGTCATATAACGTCGCATCAAAATAACCAGCAAAACCTTCACGAGTTGAGCACAAAAAAATTCAGCAGAAAAACGTAAACCCGACATGGAAATATAAGAAGTTGCTTGCTAGCTAAGCAAAAGAATTCCATGATGAAATTGTTTCTTAAGTTATGCATGTTCTTAATTAGCTAGTTCAGTTTTCTAAAATGTTAATGTTGAAATAATTAAATTTACCATAATCCTATCAGCTTAAACTTTTGGAACAATAGGAGAATTTAACATAATAACAAAGCAAGAGGGAGGTTCTGTGTTCAAACAAAAACCCTTATTAGTGTCAATTCCTTCCCCAATTAATATTTGATTTCTACTTTGTGGGTCTCTTCTACAAAATTTCAAGCCCACTAGCGAAACATAGTGTTAAAATCTTGATATATTTAAATTTACCCTAACCCCATCATTTAAGTTTTTGGATCAATTAGTGATTTGACATAAAGATACTCGTTTACCGCCTGTGGATAGTTTCAAGCAAAATTACTGAGGATTCAATGCTTTCGAATAAGTTGATGGTCTAATATTCTCCGAACATTAGAGTAAAACCATGAAAGTAGTAGTTCACTGAATAAATTAATTGAGATTTGTAGCTGCCACATACCATGAACTAAGGCAGCGCCGGTATCATTAGGTATCTCGAATACCAGCTTCTTGTATCGCTGATTGCTTCCTTCAGATGTCCGATTTGGGTGAGTAAAGGTAAAAACCTATACAATGATAGCAACAACGTGAGCCACGGTGGGCAAAATCAGTTTGGAGATATCATTCAAAATTGTGACACCACAAAATAATAAATCACATCAGCTTTGGAACAAGTTAGCATTACCAATTGAATAAAACAGGTTAAATGACATCAGTTTGGCTAATTATGGTTGATTTTTTCAAAATTATTTTATTATCTATTAGCATTTTTACTATAAAAATTGAATTTGTCCACATATTGGACATTTGAAAGTAAATAGAATGGACCAAAACTGAACAAACTCTAAAGGGACCAAAATAGTATTTTTACCAATGAAATATTAGGATAAATCAACTTAATCCTAACAATCATATTCAGAGAGTTGAGTATTAACTGATTTATATCGAGAAAAGCACATATTACTTAGATCTACATAACGCAACAGCATTACACGTGCAAATTCAGTGGTTCTGATACTTTCTATTCATCAAATTGGCAAGAAAACATTTGTTTGGGAGGAGGCACTTACAGGCTGAGGAGGCGAGAGTCTTGCCACATTGTGTAGTTTGACAACATACGCAGTTTCAAAGTGGGCCACATCTTTATGTGCCTTAACCTACAAACCATTACCACGATAAATAAATACTCTGCGTATATAGAATTAAATCTATACGGTAACACATACATCATTGTATAGCTTGGAGGCTGTAATTGGTTGGATGAAACTCGTGTACCTGACACATTCCACCAATCAACTCTGTAAGAACTAGTGCCAGAAATAGCAAAGATATCTAAAATCAAGTTTTAAGTTATATAGCAAATTTAGTCCCTATTGTTTAGAAAAGGTTAGAATTTAGTCCTTATCGTCTGGTAAAACCTTCGTACCAAAAGACTATTTGTGAGATTTCATCAAACTATAAGAACTAAATTTTAAAATATGGCCACCGACCCATCAACGAAATCCGAAGGCTATTGTGATACGTACATTTGGTGTCCGTAACGTGTAAATTTCTATATCTAGTGTTTCATGTGAGTTAAAAGATCAGAGGGATTCTACTTGAGGTGGAAATATTATAGAATATCGTGTTGTTCATAAATGGGACCAACCATAGAGATGGAAAATGTCGTGAGAGAAACTACTATCCTGAAATTCTCGCTATTCCATGCAAGCACAATCGCCGGAAAGATATCCAATGTAAACATTCGAACTAATGTTTTAAGCATTAACAACTGTCCAACCAGTTTATGACCTGATGAAAAATCACTAAAAATAAGAAAGATCACTTACGAAGAAGGTATTGAAATGCCATCCTGTTTTAAAAATCTTTGTGCCCCATCAAGACACTCAGGAGATAGTTCATTGTCACCAAAAGAACCCAGCAACTCACTGACCTAAATATACAATGGACGTGAGGGAGATATTAACAAGCATAGCACAGGAGACAAACAATTGGTCATATATCATAACAGATACTTACGTACCAAAATGTCAGCCTGCTCTGAAGCATCCCAGTAACGCATGTCGCAAGAAATTATGGTAACAATCTTTTCCCAACCCTCCATTTTAACCAAACTCTGGAATGAAAAAAAAAAAGTTAATAAACACACGGTCATCCTCCTAAGACTCCAAGAGAGATGATTATGTTAAAGAAAACCAAGCACCAAGCACAAAGATAATCATAAACCAGAGCACCGCCAATCAAATCGAAGCAAATTGAATATGGAAAACCTTCATTTTTAAAGCATCCTTAAGAGTGATATTCAGTGGTCCTAGAGATATCCACCCAATAGGGATCCAATTCAATCACCTACCTAATAAAGACCCTAGATGAGCAGACCTTCATATGAAAGTGCATTAGGACTCTAGGTGTAATTCTTCACATCTAAGTAGGACTTGCCAGAATGACAGTTGGGCAGCTTTCAAGAGACGCCAACAGGTGGGAAAATTATACCGAAAATTGTGAAGGAAACTATGTCTCAATCTTAAGGAAATTCTCCATCCATCAAGATTTTAACTAGCTGAACATATATTTACAAGATCATAAAAACTGTAGTGGCTCTCTATGAGTATTAACTGAAGATATCTTCGTTAATTAAAAAACACTTGTTGAAGGAATCCAAATTGGATAGGGAAAGCCATAATCATTTACAGAAAGTTCGCTTGCTCTCACCTACTCAATGTTTTTCAAGCAACGATTTCCTTGTTCCAATATATTCATCAATGTTTCTTAATAAAATATTGACATACAAGTAAATAGGTTCTTGTTATTCCTTTATTTTATATAACTCAACAGATCAGAACATGTAAAAAAGGAAATGATAACAAGCAGGCAATCAACTATCTTAAATGTGCCAGGTTGCAATAAATGATGTATGTCAAAACGACTTTATGAGGTTTAGTGTATCAAATAGCAGAAACACCATGCGCATATTTACTAAGCTAGACATTCTTAAATGCAGATAAGAACTGCAAAATTTTGATAAAGTGACATTTTGTTCGCCCAGAAAGGTCAAGTCAACCCTTCCACCAGAGGGGGGAGACTTTGCACAACACTTGTTAAGAGCAAGCTTGTACGTGACCCACCAAGCACATAGGTTTGCTTTCCATTTTCCCTAATAAAGAACAGAATTAGTATTTAGTATAGAATCTCACATGAAGAGTGACAACTGCATTTGGATTTTTCTCCACAGCATAAACTTTCAGCTTGCGACCCGTTTCTTCTGCAGCCTACAAATTAACCAAGGTTTAAAAGAAGAAACAAGAAAGTTAAAGGTAATACAGTTCTCCAAGGGAGGATAGGAACCTGCAATGCAGCCCTAACAAGAGGTCCACGACCTGCGCCTACGACCATCAATACCTTTCCACAAGAAGAAATAAAAAATTTTAAAAAAAAATTACACATAAACTTCCAAGTCTCAACTCATTCTTAAAAACAAAAAACCCAACAAAAATGAATGGTAAGATCAAATCAAATTATTAAGAGCCTATTTGGTAAAAAATCTGAAAACAGAAATTTGGAAACAAGGAATTAAATGAAAACAGAGTTGTATTTCATGTTTTCAAATATGTGCTTGGTAGTAGAATTCAAAAATTAGATTCTAATTTAAACAATTGCAAACTAGTTGTAGTTATCCACTAAATATCAATTGACAATAAACTATTATTAATATATTTATGAATATGGTTTTATGTTTAAAAAAATGGTATAATTATTATTTTGTAATATTATATAATTTATGGGATAAATTGAATTTTTTTGTAAAATTCAAGGTTTATAATTAGAATTTAACTTCTATGGTTTCATAAAAATTTCATAAATAATCCCTATGGCAATGACTATTTAAGAGAATTTAACAAACCATGAGGACAATATATGAAGTTGTATCAACCCATCAGAACTACATTCTAAATTCTAAAACCATGTGAACTAACTTGTATCTTCATCCAAACCATAGGGGCAAAATTTGAAATTTAACCTAATTTAAATAATTACATAATACATATTTTAATTAAAAAAAATTTGAATTGAGTTTATAATATGGCATATTATTTTTCTAAATGTTTTTAACTTTATTTAATATAATTCTCCATTTAAATTTTAAAATAAAATTATGGGTACAATGAAAACATAAAAATGTTGTTTTCAGAAGTTACACGGTTTGAATCATACAATCTGAAAAATTTTCAGAAACATAATAGTATGCCCTAAAGACATATTCGTTGAACTCAGTGGATCTAAAAACATAAAATAGAATCAGGATTGTGAACCAAATAGGCCCTAAACTTTTCTACAATTTATGAAAACAGAAAAGCTGGAGGCTACTCACTGTCGTTATTGAAGATGCCTTCTCATCTGCCACCCTATCTTTTAAAGCTTTAGCAATTGCACGTTGGTACTAATGAAATTTAAGCAAAGAGTTAAGACAAAATATAAAATAATAAAAATAATAACACTACTTAAAATCCTAGCCATTGACCACATCTCCGTTCTCAAATCACTAGAAGAAATGGAGAAGTACAAATAATAACCTTAATAAGTATAGACATATAGTAAACTAGACCTCGAAAACAGAACTAATAAAAAATATCGATTCAACAATCATCACATCAAGGTAACTACAAGCATTCTATGGCTGTGCATATATTTAAACATATTATAAATAAAGGTGTTTGCTTAGTTTGATATTAACTGTAGAATAAAATCTATATTAAAAGCTCTTATGGAAAGCCCCATGAAGTGAAGCAACTGGATTATCCAAATTCAATCATCATTGCAAGTACAAAATAATGATAACAATAAGAATAAAATGAATAAATAGAATGGACCATGTCAGTATAAGATTCCAATGCTCTAAAGGGAAGCAAGAAATTGAGTAGCATAAACAAGCAATCATTAATTTATTATGAATTCTATGACCTACAGACAATCTGATAAATTACAAACCAGTTACAAGAGGAGGAAGGAAATTAGTTGGGGAGCAATACCTGAATGTATTTGACTGCATCTTTCTCAAAAGTTTCATAAGTTTGAGACTCCAGGTTATCCATAAGAGGCTGAAACAAAATCAGAGAAAGATTTGCAACATATTAATGACAACATTATTAACATTAAATGTAACAATAAACAAGCTATGTCAGGAGTGTGCAACGAGTTATGATGTCTAGCAAAACTTACTTGCAGAGGGGCCTGTAAGAAGTCCCTGTATCCAAGCTGAAATGAGGGAAATGGATGTCAAAAGGAATGAAACTAACTGGAAAGTGAAAACAAGCTAAACTACCATTTTATTTTGATTGAGGGTGTAGAATTTACAAACACATGGACAGTCTTTGTAAGAGTGTTCGTTTGTGTCAGAGAAAAACAGAGGGACTGAGGAAGAGCAAGTAGAAGCTACCTCAATTCGTTCTTGCTCAGGAAGTGGGTCCATCCTCTGGTAAAGAAAAGCAATATAATCTAAATAGCACCTCAATGGATGAGATTGTACACCTAAACATTAGAAGAAGAAAAATAACCAAACTATCAGACCATATGAACCATGATTAACAACACCCATTCATATTCAGCTAGGTGAAAGAGAAATGTAAGGCAGCAAAAGCATATACAAAATGACATATGAATACCATCAGAAGGATTTTTGTTCAGACCGGTAGGCGAATTTGCAGATCCCTTTGAAACGTTGTGCAATGGTTTCCCAGATAAAATTACCTGAAGAGGACAGATGAATCAATGTTAGGTAACAGACTCTGCAGCCAATGTAAAAATACTGTACTAACAAAAGGCAATTATTGCTCGTAATACGATTGTTGGAAACCGATGTAACGATGGTATATTTATTGGTACTAACAAAAAGCAAGGAGAGATGCAGCTCTTGGAAAACTAAATGGAACAAAATCATATAGTCTAGCGATGTCAGAGTTTGGATACCTGAATGGAATGATTGAAGAGTCCAGTAATCAACTTCTGGTGCCGCTTTGACAGGCATGGATAGCCTCGTGAATTTGTCAAGAAACACTGAGAAAATAGATCAAGTGCCTTTTTTAGAATCCAAGAAATCAAAGGTATTGGTTCAATCTTGAGAAAATAATCAATATTGTTACATCAGTACTAAATATGGCTGCTCTGACAGACTCCCCAAACCATCGTCCAAGCGCATTTGGTGAAGGCAACGTACTCCTAATGAACAGAAAATGCCAATTTCAACATCATAAGATAAATGGTGACTCAAGTATGCAAGACAATTCACCACAAACTTGTGCACCTACAATACGTCAAGTGCAATTGATAACTGACTGTGGTGCTCGCAAAGCAAACGAAATGAGTTCCACAAATCCCAAGAATCAACCTGCCACAAATGATTGATATTAGCAATATTTACATGAACATCATAAACACTCAAGCATGGAAGAGGAAAGAATAATTTTCCGCCTCAGGAAATCATGAACGGCCGTATACTGATACTTAATTATGGAAATGAACACTGATATTTTTGCCCTTTAATCAACCACTAGTCAGACAATGCAGAAATCAATAATTTTGTGCTCAACACTACTCTTCATCCCCAAGCAGAGAACCTAATCTTGTATGAATTTAAATCCCTTTCGCAGCAAGAGGGAATCACAAGAAAGATGCAAGCATAATTCAAATATACTTACTCACCAAATGATCAGACTTCCCATCTGTAGAATCATCATCAACCTTCACTAGAGGTATCCTGAGCCACAACTTTAGAAAAATATCAATTAGAACAGCTTTAAAACCTTACTAAAAACATACAGAAGTAAGAAAAGTATTGATAATTCAATGATGAATAAGAGGATCACCTGCATATTATTTAGGCCCTGCAAAATCTGATGAACACACCTAGCATAATTAGCATATGATGTTCCCTTAGGTGCTGGAAGAAGGCATGCCTGCAGTAAATCAGCTCTTAACTGTTTAGACGGATGTTCAATTATTTTTAATGCACCTCCTGCATTGAGAAATTAGACAGCTAACAGACCATTAAATGCTTTAAAGATGAGAGAGTTAAGAAAGCAAGGAGAGCAAGACATGATGAAGACACCGCTAGGCATATACTTTGAAAGATAAAACAAAAGTATGAGGAGCATGACTGCATATAAATTCATTTTGGAGCAAACTATTATGTAGGAAAGGCAACTGTACTGCCAAAGTAGAACAATATACACCTGCAGAGAGAGATGAGAAGCCCATGCAATCTCTTGCTTTAGAGTTGTCTCAGAATCAATTCGTAGAATCTCATCTTCAGAATCTAAGTCTATCCAAGAACTAATTTTGCCTGGGACATAAAAAATAAATAAATAAATCATTACAAATATACCTATCCTATGCTGACGAGAATCTAACCAGGCTATCAAATAATAATTTTGTATAAGAGAATACCAACAACGTGGCTGCTCCACTGAGCTGGACTTAAAACCAAGTCTGATCCAGCAAATGGGAGAACAGCAGAACCACCATTCTCTTTCTGCATCAAGCTTGGTCGATAGGATGGATCCATCTGAAGCAATATTTAATCAAATACCAGTTTTATGAAATTATGCAATCAAAATATCCTCACAAGCCGTATCTACACAAGTTTGACAATCCATAAAATTAACTAGTCATCCCAACAACTTGTTAAAAACCACTCATCAAAATGTATTTAACAGCCCAAGTGTGAAAATTACTTGGTCTATCTTCACTGCACGGACCATTAATAAATATTGTTTTAGGTGAGCTTACTGACCATTCACACAAAAAAAGACAGCTATGCGCTGATGTGTGACTAGCTAATTGGCCACCATAAGTACAACAGGTGAGGAGAATCAAACAGACTACATTGACTGATGGATCATTTTCTAATAGATATAACAATACTATAAATTTAAATACAAGTAAAGGAATATAGTAATCAAGGAAATGGCATCAATTATCAAACACAAACATAATTTGCGATCCACTTATGAAATGCATCAAATATATTATCCTTCTTATATTATTGAAGCAAATTACTACTGTATGTTCAGCCATACACTTCGACATGGTTTGAGACATGTACTTTGACAGCCTTGAAGTGAAACTACAGGATCTACCTTCACTATAACGGCTGGCAAACAACGTTGCTTTAGGTGAGCTTACTGACCATTCACACAGAACATACAGCTACTTAGCCGATGTGTGACTGGCTAATTAGCCACCATAATAACAAAAAAAAAAGTGTAAAACAACGACAAAATGAAAATTCAACAATCGATCTCCGTTCGCTTGCAAGCAAACAGACAAATATCGCTTTTCTTGGCAACGAAGAGAAAAATGCGCATATTCACAAACGCAAAAGAAAAAACAACAATCATCGAACGTCATTTCTCCGCTAGATATGGTCAGAATATCATTTCCGGCAGTAAATATCGAAATGAAGTGAGAACAAAATGGAAGAATACAAACCAGAGGAGCGACGACGAAATCAAATCCAGCAGAAGAGAGGTTTGAGAGCAGGAGCTGAGGCACATCGTCATCAAATTCAGTCTCGACACCACAATACCGAGACTCGCTCTTGTCACCGGCTCTATCTCCAAGCGGCATTTTCGTAGAACAGCGCCTTGCTTCGAGGTGCTGCTTGGCTTCGAACAGTGAGGTACTGAGGTTGAAGAAGCCGAAACAGAGAGAGAGAGAGGGTTTTTGATAGGGTTTTTAATAGAAATTTGACTGACTGAATCAAGACTTGTGCAACGTATAAATAAGGGTGAAGGGATTTGTAACAAAAAAGCTAGGGTTTTCAGTGACAAGGCCCAATTGATTTGATTGGTTGAATATACATGGAACCTCCGAAACGACATGTCGACTGCTGAATGGAAAAAGGTCCAAGATTCTTTTATCGATTGTGGTTATCCTATGGATAATCCAATCAATTCATTTGTCATGTCTGATTATAGTAGAATGGATTATGGGAATTTGAACTAATTGAACATATCGATTACAATGGGCGAGGCAGAAGATTAAATATTTGATCATAAAGGAGGTAGTATATGTCAATTATAAGCGTTCCCGACAAGTCTTGCAAGCAATCTCTATTATTAGTCAATGATTACTTTTCTTAGAACATATATAATAGATTTTTTTAATATGTCTTATGGATAACAAACTCTCACAAATTTTTAAAGTGGTGTAATATTATTTACTTTTGGCATAAGCTCTCATTTGCTTTTGTATAGTTAATGTGGGACTTTGATCACATTCCCAACAATTCTCTCATCGAATAAGGATAGGGAATCCCCAGTTTGATCGGGGATGGGGATCAAACTGGGATCTTTCTAGGATCTTCGTCCAGGGACAAGGACGGAGATGGTATCTCCACCCAACCCCGACTCCGAGCTAAATTTTATTCAAATTACATATATAATTAGTTTTAAAATAATAGAAAAGTCCAAATTGAATAAATATGTAATAGACATTTTCCAACCCAAAATAATTTGAAAAGCCCAAACCCAAAGCAAAACCTAGTAGAAAGAGTTCTTAAAAACAATGACTACACCTTTTAAAGGCTCTTAACTTCATTGTTTAGCACTCGATAATTTTACCAACATAGCCAAGTTAGAATATGACTATGATACCAGTTCTTAAAAACAAACAACAACCCTCCACAATGGTATGTTTTTGTCCATCTTTAGTATGAGCCCTCGAAACTTAATTTATATTTAAACTCAAAATGCATTATATCATTTGAGATAGTTGTCATCCTTTATATACTAATAACCCAACATTATACAACCGTGTAAATGTACTCAAATTGTTTTTTTTTCATACATGAAATTCAATTATTTTTTAACCAAATTTGTTTTTAAGAAAATAATCAAAGGACCAATTAAATTTGAAGTACACACTAAAGTTTAAATATTTGAAAACATGCAAAATAAAATACAATAAAAATTGAAAGTACAATTGTAAATAATCTAATTGAAAACATTACATAACTAGTAAATATTATAATTCATATATTAAGTTATGGTATAATCATTCTTCTTCTTTTTTATATATAGTTGAACGAGACATTATTTATTTATGGATTTTTTTCAAATATTGCAGAATGAATCAAAATATTTATAAATATAGCAAAATTTCACTATCTATCTACATTAGATTGTATTTTGCTATTAGTTGTAAATATTTTCAGTAATTTTATCATTTAAGATAATTTATCTATATATAGTTATCTTAAAAAGTCAATATTTAAATATCTGGCAAAATTATCAAAACAAAAAAGAGAGTAAAATGAACTAAATAATTATATTGACAAAGTAAAGAACTATAATTGCAATAAGATAAATTTCCTACATACATTTGACGATTTAGATAAAGCCACAAGGATGGTCTCAACAGTACACCATAAAGAAGAATACTAAACTTCTTTTGTTTTCTTTTTTCTTTCTTTTTTTTTTTTTTTTTTTTCTCCCTAAAGGCAAGAAATCCTTAATTACTAAATAAGGAGTAAATGGAGAGTAATGTGAAACTGAATTATTATTCTCACTAAACAAACAAAGAAGCTTTTTATGCACTGCTCTTAAGACCTCCAGCACTGGTTCCTTTTTCATCTATTTCATCGAAATAGTCCTCTCGAGCGTTACCAGCGAGCATCAGAGCAACCAACCAGAGGAGGGACGAATCAAGGGATAGAAATGCACCGCCACCCAGAAGACCGGTCTTAGCCGTCGGGCACGCTGTCTCGAGATTTAGATGAACGTTGCGAGTCAAGTGAAATTGCTCCGTCACCGTAGGCCATACCAGAAAAGTTATAGCTAATCCAGTCGTGAACCTGCGCAAACGGAGAGAAAGTGCATCTTAGTCAGTTTCTATCGTTCCTGTTTATTGTTTCTTTGTTTTCCGATCTTTTAGGATGGAAGCATTCTATAGTATAGTTGTTCGTGTTTTTAGAATTTATGTTTCTCGTTTAGGTTTTCAGAATTTTTTTCTCCTTCCAAACACTATTTTACCACTCTTGTCCAATAAAATGAGTACTATATATAACATTTTACCTTTTTAATTCAAAAATTCAGACAAGAATAAATGTAGTGACAAATAGACAATGATAGATCAGGATAAACTATTATCTATGTCACTGTTGATACATAATCAAAAGAAACCAAAATATTTATAAACATAGCAAAATTTCATTGTATTTTGCGATAGACTACTATCTATTTTACAGGGTTACGGTTAACACAAAATCCAGACAATAATAAAAATAGACTATTTTCAAATATAGCAATAGAAACCATAATCTTTATAGCAATAACTATTTACGATAAACTACTATCTATGTCATGTTGACACAGAATCCAGACAATAATAAAAATAGGCTCTTTTTAAATATAGTAAAAGAAACCAAAATATTTATAGACATAGCAAAATTTCACTGACTATTTACGATAGACTGTTATCTATGTCACGGTTGACATAGAATTCAGACAAGAATAAAACAAGGGCTCTTTCAAAATATTTATAAACATAGCAAAATTATTTCATTGTTTATATGTGAAAGATCGTGATAGACTGCTGTATCTAATTTCTAATATTTAAAAAAATTAAAATAGTATTTATGGTTGGATAAAACTGATTATTGAAATAGATTCCAAGGTTATGCAATAAACATAAAGCTTGTTTGGCAAAGAAAAAAAAACTTACAGAGCAATGTTGAAGAATGCAGAGAAAGTAGTGGTCTTAAAGAAGGCACCTCGAGGAATGGATTTTCCTTGGTAAGGATAGAACACAGAGAGGTAACCAGCAAGTGAAGAAGCAAGAAGAAACAGAAAGGAAAGAAATCCCAGGGCCACCGTCGGGTCCCCCGGATATTTGCAAACAACAATACCTTTCCCTTGGATGGGAGTTCCAGAAGCAGGCTGTCCAAATCCATAGTAAACACATCATAATTCAAGGAAGTAATCAATATTGTTTAATCTTAAATTATAATTAAAAATTAATTAATACTTAATTAGTGTTTAGAAAAAAAGTGGTTTGATTTGGTTACATGCATGGATCATTTTCATATTTATATTTAATTTTGTTTAATCTAATTTTGTTTAATCTAAAATTGAATCATGTGAGAATAAATGCGAGAAGGTATATACATATGATTGGATAAATTTGAGATTCGTAAACAAGTAGATTTAGCTAAATCTAAAAGCTAATATTTATTAAAAAGTAATTCAAGATAAATTAATCGAAATATGTTTTACCTTCTTGTTTTCAGCTATGACTCCAAATATAAAGGAAATGACACCGAGAGTTCCAACAATAATAGCCATCAACTTAACAGAAACAACCATTGTTTTCTAGATAAGTGTTACTAGTGATCTGTACAGGGAATAAAATGATATTTTAGAAGGGATGATTAAACGATCAAATATATACCAAAACTACTAGAATGAATTAGGATTGCAAAAGGAATAACAAAAAGAACTTGAACAATTTTCTTTTTTTCTTATTAAATACTATTTAGAAAATAAAATTTCTCCGGTCTAAATTTTCATAGAGATTAACAATCCAATTCAAAACTTTGTTAGAATTTCAAATGAGTATAATGGTATAAATTTTATTATAGTTCACAGTTAATCCGTTTCAGGCAAAAATTTTCGTACACAATTTTAAAGGATTTCTACCCTAATTTTGAAAAATAGGTCAAAGTATTTTTAAAACAAAGATGAAACAAGTATTGAATAATTTGAGAAAGCCTTAAACAAGAATTGTGTACCTTGGATTTGTGTAGGGAAAAGAAGAATGGGTTAAAAATGGAGAGAAATTATGAAGAACACACTTGTTTCTGGAATTAAGGCGAAACTGAAGAGTGGGAGTCAATTTGTGTGGTGCTTAGCCATATATAGTCTTCAGTTCAATCCAAATATAGGGGGGACGAATTCAACAGTTTTCTAAACCGAGAAGGAAATTGAGTGAATTTTATTCATTTTATTATTTTTTTTTAATTAAAAAATTGAGTGAATATTAGAAGTCAACAGGGAAAATGACACCTCTTTAAATGCGGAATTATAAGTCAAGAAGGAAAAGGACCCACGTTTTTCAATAAAGTCAAAACAGCATCTTCATCCTTGTGCTTGTAACGGTCAAATATTTAGAGGCATTTTGCACACTATTTTTAAGTTTTTAACTCAAATAATTCTTATTAAATCATGAATCCAACTTAATTCAATTATAAAATCGGCTTTTTTATTTAATTTTTTATTTTAAAAATAAATAAAATATTAACATGTAAAAAAATTAGAAAAATTATTTTAAATAACAAAATTGTTAAAAATATTTATAAATAATAGCAAAATATTACCGTTTTATTTGCAATAGTGAAATTTTGTTATATTTGTAAATATTTTGGTTCATTTTTCTACATTTGAAAATAGTTGAAAATGTTTTTAATTGTTTTCATATATTAAATTGAGATTATCTCGTTTCAATTTATATTATAATTTTTTTTTTTTACAAAATATTAAAAGGTATTTTAAGAAGTTGCTGGAGAAGAAACTATCCAAAAAAAAATTATCAAATTAAATAAAATTAAAATAAATATAGATATATATAATTGTATCATAACTATAAAGCACACACATTTTTTAAAAAAAAAATTAATAATAAATTTAGGTCAGTTCGTGTTGGTTTAGATTATTTTGAGGTGAACAACCGGTTCCTCTCATAAATTTTCATTTTTTTTAAACCCAACCAACCTGTATCGATTGGACTGATTGATTGGGTTTTTTTAACACCACATCTCCGTAAATTTTAAGTCTAGTCCTCCAAGCTTGTTCTTATTAAAAAAGAAATAATCAAGTAATAATGATAATTTCTTGACAATAAAATACGTTGTAACAATATATTTTCGAAACTTATTAACATATAATGATTAGAAAAGAACAACAATAGACTGGCAACAAAGATTTGTAAGTGTGTATAGATCAGAATCTGTGATTTGAGAATACAAAGACACACATAGAATAAAATGAAATTAAAAATAAATAGACTAAAACAATATTTCAACTTAAATAAATAAAGTTAAATTACATGCCTTCGTAAAAATGAACTATAGATTAAATTTTAAGATAGTAAAAATAACTTGTTTTAAGAGGAGGAGGAGCTTAGTTTTAGAAGTGTATTGTCCGGACATTTTCATGGTTATTAGAGATTTAATTACCATGGAGTTTGTTGTTTGGGATCATTACAAATTTAACCTTTGACATCCAATTCTAACTCTTCTCCTTCTAAGTTGCAATATGTAATATAGGGGACTGTTTTGTATTGGTTTACAAACATTTATCCTACTAACTTTTTATTTTGTTGTTACTTGGAAAATCTTGATTTTAATTTCTAGTTAATATAAAGTTGACATGTTTATGGCATAAAGGAACTAACCCCGATTCGACGAATATTGGGCCTATATTACCAAAATCAACACGAATATCCCTTTCAGGTCAGACTTGGAATGCTTCTACTATATGCTTTATCTTATCTATTCTTTTACTACTCCAATTGTGAGGATGATGAATCAGATCTCTCACCTTTAAGATAGAAAGTCATACCAATACAATAAATAATCAAATAAAAAAATGCATTCAGTTATTAGCACACACTTGAACTACTAACGTTTTTTTTCATCATTTTGGTATGTTTAATAGGAGATTTTGATTTTAGAATTTTGGATTTTATGTTTCAACTTTAAATTTTTGTTGGTGAGAAAATTGGTGTAAGTTAAGAATTTGAAAGTTAAGAGAAAAATGAGAGTATCTATATGAAAAAAATGAGGATATCCATATAGTTTGTTTTAAAATTCATTCTTTTCGAACTTAAGAAAACTTCAAACAAATTGATGACCATACGAACGTTATGAGCAATTATAAACTTTTTTTTATATATAATTTTAAAGTTATTTTTGCAATGAGGTATTAACAGTTTTTGGTCATATACTTACAATGAAGGTATTTCAAACTTTTTTTTTTTAGTTTAAGGGTATTTTCGAAACTTTAAAAAGTATAGGGATATTTCTTACACAAAGTACATAGTTCAAAGGTATTCTTTATAATTTATCCTTTCTTGAATTAAAAAGAAATGTACCCTTCAAATATTGTCAAATATGATATGTAGTGTCATCTCTTGCTCTAGTCATCTTACATAAAATAATTTATGTAATTCGATAATTAATTGCACCAACATGATACATATAAGATGTTTTCAAAAAAGATAAAAACTATTAAAAGTAATTAAAAATACAGCAAAATTTTACTTTCTAAGACTAGATAGACCAAGACAGACATCTATCACTTTACCGGATAGACAGTAATATATGTTTATTTAAGTCTATCGCGCTTTATTACAGATAGACAGTAAAATTTTGTTATATTTATAAATAGTTTGATATTTTTTTATTTATAATAATTTTTCAACATATATTTTGTGTTAGCTTATAATTAAACATTTAGGAAAGAAATTGAATATTTCAACTTTTTTTTAATTCAATAGCAAACTTGATTGTCATTTAAAAATGAATACATTTCATTTGAACCAATCATGCGCACACATAAAATCTATTAAAAGAGAGAGAGAGAGAGGGGGAGGAATTTGTTTTATTTGAAAATCAATGGTTAACATCAATATCTTGTTAGCTTATTTATTTATACCAAAATTGATAAAAATGACATAGATTAAAAATTTCGAGAATAACTACAAACTCGTTAATAAAGATTTAAAGAAAAGTGAAAGGAGAGGGGAGATAAATGTGAGAGATAACAAAAATAAGAAAATGGAAAAATGAGAAGGATGATTGAATAATGGTTTGTCCTAATATTTTGGAATTTGTTCCATTTTAGTTCTTATACTTTCAAATTTTCGATTTTAGCTCATGTATTTTAGTAAATCGTAAATTTATCCCTCAAAATTAGTTTTTATCAAAATTTATTAAATAATCACAATAATTTTCATGCAAATAAACACCCTATGTAAATATGTTTTCAAAATTTATAGTGAAAATACTAATAAAAAATAAAAAGTAGTGAAAAAATCCATATTAAATTAGTAATATGGACTAAATTTAAGATTTATTGAAATTATAGAGACTACGATTGAATATTTAAAAGTATGAGGACTAAAATTGAACTAACTTCAAATTACAATGACCAAAATGATATTTTACCTTGAATACTTGGGGAAGGAATAGACCTGAAAGGGGGAGAGAAAAATATATTAAAAACAAACCCATTACAAGCCCCAAATAACTCGGTTACTAGTTCATCTCCCATATAGACATCCTAAAATCAATAATATTTAAGAAAAAAGTCAATTTTTATTCTAAACTTGTAGTATTAATATGGATATTAAATTTGTATTTCATTAATTTTAATAAGCATTGCGATTTTTTTAATTTTTTTTAATTTTTTATTTTTAAATGTTGCAATTTCAAACATCCATCGAAATAAATAATAAATAAAAATCTTTTATGTATCTAACAAATTATAGAACCAATATGAAGTTTTTTTTTAAATTTGTTTGTTTGTTTTTTTGTTAAAATATGTGAATATTGGAAATGTTGTTAAGGCTAAGTTGTGCATTGATCAAACTTATTTTTATGCAATTTTGTTTTATTTAAATGTAGGAATCTATGAAGATTTTTTTTTTTTTTTTTTTTTTTTAAGTTATTAGATAAATCAGCTAAAATTGAACATAGGGTTAAAATTGCAATCATTGTGTAAATTAATGGTCAAAGTGGATGAGATTAAAACTTTAAATTGATAGTAAGAACTGATGTCTCTATTATTTAAACGTGTTCAATTTCAACCTCTATTGAAAATTTGGTTTAATTTGCTACTTGGTGAAGAAAAAAAAAACACATTTGAAACATATAATAAAGAATGTCAATCATGATTCTTTTAAGCGTGTGTCTGGTAGTGGTGTAATAAAAATCTGAAAACTGAAAAATTAAACCAATCCAAATCCATCAAATGATTTGGTTTTCTTTTCCAATATTAAATTAGACATATTTGTTTGTATTTGGAGAAAATAAAAAAGTATTGAATCATATCAGTTTTTTATTTAAAAAACAAATCAAAACCAAACCAAACTAATGGTATATATGCCCTTAAGTATCTTTTAGTATTTTAATTATTATGATGCATATATATTTGTTGTTTAGAAAAAAAAAAAAGTGTACCAATTATTATGGGACTGTTTTTTATTTAAAAAAAGTGTAAAAATAAAGAATCAAATTTTATAATCTATAAAAAAAAAACAGACCAAATTTTAATTTAAAGTTAGCAATAATATCCCATTCAAAACAAAAGTGAAAAAAAATTAAAATTTTGGAAGAAAAAAATAAGATACCAAAAACCGAGTATCAAACCAATAATAAATCGAGCCAAATAAAAACCAATATATTAGTTTTGTTCTTTATTGGACATTGAATTGGATCTCTTATTTGTAAGACCATTAGTTTGGTTTGGTTTTTTGTTGACCTCAAAACCAACAAAATCGAACTGACTATCACCCCTAATATCTTGAGCCCAAACTTCAAATGGGTGGAGTGGACTAGATAGTAGTCAACTCTATGTTTGAGTACTTTAGTAATAGTTGGAGTAGTTTGCATCCAAAACACATACTATTATAACTTACATATTATATTATAATAACCAACTCAACATCTTATTTTTAGTGCATTCAAATTATGAAATGTCAAATGCATAATATATTATTTCATCAACTAAACTCAATTATTTTTGTCAAATTAAAATATATATGATATGTATATTATTCATCATATAATATTACAAAATAATAATTACACAAAAATTTTAACACATACTAAGATCATAAATTAATAGCAAATATCATAGTCAAAATTTCGCGCAGATTAGAGATGTCCACTAGGCAGGGCGGGGCGAGGACGGGGAAGTCTTCCCCGTCTCCGTCCCTACCCCCATTCCACTTCTTGTCCCCGCTAATTTTCCCGTAGGGATCGGACTCCCCGCGAGAAAAGTTGCTTGTCTTGATTTTTTAAACATTTTTATTTTAGAGAAATTTAACCATTTTTTTAATTCAATTAAATATCTTCTTTTAATAATTATTTAATTGAAATATTTCCTTTACAATTTTCATCCAAATAAAACATTATCAATTTTTTTAATAAAAACAATAATACATATGCAATTTGAAAAAAATTAATTAAAATGCTAAATTCTCATAATTTATAAAAATTAGAATTCAACAATTAGAATATCCTATCTTAAATATTAAAACATCTAAGCAATTAAAGCAAATAAATTAACAAATTCTTCATATAGACAGTAAAATTTTACAATTCATTTTACTGAGTAACTATAGTTTGTTTTATAATATATATATATATATTATGAATCACACTATAAACGATTCTTTAAACATTTAATTTTAAGAATACAATCGTTTAAACATTTAATTGTATGAATTGGTCTCAAAAAGCCTACTAATCTACCATTCACTATATATATATAAGATTTATAGGGTTTTTTTTTTATATGTTTTTTATTATTATTAAAAATGAAAGCCTACTAAAGGTAAAAACTACACCTTTTACCAAAATCCAATGTCAAAATTCGGTGAAATTGAAATGGACACACTTTGAGGGTAAAAAAATTAATGTTTAGAAATTATGAGTGAAAAATGTTGATAGTTACAGACAAAGAGATGCCATCAAATAAATTGGTTTAACTTTGAACTGCACAATATAATAAAATAGAAGGCTGGAATATATTTAAACTTAGTACCAACATGTTATTAAGTTGACTGTGATTTGGGTTTGGTGTAGATTTAGCACACCACAAGAAATGTTCAACAGTAAGAGTATAAAGAAGAATACCATATTCACACATTAATCTCTACATAATAGTTAATGACAAGTAAAAATTCAAAGTAAAATGAAACTAAATTATTATTTCATTTAATAGAGAGGTTTCATGCGCTGCTCTTAAGAGATTCAGAATTGGCTCCTTTATCGGCTATTTCATCAAAGTAGTCCTCACGAGCATTTCCAGCCAACATCAGGGCAACCAACCAGAAGAGGGATGAATCAAGGGATAGAAACGCACCACCACCCAGAAGACCAGTCTTAGCCGTTGGGCATGCTGTCTCGACATTGTGATGAACATTGCGCGTCAAGTGAAGTTGCTCGGTGACTGTCGGCCATACGAGCAAAGTTATAGCCAGTCCAGTTGTGAACCTGCAAACAAAGAGAGTGCATCAAAATGACATGTTACAATGCCTTACAGAAACCACATGAAAAGTAAAAAAGGATGAGATCATATGACCTTGTGCTATCAACATTATACCACCACCACAGAAACAAAAGTACACACACATATATATGATTTCATACTTCTCGTTTAACTCGTAAAAAAGACGTAAAGTAAAAGGGGAGGGAAGAAAAGATAATAAATATAGGTGGAACATTATCACAATGATCGAATCAATTCAAGAACATCCATTGTCACATAACATCATCAAAATGCAAATGAAAGACTCGAAGTAATGAAACAAATATCGCAATGGACAACAACATATATCTAAACTAATAAACATGCAAGAAATCTTCGTTTCACAAGTGCACCCATCCACAGGAGATTATTTTGAAAAAGGTAACGATTCAATTTTTGATGTATAAAGGTACATAAATAAAACTGTAGAAGCAGAATTTTCAAGAAACTATAATGCAAAAATAAATATTGCAAAGCTAAAAGGTTCTAGACAGTTAAGAGTAAAGGACGTGACTTGGAAAGAGAACTTACAGGGCAATGTTGAAGAAAACAGAGAAACTGCTGCTCTTAAACATGGCACCTCGAGGAACGGATTTTCCTTGGTAAGGATAGAACAAAGAGAGGTATCCTGCAATTGAAGAAGCAAGAAGAAATGCAACCGAAAGATATCCCAGGACCACAGTTGGGTCGCCCGGATACTGACAAATAACAATGCCTTTGCCTGGGATGGGAGTTCCAGATGCAGGCTGTCCAAATCCAAGTAAAGACAACAAAAAAGACAGTGACCATTAATAAAAAAGAAGGAAAATTCTTAGGATAAAAGAGTATATTAACTTTATAGAAAAAGAAAAGTTTAACAAACTATTCAGATGGCAAGGGAATAGTCATTACAATTTCACAAGTTAAACCATTGTCTATGGCATTTGCAACTATATAACTACTCTCAGGAATGGATTGCTAAATCACCACTAAACCTAAAAGCTTACACCAATGGGTTACACAATGTTCCTTTTGACTTCTCTCTTCAATAGAGATCAGCAACCACATGCTTAATTAACCACCAGCAATCCCGTGAAATTACAATATACAATATACAAAGAAAGCATAGTAAGCATGTTATGATATATTACATAAAAATTTCAAGGTTCAATATTTTAGTAAGTCTGTAGTCAATCTAAGGTCCGAGGAAGATGGGAGAGTATCTAGGATAAATGTAAGATAAACTATTCAACGACAATCAATTGAATTGGTATCTTAATTCTTGCTGTTGACAGTTTCAAACGCACAAATATCTACAGTACAAATCAAACAATTACCAAGATGATATGATTGTTTATGAAGATTGCGTATTCTTACCTTCTTGTTCTCAGCAATGACTCCAAATATAAAGGACGTCACACCTAAAGCTGCGACAATAAGAGACATCATCTTGACAGACACAGCCATTGTTCCGCAGATAAATGTCACCACCTATAAGAAACAAAACAAGTTTTCAGAGCTGATGAGAGAGATAAGATATACCACTACCAATGTGCAAATACTGGGGAAAACAAGGCAGAGCGCTATTAGAATAAGTTATGATTGCAATTTTTTACATAATACAAATTTTCTAAATTCATATGTAGGTCAAATACGCCAAAGAACAGTATACTAAATGGAAAAGTACAGCCTCATCAATCGCTACCCCTCTAATCACGTGTTCTAACAGATTCTACACTCCAAAGAAGATCAATGATAAAACAGTATGAAGATTAATGGAAACTACACCACAAGAAAAGCAATAGCTCCGTATGACAAAATACATTAAAATTTTTGGACTACAAACAACAACTGTTCCAATCTTAGCCTTATTACTCTAATCCCTAGGGTTACCGATTTGAGAATCATCTTTCGCCACTAAAAGGGGAAAAAACAATCAAATACAAGAACAATACCAATATTTTCACAGAAAAGAAATCGCTTAATCAAGCAATCAAACGAAGAGCTTCTCCGTCTGTATATCTTCTAAACAAATTACGGAATAAACAGTACAGCAGCAACAACAATTCAGCTCCAGCCCACAGTAACTTAAAAAGACCTAAAACACGAAATTCTCCTCCAATTTCTACTTCAAAACAGAGGTCGACAACCAAAATTGGCGGCAACAGCGATTTACGAAGAACAGTAACAAAGAACAATGAGTAAATTGAAGAGGAATCGGAAGCAAACCTGAAGAATTGATCGAAGAAAGGAAGAAAGGAAGAAAGAGGAGAGCGAAAGGAGATGAAAATCGATTTCGCTCCCGTTCCCACTCCCACTCCGGATTTCAGGTGAAGACTGAAGGGATGGGTCAATGGTTTCGATATTTATAGTGATCCGGATCGTCCAATGTATATCCTGGAATCTATCAAATTTCGGGAGGCGTATCAAAAATGTGGAATTAAACGGTTTTTTTCCTTTTATTTAGGAATTATGCCGATTTAAAAATCCGGAAGTAAAAAGGTTTTGGGGCCCATTGCAAAAATTTTATGATCATACTTGTAATTAGATGTTTAAATTTTTTATTTTAAAAATTAAATACTTCAAATCATATAAATATTAAAATTAAGTTAAATGATAACTTCAAACTTGTATAATTGTATAAATTATAATATTTGTATAAGTTTAATAGTTAAATTTTTATAATTTCTAAGTCCAATATTTATAATTATTATAAGTTTGAGTGGTCAATTTTAATCTTTAAAAAAGTTTTAAAATCTAATTTTTATCATCAAAAATTTGAAGTCTAATTGTAACTAACTAATTGTGTAATTTACCTAAACATTTAATAGGAGATAACATTGGTGAATTTTAAAAAGGAAGTGTGAGTTGGCGCCAGCTGGCATTTGCTTTAATGAGGTTAAATTTCTAACCATGTTAATGTTAATTAATAGCCCCGCAAGAAAAGCATTGGCCTGGAAAAGAGGGGGAAAAACAAACAAACAAACAGCAAAACGCAGCGTTTGACTTGTGTGCAAGAGATTCTTACTCAAAAAATCCGACCAGTCCAACTCAGCTATGCGTTTTTTTTTTTTCTTCTCTTTTCTTTTCTTTTTCCCTTTTTTTGGAAGTAAACTAAGCTATGAGTTATCAACTTATTGGTGTTCACTTAATTTTAAATAAATATTATTTTATTTCTTTTTTGAAAAAGTAAATTCATAAAATGCTATCTCGGAGCAAAGAAACAACAAGGTTACCAAGAATTGCTACCAAAACTCAATTCAAGAAGTCGAAAATCCAACTACGACCAACATCTTCCAAATTGGAAGAGTAAAAAAAACTAAAAGAAGTAGCAAAACCAACAGCATACTGGGCTTCATAGTGAGCAGCCCTATTACACGATGACACAAACATAATACGAGAACGAAATAGGACCCAACAGACTCGTCAAATCTCGAATTTTGTCAACTACATCCTTTATGTCAGTAAAATTAATTGATGAGTTATTAATCAAGTTCACTACCTCCGTAACACTAAACTCAACTACGATAGAAAAAAGAAAGATAAATCATGAGAAGATAGACAATGTAAAACATTGATGATTGCTTGAGTTTCAAAGATAGACCATTTCATGGCAAATCTTCCTAAAGCTCACACCTTTTAGAGATCTAAAAGAGTCATGCACCACCCAACTCACACCACCACAACAATTCTCATTGTTTCAATTAGAAGCATTAGGGTTTATCTTCCGCTTGTCATGACCATGGGGGCTCCACGAAACTCAACTCATCATGCTTTCTAAATGGATAGGAGATTTATTAGACACTTGCCCAACAACGCCCCATCAAGAGCCAAATCAACCTTTTTATACAATACCTCCAATAAAGCTTTCAATCCACTAGTATTGATAGAGTTTTTGGTAGCTATAGAGACTTCACAAGTTTGTAAATGTCTTGCTCTGCTCCTCTTTATTGAGGTTGTCACACTTCGCCTCAAGTTACCCTGCCAAAACCTAGGATGTGGTATGACGACAGATTTCTAAAATCTGTTGTCAAAATCTAAAACATTTTTCAAAAGAGGTGGCTAGCAAATACTTTCTTTATAATATTTATTAAAAATTTTGTCAGAGCTTCCCCTAAAAATTGGATAAACCACACCTGTAAGAAAACTATATGAACACTCCCAAAACATTTGTTTTAATAAACCATCAAGTGTGTCCAACCACACGCTCTACAATAAAATTCAGATCATAACACTCCAACCACATCATGAAAACTTAGTAAGAGAAAAACATGTAAGCTTTCATTTACAACTCATTTGAAAACTAAGGCAAACCACGTTAATTACAAGCCAATACAATACTAGCAAAATACATATGCAACAATGCGAAAATTCAATAAAGCTAGTGGGCAAATATTGACTCTTGCAGGCCTTTAAAGCCTAAAATGCTACATGTGGAATTTTTTTCAAAAAAAAAAAATCCATTCATATATCACAAAAAAGAAAGAAAAAAGCTCTTGTTTTCTAACCTTTTTCAAATCAATGATGTGTTTGGGACTTATGCCCTAAAGTCTCGTAGTGTAACAACCCCAACTCTATTAAATAAATATGATTGTTTATCATGTATGAGAAGGGAAAAATATGATTGTTTATTTACGCATTTATTTAAGCCAAGATGGAAATTTCAAAATTTGAGTTTAAGGAAATTTTTGGGATTTAGAAAAGGATAATTTTATCTGGGGACAAGTAAAATAAGTGATTAAATTTTTGAATTTAAATCTTAGTTGTAGAAGATTTTATTGGATTTTATTTGATTTGATTTTATTTGGTGGAAAAGGAAAAAGGGAAAAGTGGAAGGAATAAGGAATTAGGGTTTTGTTTATTTACACCCTCGATTTGCGTGCCAATTCAAAAAAAAAAAAAAAAAAGAAAAAGGAATTTCTTTTCTCTCTCTCTCTCTCTCCCTCGCGCCGCCGCCCCCTCCCCCTCGTTTTTCTTCTTCTTCTTCTTCACGCACGCCAGCGCCGCCGTGGCCTCCACTCCGGACGACGACCTCTGCCGCACGCTGTCAACCGCCGGACGCTGTCAACCGCCGAACGCGGTCGCTCGTGCCTCTCGTCGACCGAACCAGCGCCGCCGCCGCCGCTCTCTCCCTCGCGTCACCGAACCAGCGCCGCCGTCGGTCTTCTCTCTCACACGTCCGCAGCAGCAGCGCCGCCGCCTCCCAGCGTCAGCCGCGGCCGCCGCCGGTTCTCTTCCGCCGCCGGTTCTCTTCCGCGCGCCGCCGGTTCTCTTCCGCCGCCGCTTCAGTTAGACGCTCGCCCGACTGCTCGACACCGAACCGGTAACGTTTGGGTGAGTAACTCGGACCCAAGGTTAATTTGCGGCATAAGTTGGTAAACCATTTGTGATATGGACTTATGTGGTTAAAATTCTCTTAGGTGACCGGAAGTTGCGTTGGGTAGAAAGGATTGGAGACAACTGCGAGTTAAGCCACGCTTGGGTAAGGACAAGTTTAAAAAAATTTATTTGGAATTAAATGATGGTGGGACTAAACTTATGGACTGACTTAAGTTGGGAAATTCTGTTCGCTATTGTCCAGGAATTTTACAAGAACTGCCGCGTGTTTTAATCTGTTGGATTAATCTTCAGGTAAGTGGTCTTACTACCTGAACCACCTACCCACCATGTGTTTAATTGTCATGAGTAGAATTTCCAAGCCCCAGGTGACATAGTATGCTTGTATGAGATTTCCCATGCTTAGTGGATGTATGTGAGTGATGATGCAAGTGCTTATAATATGAGATATTTATGAACAGTACTGTTAATGTATGAATTTATGGAATGAAAGGAGTGAGATTTTAATTGACCTATAAGATGGGTAGTGGTAACTCCCCTACGTCGGTTGGATGTTCACCAGAGGTTGTGTTCCTTCGGGTTCACCAGTTATTGTGGTCCTTCGGGGTCACCAGAGGTTGTGTTCCTTCGGGTTCACCAGAGGTTTTGTGTTCCTTCGGGATCACCAGAGGTAAGAGTTCCTTCGGGGGCTCCAGAGGTTAGTGAACATCCAAATCCAACGGTAGGGCGAGTATAACCAGTTTCCCTATAAAAGTATGTTTGAAATGCATGTCTTATTGTTGTTGCACTTAAAGGACTTGAGTGCCTAGCTCGGCTCCGGTAGTGGGGTCACTTACTGAGTAATAAAATTACTCATCCTTTCATCTTATATTTTTTCAGGTAAGGGGAAGAACATGCTGGCGAATGACAAGAGGAATCCTTGATGACATCACGGGACCCGGTGTAGCTTCCGCTTAGTACTGCATGTTTTTTTTAAAAAGTTTTGTTCTGTCCAGTTGTCAAACTTTGTTTTGAGGCTTGCCCCTTCTATTTTGTATTTGGATTCTTGTCTTTGAAATATTAGTGATTTTATTGGTTAAATAAACAAAGAAATTTCCATAAGTAGAAATGTTTCTTTCTTACCACTCAGCATCGTGTCTTTTCTTGAAATTTGCATACTTTGAGTAATGGTCTGATTAGGAGGTATTAGTCGGGTCGTTACAGTTGGTATCAGAGCCCAGAGTTTTGGGTTCTGTAGACTGACTTACTAAGTAAGTCGAGGGGTTCCCATGATCATCAGGAGGTCCTTGGTCATCGCCAGGTACGCGTTCTTCTAATACATGTCTTTAGAATGTTACATGTTTAACCGTGTTTGGATACCTTGAAGTGATACCTTTAGCAAGGAAATTGATGGTGTTTATTGCCCGTAAATCAGGAATGGATCGTGGAGGTAGGGGAAGAGGTAGAGGCAGGAGAGGTAGGGCAAGGGGTGTACCAAACCCCCAAGTCCAGGACCCTATGGAGCAAGATGCCCCTGTACCACAAGGACCTCCACCGCAGCAGGATCCCGTTGGGCAGGAGGAGCAGGGGACCAGGGCTAGAGGACGGCCTCGTAACGTGCCCGAGCCGCCCCAGGCACAAGTTCCGCCAGTGGCCCAAACCGATTTCACTGCAGTAGCAGCTCAGATAGGGGAGACTGTTACCGCCACCTTGTTGAGCAAGATCCAGGAATTTACTCGCGCCGCTGTGGCAGAGCAGTTAGCTCAACAACCCCCCGTACCTCAGGCACCGGAGCAGCCAATTCCGCCCCCTCAAGCGCCGGCCCAGCATCAGCCTTACCAGGATTTATCTCCAGAAGCAAAACATTTGCGGGACTTCAGGAAGTACAATCCGCGCACTTTTGACGGGTCATTGAAGGACCCTACCAAGGCGGAGATGTGGCTATCGTCCATTGAGACCATCTTTCGATATATGAAGTGCCCAGAGGACCAGAAACTTCAGTGTGCGGTATTTGTCTTGACCGATGACGCCGAGATCTGGTGGCAGTCGGCAGAAAGGTCCGTGGTTACCACAAGAGGATCGATTACCTGGGCTCAGTTCAAGGAGAGATTCTATGAGAAATACTTCTCCACCAATACAAGGTACAATAAGCGGTTAGAGTTCATGAGGCTGAAGCAAGGAGTCATGTCCGTTGAGGAGTATGAGCAGGAGTTTACCAAGCTGTCCCGTTTCGCCCCCAAGATGGTGGCTACTGAGGAAGACAAGACGGAATGCTTTGTCCAAGGTCTGAAGGATGGGTTAAGGGGTCTCGTGGACGCCCTGGAACCCAGCAGTTATGCAGCAGCGTTTCGGGCAGCAGTGAGGATTGATTCCCGTGCCGGAGAAGAATACATCAAAGCGGTGTCCTCAGGACCCTCCTCAGGCCAGAAAAGGAAGTTTGAGCAGAAAGCCCCAGAATTTCCTCCAAAGAACCGGGCAGACAGGCCCATACAGCACTTTAGACAGCAGCCTTCGGCCTCAGGCTTAGTGGAGAGAGAAAAGCCAGTGTGTGGTTCCTGTGGAAAAAGTCACTGGGGGAGATGTTTAGCAGGATCCGGAGTTTGTTTTCGGTGTGGCCAGGAGGGGCACGTGTCTAGTAGGTGTCCAAGAAAGGGAGCAGCAGATGGTAAGGGGCAGTATGCAAGCACCTCCCGGGGGGACTCTGGCAGAATGCAGCAACAGCATGGTCGGGCCTATGCCACGACTCGGCAGGAGGCTGACAAGGCAGGCACGGTGGTAACAGGTATGCTTCCTATTTTGGGGTATCATGCCCTAGTGTTGTTTGACTCAGGCTCGTCACACTCGTTTATTTCTGCCGTGTTCGTTGAGCATGCTGTGCTAGAGTTAGAACCCCTGCCTTTTGTATTATCGGTCTCTACCCCATCGGGGGAGATCTTGTTGGCAAAAGAGAAGATAAAAGCCTGTCGGGTAGAAATAGCAAATCGAGAGTTAGAGGTTACCTTAATTGTCTTGGCCATGCGGGACTTCGACGTTATTTTAGGCATGGACTGGTTGGCTGCTAACCATGCCAGTATAGACTGTGCGAGAAAGGAAGTGATTTTCACGCCTCCGTCAGGGCCTAACTTCAAATTTAAGGGAGCAGGGACGGTGGTCCTACCCAAGGTCATTTCGGCTCTAAAGGTCCGCAGACTACTTAACCAGGGTACCTGGAGTATTCTGGCCAGTGTGGTAGACGTAAGAGAAGATGAGGCTACCCTGACTTCAGAACCTGTGGTACGAGACTATCCGGACGTTTTTCCAGAGGACCTCCCAGGTTTACCACCAGTTAGGGAGATTGATTTCACCATAGAGGTGGAGCCCGGTACGGTTCCCATATCCAAGGCTCCTTATCGTATGGCTCCAGCAGAGCTGAGAGAGCTGAAGGTGCAGCTGCAAGAGTTGCTTGACAAGGGCTTTATTCGGCCGAGTGTGTCGCCTTGGGGGGCACCAGTGTTATTCGTGAAGAAGAAGGATGGTTCGCTACGCCTTTGCATCGACTACAGAGAGCTGAACAAGGTGACTATCAAAAATAAATACCCTCTCCCCAGAATTGACGATCTATTCGACCAGTTGCAGGGAGCCACAGTTTTCTCAAAGATTGACCTTCGGTCAGGATATCATCAGTTGAGAATAAAGGACAGCGACGTTCCTAAGACCGCTTTTCGTTCCCGTTATGGACACTATGAATTCATCGTTATGTCCTTTGGTCTGACAAATGCCCCTGCAGTATTCATGGATCTAATGAACCGGGTGTTCAAGGACTTTCTTGACACTTTCGTCATCGTATTCATCGACGATATTCTGATATATTCGAGGACGGAGGCAGAGCACGAGGAGCATCTGCGAGAGGTTCTCGAGACCTTAAGGGTACATAAGTTGTATGCCAAGTTTTCAAAGTGCGAATTCTGGTTGAAGCAGGTATCCTTTTTGGGGCATGTGGTGTCCGAGGATGGTGTCTCAGTAGATCCTGCCAAGATAGAGGCGGTTACGAGCTGGCCCCGCCCTACGACAGCTAGTGAAGTACGCAGTTTTCTGGGTTTAGCGGGCTACTACCGTCGGTTTGTGAAAGATTTCTCTCGTATAGCCGTGCCGTTGACTCAGTTGACCAGGAAGGGCAATTCTTTTGTTTGGAGTAAGGCCTGTGAAGAGAGCTTCCAAGATCTCAAGAAGAGGTTAGTGTCTGCACCAGTACTTACCGTTCCGGATGGATCAGGGAGTTTTGTTGTGTACAGTGATGCTTCCAAAAAGGGACTGGGTTGTGTGTTGATGCAGCACGGCAAGGTGGTCGCTTATGCATCTCGGCAGTTAAAAAGTCACGAGCAGAATTACCCGACTCACGATTTAGAGTTGGCAGCAGTCGTTTTCGCTCTGAAGATATGGAGGCACTACCTGTATGGGGAAAGGATCCAGATTTTCACAGACCATAAGAGCTTGAAGTACTTCTTCACTCAGAAGGAGTTGAACATGAGACAGCGCAGATGGTTGGAGTTAGTAAAGGATTATGATGTGGAAATCCTGTACCATCCCGGGAAGGCAAATGTGGTGGCGGATGCCTTAAGCAGGAAGGCAGTTCATTCAGCAGCTCTGATTACAGACCAGGTTCCATTGTGCAAGGATCTTGAGCGAGCAGGTATCGCAGTGGCAATAGGAGAAGTTACTTCCCAGTTAGCCCAACTGTCAGTATGTCCCACTCTGAGGCAAAGGATCATAAATGCCCAGCAGAAGGATCCGTACCTTGAGGAAAAACTTCGCCAAATGGAGTCAGGGCAGATCAGTGAGTTGTCAGTGTCCTCGGATAGTGGCCTTACCTACCACGGACGCTTGTGTGTCCCGGCAGGCAGTGTTAAAGACGAGCTGTTGTCGGAGGCTCATAACTCCCCATTTGCGATACATCCGGGCAGTACCAAGATGTATCAGGACTTGAAACGTCATTACTGGTGGCCCAATATGAAGAGGGAAGTGGCTGAATTTGTTAGTAAGTGTTTTGTTTGCCAGCAGGTGAAAGCTCCGAGGCAGAAGCAGGCAGGGCTGTTGCAACCCCTGTCGGTACCCGAGTGGAAGTGGGAGAATGTATCTATGGACTTCATTGTAGGGTTGCCTAAAACAGCGAAAGGTCACACGATGATATGGGTCATCGTGGATAGGCTCACCAAGTCAGCACATTTTATTCCGGGAAAGTCCACCTTTTCAGTAAGTAAGTGGGCGCAGATTTATGTAAGGGAAGTAGTAAGGCTGCACGGAGTGCCAGTTTCTATAGTGTCTGACAGAGACCCTCGTTTCACATCTAACTTTTGGAAGAGTCTCCAGACTGCTTTGGGCACTCGATTGGACTTTAGTACGGCTTTTCACCCCCAGACAGATGGACAAACGGAGCGCTTAAACCAGGTACTAGAGGACATGCTACGTGCCTGCGCCCTAGACTTTCCTGGTAGTTGGGACTCCCACTTACACCTGATGGAGTTTGCCTACAATAACAGTTATCAAGCTACCATTGGCATGGCGCCATTCGAAGCCTTATATGGTAAGAGTTGCAGATCTCCAGTTTGCTGGGATGAAATAGGGGAGCGAAGACTGTTAGGACCAGAGCTAGTGCAATTCACTAACGAGGCTATACGAAGGATCAGGGCAAGGATGCAGACAGCTCAGAGTAGACAGAAGAGTTACGCCGATGTAAGGCGGCGAGACCTGGAATTTGAGGTAGGAGAGAAGGTATTCTTGAAAGTGGCACCTATGAAAGGTGTCTTGAGGTTCGGGAAAAAGGGGAAGTTAAGCCCTCGGTTCATTGGACCATTTGAGATATTGGAGCGAGTTGGTCCCGTGGCCTATCGTTTAGCCTTGCCACCGTCGCTCTCCGCAGTTCATAACGTGTTCCATGTCTCTATGCTTCGAAAGTATATGACGGATCCATCCCACGTGATCGACTTTGAGCCCTTACAGCTGAGCAAAGATTTAAGTTATGAGGAAAGGCCAGTGCAAATTCTTGCAAGAGAAGTGAAGGTTCTGCGCAACCGGGAGATAGCACTGGTGAAAGTCCTTTGGCAGAACCACCTGCGTGAGGAGGCAACGTGGGAACGAGAGGATGAGATGAGGGCAAAGCATCCAGAGTTGTTCCAAGAGTAAAAACTTTCGGGACGAAAGTTTCGTAAGGGGGGAAGAATGTAACAACCCCAACTCTATTAAATAAATATGATTGTTTATCATGTATGAGAAGGGAAAAATATGATTGTTTATTTACGCATTTATTTAAGCCAAGATGGAAATTTCAAAATTTGAGTTTAAGGAAATTTTTGGGATTTAGAAAAGGATAATTTTATCTGGGGACAAGTAAAATAAGTGATTAAATTTTTGAATTTAAATCTTAGTTGTAGAAGATTTTATTGGATTTTATTTGATTTGATTTTATTTGGTGGAAAAGGAAAAAGGGAAAAGTGGAAGGAATAAGGAATTAGGGTTTTGTTTATTTACACCCTCGATTTGCGTGCCAATTCAAAAAAAAAAAAAAAAAAGAAAAAGGAATTTCTTTTCTCTCTCTCTCTCTCTCCCTCGCGCCGCCGCCCCCTCCCCCTCGTTTTTCTTCTTCTTCTTCTTCACGCACGCCAGCGCCGCCGTGGCCTCCACTCCGGACGACGACCTCTGCCGCACGCTGTCAACCGCCGGACGCTGTCAACCGCCGAACGCGGTCGCTCGTGCCTCTCGTCGACCGAACCAGCGCCGCCGCCGCCGCTCTCTCCCTCGCGTCACCGAACCAGCGCCGCCGTCGGTCTTCTCTCTCACACGTCCGCAGCAGCAGCGCCGCCGCCTCCCAGCGTCAGCCGCGGCCGCCGCCGGTTCTCTTCCGCCGCCGGTTCTCTTCCGCGCGCCGCCGGTTCTCTTCCGCCGCCGCTTCAGTTAGACGCTCGCCCGACTGCTCGACACCGAACCGGTAACGTTTGGGTGAGTAACTCGGACCCAAGGTTAATTTGCGGCATAAGTTGGTAAACCATTTGTGATATGGACTTATGTGGTTAAAATTCTCTTAGGTGACCGGAAGTTGCGTTGGGTAGAAAGGATTGGAGACAACTGCGAGTTAAGCCACGCTTGGGTAAGGACAAGTTTAAAAAAATTTATTTGGAATTAAATGATGGTGGGACTAAACTTATGGACTGACTTAAGTTGGGAAATTCTGTTCGCTATTGTCCAGGAATTTTACAAGAACTGCCGCGTGTTTTAATCTGTTGGATTAATCTTCAGGTAAGTGGTCTTACTACCTGAACCACCTACCCACCATGTGTTTAATTGTCATGAGTAGAATTTCCAAGCCCCAGGTGACATAGTATGCTTGTATGAGATTTCCCATGCTTAGTGGATGTATGTGAGTGATGATGCAAGTGCTTATAATATGAGATATTTATGAACAGTACTGTTAATGTATGAATTTATGGAATGAAAGGAGTGAGATTTTAATTGACCTATAAGATGGGTAGTGGTAACTCCCCTACGTCGGTTGGATGTTCACCAGAGGTTGTGTTCCTTCGGGTTCACCAGTTATTGTGGTCCTTCGGGGTCACCAGAGGTTGTGTTCCTTCGGGTTCACCAGAGGTTTTGTGTTCCTTCGGGATCACCAGAGGTAAGAGTTCCTTCGGGGGCTCCAGAGGTTAGTGAACATCCAAATCCAACGGTAGGGCGAGTATAACCAGTTTCCCTATAAAAGTATGTTTGAAATGCATGTCTTATTGTTGTTGCACTTAAAGGACTTGAGTGCCTAGCTCGGCTCCGGTAGTGGGGTCACTTACTGAGTAATAAAATTACTCATCCTTTCATCTTATATTTTTTCAGGTAAGGGGAAGAACATGCTGGCGAATGACAAGAGGAATCCTTGATGACATCACGGGACCCGGTGTAGCTTCCGCTTAGTACTGCATGTTTTTTTTAAAAAGTTTTGTTCTGTCCAGTTGTCAAACTTTGTTTTGAGGCTTGCCCCTTCTATTTTGTATTTGGATTCTTGTCTTTGAAATATTAGTGATTTTATTGGTTAAATAAACAAAGAAATTTCCATAAGTAGAAATGTTTCTTTCTTACCACTCAGCATCGTGTCTTTTCTTGAAATTTGCATACTTTGAGTAATGGTCTGATTAGGAGGTATTAGTCGGGTCGTTACACGTAGTCAATTAGTTATTTGATATAATAGTTTATTATTTTAAATATGCATTAATGAGTCATCCATTATGGACAAGTCTAAGATTATTTCATGACATTTAAATAGTATGCAGTAGACATATAAGTGGATAATGTTCAAGTAATAACCTAAAGAGTCTAAAGTATATGGATAAGGTTGGGTGCCCATACTAGTAACACTATGAGATTATGACCCATTTTGTAAGTGTTACCAATAATGTTGTAAATGTTATATACGATCTAATCCGTTCGTGTGGACACATGCGAGCGGAGGTATCATATATAATGAGATTGTATAAGATTGAACCGCGAAATACTTAATCTCTCTTTGTAACATTGCGGATTGAAAAGATTAATATTTCATAAGATAGCTATATGTAATTCGATATTAATCATGAGTGAGTTATGGATTCCTGCCTATGAGAGCTTGTCCTTTGATTTGTATGGGCGAGAGTAGCTTGAGTCGCCGACTCAATAAGCCTACCATTTAGGGACAATACTAAGTTGAGAGTCAAGAACTACGCAAGATAAAATTCACTCATTTTTGCTTTAGGGTAAGTAGATTAGTAGTTCCCTTAAGTGCTAATTCTGGATCTTGAACAATGGATACCCGCTCTCTCACTGGCCCAAGAGGAACTTGGTTTATAGTGGGACCAGAAACAAATTGTTCATTAGAGGGACCAATGGTACTCAAAGGGTAAAAGGTAATTATAGGGGTAAAACAGTAACTTGATCTCGTTATAATTATGAAGGACTCATGAATGATCAACTTACATACAATGATTAAATCCATGGACGCAACATTTCCTACAATATGAAGAGTGCAACTATAGGTTTTCAGTGGAGTGGTCCATAATTAATTAATATTGGTTGGTTTAATTAAATAGTTTAATTAATTAACCCTGAATCATTTGAGCTTCTAATTTGTAGGTCCATTAGATTCATTAGACCCTCCTACTAGTTCACAATGGGTAAACAAGACCAATAGTTTGAAAAAGCTTAATGGTTAAATTATTTAAGGAAATAATATTAGTTGTATATAATACAATTAATATAATGTATATATTATATGCATTATAATATAAAGTTTATTTTGAATGAAATCCAAATTTAAGATATTTGAATATGATTCAAATATTAAAATAATATGAATTAGATTCTTCTTACAACTATAGATTAAAAATTAATATGAATGAGAATTATGTTTTTTTTTTTTTTAAAGTTATAAATGAGAATTATGTGAAAACGAAAGGTTATGAGAGAGATGTGCATATGAATATGATTCAAATGTATTTTTAATTAAAATATTATAAAAATATATATTTAATTAAAGATAAATTGTAAAAATTACCCATAAAGTACAGTAATAGTTATAATTTTACCGTTAAAGTTTGAATTTTAAAAATAAAGCACTTAAACTCTTATACTGGTAAAAATTGGGCCCATTCCCATTCAAAGACAAACATACGTTAGTCATCCTTGTTAAAAAAATAAATAATAAATAAATAAAAATTATGATTTCCTACTCCTGGCAAAATCTCTGGCAAAGAAGACGGTGGTTAAGGGGTTGATTTTTAAAATTTAAAGTTGAAAGTTGAAATTGCAGCTACCAAGGAGTTTTTGCAGGTTGCTCTTTAATTAAATGTGAGATTATTTAATTAAAAAACCATTAATTATTATTTAATTTAAAATAATTTAATGTAATTTAGATTAATAAAGTGAAGTGGGTGATTAATTTTAATTCAATCCCACTCCACATTCCTACAAGAGAAGTTTTTTCCACGAGAGAGGTGGTGGTTGTGGAATTTTCTTCTACCACACTATTTCTTTCTCAATCTCTCTTAAGTTTTTTATAGAAAAAATTGTTGTCGGTAAAAATTTTCATTCATAACAATAAGTACCTCTTTCTATCAAAAGTTGGTTTCTGCAAACGAGCCCTCGCCAAGAGAATAATTGGAAAGACCCGAGGATATCTATTATTGTTGTTTGTAGAGGAAGAAGAAATTGTTTTAGATTTTTTTTTAAGAAAGGTTCTTCAAATATATGAGTTTCTTATTCGCTTGAATTACTAAAATTAGTTGTCATGATAATTAATTTGTGAAATCATAACAATATGAATGTTTTGTATATTTTTCAGTGTCGTGAATTTAAAACAAAATCGAAAGAAAATCGATCAATCGCTTGTGTTGCAGAGTTTGATCCCTTCATGATGTACTTGTTTAATTACAATGGTATAACAATGCGTAAAAATTATATGAAAACGTCCAATTTTTTATACCTAATAACACATGGAAAATACATAAAAGTTATTACCAAGAGATGATAGAAATTAAAAACTATATAGTAAACAGAAATAATAATTAAAAAAAACATTTGTCCAACCTAAAAAAAAAAAAAGTTGTTATAAATATTGTAATTATATAGATATCCATAGTTTCCACAGGTTACAAATTCATTTATTAACCTCCTATTAATCACCATAATTTTCTAGTCCCTTATACCAATATTCTCACAACCCTATACCAATATTCTCACAACCCTATAAATAGATGTTGTAGAGATCATTTGTAAACACACCAACAATTGAGTTCAAGTTTTCTCTACTTTATTCCTTTTTACTTTGTTCTTTACTCTTTACTTCATTTTGTTTTTGTTTTGTTCTTGCACTAGTCTTATTTTACAACACGTTATCAGTATAAATCTCTACCACTTTGAAGTTTTTTTTAGATATTGGATTCGATCCGTTGGAATATCAAGAGCGCTAAAGACTACAAAATTTTTTAGGTATTTCGAATTTCGTTTACATATGGTGGGTATTTTGATTTTGGTGATTTGATCTTGTTGGGATTAGGGGGAAAAATAATTATATGTATATGTTTGATGTATTCATCCTTGGTTTTCTCGCCACCATCATTCATCTTTATCTATTAAAACTAAAGTCCAAAAAAAGGTGAGTATTTTAAAATTTCATAGATGTAATATACGTAAATTGTAAAATTGAATTGCAAATTTGACATTAATTTTTGCATTAGATCAATTTTTCAAATTTTATGTACTTTTATGAGTTTTTTAAATTTGTTGTGAATGAGGTTTGAAATTATAAGAATCGGACTAAGTACCCATGGTGGAGTTATGATTGTATGGAAAACAAAATTTGATCCCCGTGATCCATACCTATAAACAAAATTAATCTCTTTTTTAAGTTCTTATTTGTGTGGAAAAAGACAAAATTATATGATAAATGTTTACTTGTGTGGTTGTGACCCATGCGTGTGCAAACACAAGCAAATAATCCATTGAATAAAAAAAATTTGGCAATGTTTATTCTTGATTTGATGTTTAATCCGAACGAATAAACGTTTGGTAAAGGAAAATTGATACGGTTAATCAAGATATATTTTGAGTTTAAATTCTAATAATTTAAATTGTCTTCAATTTCTTAAGACTACCAAATTGTAAGTTGTTATATATGTTTAAAATTGTTTGTTACTTTGCATAAAGTACGTCATTTAAACTAAGGTTGTAAATTATGATATATTTTAGATTTAATTTAGATGTTTCCTAATTAATTTATATTTTTATATATTTGAATATGAAAATTGAATTAGAATGTTTATCTTTTATCTTTCTACTAGTTAGAAGTTTTCTTATAGGGATTAAGATTCTCTCTACTTATATTATCTTTCATTTGTTAAAGTTATCTTCCAATAAATACTATTTTTATCCTTCAAATATGATTAAAGTAAATGTCAAAGACCATCCTTAATTTTATTTTGAAGAGTTTAAGAGTTTAAAATATTAGAGAATATTTCTTAAGTAAATTAGTTTTTTTAAGATTAAAAATAAAGCTTAATTATTCACTTGAGTCATCAATATATTAATTAGCTATTAATTAAAATATTTATAAATTAGAAATAAAATACTATAAGATAACTTTGTCTCAAGATTATTCTGGCTAGGCTAAGGTATTTAAGCTGACTATAAGAGAACACATCTACTTGGGAACTAACCTGAAGTTGAATTCGTTAAAGTTTTGTTTATCATGCTAATATTGAAATTTTTTTGATTGTTGAATATTTTAATTGTTCTCGTATGAATAGATTTGCGAACTTTTGAAATTTATAGTGGTTATATGTATTTGATTAAATTCTCTCGTGACAAAGTTTATGAAAGTTGTGTATAATAGTTAATTATTCTTCCTTTTAATGCACATGAAGTTGCATAAATCAATTAGTGCTCATTGTTTTTACCTTACACCTGTAGTTGCACATATTTTAAATTAATATCTGCTTATAAACTAATAAACATATATTACTTTCATATACCAAACATGCTCGGCTCTTGCATTAGCAATTTGAGAAAAAAAGTTTGAAAAACACTGCAATGACACATTTATCTAGTCTCTTTTGAGGTTAAATAAAACGAATGAACATATAATAATGAATTTAGACTAAATAATTAACTATCATTTTTTTGAGGGAAATGTTTCAATTTTTAATAATTGTGGTCGAAATCATGTTATAAAGAAATAAATAATGTTTTAAAATAAAATTTTATTTTTCAAATGTGATGCAAAAGAAACAATAATAGTGTACCTATCATACATTAAAAGTCTTTTTGAAAATTAAAATCCTTAATAATGAAAATAAAATGTGAAAACAAATTTGAGAATTTATTTGAATCTCTTGAAGAGAACTTATTTTTTTAACCCTTAAATATGGTATTATTTTGGATATTATAAGTTTCTTAGAATCTCCTGAAGAGATGAGTATTCTTTTTTACCCACTTGTATGCAGGATACTTTGGTTTCTTTTAAATCTCCTAAAGAGAATGGAAATAATTAATATTTATGTTTTGCATATAGTGCGTCTATGCATATTATATAACGTAGACAACACATTTCCAAAATTCAAAAGGATCATGAAGCGGAAAATCAAATATGATATCAAGTCTTAGAGACTTGATTAAAGATTTTGGGAAGAACGTATTACTTTGCTCAGAAGAGCAAAGTTTACAATCGATCTTTATTCTATTGTAAATCAAGGAGAAATTTAGTAATTTTGAAAGGTATACGTTGTAATAGATATCATTAAGAGAAATTGGTAATAATAATAATATATGGTATTTATATATTATATCTATTGTCTCCTACGGGAAATGCATATTGAAAAGCTATTTTCTTTTCCTTCTAAATTTTATTACATACACGTTTGTGTAGTTGAAATATATGCAACAATGAACCTGACTTTCATTGATCTAGCTATGTCTTATTTGACATGATAAGTCATTTTGGGTCAACAGTGAAAATAATAATTGAAAATATACATTGACATCACTAAAGAACTAGAAGATTCTTCCGTCTAATAAATTATCGTGTGTATCATGTTCTCAAGAGATTAATTATCAAACTCTCACTAGCGAGTTTATATCCTAAACATTTAATAATTATTATTGTATATTTATGAGGATAAGTGTTGAACATCTTGTAGTTTATGATCAAATAGCAAAACTTTTAATTATGTATGAAATCATGCTATTTTGCATGCTCCAAGCTAACTTGTGAGCTTATGGTCAGAAGTCAAATATATTTCACATGCAAGATGTACAATAAATATTTAAATGATTGTTCCACAACAACAATTAAGATGATAAAACAATTTAAAACGAGTCCTCAAAAGAGGTTATAAATTAATGTTGAAATTGATTTCACATCAATTATTCAATATTTTAAAACCCCTAAGGGGTGATATATTTTACTGCACAATTTGCTAATTGTTATTAATGAGACAAATTTTCCAACATTAAGAGGAGGAATTAAGAAGAAGTTAGAAAAAGAAATTGAATGGAATACATAAATAGTATCTCATTTTGATCACCATGCAAATCACTTTGAACTAAAAGTTCAAAAGATATTCATTTGTAAAATATTGCAAATCAAATACTAGACGTATTGACAAAGCAATTATAGTTGCAAAAAAGTGATTGAGGTATATATACTAATTGCAAATATACCATGTAAAATTGATATGCCAATGCAACAAGTTGTCTACACCTCACTTGGAGCATGATAGACAAATGAGTTTCAAAGATAAAAATCCTTGAAAAATAAGTTGACATATTAAAACAACTCAATTAAAAATATAGGATATTCTAGAAGAAATCCTAAGTATGAGTACTCGTAAGAATAGCAAAGAAAATGAGGATAATAACGAGATCTCGATAAATTATGTCATGACATGAAAAAGATGAAACCAAATTTATATAGGTTGAAAATATAGAATGTTGCTCTTGATATTATTTATGAAAATGAGTATTCTCTCAATGGATGTCAATGATTGAAGAATCTTCTACTTCTTCAGTGGATGTCAATGTAAATTTCTAATAATTATTTTCACTATTAACCCACCAATAAAAATATATTTGAATCAATGAACTTCAAGTTCATTCTTGCATATATTTTAATTACATGAATGTGTATAATACAATTAAGAAAGAAAAGTAGACAATTTTTTTACATACATTTTCAGTTGGAGACTATAGATATAATATATAAATATCATAAATCATTCTTATTATCAATCAACTCTTTAGATAATATCAAATACAAAATATATCTTCTAAATTTACTGAATCTCTATTTTGTTTACAAGAGAATAAAGTATATCAATAAATCTTGCTCTTTTAGGTAAAATAATATTTTTTTTCCCAAAATTTTTAACAATCAAGTCTACGAGACTTAATATCATATTTGATTTTTCGCTTTAAGTCTTTTGAATTTTGGAAACGTATTGTCTACTTTATATAATATGCATAGATACACTATATGCAAAACATAAATATCAATTATTCCTATTCTCTTCGGGAGATTCAAAACCAATCAAAATATCTCATATACAAGTTAAAAAAGATTAATT
This sequence comes from Citrullus mucosospermus, assembly GCA_030954485.1. Lineage (NCBI taxonomy): Eukaryota > Viridiplantae > Streptophyta > Magnoliopsida > Cucurbitales > Cucurbitaceae > Citrullus > Citrullus mucosospermus. The sequence goes on along the minus strand of CM062059.1, from coordinate 27,891,630 downwards.
ATCTCTTTAGAAAATTCTAAGAAACTTGTAACATTCAAATAATATAATATTTAGGTATTAAAAAGATAATTTATCTCTTCAAGAGATTTAAATAGATTCTCAAAATTTGCTTTCACATTTTCTTTTTCATTACTAAGGTTTTTAATTTTCAAAAAGACTTCAATGTACGGTAGGTACAATATTATTGTCTCTTTTGCATCACATTTGAAAAATAAACTTCTATTTCAAAACATTATACATGTGTGGTTTTAATAGAATAATTATTTATTCCTTTATAAAATGATTATGTCCACAATTATTAAATATTGAAACATTCACTTCAGTGAATGATATCAAATTATTTAGTCGCAATTCATTATTATATGCTCAGTCAACTTTTCTTTCTTAATTTACTGTTCTCTTACAGTCAGCTTAAATATCTTAGCCTAGTCAGAATAATCCTGAGATAGAGTTCTCTTACTCTTATAGTCAATTTTTTATTTCTAATTTATAAATATTTTAATTAATAGCTAATTAATATATTGATGACTCAAATGAATAATTAGGGTTTATTTTTAATCTAAAAAAAGACTAATTTACTTAAGAAATAATCTCTAATATTTTAAAATTAACCCTTTCAAAATAAAATTAAAGTTAGTCTTGGATATTTATTCTAGTCATATTTCAAAGACAAAAGATAGTATTATTGAAAGATAATATTAATAGATAAAGGATAATATAAGTGGGAGATAATCTTAATCTCTATTAGAAAACTTCCAACTATTAGAAAGATGAAAGATAAACATCTTAATTTCAATTTTTCTATTTAAATATATAAATATATAAACTAATTAGGAAACATCTCAATTCGGTCTAAAATAAGATCGTAATTTACAACCTTAACCTAAATGACATGCTTTATGCAAAGTAACAAACAACTGTAAACATGTATGACAATTTACAATTTGGTAGTTTTGAGAATTTGAGAACAATTTAAATTACTAGAATTTAAACTCAAGATATATCTTGATTGACATATCAATTTTTCTTTACCAAACGTTTATTTGTGCAGATTAAACACCAAATCAATAATAAACATTGTTATTTTTTTTTAATTTAATTGATTACTTGCTTGTAGCACAAGCACGGGCCACAACCACACAAGTAAAACATTATCATATAATTTTGTCTTTTTCCACACAAAAAGAACTTAAAATAGAGATTAATATTGTTTGTAGGTATGCATCGCATTATTCAATTGTTTTCCATATATTCATAATCTCTACCATGAGTGATTAGTTTGATTCTCATAATTTAAAACCTCATTCATAACGAATTTAAAAACTCATAAAAATACATAAAATTTAGAAATTGACCTAATGCAAAAACCTAACTAACGTCAAATTTGCAATTCACTTTCATAATCTACATATGTTGCATATTTTTTTGGACTTTAGTTTTAATAAATAAAGATGAATGATGGTGGTGAGGCAATCAATGATGAATACATCAAACACATACGTATAATTTTGTATCCTCAAACCCAAAGAAGACCAAATCGCCAAAATCAAAATACTCACCCTATTTGAACGAAATTCTAAATACTTACAAAATTATGGAGAAAATTTTAGCAGGTCTTTAATGTTCTTGATATTTCAATAAATCAAATCTAATCTTTACAAAATCTTTAAAGTGGGAGAGACTCGTGTTGATAATGTGTTGTAAAATAATAAAAACATTGCAAGAACAAAGGAAGACAAAAGAAGCAAAGTAAAGAACAAAGTAGAGAGAATTAGAAAGTTGAATATAGGATTAGACATACATAATGTGCCATATGACAAAAAGATATTTTTTTATTTTATTTGTAGTATGTAAAATTTTTGACAGCATATAATTATCTACAACTTAGGTGCACTACCATTTATTTTTTTTACTTCAATTTTTTGTTATTTTCTTCTTCTTCTTCTATGATTGCATCGATTTTTTTTTTTTTATCCCTTTCAAAACAACAACTTCATTCAACCCATTTCAAATTTGATTAACAAATTTTCGATTATCAAAATAAAGTAACTAATGAAGAAACAGCCATATTTTCAATTTTTCTTAATTATTTAAAAGAAAGTTTTCAGAAATAGAAAAACCGTTGAAAATAATTACAAATATAGCTAAATTTTGCTTTTGATCTACGATAAACCGCGATAGACCTAAATAAATATCTATCACTTTACCAGATAGACACAGATAGTAAAGATGGACACGGATAGATATCTATTTGGGTCTATCCAAGTCTATCACAAATAGAAAGTGAAATTTTGCTATATTTGTAAATAGTTGATATATTTTCTATTTATAATAATTTTTCTTATTTAAATTCATATTTTTTATATAGACTCGATTTTTTTAAAATCTAACCACAAATTAACAAAATATGACTATTTTTAAGATTATTCAAAGTACCAAAATAATATTTCAACATAAGGAAATATGAAAACTATGATAGAATAAACCTTAAAATACAGCCCAACTAATATTTTGATGTAAGAAAGTATTTAAACCAAAATGATATATAGGCAAAGTAGTATAGGTCCCCGAACTTCATCTTTTCCTAAATCTCGATTATGTGTCTAATAGGTATATATTGTTTTAAGAAAAGGTAAATCATGAATTAGATATGAAATTGAATTTTATTTCCAATTAAATTTTCAATTTTCAGTTTTTTGCTAATAAGTTCGTAAATTTTTAAAAAACATCAATTGAGTCGGTTTATTACATATAAAATAAAAAATTCAAGAATTTATTTGACACAAAAATTGAAAATTTAAAACTTTGCTAGACTTTTTTTTTCTTTTTCAGTTCAATAACTAAATATATAAAAACATGAAGGTTCGTAGACTAAATTTTTACTTTAAGATTAAATTAAAATCAAACTCAAAACTTAATAACTACGATCTTGTTTAGTGACTATCTGGTTTTTAGTTTTTAAAAATTCCACTGACATATATTGAAGAAAAGCCACCTCGTAAAAGCCAACCATTAAGTCGAACTTTGTGTTGCTCATCATGCCGTTGGGTTTATGTTGGATTTTGGTCTTCTTGTCTCTTCTATTTGAACGGTTGATTTTGGTCTTTTTATAATTTTTACTTAATTATGGATTTCAAAATATTATGCTTTTAGGCTCCGTTTGGTAATTATATAAATTTTTGTTTTTGAAAATTAAGCCTACAAATACTACTTTCATCTATTGTTTTCTATGCTTTGTTGTTTATATTTTAGGAGTGTTTTCAAAATCAAAACTATGTTTTGAAAACTAAAAAGAAAAAATAGTTTTCAAAAACTTGTATTTGTTTTTTTGAAATTGTCTAAGAATTCAAATGCTTGTATTATTTTGTAATTAAAATATTAAAAATAATTCAAAACATTTTTAGTAATAATCATTTGAAGATATATATATATATTTTTTTTTACAATTAAGTTTATCATATGTCGTCGTTACTTGTATATCTTCATTTGATGATTTCTTATTTTATTCATTATCGAATATGATATATATCTATTAATATTAGAAAAATAGTTGTATTATACATTATCTCTCTCATTAAAATTTTGTTATTTTATAATTAAATTATTTAAAAATTTGAATCCAAATTTAATATTTATTTCATCCATGCAAGATTTGTCACAATATTATTCATTTGACTTTAGAAGTTTTTGCTCTTGAAGAAATATATATTTCACATGTTTCGTCATGGACACGCCTATATACTAAAAATTGAGATGTATATTTATTTATTTTGCAAATATATACTTTTTCTTTTTTAATGGATTTCAAATTTTGACAAAAATTTAGAATCCTCAATTTTTGTGGACCACATTTAACACATAATTATGGTTACAATTTTTTGTTTTCATATATGTTCTGTTTTTTTCATATATGAGGTTTAATTAAAATATATACGATGTTATTCCAAATGCATTTAGAACATGTACTAAAATATACTCGATATTTTAATTTTAGTCTCACTTCTATTGAGATATGTATTTCACATAATTTGTCATATATACACATATATATTTAGTTATTTTGCAAACATATACTTCACATTATGTAACAATAATGCTAACACGATAAATTAGGGAGAGAAATACACATGTATATTTAGTTATTTTGCAAATATATATTTCACATTTTATAACAATAATGCTAACATGATAAACAAATAAACAAATTTTAGAAAAAAATTCAATTTAATGCATATGATCTCCATATTTGTCTATGTTTGTGTATTTTCAATTTTTTTAAATGACTAGAAATTACTGGGTGTTATGGACTTACTTGATTTGTATGTAATATTGTTACCCATTTGGCTATTGATAAAAAAAAAAAAAAAAAAAAAAAAAAAAAGAAAAAAGAATCTGAGACATTTTTGTAAATTAGAATAGAAAACCCTTAATTTAGTTTTCCTTTCATATTTATGCAAATGGGCCTGAATACACAACATATTGGGCCAAACTTGTAGGCCCAATATAAAATAGGCTTTGAAACGGGCAGGGGGTTCTGGAGTAATTTTCCGGAACATTCGAAATCCATCATTTCTGCTATTCGCACTAATTTATTTTTTTGTCGCCATCATAATACACCAAAAAGCCACAGCTAATTCCTTTCTTCTTTCCTTTTGGTTTTGCAATTCCCTTTCTCTTTCTCTCTCTCTCTTTCCCACTGCGGCTCAAAACAAACGCAGCTACTCTACGTATCCTTTTCAAAAACATTCGCACAAAGCGCAAAGGCTAAATGTGGAGAAACAATATGTATGAACTAATTCAATTGTACAAACAATAAACCCCACATCGATTGATTTTCTTTGTTTTTGATTCTGTTTACGGATCCTAATCTTGAAATATGGAACCACCGGCAATGGACGAGCAATCCAACGAGGTGGAAGGTCAGGGCGAAGAGCCTACAGTTCCATCTCCTTCTCCGGCGCCGCCGGCAACGGCGGAAACTCAATCGCAATCTCAAGAAGGAAGGGGGGAGGAGGATGAAGAGGAGGCTAAGAATGAAGACGACGAGTTGATTGCCAGGGCTCATAAGTTGATGGAGAAGATCACTGCCTCGCCTGATAACCCTAACCCTACCGTTCTTCACGCCCTTGCGTCACTTCTCGAAACTCAAGAATCCAGGTTTGTGCTTCTTGTTATTTTGCTGGTTTTTATACGCTTTGTGAAGCTACATGATTTTAAAACCGAATTTGTAATGTTACGATAGTTCGAACATGTTGTTGAAACGCTTGATGGTATGGAGTGTGAATTTGAATGGTATTCGGAAGGAAATGTTTAATGTTTTTTCGTTGTCTTTTGGTTGTTTCTTAGTTTTTCTTTTGCGTTCGCGTATGTGTTGTTGATTCTTTTTGTCTCGCTGTGGGGTGGAAGAGGAGTTCGCGCTATGAGCCAGTGCAGTTTCTATCAATTATAAAACTTAAGGTTCCCAAGTAACGTTATAAATAAAAAAACTTACACCAACCCTAGCCTCAATAGACACTACTACGTGGATATAGATCACGAACTTAAGTTGAATACATGTGAAGATTTTCTTTCCCCTCTCTCTACTGGAGTCCAGAGTTACGAACAGGAGTGGTAAGGATCAACGAAGCATTGAGGAGATATAAGCATAATGGAGTGGGACACATCACTTACTTGGAAAGTTTCTCAAATACTGGAGCCCAGCGTTTGCTAGTATTCCTGGTTTCTAATTCAATAAGTTGGAGGAATTTTGAATTTCAGAACCTGAAAAAGTTGATGATAATGACATGGTGTTATAGATAGTGTATGGGTTGGTAGTTCTCCATATAAAATTAATTTGTACCTAATATGGGAGGCTTTGTATAAAGCCTTCGTTCACTTTGATGAGTGCTTGGGCGACATTTGTTTTGTTCGAAGTTTTCATTACCTGGCTTCATTTTTGGCAATATTTACCTCATTAGAATGTATGTGTCATTTCTTTTGGCAGACGTCATGGTTTGCTGTCGCATGATATTGGTCTGTTCTAAATCTATTTTATTACCCTCACAATAATGCAGATACATGGCTGAGAATGGTCATTCTTCTAGTAACGGTCGTGGATCTCATAGTATTGGAAGGCTAGGGAATGTAGTCCGGGTAACCAAAAATTTGAAGTTATCCAACTTTTTATTTTTTTATTCATTTATGTTGTTAGGTGGTTTGGGAGCAATCATTCATTCCTGTTCGTATTTAAGGTTTTCATGGTGATTGATGGGGAATATAAAGAATAGGTATATTTTGTTATTTTTAGTTTAGCGACTTTGCTAATTCTGACTTATTCCTGCCACTCTATAGGAGAACGACGAATTTTTTGAATTGATTTCCTCGAAGTTTCTTTCAGACGCTAGATACTCATCCTCTATACAGGCGGCTGCTGCAAGGCTTCTTTTAAGCTGTTCATTGACTTGGACGGTGAACTCTCTCTCTCACTCACTCACACACGCACACACAAAAATCTTATTTTTGTAGTTGTTTGTAGTGTTTACCCAATGTGATTAGACCTCTACATGTTGCAGTATCCTCATGTTTTTGAGGAAGATGTTCTGGAAAACATAAAAAAATGGGTGATGGAGGAAGCTGGGAAATCTTCTGCTGAGGATCGCAACTGGAAACATGAATCAGGAGGAAAGGATGTTTCAGATTCTGAAATGTTAAGGACATATTCCACTGGACTCCTTGCTGTATGCTTGGCTGGGTATGCCATTGCCGTAACTCTGTTCGCCATTCTTGTTAATACACTTGTTCATTTTGCATAATATGTAAGTGTTTGTTTCTCTAATTTTCTCAGTGGAAGTCAATTGGTGGAAGATGTTTTCACTGCCAGATTATCAGCAAAACTTATGCGCTTTCTTCGTATTCGTGTTCTTGGAGATGTGAGCCAAAAAGATGGCAATCATTTACTAGATGCAAAAAATGCTTCTAGTGCTAGTGGCGTCAAAGTTAGAGATGAAAGCCGAGTGAGGGTACGACAAGTTTTGGAAACATCTCATTTAGATGATTCAAGAACTGCAGATGAAAGATCTGTAGACGATCAAGTTTTTGATAGGGATAATGAGAGAGGCCTAAGTAGGTTGGCACAACCGGAAGAATGTTGGGTTGGTGAAGAAGGACCTGATGGATTGGCTACTAGGGCTGATGGATATGAGGTGGATGTAGAAGGTGAAGAAAGATGGCATGGTTTAGATTTTCGAGATGGGAGGACTAAACATGGTGAGATTGATGACAATGCTAGAGATGACTCTACAAGACGCAAAGTGAGTCGTAGCAGATCCAGAGGGAAAGGAAGAGTAAATGAAGGTGCTTTTGAGATTGATCATGCCCTCACTTCACCAATATCTGGTAATAGAGGGCGGAGTGCTAGAGAAAGGAGTTCGTTTAAAAATTTGGATGTTAAAAAGGTATCTGATGCTAGTAGGACATCTGGCAGGATAAATTGTGATATTTCTTCTGTGGAACGAGATGATAATGATGATTGCTACCAAGAATGCAGAGTTGGATCGAAAGATATTTCTGAGCTAGTAAGGAAAGCTGTTTGTGCCGCAGAAGCTGAAGCACGAGCAGTCGGTGCACCTTTAGAAGCCATAAAAGCAGCAGGTGATTCTGCAGCTGAGGTTGTTAAGAGTGCTGCTTTTGAGGTATATGCTCTATCTCTCTGTCTCCTTCTCTCTCCATCTTTCCCGCCAACACTGGAAATTTTGAAATCTTTTTTGTCCTTCTTGAACTATGTAGGAATTTAAAACTTCTAATGATGAAGAGGCTGCATTTTTGGCTGCTTCTAAGGCTGCAACTACTGTGATTGATGCTGCCAATGCTGTGGAGGTTTCCAGGTTTGTGATCTTTATTACTCATGATATACTGAAGGGAATGCATTGCACTTTCTCATTCCACATGTTTTTAAAAACGTTCACCACTATGTGGCCTAAAAATGTGCGGATGGATTGGTACAGGAGCCAGAATGATTCAAATGTTAGTTCAGCTGATCCAGGTACCACAGGAAAAGAAATGAATGAGCAAACTGAAGATTTTTTCATCCCTCATTTTGACTCCCTCACACAACTGAGAGAGAAATATTGTATTCAATGTCTTGAGATTCTTGGGGAATATGTTGAAGTCCTTGGGCCTGTATTGCGTGAAAAGGGTGTAGATGTATGTCTTACACTACTTCAAAGGAGTTCCAAGCAAAGTGAAACATCAAATACCGACATGCTATTGCCAGATGTGATGAAATTAATATGTGCTTTGGCTGCTCACCGTAAGTTTGCAGCGCTTTTTGTTGACCGGGGTGGCATGCAGAAACTCCTTGCAGTTCCCAGAGTTGCTCAAACATTTTTTGGGCTCTCTTCCTGTTTATTCACAATTGGTTCCCTGCAGGTAGTTATTGAGGTTAAACATTCTCTATAGCGTCAGTTTCTTTATTAATTTTTCATTTTGTAGATCCCATTATTTCCATCTCACTTACAAGGCTTCCCCTCTGTGCAGGGAATAATGGAACGAGTCTGTGCCCTTCCTTCAGATGTTGTCTATCAGGTGGTTGAATTAGCCATCCAGCTTCTTGAGTGCCAGCAAGATCAGGCAATAAAGAATGCAGCCTTATTTTTTGCTGCTGCATTTGTGTTCAGAGCTGTTCTTGATGCATTTGATGCTCAAGATAGCCTGCAGAAATTACTCGGGCTTTTGAATGATGCTGCATCTGTGAGGTCTGGAGTGAATTCTGGTGGGGCCTTAGGCCTATCCAGTACAGGATCGTTGCGGAATGATCGGTCACCTACTGAAGCACTTACATCTTCTAGAAAGCAAATTGCTTATCATACCTGTGTTGCTTTACGTCAATATTTCAGAGCTCATCTTCTTTTGCTCGTGGAATCTATTCGTCCTAATAAAAGTAGTCGAAGTGCGGCTCGAAATGCTTCCAGTGCGAGGGCAGCATATAAACCACTTGATATTAGCAATGAGGCTATGGATACTGTTCTTCTCCTTTTACAGAAGGATCGGAAGCTTGGTGCTGCATTTGTAAGAACTCGTTGGCCTGCTGCTGAGAAGTTCTTAAACTGTAATGGTCATATAACCATGTTGGAGTTGTGTCAGGTACTACCTTCTAAAATTCTGCTTTCTTTCGTATTTATTTTTCTCCAGAGCATTTTTAACTTTTAGTCTTGGTTTTGTAGGCCCCTCCTGTTGATCGTTACTTGCATGATTTGCTTCAATATGCATTGGGGGTTCTTCATATTGTAACGCTAGTGCCTAACAGCCGCAAAATGATTGTGAATGCCACATTGAGCAACAATCGTGTCGGTGTAGCTGTCATTTTGGATGCAGCAAGTATTGCTAGTAATTTTGTTGACCCAGAGGTAATGGCCAGTTTTACTGTTATCTATTTATTTATTTTAATCATATTGCAAATTCTGGAAACCGAACTTTAGTGTAGATAGGTGTTTGGCTGTGACTTGGTCATCTAATGGTTTTAGATTGCTATTTAAAAATCTTGGCAGATCATTCAGCCGGCTTTGAATGTGTTGATCAATCTTGTTTGCCCTCCACCATCAATCAGCAATAAACCACCTGTAGTCACGCAAGGATCGCAAGCTATATCTTCCCAGACCTCTAGTACTCCTGTTGTTGAGAGTAGAGATAGAAATGCAGAACGCATCATCCCAGATCGAGCTGCTTACATGACTGGTCAAGGAGATCAGAGAGAACGCAATGGGGAACCTAGCACTGTAGATCGAGGCAATACTTTGGTAACTGGTCAGGCAACTAACAATAATTCTCAAAATCCTGTTGCAACAACATCAGGATTGGTTGGGGATCGTCGAATATCTTTAGGTGCAGGAGCAGGCTGTGCTGGTCTTGCTGCACAATTGGAGCAAGGGTATCGTCAAGCCAGGGAGGCAGTCCGTGCTAACAATGGAATAAAGGTTCTTTTGCATCTCCTCCAGCCTAGGATCTATCTGCCTTCTGCAGCTCTTGATTGTCTCCGAGCTCTTGCATGTCGGGTTCTGCTTGGTTTAGCTAGAGACGATACAATAGCACACATATTGACAAAACTTCAGGTATAATTTGTTCGTCTTAGAGCCATTGTTAATAGTATTTGTGTATCCTTTGCATGGTAATATCCAAGTAAAAAAGTTGACTCATTTGATTGAACACTGAAAAAATTACTTCAATTAGAATTGGATCTAATGTCTCGATTCCTGATGAAAATATTCCCTGAAACATCTCAAAGGAGTTGGCCAGAATCTATGATGTGCAAGGCCCACATGCTATCTTTCTTTTCAAGTTCAAAACTCACATTGATGGTGGAAATTCTACTGGGTTTGGTTTGATATGTGATTCCATTGACAATGCAAAGAAGTATGAGCCAAAATACAGGCTAATGAGGACTGGACTCGACAGTATGGTAGAAAATTGAGAAAGCAAATAAAGGGGAGGAAGAACAGCGCAAAGAAAATCCATGGAGTTAAGAAGATCAAGGTTTCTAATGCTTGCTATGGCAGGAAAGAAGAAATTGGATTGCTGGAATTTTGTGTCTACCACTAAGGATCATCTGCCAAATTGTGTTTTCATTTTACTCTTAATAATGATTGCTAGAACCTATTTCCATTTCCGATCTGGATAGTTTTATGAATAAATGATATTTTTTAGGCTTCCATTTTCTGTTACTTCAATGAATGCTGCATCCTCATTAACTAATTCTACAATGCTATATTTTGAAGTCTTGTATTACTTTTTGTTATCTTTTAAATTGTATTACTTTTCTGAACTCTGCTGTATCACAAATTGATTTACAGGTGGGGAAAAAATTATCGGAACTAATTCGTGATTCAGGGAGCCAGATTTCAGGAACTGAGCAAGGTAGATGGCAAGCAGAGCTTTCTCAGGTCGCGATTGAGCTGATTTCTGTAAGTACCTTTATCTCCACACTATGCCAGTATTCGGACTTGTATTTCCATTTCTCTCTTGATTTCATTGAGAGAGAACTCTCCGTACCTAATTCTGTGGTGCATTGTGTCACAGGGTAAAACTGAGGTTGTAGATTATATGCATTCTATTTTTGTTTGTTTTATGGGACTAAATATTAACGAACCTAGCTTTTGAATGGAGATCAGACATGCATACAACATAACTTCATATACGGGATGTTTTCATAGCAAATTTTTGTTGTTATTTGTTAAAAAAAGGTTACTGTTTTTCCCCCTCCCTAAACTATTCAAGCAAGGAGCTGATTATGTTATTCAATAATGGTCAGATTGTAACAAATTCTGGGCGGGCTAGTGCTTTGGCAGCTAGTGATGCTGCTACCCCCACTTTGAGACGGATAGAAAGGGCAGCCATAGCTGCTGCTACACCTATCACTTACCATTCCAGGTAGTTGCTGATTTATTTTGAATGTGGATTTTGTGCTATGGGTTATAGAAAACTTTGTGATTGTGTTGGCATCTCATTTTTTGGCTTACGTGCTTGTACAAAATCTCAGGGAACTTCTTCTTTTAATTCATGAGCATCTTCTGGCATCTGGATTAAGCAAAGCTGCCTATGCACTGCTGAAAGAGGCCGATTTGACACCTTTGCCTCTTTTGGCAGCTCCATCATCTCTTTCATACCAAGTCTCCAAGCTCGAGACACCCTCAACCCAACTGCAGTGGCCCTGTGGTCGATCCCCATGTGGATTTCTGACTGATAAACCTAAGCTGTCTCCACGAGAAGAAGATACAAGTTTGAAATGCGATTTTAATATGTCTTGTCCAAGGAAAAAGCCCTTGGTCTTCACTCCTTTTGGTACGCATTCAAAGTCTCTGCCTAAATCCCTGGAATCTTCTTCCTCAGGAGTTAGAAAAATTTGTAGTACTTCAAAACAATCTGCTGCACCTCTATCCTCAAATGAAACGACCCCAATCATCGATACAGAGTCTCAATGTAAAACACCCATTATATTGCCAATGAAACGGAAGTTGTCTGAGTTGAAGGATACTGGCACCATATTGTCCTCGAAACGACTTCACTCTAATGATTATGGACTTCGTTCTCCTATTTGTCCTACTCCTATTTCCTCCCGCAAGAGTAGTCTAACTACAGATTTTGGGTTTTCTACCCCAAGCACCACTAACATGAGAGATCAGCATGGACGACCGATACCTGGGGGTTTTTGGACAGATTGTTTGGATGACAACCAAGGTAGTTCCCAAATTGGTTTGGTAACACCATCATCGCATCCAGGGAATCTTAATGACCCACAACCCAGCAATAGTGAGAGGATAACTCTGGACTCCCTTGTTGTTCAGTATCTAAAACACCAGCATCGCCAATGTCCAACGCCGATAACTACTCTCCCACCATTGTCTCTTTTGCAGCCCCATGTTTGTCCCGAACCAAAACGAAGCCTTGATGCACCATGGAATGTAACATCTCGCCTTGGTTCACGAGAATTTAGAAGTATATATGGTGGTGTTCATGGAAATCGTAGGGATCGCCAGTTTGTCTACAGCAGGTTTAAGCCTTGGCGAACTTGTCGGGATGATGCTAGTGCTCTTTTGACCTGTCTTACTTTCCTGGGGGACTCGAGAATTGCTGTCGGCAGCCACTCAGGGGAGGTCAAGATCTTCGATTCCAATAGCAGCAGCATATTAGAGAGTTGCACCAGCCATCAGTCTCCTTTAACCATAATGGAGTCATATACTTCTGACGACACTCAGCTTGTGCTTTCATCTAGCTCCTTAGACGTAAGGTTATGGGATGCTTCATCCATTTCTGGTGGGCCCATGCATTCATTCGAAGGATGCAAGGCTGCAAGGTTTAGCAATGCTGGGAACATTTTTGCTGCGATGGCATCTGAGCCTGCTCGAAGAGAAATACTCTTGTATGATATTCAAACCTGCCAACTAGAATTGAAACTATCTGATGCCAACGTTAGCTCTGCAGGTCGAGGGCATGCTTATTCTCATGTACAATTCAGCCCTTCAGATACAATGTTGCTCTGGAATGGAGTTTTATGGGATCGACGGGGACCAGGACCTGTCCATCGCTTCGATCAGTTTACTGATTATGGTGGTGGCGGTTTTCATCCAGCTGGCAATGAGGTAAATTGAACCCTCTCCCACTTCGATTGCTAATCTCTTGAATACAGTTCTTTGGTTTTGCCTGTTTTGTTGTTTATCTTTTCCTGGACTTTCTTGTTTACAGAAACATCGAAATAGCTGGCTAATTGTTGTTTTCAGTCTCATTTTAAAAGAACTAGCAATTTATGGGTGCATTTTGGAAATCTTTTTCTTAAATATTATTATTATTTTATAAAAATTGATTTTTAAGTGAAAACTGTTGCTTTAATTGGGTTTTTATTGATCTAAATCGTGTTTGTAAGTACTTTTCAGTGTTACTAGAACCATCACTCAATTTTGAAATGTTTGTAAGAGTGTTTTTTTGAAGTCAGTAGATGTTACAAATTTCTTATCTTCCCTTATTATTTGGTTAAAATACCATTTTAGTTGCACTTAGCACTTTCAATAAATCTTAAAATTAGTCCTTACAAGTCTACAACAGTTGAGTTATTGCTGATTTTATCTTTAAAAAAAATTTAGTCTCAACATATTCTTTATAAATTGTGAAAATATCTTACCATCGTGTCTTTTCTTACACGAAAGTTAACAAAATTGAAGATTTTTGGTAACTAAAATGGGAGGAAATCCAAAGTATAAGGACCAAAATGGTATTTTAATCTTATCATTTTCTTGAGAAAGTAGACAACGGTTATATGTAGTACAACTATTTTCACAAGCACGCTGGTATGGTGGCTTTTAACTGATGTTAGATTAGATTTTAATAGCTTGAGCTGTTTTAATTCTGCAGTGTATGGATATCAATTTCTATCGTTGAAGAATTTGTGTCAAAACTTTCTTGATTCTTATATAATGCAGAAAAGCTCTTTTCTAGAATTGAAATTTTCATTTTTCTTCTAGTTTGGGTTATTGGTTCTTACATTGAATCTTGGGTGCCGAAATTCTTGTTTATTGCCTTGTATGGAATTATTTTTCTTGATATCTGTTGGTTATTTTTGCAGGTCATTATTAATTCCGAGGTTTGGGATCTTCGAAAGTTTAGGCTCCTCCGCAGCGTACCTTCCCTCGACCAAACAGCGATAACATTCAATGCAAGTGGCGACGTAATTTATGCAATCTTGCGGAGAAATCTCGAGGATGTAATGTCAGCTGTTCATACCCGTCGTGTCAAACATCCGCTCTTCGCTGCATTTCGGACCATTGATGCAGTGAACTATTCAGATATTGCTACTATCCCTCTAGATCGTTGTGTTCTAGACTTCACAACAGAGAAAACCGATTCCTTCATTGGTTTGATCACAATGGATGATCAAGATGAGATGTTTTCTTCAGCAAGGATCTATGAAATTGGTCGAAGAAGGCCGACCGACGATGACTCTGATCCTGACGATGCTGAGAGTGAGGATGACGAAGACGAAGATGACGACGATGACGACAGTTTGGATCCAATTTTAGGTCCTGATATTGATGGGGATGGTGAGAGTGATTCTGATGATATGAGTAATGACGATGATGACGATAGTGTGAGCGACCTTGATGACGATGACGATGACGTTGATTTTGTGATGGACGATGTTGACTTCGATGGCGGTCCTGGAATTTTGGATATCATGCCAGAGGAAGATGATGAAGATGATGATAGTCAAATGCTGGAATCTTTTAGCAGTGAGGACGATGAGGATTTTGTCAATAACGGGTATGGATTTTAAAACATTACAAGGATAATCAAAACAATCAGTTCAACCTTGATGTATTTATTTAATTTTTAGTCACTTTTTTAGTCAAAATATCTTTTTTCCTTTTTTATTTTTAACAATTTAGTTAGATAAAAGAAATGAAAAAGAGAAGTTCTCCCATTTTCAATCTCTTCGTATCCGGTAGTTCTGAACTTTGTGCCTTTTTTTTTCCCCTCCCCCATCGATTATTTCCAAGATTTTTTGTTCTTCTCCTTGAGCTTAATCCAATTGGCATTTTATTCTCTCTATTTGTATGTTTTTTTTTAAAACAAAAAAAGAAATATATATAAAAAAATAAAAAAATAAAAAAAAAATCGTTCTTGAGTTGTTTCTGTGTATGATGTCACGTACAAAGTGAGATTTGTACTTGATGATTTTAGTCCTTCACATCCTTCCTATCATGTTTGAGATTTTTTATTGAATTATAAAGACAATTCTAACTTTTAAACCACAATGATTAAATTAGAAAAAAAACTATATGGATTAAATTCATAATTTAATATTTACCTTTAGTGTCACAGCTGTGTGGGTGTGAATCATGTATTTGAACTTTCGAAATTAGCTAGGTTTATGTTGGCATTATCTATAAACAATTATTTTCATATTCATTTACTATTAGAACTTATTAGATCTATTGTTAATAACAATATCGATACATACCCCAATGTTTTATTTAATTTCTACCATGGTTGTTTGCATGCTTATTTGTAAATGGTGTATATTAGGGACATTCAATTTTAATTTTCAATTTGTGATAATTAACATGTGTATATTCTATTAGTTTGTGCTAATTAATTATATAAACATATTTTGTTCCCCTTATGATCTACAGATCTTTCGTTTTATTGCATGTTTTTCTTGAGAAGAATTATTTTTTGGACAACTTCTGAAGTACTTATCTCAATTTGGTTTTCATTCCTATGCATTACATATTTTCAATTAATGAATGAACAATGAACAAATAACATAAGCAATAGCGTATGATTGGTGGGCAACTACAAACTTCTTCGTTAAAAGAAACAATATAAGAAACTATTAGGGAAAAAAAGAAAAAAGAAAAAAAAATCAACTTGGTAAACTTCAAGTCTTCCCAAATGATCAATGTTTGTAAAACCATAATTTTTTTAAAAAAAGAAATACAAACTTAGAACATGCCATGGACTATCCTGGTCCAGAAGTATAAGTTGGTTTAAAATATCGATATAAAATTTCAAAGGATATTTTCGAGAAATTGATAAAAACAAAAAATTCAAAAAATAAGTTTAAATCAATAGATAAAACATTTTTATTATTAAACAAATTATTGTAAAAATGATTATTTTTTGTGTTTCCATCAATAATTACAAATTCCTCTATTAAATTGTTGAATATTGACATATCCATGGAAACCTAATACTATTTCAACACCCTTCAAATTTTCAATAATCCTGATTACGTCCTCGCTCCCCAGACAGCCTGTGATGGTTAAATTAAAGATTTGAATATTCAAATATTGGAAAAGGATGCCACCCAAAAAATCTCGCTCATTGAGGACTTTATAGACAAAGTACATCATCCTTATTCAATACACGTATGACCACTCTATTTGACACGATAATTACCTAAGAATGTTCCATAGAAGAAATCATTTAAATCCCTTTCTAGAATCAAAGCAGCATTATAATCTCTTTATAGAGCTTGGCATCTTGCTCCAAGCTGTCTAATCATTCTCCTTACATGACGCATCACAAGAAAACTATCGTCGTTATTGAATAGTTCTCCAATTCTTAAACCAAAAACAAAGGTTTTGAACTTAGAAAAGTTGTCAAATTATCCATTCAAACAAAGACAAACTATAATAAAGATCTATATGAAGTAACGTGGAATTAAAACGATGTAAACAATTGCATTCAGTAAACCATCATCGGTAGACATTAACTTGTTTGTTTTCCTATGAAGGGAGAAAGAGGAAGCAAAATGTATATTTCAAAAACTGGAATTATGGTATTACTGGTGAAATGCTAAGGAGCAAGCCTCTGTGGATCACGAGGGAACAATGATGTTTTGCGAATGTTATTCAAACCACAAAAAAGCATCACCACACGTTCCAAACCTACTCCGAATCCACCGTGTGGAGGTGCACCATATCTGCAACGAAAGCATTAACGTGAAGAAAAATTGACATCACAATCGAACCGAATTGGACCTCGCTTAGTCAGTTAAATTCCAACTTCGAGTAAAGGAAAGAACAAAGAGAGTTGTACCTGAACGAATCAATATACGTCTCTATGGTTTTTACTTCAATGCCACATGCTTGAGCACGTTCAGTTAGAAATTCTGGCACGTGGACACGCTGAGCCCCAGAAATTATTTCTTCCCCTGCAGACAACAAAAGTTTTTAAGTTACTTACCATGGAGCATTTATTATTAAATTTTGTTCCATAGAATGAATACACAACACAAATTCTAGGGACGAATAAGCAGTAATGTAATATACAATGTATACCTCGAATAAAGACATCAAATGAGTTACTGTAAGTTGGGTTATCATAGCAAGGCATGGTATAGAATGGCCTAACAGCCAAAGGATAGCGGTGAAGAATGTAGAACTCCGTGCCATATCTATAGTTAGAAAAGTTTGATCAGCAATCTTGAGACATAGTAATTGAACAAAATCATAAGTTCATAACTAAATAAGCAAGAACTCAAATTACTTCTCTAAAACGAGTTGTCCCAATTTCCTCTCAGCCTCTGTATTGAGATCCCCGAGAGGATCAATTTCAACGCCAGCATCCTATGCAGATAATCATACATAACAAAGAAGAAAATGTCAGCCCATTTGAGACATGGGATCTCTTTTGATGATTTGTGAGGGAAAAGGAATCAAACCACTCACCTTCAACATCTGAACTCCTTCCTCGAATGTAAGTCGCAGAGTGTTTCGCAAGTACTGCATATTCATGAACTCGAATCAAAGATGGAAATGAGAGGAAATTATTCAACTATCCAAACTCTCCATAACCAAAAGAATGTCTAGCGCTTTGGTCTGTTATGAAGATTTTTACGAAGTAAGCAATCAATAAGGTTCACCTTCAAAGGTTCAAAGGGATACTGTCTATTAACTGCTTCAAGCTCCGCCTTACAGTTTTGATTCAAACTGTCAAAAATTGAGACGAATAAACGGTCGACGACATTCATGACCTGCACTAAAACAGAAGAAAAAAGAAGTCGAATTGAATATCAAGTAAATATGGGCCACGACAGATGAAAAGTCAACTTAGAGCATCACCTCAGAATAATGAGCCTTGATCTCCATTTCAACATCAAGTCCTGTAAATTCACATAAATGTCTGTGTGTGTATGAGTCCTCTGCTCTAAAAACAGGACCGATCTCAAATACGCGCCCAAAGTCACCACAGATTGCCATTTGCTTATGTAATTGAGGTGACTGAGCCAGGCAAGCAGGTTGGCCTTTGTAATCGAACTTAAAAACAGAAGCACCGCCTTCACTAGAACCTCCAATCGTTTTTGGAGTGTGGATTTCAACAAAGTCTAAACCCAACAGAAATTGTCTAAATATCTGCATAATGAGAATATAGTCACATGTTTCTTTTAACATGAGAAGTCAAACTACGGGGGGAAATAAGTTCACATTACAAATTCCTCGTTTACAATTTTTTTTTTGAGAGGGAAACAAAAATTCCATTGATGAATGAAATAGATAGCCACCAAAGCAGGTATAGTTGAAAATCGGCCCATTCCTTTCACACTAAGAGACCAAAAGAAAAAGCGATTAACGGCAGCCAAAGTGCTTTCGCATTCCCTTTGAAAGGATGGCCCACCAAAATCAAGGATAACAGATAAAAATTGTTCCCAGGCAAAGCAGTGCACCATCCAAAAGCTGATAGAACAACATTCCAAAAAGATGACCGTGCAGTCAGAATTAGCATAGCACATAAAAGACCATGAGGGCAAGGAAAGAAATGGGGCACCAGCATTGAAAAGTCAATCCATGGAGATCAAAAGCTACGGTGGTCTTACAGTCTATAGCAACTGCCATCTCGGAGTAGTTTCAACGGGATGTTGATAGGTGGCCGGAGCCATTAAAGGGATGATCGGGGGTTTAACTATAGAGGGTTTGGGTGAGGGGAGGATGAGGGGGACAATTTTTTTCACTAAAGAATATAATCATTACACCTTTTTATCACATCTGGAGTGAAGGATCTTTGAAAAGATAGGGATGCCCTTAACAGTTGAATGACATTTTTCCTTGTCTACAAAACACTGAGAAAGACTCGGTCACTAGCTTAGTGTAAACATAACTCGAGAATTCCCTTAATAAATCTACATCAAAACAATGCATTACACAACAATATAATGGATACATAGTAAGAAAACTATCCTGTTGATACTAAATGTGGATGCCAACTATCCTGTTGATACTAAATGTGGATGCCAACTATCCTGTTGATACTAAATGTGGATGCCATCAGAGGCTCCAACTTCAATAGATGAAACCACAAAAGGTCCACCAGTCAATAATTTTTACTTTTTTTAAAGATAAGCAACCATGTTTTCACAGAAAATGATGAAAGAATAACCAAAGGCATACAATTCAAAAACACAAAAAACAAAAACAAAACAACCCTCGCACCCAATTACACGAGGGGTCCCAGTCCAAAAGAATAAAGCTAAGCTGATAATTACAAAGAACTCTATTAACATGCACCAACAGATAGGATTTTAATCTAATCAAATCCCAAAGACCTACAACCCCACAAAAAAAATTTCTATTCTTCCTCGCAAGCTATAGATGGCTAATGAACAACACAACGCAAACAAACCAAGAAGGCTGAAAATGATAGCTATAGCTACCATGATCAACTTCAAATAAACCCGTATACTTCAATTTCATGCAATACGATTTAGATCAACAAACAGAAGAACCAGAAAAAACATAACATAACTAAGAGAACTCACATTTGAAATTTGACTTTGAATGCGGAAAATTCCTTGATTAGCTGGTGTTCGCGTATCAAGGACTCTGTAGTTCAACCGCGTATCCTGATTGACACGTACTAGTTGCTCACCAGCCTGCAGGCAACAAATGAGTCTGACGTTAAACAGGTCTACAAATCTCTCTTTAAAATGATGATGAAAAAGAAGAATATCATTAGAATATGAACTACTACAACAGACATTAGACAATCACGAAGAAGATCACATCAAAAGAGATCGATTACAAAGTATACCTGCAACGCCTTCTCAATTTCAGCTTCACTACGGGCAGCATCTTCAATATTTATAGGCAGAGTCGGCATTGCCTTACTGATGCAATATACTTTCCTCACTTGAATTTCCACCTGTTGCGTAGCACCTTTAATGGCAACATTAGGCACGGACACGACTCCTTCAACGTCGACGATGGACTCGCGGCTCAATCCATCGACATATTTCACCATCTGGCGACTAACGAGCTCCGGCTGCTCCGACACGACGCATTGTACGGTGAATCCCCTTTCTCTCACCACCAAAAACGCCATTTTCTTGCCAACAGCACGGATCGTCTGAATGCGACCCCGCAGAATCACATACTTGTCTTTAAGCTCCCCCGTCAAAGAGCCGACCTGAGTCCAGTTTTCAATATCCTTAGCCTCCTTGGATTGGAGATCAGAGAGTGGCACATCGCCATAGTTAGCGGAAAGCGGGTCGTCCTCGACATTAAGAGACGAAATAGCAGCTTCGGCAGCGGCTTCTTGACGACGGCGGAGCTTTTCCTGCTTGGCAGCCTCCTTCTTGGCCGCCTTCTTGCTGACGGCCTTGGAAGATTCGTCACCGGCGGAGGGCGGCTCGTCAATGGGAGTTTCGGATGAAGCGGACATGGTTGAAGGATATGGAAACGAGAAGGCAAATTAGGGTATTGAAGGAAAATAGAGAAATGAGGAAATTAAAGAGAGAAAATTCCGTCTCTCAGTCGGTGAAGACGGCCAGCGGTAAGATGGGCTGAACAAATACTAGGGCGATACCCCGGGTCGGTTCATTCGGTTTGGTTCAAGCTATGAACCGAACCGGTCGGTTTGGTAAAGGGAATGGAACTCGTAGGAACCCAGTCGAGTATCTATCCAGATTCTTTAGTTCCTGCTTCTAGTTATATATATATAACACGGTTCGGTTTGGTTAATTCGTTCCTAGCTTTTAGGTATAGTTTTCACAAGGTCTTCGGATAACTATTTCATGTGTCCTCTATTAATTCTAATCTAAAAAAGATTGTGGAATGGTTATCCATATAAAAATCTCTAGTTTTAACACTATTATATTTTTATCCCTAATTTTGTTTGTTTATTTTATAATTTGTCCATATATTTCAAAATATTACCCTTTCATCCCTAAATTTTTAGTTTAATTTTAGTTTGGTACTTAAGTTTCAAAATATTTCATTTTTACCTTGAATTTTGAGTTTCATTTCAATTTATTTTCTAGAACATCAAGATTCATAATTTTAACGTTAATTTTTCGTTATATACTCACTTTTGGTCATTTGTGTTAATGCTTGTTAATTAATTTGATTAATTTAAAATAATTAAACTAATTTTCATTAATTATTCATCACCATTAAAATTTTTACATCATAATTTAATTATTTTAAATTAGTTAGTTTAAAGTTAATGCAAAATACAAAAATAAGTATTGAAGGAGAAATTTTGGACCAATTACAAATTGACATGTAATTTCTCAAATTAATGACAAAATTACAAATAATTAAATTTTGGACCAATTAAAAGTTGACATGTGCCCCAAATTGAAATTGAAGACATAAATTGACAAATCTCGATGACGCCACATGTTTTTGTCTTGACTGTTGGATTAATTAAAATAATTTGGCCCAATTTGATATTATTATTTGGGCTAAAATGCAATTGAGACTTAAAATAGGCCAAAATGTCAATTAAGGACCAAATCCAACTTGTTGGACCCAAGGGTCAGGTCCACGGACCAACCAAGCTTGAGCTTACAAAGCCCATCTGAAAACTCTATAAATAGAAAAGTTCTCAGTTCAAAAAATTCTACACGAAAATTTAACTCATGAAGTCGAATTAGACTTGAATATTGAAACTCCATACAAAATTAGATGATCAAGTAGTAGAGATCGAACCACATTCACTTCCATACGATAAACATACGCATTCAATTGAGAGAGAATTAAAGGATTAAATACTAGAGATCGAACCACATCGGCATCAAAACTACATCAACTTAAGTTCAAATCCACGAAACAAATTTCTCTATGGTAAAAGTCGAGGGTAAAAGTGTAAAATACTGAAACATAAGGACTAAATGAAAACTAAGCTAAAAACTCAAAGATAAAATTATAACATTTTGAAAAACAAGTACCAAATAGAAATTAAACTTAAAATTCATAGAAAAAATAACATTTTAAAACATAAACAATAAGTAAAAACCATAATCAACTAATAACATTTTTCCTTTTTTTATATTATACACTTTCCATTTTAAATTATTTAAGTAGAATATGTTTTCAAACTTTTTTTTCCTAAAAAAAAAATACTTATTTGGTTTTGAATTTGAGTGTTTTTATTAGTCGTTAAAGTTTTTAAATTAAAAATTTATCTTAGGAATATTGGAATTTTTTTAAATTCATAGATTTAAATGAATTTAAATATGTAGTAACCAATTAGATATAAAAAACACAAAACTCAAAGTTGATGACTGAACTTGTAATTTAACTTTTTTTTTCCTATAAAATATACTTTTGATCAAAATATACAAAATATATTTATATTTAGTATGAGTGTTATTTGGTCTCTGAAGTTTCAAAATATACACTTAAGTTCCTGAGCTTTTCAAAATAGTTCTAAATAGTATTTAGATTAATTTAACTCTGAATTGATGAATGAAAAAATGACGTGGCATGTTGAAGTGTTAAATTAGATGGACAATAACTTTAGGAAATTTATATTATATTTTGGATTTTTCTAATACACTCTCTCCCTCTCTTCATCTTCTTCTTCTCCAACCTTTTCCTTCTCATCTTCTATAACGGAATCATCCTCCTCCCTTCCTTCCTTTTTATTTTTTCTTTTTCTCCATTGTGGTCGGCGATTCTCTAACTTCACATACAATTTAACTCCACCAAAACCTAAATTATGGCGGCCTTCGCTGAATTGCATTATTGAACATCCAAAATCAAGTAACACAGTTGAAAACCAATCAACATACAAAAATGTTGTAAATCTCCAATTAGATGGAAGTTTAAAGAAAGTCAAACTGCAGAGCTTTCATCAGTGAAAACGTAATTCAAAAAATAAATAAATAAATAAATAAAATAGAAGAAATTGGGAGTGGAAATGGATGAGGGAGCAGATCTATTTTCAGAAGTTACACTTTTCAATGGAATGACGTCGATTCGTTTGCAAATCGTCTATGGAAGTTATCTTTCACAAATTACTTAAAATCCTTCGATTTCCCCCAAATTCTAAATCATTACCCACCAAAATCCTTCTGATTCTCCTCACCACGGAAACTGAACTGCTCGAAATCACCCAAAATCGCCAGTGGCAAAGGAGAAAAAGAAAAAACAAAAGAGAAGGAAGGATAAGATATTGATGAGAATGAAAATGTTAGAGAACAGATGAAAGGATGGAGAGAGAAAATAATAGAAAACATTAAAAAAAAATAAAAAAATATATATATAAAATATAATACAAGCTTAAAAAACTTATTCACCTCATTTAAAATTTGACACCTGAATATGCTATGTAACTAAACGGTCAAATTGGACCATTTGCAATCATTTTTAAAACTTTAGGGACTAAATAAACACCAACCCTAATTTCAGACACCAAAAGAGTTTTTTTTTTTTTTTTTTCTTCTTTCATTAGTTACAGAAGCAAAAGGACATAACACAACAAAAACAAAAGCTTCATAACAAAAGCCAAAATCATGGAGGGTTGTAATTTCAAAATCTTAAAAAACACAATTCACTTTTTATTTTAAAATGTCTAATAACTGTAGGTTTAAAAGTGATTTTGAACTTGTTAATATCACTCAAAAAATGCTTTTAATAATCCAACATATATTTTAAATAGTATAAAAATTATATTTAAAAGTGTAAATTAAACATTGAATTGGTTGAAATACTGTTTAATTTAAGAAATAAGTTATTTTGAAAGAAATTGGAGTGTTTGGCAATCACTCGAAATAGCTTTTTAAGTGCATTTTAATCCTTATGAAAAACATTTTTTTTCTTAAGTTAATCCAAACGGACCCTAAAAATGTATTTTGAATTGAATTTAAACATGACCAAAGTTATTTTAACTATTTTAAAAATCATTTTCAAACATGCACCAAGTCTCTAAACAAAATATTAGTTTTCATTTATTGTTTTTTTTTTCAAAACTGTGTTTGTTTTCTCTCAGGTTATATGTGATAGTCTAGTCTTTCTTTAAGATAATATTTAAACTTTTAGTCAAATTTTTAAACAAAACGGCTTAAAACATAGTTTAAAAAAAATAAATTACAAAACAAAGAAATTCAAACAAAACTATGTTTATAAACTTAAAAAGCACCTTGAAAAAAACATATAGTTTAAAATAAATAAATTACAAAACAAAGAAATTCAAATAAAACTATGTTTATAAACTTAAAAAGCGCCTTGAAAAAAACATAACCCTGTCTAACTATGAGCCGATAAAAACTAAAGTTCTATTTTGTAATTATTTCGTTTTTTTTTTAAATTAAACTTATAGGCGTTACTTCCATCTTCAAATTTATTTATTTGTTATATACTTTTTACTAATGGTTTAAAAACCTAAGCCAAAATTTGCAAACTAAAAACTAAAACTCGTTTGATAACCATTCCAATTTTGTTTTTGTTTTTGAAAATTAAGCTTATTTCCACCCCATTTCTTACCTTGATTTGCATCTCTTACATACAATGGTTGAATTCTTTGGCAAATTCCAAAAACAAAAGCAAGTTTTAAAAGCTATTTTTTTTAGTTTTCAAATTTTTGCTTGACTTTTTAAACTAATGGTAAAAAGTAAATAACAAAGGAATAAATTTGAAGACGAAAGTAGTGTCTATAGTTTAATTTTTAAGAACAAAAACAAAAACAAAATAATTACAAAACAGAGCCTAAATAATTAAATCTATTAATTTCATCACATACTTAAATTTGTCTATTAGTATATACATTGATACATATATACATATACTAGTGTTTATCACTGATAGACTACTAGTAAAAGAAGATAGTAGTATATCAATATCTATCATTGTCTATCACTAATAGATAGTGATATTTCGCTATAGTTGAAAATACTTCAAGTAGTTTTGTCATTTAAGACAATTACCAAAAGAATAATCAATCAAGATGATTAAAACGCTACAATTTACTACTAATATTTCAAGCATTCACAAAAATTTCTTAGAATTTGAGGGAACAAATTCCTGCTCCTATCTCCTAAGATATTAAACAAGATCATTGGAAACAACAAATTTCCAGATCACCAACGAACCACTGTAATTCAGAATACCTATTAACACAAAAAATGAAGGAAAATAATATATGCATTGGTTAGCATATAAATCAACAAAAGCCTTTACCCAATTGTTTTAGTGATTGGCACTGCGGTCTTTAAGGTGCAGCATCCTCTTTGCTTGTCTTTTCATTAATTTTCATCATCTGAATCAGGTACAACACCATCAAGAGCAGAGTTAAGAACTGGTCTTTGTCTCAACCTACTTTTGGCACCCACCTTTCTATTTTCATTGCTTATACTGCTTCTGTCCAGCCTCTTACTGCACACCGCTGCA
Organism: Citrullus mucosospermus; assembly: GCA_030954485.1. Classification (NCBI taxonomy): domain Eukaryota; kingdom Viridiplantae; phylum Streptophyta; class Magnoliopsida; order Cucurbitales; family Cucurbitaceae; genus Citrullus; species Citrullus mucosospermus. The sequence continues at coordinate 27,865,996 of CM062059.1, read as the reverse complement.
GGCTTTTCGACATTGGTGTCTCCTTCGGAATGTAGCATTTCATTCTTCTCTTCTGCATTGGAATAATCAGAATCTGAATCATCATCACCGTCATCTTTGTCCTCATAATCCTTGTTATCAATGTCATCAGCACTGTCATGATCAGCTTCTTTGCTCGTGTTGCTTCCAGTGTCATTATTGCTGCTCTCGCCGCTATTTCTAGAGACATCGTCTGATTTTGTCATTGTGTCAGGATTCTCGCTAGTAGAAACATCTTTTCTACTGCGCTTGTGATGCATCCCTTGCTCTTTTTCATCGGTTTTTTTCACGTTCCTGAACAGCACTTCAAACTTATAAATATGATAACTATGTTGATGTTTGAATGTCAATATTTATACAGAAAGAGAAAACAGTACATCCCTCATCGGCCATCCGTTCAAGAAGGAGAAGAAGATCCTATGGAAGAATTTTAGATGCGCTTTCTATTGGAACTTATGGTTGGAAAAAAAATGTGTGAATTTTTACAGATAAGCAACAAGCATCCACACTTTTATTGAACCTACATCTTTTCTTGCTTTAACTTGAAGTAAACTCTCCTCCCTTTTGTAATTATAGTCTGTCGTCCCTCATGAGATGGAGGTGCTTCTGTAATTACTCACAGCCAAGGCCTTTTGTAATCTACTTCATCCATCAATAAAATGGTTTCTATTCCTTAAAAAAACAAAACAAAACAGAACAAAAAGATAGTCCAGGACATGCCTTTGGATTCCAAGACATACAAACTACAAGATTGAGTTCCTACAACCGTACTGCTTGCTATTGGCCCCTAGTGTTCCTGCTATTGAAAACAATCGATGAACAAAAAAACAGCTGTGCAACGAGCCTCCTACGTGAGACTATGAGAGGCAGCAACCAACATCCATATGTACTGAAATGCAACACTACAACACACCTACCTCAAGGGAAAATGATATCCAAATATTGAGGCCCAAATTAGTGTACTTGTGGGCATGCTTAGACTAAGAGTAATTTGACCATAGTGTCAACAGAGTTATTTGAATATTTTTTTAAGAATAAGTATCTGCTCTTAACAGATTATAATAGATATTCTGGCACTACAACAGCAGTGAATTCAGCATAAATACAATTCAGCTAGCTTTCCATGCCGCCAAGTACATACGGCAACTTCCACCACCGAAACAAGGGAATATGATTATATGATCGGTCTTTTATACCATATGATATCAAGTATGTTTCATTCTGAAATTCCTGAATATCTGTCTCTTTCAAATCAAATGCTCCATAAAGTTTAGTCTACCCAAAAGAAAAGAAAAGAATGTATATGTTGAAGAATTGATACAGCGATTAATTTTTACTATAATCCATAAACTTAAATTTTTAGATTTAGATATGATTTAACATAACATCAGAGACGGAGGCCATGTTCAATCTCATATGACGTAGTTTCTTCTCGATTAATATTGAACTTCATTTGTTAGGTCTTCTATAAATTTTCAAAGCCCACAAGTGAAGTAAGTGTTGAAGTATATATGAAAAGATTAATTTAACATAACCTACAAATTTAAGCTTTTGAGTTCAATGATCATTTAACACTATCAAGTTGAATTATAGTCCTAGATGTCAGATCTTAAATTATATAATGAGTTGCAATTCTGTTAAGTTAACCATTCGAACGACTTCTTATGCCATCAAGTACATAACCTAAATCAACGTAGGCACGAGCATCCGTAAAAACCAAATAGATGGGCAGCTATTTGGAATTATAAATCTATTTCTTCAAATTATCGAAACTACACTGCTATACCAGAATGTCCATGAAACTGCACAATAATATTGTTACAGAATCACCTATGACATAGTGTTTTTTTCAAAAAAAAAAAAAAAAATTGTAATAGTGTCCTATTCCTTGTTTCCTCTACTATGCTATCTTTGAAGAGGTGACTTTTTTTAGAAGAGAGATTTTATTGATTAATAAAATAAAGGGAGAATCTCAATCACAATAGAGAACTACAAGAAACATCGCCAATTTGAATAAAATTAAATCCATAAAACCATTAAAAGTTGAATGCACATCCATAAATAAATAAAATAATTATTGGGCTTCTCTATCAATCAGCACATTCTGGTTACAAAATATATGTAGAAGGCAGTAAATCTACAAAGAAAGAAATATGCTTTTTCTTCTTTAATTTATGAGAAAAAGAGTGACAGAGAAGAGAAGTGTTCACCTAGATAGCCGTATAGCGTTATCAATTGCTCGATTGTACTCCTCTGCACAGCATTCCACAAATCAACACTTTATTGGGAGGTGGTCAAGATTCAAGAACATTATAGTGCACATGGATCAAATTTCTAATATGACACAAATTTCAGCAAAACTTCAGTTCCAAATAATGTAAATTCCATCAACAAAGCCCGGAATGTTGATCAATTATTAAGAGAGATTAGTAGAACAAAATTATAGTTCAACTCCAACTCAGTCATCTTGACCTATATACTATATAGGTGACAAAAAACCATTCTTCCAAGTCCAACTCTAATCAATAAATATGAAGCAGGAATAGTTCCAACATGCCAAACCATTTTGTCCTTTGTGTGTTTTCATTGTACTATTACATTTACAGCAACTAAGACAGACGAGTGAAAATGACAATATATTAGTTACTAGAAACGTCTGAAAATTCCAAAAGCAGTTAGTTTTAATAACCAAGAGAAAAGTAAAAGGAACTTTATTCTATACCAAATGTATAGTTGACGGGTGCACGAATGCGACAAGTGCGTGTAACTCCAACTATACAGGACTTGTTAAAGTCATTCAAGAGCTTGTCCTCCCTATGCTTACGTTTCAATGACTTCTCCTTCTTCTGCAGCATACAAAAACAGAAGCTTTATATCCTCCAAAAAAAAAAAACACCTAGTTGGTCTCCAATCAGATTATCAATCTACAACTTTTACATAGTACTAGCAAATTGTCAATACAAAGCATAATAATAAAACCCAAAACCATAATGATTTGGCAGCAACAACCTTCTGGAGTTTCTCAAGAACGGGAATGGCATCAGATTCAATTTTCCTCCCAACAGAAACTTCACTGGTGATTTTGCTGCATAAAAAGTTGTCCTGCCATTAACAGGAAAGAAGTTGTTACGATTTTTAAGGCCTTTGTAACAGAACTCAACTCCAAAACGAAAGGCATTGTCAGCATACTTTAACTTTATGAAATTCCTCGAGATTTGTAGCCATTGTTTCCCATTGAGTGCTAAACATTGGAAGGGGCATACTTCCCTTCTGTTTACCTTTTATCTTTGTATCACATTTGACAACTTCCCTGTACAGTCTATAACCAACAAATGGATTCCCATCATACCTAAAATCACATTAAGAATTACTAATACAATTGATCATCAGACTTCAGAAATTTGATGAAGACAACTAACTTCAAGAAATTACCAATAAGAAATTCCATTTCCATCTCCTCCAAATCTATCTTTCTGGAAACAAGACATCTGAGTTTTATCTTTCAAGCAGTCACTTATATATGATATAGTATCATCTTGCTGCAAATGAAAATAATAATAATAATAAGCTCCATTAATCAAGTTCATGAAGAACTCATAGTGCAAAGATATTTTAATCAATTTTAGATGAAAAAAGACAGAAACAAGAGGGCCATACAATCCATAGAACAAAATCTTTTAATAGGCAAAAATAAATAAATAAATACAGAACATAATCCAAAATAGTTCATGTAAAATGCAGTCTCCAAACGCATATCCAAATTCATTCAATAAGGAACATGGACCAAATAAAATTAGATCATAATAATCGAAGGTCTGAAGCATTGTGGTAATGAGAAGAATGAAGGGTCATAAAGTATGCAATGAAAATGAAAAAAGATACAAACAATACATCTGCTCGAATTTCACATAGAGCTTTTAGAAGCAGCAAGCGTTTTGTAGGATCAAGTTTCTTGTAATTTGATATCTCCTCTCTGTACAAAAGAAAAATGGAATGAATATAGAATCAATAAATTTTCAAAATCATACAGATATCTAATACAAGTAATTCGCAACTATTACAACTACCCTTTAAAAGCCTTTATTGGTATCTCCCCTTCAGCAACCTGCAATAAATACACGTGTTTTTCTTATGCTACTGACACAGGTGAAAACAGAAAACTATACCAAGCAAGACCTATGAGCAGTGACTTACCCAAGGCCACCATGGGGCAAGCTTCTTACAAAGTACAGTCACCCATGCATCAGAACCATTTAACATTTTACTTACAGGTGGTATGCCCTGTACACAAACAGAAGACCATCATCAGTGAATAAAAGGCTCTATAATCCCACAAACCTTGTCTAAAGCGCCACAATAGATGGATTTTCACTTCTAAGTGATAACTAGGCATTGAGGAATAACAACAAAGTAAACAAATGTTGTTTTCATTGGTGTCATTAAAACTTTTATTTAGAACAAATTTCAAAAAACAAATACAAAATGAGACCAACAAAACCAAGACCAATAAGATAGGGAAAATGAATACAAAACACTCTGCCAAATTTACAGTGGAAGACATCAGTTACCAACAAGCTAAACAAAACATACTCACGACGAGACTAACGGACACGAGGGATGGTGAAAATCAGTGCATGGCATTCATATGACCAAACACACACACAAATAGTCGTTAAGTAATGAAATTTTGATGAGCAGTGCATTTAAAGATATGTAAAAACAAACCAAAAAAAAAAAATCATCAACCTTCAAAAGTGCAATGTGGAGTTCAGCTAATGAACTTTCAGGCTCTATTAAACCCTTTTCAATCTCTTCCGCCGATATCCTCAAGCTTTTCCCAATTACCGGCTCGAAAACCTCCACAGCCAAAAAAACAAATAAATCAATAAACATATTCATTCCATCGCCAATACAGTATCTAACACACTTTCTTTCTCTCCCTACGAAAGATGAAATTTCAATCAAGCATATAGACGATGTAAACGAGAAAACAAAACTCACATTCAAGAAGTTCAGAACCGATGCCAACTCCCATTGACCTCGTAACTTCCAAACCTCGGCTTCAAAATTTACGTCTAAATCAATCGCCATCACTGAATCATCAACGTTCTCTCCTTTCCCCGACCACTCTTTCTCTCCGGCGGCCTTTGTCGCCGCCGGTGACCGACGCGACGGAAGGGAATCACCCATTACAGACAGTGATTCTTAGAGAAACAGAAACTTTTTACAGATATAAAACTTGGTAAGTTCTACTTCTACTGATCCAAAAATCCAAGAAAAAGTAGAAATCGGATGGCGCCTGAAATTTGAAGTAATTTAATTTTTATGAACTTTTCCCGCCAAAAAATAACATTTACCCTTGAGGGCTGTTTGATTCTCGGGAAAGTGATGCCGAACGAATGATTGACAGCGAAGTTGACGGCGGAACAGAAAAATTCACCCAGATCTTCTCCTTTTTTCCTTTTCCCCTTGTCCCAATTTCTTATCCAATTTTACCAGCCTGTTTCCATTTAGGTTAAATTTTGTTATATTGCACATATAATGCGGTAAAAAATTAGTTTTTTTCTTTTTATTCTTCTTTGCCTTTTGGTAAAAAAAATTTACTTTAATTAACAGTTTAATCTTATTTATATTTAGATAAATTATTTTAAATAATAAAACTGTTGAAAATTTTTATAAATAATAATAAAATATGACCGTCTATTTACGATAGATTGTGATAGATTACATATTAATTCTATCATGACGCCAATAGATTTTAGATAGGTCGTGTAATTTTGTTATTTGTAAATATTTTGTTTCATTTTTCTGTATTTGAAAAAAACTATTATATTTATTCCTTTTTAAATTGACTATCTCTTCCTTTATAATTAAAAAAAATACACAAGTGATTCATTTTATAATCTAAAAATGAGAAGAAAAAGAAATTCACTTTTTAAAAACAATGCTAATTGACCTTTTGTCTGTCATAACCATGTAAAGTTGTGAATTTGTCGTTCCTTCTTTAAAATGGAATGCTAAAGAGTGAGAGTGCAGTAACAATATCAAGAGATATGAGAGAGAAAATGGAGCAAGAAAGTGAGATTGTGAGAGAAAGGGATAGAGAAGACTGGTATGTGAGAAAATAAAGTTCTAAGAAAGCGAGAAAAACTCATGTCTGCGTGCATAAAGGTTTTTTTTTTTGTAACTTCACCCAAATTTAACGTCAACAAATAGTACCAAAGAAAAAAAAAAACTCATTTTAAAAAAGTGGAGCAAAGATCGACCCATTTATAGTCCTTTTTCTTATATATAAAAAAACATAAATATATTTGTTAAAAATGTAAAACGTAGTGTCAAAATTAGTTTTTTTTTCCTAGTTTGGGTCAACCTTTACTTTGCTTAAACTCTGTGAAAGTGATTATCAAATACCGCTAAACTCATACTCTCTAAAACATTTATTAAACCCATAGCCAATTAACCACGATGATTTCATTGTTAATTTCCTTTTTATTAAATATAGGAAATTGTGATATATATATATATATATATAACTCTTTTCAAATATAGAAAAGGGAACCATAATATTTACAAATATAGTAAAATTCTATGATAGATTACTATCTATGTCACGATAAACACAGATAGTAGTCTATTGCAGTCTATAGCAAATAGACGGTGTATTTTGCTATTAGTTGTAAATATTTTCAGCAATTTTGCCATTTAAGATAGTTTCTCATATATATATTGCTATATTGGGTGAGAATAATGATAAAATAACACGTTAATTCATGTTTTTTTAAAAATAAAAATAAACAATTGGAATCAATAAAATTGATTTTGTTGTTTCCATAACTTTTAGACAGATTTTGAAACATTTTTAGAAGTCGAGAAGTAATGAGTTGAAATAGTTACTTACTACGTATGTTTATAACTCGATGAAATATGAAACTAAAGTAATATTAGCAAACACTATCTAAACTTTTAATTTTATTTTTATATATAATAGATGAATTAATTTTATAAATTTTAAATATATATATGATTTTGTCAGCCACAAAGTTCAAATGCTATGGATTTAACTCCAAATACTCATTAGACGTATTGAAAATGTAGACATTAAACATTAAACTTTTGTAAATGAAAAGTATGTATTCTTATTAGATGACCCAAAGTTTAATTATAAAATAAGTTGACATAAACACGTAATTTAATAGATACAATATTATATTTCTTCCTTTATATATATATGTATATATACACACATTTTTCATTTTATCAATGTTAAACTACCAATTAAATTATCGTCTTCAGATACTAAATTGGTTTTCAAGTCGCAAGTTTTGTAATCATGTTGTCAATTTATCAACATTAATTTTTGAAATAATTTATGTGGTACGTTGAATTATTGACTATACATATTAATTGAAGTCTACAACATGAGTTTATAGTAAGTTTCACTTATATATGATTGAAAAGAAGAAAAAAAACTTATATGTTTGACTTTAAAAAATTACATTTCTACTCTTCTAACTTTAAGATCTAGTTTTAGATTATTGTTCAAATTAATTGTTGGTAACTGCAATTATAGAAAGATCAGTTGTAAAGCAATATTAGGTGCTTTTGTACCAAAAAAGAAAATATTGAAACTAGTTGTGACTACAAAGAGCTCAAGTGACATTAACATGTGTTGAAGACCCAAAGGTTTGTGGTTTAAAAATCCACCCCAATTTATTCTTAAAAAGAAAGAAAGAAAAAAAAAAAAAAAGGTCGTGGAATAATTGTATAACACTTAAAGTAGCTGAGTTTGGTTTAACTAGACAAATAATTAAAAAAAGTCAACCAATGATCTTGAAGATAAATTATCTCAATAATTATATGAAAAAATAGACGTAGACAAAAAATTGAACTAAGATCACATTTACTCCAATTGAAACATAATTCATCAATGGTAAAAAAAAAAAGTAAGCCTTAATTGATTACGTTTGCTGTTGTTTATACTAATTTCACAATTGTAATGAATTGTGGGGCTCACCTCCAAATATGTAATCATATCACACGATCTAATTGAATAATTAAGGGTGTTCAATATGATTGTTGTTGAAAATTATACAAGACCCATTATCTTTACCGTTATTGCTATCATTATTGTTACAAACATTGTTATATGGAAAATATGAATATGCCACATTGTTATATTTACCTTTAGCGTTACTGTTAAGGTCAAACAATAATAATAATAGCGATAATGGTAAAAATAAAATGTGACATATTCATATAATTATATTTATAATTTAGATTTATTACAATTTATTTATTAATTAAATCCCATTCCAATCCCACAAATTTTCAATTAGACGTGGCCTAAAATTAAAATGCTAGAATAAGATGTATATATATATTTTGTTTTTTCCTACCACGAAAAAAACAAACAAAAGAAGCGCGCCAGGTCAGGAGCCACAGGCACTAGCGCGCCGTGGTAATTGGCGATTATGGCAGTGCCAACGGCCCTTTTCCCATTTTACCCCTTTTCACTGTTCACAACCATCTTAGCCGATTCCTTCATTCTTCCGCTTCACTTTCCCGAGAATCAAACAATCCCACCTCCATCGACGTCGCCATTTTCTTTCTTACGCAACTTATATATTCATCCAATTCAATTTCTCGTTCATTGTTCATGCTACCCAATTCATCAAGCCAATTTTCTCGACCAATTCCACTCGGATTCAACATTATGCGACTGGGTTTTTGCTGGATTTAAGCTATGGAAGACAAAGAAACTGAAATTCTGTCACGATTGGCTGCAAATCATCTATATCTTGCTCAGTTTGAGCCTCTCCGCGCCATAATCGTTGCGCTTAGAGTTAGGAATCCAGAACTCGCTCTTTCTATACTGCAGACAATCGTTTCTCGATCTGGGCGATTCGACAATGTCACTTGGTCGCCCTCTTGTTCGTCACCGTCTTTGTTAACGTACTTAACGACCCTTGAGTTGATTCAATTTGATAACGCTTCGTCAATATGGGGCTTCGACCACGAAACGTTGCGGCTACGAGCGGAATTTTTGTTATTAGTCCAGAATTTGATCGACCGTTTAGAGGGAAGTACGAAGAGGAAGCTCGAATTGGAGTCCGTAAACAAAGAAGGAGAAGAAGAAGAAGAAGAAGAAGTTTCAACCGCAATCGAGATTGTCAAGGAACGGGGTGATTTGTTAGGTGTTGAAGAGGGAGAGCCGAAGGATGTACCGGTGGAAATCGGTGTTTGTGTGCAGGTTCTGGATAAGGTTTTGGAATTGGGAGTGAAGAGGTTGAAGGTAGAAGGCGCCAATGCTGAAGCTGACGATAAGCAAAATGAAGCCAGGCCCACGACGGTGGGTTCGGTTGATGAAGAAGAATTAACGTGTCTGAGTAGAGTAATTGGAGATCACGCAGATGCTTTCGATGCATTGTGTTCGAATATACAGAGACAGGTTGGGAGTTCCGAGTGTTATGGCCCGAGTTTGGCAATAACAGTGCGGAGTAACAACGATGGAATACCGGCGTTGAACGAGGAGGAAGACGTCAAGTGTTTTGCTTCAATACAAAGGTGCGTTCAGAAAACACATTTGAACCATTTGAAAGAGTGCTTGAAGAACGAGGATGTAAATGGTGCAGTTTCTCGCATTCGTTTTCTGCATGTTGAGCGCGGGGTGGACGAAGATGAGTACCGGTATGTTGAATTAAGACTGATTCTTAACTTAGTTACTAAAGTGAAAGAGATGAACAGAAACCGTATTGGCATGTTTCTAGTATTTCATTTTGCACTTGAAGTTTTCGTTATCCCATTTTGTTTTTCCCTCACTGTCGATAGTTTTCTCATGCTTCTTTTGTTGCTTGTGGGTATTTATCCGCACGTTTATTCAACTTGTATATAGCAAGGTTTTCCAAGAGCTCCTGAAGATTATTTTGGCGCAAAAGAAGGCATGTGATGGTGAATATGATGTTATGCGAAGAAGATTGCTTTCAGTTTATGAAGAAGCACTTTCATCAAATTCCAGACACATCGTAGAAATGATACAAGTAATTTGTGCGCGCACTCACTTGCATATGAGCCCTTTATCTTTCCCAACCAGGAAAGCTCTAAATGGTACAACAATATTTTTAGCAAGGCACTGTATTTAAGGTGACAGGTAGAATAAATGTTTTTTTGTCACAGATTATTCAAGATGAGGTGCTAGCTGAAGAGATTGAGATACATAGAGGGCTTGATAGTCATCAAATTCCACTCCCAATACAACGGTTTCTAAGTTATATCATGGAATTAAAACCTGAAATTAACTTGGACGAGAAGACAGCATACCTGACAAAGGCAATCTTTTCTTGCACGAGAGACTTGTACCATTATGCTCGTGTTTCTGGATCACATGTGCTGGAATGTATAATGGATGCTGCTCTGTCTGCAGTGAAGAGGACGGAACTTGAAGAAGCTAACAATGTTTGTGCCTTGATTTTGCTTCTAATGGAATTAAAAAGCGCAGAACTCATTGTCTTTCTTTTGTTTATTGTCTCTGGATCTCACTTGGTTTAGGAAACTTTTATTTCTTAGGTTCTCCTATTGTTTCCTCGCCTTCGGCCTTTGATAGCTGCAATGGGTTGGGATTTATTGCCGGGTCAATTAAAAGAACGGAGGGAGTTGATGCAACTACTGTGGATTAGCAAGTCACCTGAATTACTGCAAGATGCATCTTCTGAGGTTAAATGTCAGTTAGAAGATGTGAGTTTTTCCATGAAAATGCTTTGATAATGCTTTCTTGGCTGTGTATGATGATAAAAGATGTCAATGAGATGACATATGATGACCTATTTCTTGCAGATATCTTGTGTGGAACATCTTTGTGACACTTTATGTTACCATCTTGATCTTGCTGCATTTGTTGCATGTGTCAACTCTGGTCGATCATGGAGTTCAAATTTCTCATTATTGCAATCTGGAAAAGGGCAGATGGTTTCTAGCAGAGTAGATACTAATTCAGACCTTTTTGTTGAGAACTTTGTATTAGAAAGGCTATCTGTTCAGAGTCCTCTTCGGGTGCGTGTTTCTCCCATGACTTTTGAGAAATCAAGTCAGAAGTTTACAATTGTGTTCGTACTAAAAATCAACTTTATTTCATTTGATTGCATAAGTATGGGCATGCTCTTCTGATGTTGATGTTTCTGTGATTTGCAATATTTGGCTTTTGATAATTTAGACTTGTCTTCAGCTTATGGTGTTTTCTTTTTGAATTTCTTAAAGCTTAACCAAACATTTAATGATATTAAATTTTCTTTTTATATATTTTATTTTGGATCATGACGACACGTTAAATAAATCTTTTATGCAGGTGTTGTTTGATGTTGTTCCAGGCATCAGATTTGAGGATGCGCTCGAGCTGATTAAAATGCAGCCAATTTCTTCTAGTGTTGCTGCAGAAAGGAGGTAGGGTACTGGGTTTACTTTATGGTTCCAAGGTGTAAACTTAAGTTTTTAAGTTTTAACATACATATTTCTTAAAAAAGGAGCTATATTCTTGTAATTGTTGTCATATAAGGAATGTGTTTGATGTTATAGTGTTCTGGATTTGAGAAAATTAAGTTATATTCTTGTGATTTGTCATCTGGAGAATATTTGATTTGACACCAAGGGTATACAGTTGTTTTGATCACCATAGCTCCAATGTCAAGTACATGTCACTAGTTTTTTAATCCACACTAGAGGACTCCATTAGAAAAAAAAATATTCTCTGAAAAGGACTGAAATCGCAACAAGACCAGATATGATCTTTTCTTTTTGGTCAATCACAATGTTTTCTCCTAATGTTCTTTGCATTTCCAACTGCTTTTTGTTTTTTGTTTTTGGATAGGATCCAAGATATTGAACTTATGCACATGCGTTATGCCCTAGAATCAGCTGTTCTTGCACTAGGATCAATGGAAAAGGGTGTGACGGCTGAAAGAGATCATCATCAAGTTGCATTCTGCCATTTGAATGATCTTTCCAGGCATTTGGAGTCAATAGATAATATTGCACGAAAGGTTGTTTCCTTGTGGTTTGCCTTTTGGAACACTCACTGCATGTTAGCTAATTGTATTGGTAGTCTACAGTTGCTATTGTTCCAGTTTGCAGTAATTCCCTCAGATGCAGAAATTTATCTCAGTTGATTCTTTTCGAACTGCACAGAGTTAGTTAACTCACGATAGATTCCTCTAAATTCAATGCTTGCGGGTTGTAGTGGCCATAGAAATTAAATGATTGTGCTTATGTCTCTCTCTCTTCCCCTCTTCTGTTTCTTTTAATAAAATGTTCAAATAAATGCTTTATTCTTTTTTTTTTTCCCTAGATACTCATGGTGAGCGTCATTGTCTCACTTTTGCACATGAATGATCTGTCCCTCAATATGACACATTGCAATTCACCTGGGAGCTCTTCCTCATCATCCTATTCCTATCCGTCAGAACAACCTGATTTGACAGCATTTGAAGGGAGAAATAAAATGGTTATATCTTTCATAACAGTGCTATTTGATATATTGCGTCGTAGTCTTCCTTCAGATGTGATCCAAGATGATGATCTATCTAGCTATGGTGCTGGTATGGGGGGAAGAAAGGCTTTGGAATGGAGAGTCTCCATTGCTACACGTTTCATAGAAGAGTGGGAATGGCGATTGTCAATCTTGCAGCATCTGCTGCCGTTGTCTGAACGCCAGTGGAGATGGAAAGAAGCATTGACTATTCTGCGTGCAGCTCCTTCCAAACTGCTTAACCTGTAAATTTTGTAACTCTTATTTCACGAATTTCCTAAGATCAACATTCTTGTTTATGATATGCTTGTCTTGCTGTGGTTCCTTTTGAGTAACTTTCTTGCACTTGCTTGGTTCATGTTGTATCTTTCTTCTTTTTGTAATTATCCCATTGTCTTATTTTCATTTAGTTCTTAAGGTGAAAACTGGAAAGTTGCTTGACCAATGACCCCACATTTACTTGTTTGTCTGCTATATTCTGTCAGTAACATTGGAATGTCTCTATCGATAATAAGAATCCATATTTAGTAGTTACTGATCTTGTGAGTTTTGTAACAGTCTTTTGTTTGGGTTATTGATATTTCAGTAGTGTTGACCACTGTCTGATTGGTAGGATTAATATTTGAGTATAAAAGTAAAGTTGTCTGACTATTCTTGACTCGCTCTCTCTTTTCTTATATGTGTGTGTGTGTGTATATATTTATATATCCGTTGTGTTGACAGTTGTGTTGACCACTGTCTGATTAGCAGGATTGATATTTGAGCATAAAAGTAAAGTTGTCTGGCTATTCTTGACTTGCTCTCTCTTTTCTTTTATGTATACATGTATACATATATTCTTCTTTAGGCTACCAGACAACTTGCATATTTAAAATATTCAGAATAAGCCCCTCCCTCTCCCTGACTTCTGAATGTTTTTTGAACTGTGATTTGACATGAATTGTCGGAAGGATTTCTTTCTATTTTTACTGCATCTTTTACCAGCTGCCTCCCATTGTATGGTTTATAATTAATTGTTTTTTGCAACATGTGTGGAATTATATTTTCTAGGCGAATTTATGCTTTCTCAGATGCTTGGAGTATCATTTAATTGGTATTCTTGAACTTCTTCTGGGCTAGGGGTTGGATTTGGGTAACAGAACTTGGAATAATAGATTGACTTCCTTTAAACTTGCTGTTGGCTTGGGCGAGAATTCGGGTAAAGCTCCTTCCACAAAGTTGCTAATGAGGCTATGAGCATTGTCAAAAGCTGCACAGATGGGGCTATGAGCATCATCAAGAATTTGGGAATAATGGACTGGCATCCATATTCATTGATGCTAATGGGGCTACGAGTAAAGTCAGAAGCATTTGCTCTGGAATTTTGGTTTAAGTGTTGGGTGATTGGACCTCTAGTTGTACTGCAATTTTTAGCTAGAAAATGGAAAGGTTTCATTTTCCCCATCTTGTCTCCCCCCTAGATGAATGGATTGGAGATGCCTCCTCCTTTTGAAAGTCGTATTTTGGGAGCTAAGGAAACTCGCAGGATATTAAATCCTAAGTAGGTGGCTACCATGGATCAATTTTATTCCCTCTAAGTCCTTCATAATCATGGCCTTATCGGCCACTAGGCCAACCTAGGATGGTTTGTAGCTCTCTTTTAAATACAATTCCTTGTCTCTCTTTTAATAAACAAATGTGGTTGCGAGGATTTGAAAGTTTGACCTTGGAAGGAGTGGATTCCTTAATTTCTGAGTTAGGCTCATGTTGGAGTCTGTTATTAGAAAAATTAAACCACTAAAGATTGGGTCAAACGTCAAAGTGACTTGAACCTTTTATTTTCTGTTGGTGGAGAGGCTTCTATATCAATTCATCATTTTGGAGTATTTTGACATGAGAGAAACAAGAAAAGTTTCGAAGTGGTTTTCAAAAAAAAGAAAAAAAAAGAAAAGAAAAAAGAGAAGTTTCGAAGTTAGATGTGGTTAGTGGTAGGAGGTTTATAATGTTACGCATTTAATGTTTCTACTTGGTTTATATTCCATTTTCCTTGCTCACCCACATTTGGGGTGCCTAGTAATTAAGGATCTCTGACAGATGTGGACTCCTTGTATTTGCAGATGTATGCAGAAAGCAAAATATGATTTAGGAGAGGAGGCAGTTCATAGATTTTCATTATCAGCAGAAGATAAAGCCACACTTGAACTAGCTGAGTGGGTTGATAATGCCATCAGAAGAGTATCCGTATGAACCACCTAGTCAATGCATAATGTCTGGTTTTACTGGTTTTACATTCTGAACTACGGCATGTGCTTTAGCTAGAAAAGAACTAACAAAGTCTATGCTGCAATCTGCAAATGTGACTGGATTTTGTTTGTTTATTATATGTTCTGCATGCTTTCATGTATTTTCCTTTTATTAGGCCAGTGCTATTCATAGTGCATGAGTGTGGTGTTTATTTTCTGTTGCCTATGTTATATGTTTCATTGAATATATTTTGATGGTGTATCTAAATATTTTATGCTACATTGTTTCATGCTTAACGTTTGTAGTATTTCTATTTTATCATTTGAGTGGTCCTTATTTTTACATCTCTTGCATTCTCAGAGTCTGGATTGTTAGTGTACTTTTAGGAAGAAAATGCGTGGCCTGGTATATAATAACTTTGCTTTTTTCAGCAACTACCCTTAGCTTTTTAATAGTTATTCAAAAACATTTAATCCTTCAATAATATTTCTTTTTCGTGAACTTTTCTTTTAAATTTTTTCTTTTTTAATACTTGTTTTGCTAATGAATGAGTACATTTCTAATGAAGTTGTCAATGAGAAACTTATCATTTAAGAGACATTTGAAGAAGCAATTCTTTAGCTGCTTTTAAATAAATTAAAACTGGCCACAAAGAAATTTAACACGCACCTGAAGTGAGACTATTATTGAACCATTTTCTGGAGAGGTCCAAAAGCAGCTATAAACATTCCATCTTTTGTTTTATTGACATTTATGGGACTTAGTTTGGTACTATCCTTGTTTTGATTGTGCTGTCTCAAAATATTCTACATTTTTTCCCCAGGTGGAAGATGTCATGTCCCGTGCTGCTGATGGGATTTCTGCAGTTCAGGAAATTGATTTTTCCTCATTATGTTCCCAATTAGGTCCCTTGCCTGTAGTATGTGCTTCTTTCCCCCTCTCCCTTTTTACACCAAGGCTTGTGGTTTAATTGAGAAGAAAAGATCTGAGGTTCAAAGTTATTATCAATGTCATCCCAATGTAATAATAAACTCACATGCAAAAAATTGGCGTTCTATAATCTAGTAAGCTCATTGATATTTGTTTTTCTTGCCAGATTCTTCTATGTATTGATATTGCAGCAACTTCTGTACGAAGTAAGAAGATATCCTTGCAGCTTCTTGATCAGGCATTGCTCTTACTTGTTTTAAACACACTATTTCTTATTTTTCTGGTCTTACAAGTTTGAATTTTTTTGAAGGTTACCATAAATCTATGAGTTCTGCAAGTTGAATGGAATAGCTTGAAAAATGGAAAAGGAATTGCTATAAGTTGCTAGTACGATCGTTAGTGTCACTTTGTAAAACTTTGTTTGGCTAGCGTTTGTCATTATTTCTTTTAGTTGATAGTTCTACTTGAGTTGGAAGTATCAATTTGATGTGAGCAATCACATAGTACTGAACGATGCTTTTATATTGTGAGTTTGATACGAAGACAGTGCAATATGGAGACAGTTGCTTTTTCCTTTTCGGTCTCATTGTATTCTGGAACATTAGTCTCTTTTCATTATATCAATGAAAAGCGTTGTTTCTTAGAACTGAAAGATGCTTTTATATTGTGAGTTTGATACGAAGACATTGCAATATGGAGACAGTTGCTTTTTCCTTTTCGGTCTCATTGTATTCTGGAACATTAGTCTCTTTTCATTATATCAATGAAAAGCGTTGTTTCTTAAAAAAAAAGGAAGCCCCTCCAGGTGGGGGATTTGGTAGGGGTGGGGGTCATTACAAGGAGTTTTGGAAGATTGGTTTGTGGAAAGATAATTTTTTTAATGCACGAAACATTTACACTTCTTCTTCTGTTGGATCCATAGACAGATCATTGGTTTTTTTTTTTTTTGTTTTGAGGGATGACTCCCTTTAGAAAATTTACTTGACTGTTTGGGTTCTTGTGCCCCCCCACGACACACTGGAAAAACAAAACTTCTATTAATTAAGAACTATAGAAGGAAAAAAAAAAGAAAAAAAACAATAGATGAAAGTAGCTGACAACAGAAACAAGCTAAGATGCCAATTAAAAACTCAAGTCCATTTATGGAGGTAGAGATCAATTATCAGCAAGCAGAGGAATATCTCAGAATATAAAAAGAGGAAGAAGAAACTGCGGAAGGGAGCTGTTAGGTGTATAAGTTCATAGCCTTCAAAACCTCTTTGTAATCTGTAAATAAACCGTAGAGAAGAGAATCCTTCACCAAGAAAATACTTCCACGAAATAATATTTGGTTTTCATCTTCTATATGTCCTGGTGAAGTCATCTTCTCACTTTAGATTGGAGGCCTTCTATTTGATTCCTCCTCTTTTTGCTTATAGATTCTTCGTCCTTAAGGCCTGCCTTTGGGCTGTTGTCTCTCTCTCTCTCTTCTTCTTCAAAAAAAGAAAAAAAAAAGGAAAAAGAAATTACAAAGAATGGGGGGAAGGATACTTCCAGCCAAAAGGCACTCCCAATAAATTCTGTCAACTGCTGCAGAGCGCAGAAAGTTTGGTTAAAAAGCCGCTGGTGTAAATCCTCCTTCCCTTTTTTTCTTTTATGAGAAACAAATGTCTGAAAGGGATTTCTTCATTATCTTAAGCTGTTGAACAGAAAATGAATATGTACCAAGAGGTTTTCTTGCTTTGTTCATTTCCCTCTTCAATTTCTCTTGTAGTTGTAAGGTTTTCGCTCCCTTCCAGTTAAATGATCTACTTTTGTTTTGTATCTTTTGTAGGCCCAAATTATGCTATCTGAGATATATCCAGGAGCACCTCCAAAGTCTGGGTCCAATTATTGGGATCAGATCCTCGAAGTGGGAATCATCTCTGTTTCAAGGCGCATTCTCAAGCGTTTACATGAGTTTTTGGAACAGGTGATTGCTTATTTATGATGTAATTTATTTTATTTGTCAAGTTTGTTACTTTCTGTTCCATGAATTTGACTTGGCGATGCACTTTCTTTTTAGACAAGAGTAAAAACTTTTTAAGATATGAAAGAGACTAGTGCTCAAAGATAAAAAACTCCAATTGAAGTGAAATAAATGGAATGGATGCTAAAGAGACATAACTTTTGACTTTGTTAGATCGTTTTGGCTTGTCTTGTCTTAAAACTTCTACTTGATGTTCTCTTTCTAAATATTTTGCTGTTTACTCTATTCAAGACTTTTGTCTTATACAGAATGTATTCATCTTTCCTTTGTAAATTTTCATTTTATTATTTTTACTGCTTTCATTCACACTCTCCAGGAGTTTGTATCATTTGGGCGTTATTCTCTTTTCATTTTATCTTCTTCTTTCTTGTTAAAAAAATGATACAATATTCACAATTATCAAACAAACAACATCTGCCATAACAAAATTAAAGTCATGGTATATCGGTGGTAGAAATGACTGATATCCCAAAAGTATATTGGTTGATTGATATACAAAATGTAGAGTATATCAGATATACATGTTGATAGATAAATGAGGGTGAAATTGAAATAATAAAAAATACGGAAATCATATATTTATTTTTTGCTATATTTGCAAAGAATAACCATAGCTAGATTTACAGATATCCGTATGTTTTTTTTGCTACCCATTGCCATTTTCCTGGTACAATTGCACAAGTAGACTTAGACACTCTCCTTTGTGATATCTTCTAGGAAAATTCTCCATGCCTTCAGTCTATTATGTCCGGTGAGGTTATTATTTCTTCAGCAGAGGACTCCCAACGTCAAGGGCAAAGGGAACGTGCTCTTGGTATGCTACATCAAATGATTGAAGATGCGCACCAAGGAAAGCGACAATTTCTGAGTGGTATGTATTTCTTCATTGATTAAATTGTTAATTTTCTTCTTTTTACCTGACTATACCCATGATCTCATTCTCTATTCCCGTCTTATGAAACCTAAGGTAAGCTTCATAATTTGGCAAGAGCTGTTACCGATGAACTGGAGCACCATTTTCTCAAAAGTGGGGAAAACCAGTCTGCAAATCGAAAGGTTCTTTCTAATTTAAACAAGGATGGGGTTCTTGGTCTTGGGCTTAGAGCTGTAAATCAGACACAGTTGAGTTCTATAGCTGGAGATAGCAGCATGCAAGCAGTTGGTTATGATGTGAAAGAAGCTGGGAAGATGCTATTTGGCCCATTAAGTACCAAGCCCTCAACATATCTATCACAATTTATTCTCCATATTGCTGCAGTAGGTGACATTGTGGATGGAACTGATACAACTCATGATTTCAACTATTTCTCACTTGTGTATGAGTGGCCTAAAGATGTAAGACTCCTTTTTCTTCTTTCCTGTTGCATGCTGATTTTGCACAATCTTTTCATCATTATAGTTGTCAGAATCACTTAGGAGACATAATTGTCTAGTTTTTTGTTCAAGACTAGATATAGCAGGATTAGTGGATCAGATGCTGCATTAGTTTCTTTATTATGAAATAAAGTACCTTTTCCTATTAGAAACCTTGGAGCAAACTTGCTGATTTGCTGAAAGTTGCATAGGATCCTAGAGTTCAACATTCTTCTTAATTGTCAATTTTACTAGCACTAAAGCTATGGCATTGAGGAAAACATACATTGTATTCAGAAGGAGGTTTAGGAAAGGCATGTTATGTGCTTAATGATTCAGAATTTTTGCACAGATGAACGATCTTGGATGAAAATTGTCTTGTTCTCGCTTTGTACAATGCAGCTTATAACTCGACTTGTTTTCGATCGAGGAAGCACTGATGCAGCTGGTAAAGTTGCTGAAATAATGAATGCAGATTTCGTTCATGAAGTGATTTCAGCATGTGTGCCTCCTGTCTATCCCCCACGATCTGGTTGTGGATGGGCATGCATTCCAGTTGTTCCATCTTGTTCAAAAGGTAGTTCTGAGAATAGACTACTCTCACCTTCAACAAAGGAGGCAAAGTTAAGATGTGCTAGAAGTTCTCTGGCAATGACTGGAGTTCCCCTTTATCCTTTACAGTTGGATATTGTAAAACATTTGGTTAAAATATCTCCAGTAAGGGCTATCCTGGCATGCGTTTTTGGGAGTAGTATATTATACAGTGGTAGCAACCCTATTTCAAGCTCATCAAATGATGGCTCACAGCAGGTGCCTGATGCTGACAGGCTCTTTTTTGAGTTTGCTCTTGATCAGTCTGAGAGGTTATTTCTTTTATCATTTATTTCACGATTTTACTCTATTTTTTCCCCATTTGTGTTTATTATTTTTTGAACTTTAAAGTAGGTTTCCAACTTTAAACCGGTGGATACAATTGCAAACCAATCTTCATCGAGTTTCAGAGTTTGCTATTACAGCGAAACAGGATGTTGATGATATTGGTTTTAAACCTGACACGAGGGCTTCCATGAAGAGACTTCTTGAGCATGACAGTGATACTGAGTCTGAGTTTGACGAAATCGTTAGTAGCAGTAAAACTTCAGTGTCTTTACCAGGTATAAATGTTCAGGATGGTGCATTTCAAGATGGTTGGTGCCATTCCTCAAAATCCGATATTCATGACCTTGATACAACAACTTTCCTTTCGTTTGATTGGGAGAACGAAGAACCCTATCAGAAAGCCGTTGAGCGGTATTGTAAATCATTCTCCTTGTACTAATCTTGAATGTCCTTTTGTTGGCAATTTATGTGTTCAACATGTTAATTGGTGTTTGTATTATTTTGTCTTTGGTAGAAGTCTTAGTTCTTAACTAAGAAGCATTAACACAGGACATGGACACAGATACGACAAGGCACGACGATATGCCAATTAAAGAAAAAAAATAGGAGTTTGACATGGACACGTTGGGGAGACATTTTTTTTTTCGATTTTTTTAATACATACATACATATATATATATATATATATATTTAGGAAATATGTAAATTTAACATTAAATAGTAAATACTAAATGTACTCCACTATAAAATCATAAAATGTCAAGTTATTAACAATTGTAGGGCCTTTTACTTCAGTTTTTTATCATTGGTTAAAAAAGGGGTTATTTATTTATTTGTATTTATATTTTTATAAATTTTTGTTAAATATATAATTGATTTGGGCTTTAAGTTTGGGTCAAACATAAAAGGCTGGACCATTTTTTCTTTAAAAGAATTTACCATTCGTGTCCCTATGTGTCTGATAATAAAAGTAGGACACGAAATTTGCATGTCGAACACATGCCTGGAGTGTGTCTGAATGTATCCATGTGTGACACAGACACTCCCCCTAAACTGAAGTGTCTTTGTTTCATAGTATATGTGTCTGTTTAGTATACTTATAAAGTATTTGATGTATGTCTTACAAATATCGGATCTACTTTGACTTTGTATAGTAAGTGTTGACGACATCTATTGCACTAATAAGTATCCGATACATGTAGTGTCAATGCTTCTTAGACTATAAGTGAGCTTGGCACCAACAAATCATTGGGCAACAGGATTTACAACAAGGTTGTCCAGAAAACCGTGGATCATTTTAAAAGATGATATTCTAAGAGTGTTTCAAGATTTTTTTTCCCTTTCCTTCCAGAATGTGACCATTAACGCAAGCATGAATGAGACATACATTTGCTTAATCCTTAGAGAGTTGATGCCAAGAGCGAGAGATTATCAACCCATCAGCTTGATTCTTTGGCTGTGCAAAATAGTTGCCAGGGGTTTTATCAGAGAGGTTGAAAAGGGTGCTACCAAAACTATTACAGAGAATCAATTGGCTTTTATCAAGAACAGATAGATCATCGACGCCACTTGAGGCACATGTGGGGCAGTATTCTGCAGATGCATTATCATTTGATCAATGCCAAGCTCATTGCTTATCTTACCAGAAATAAAAGGGAAAAAGGATAGAAATCCAATATCTCTGTTCCTAATAAAAGACACAGATAGTGCCAACCTAGGCGTAGTTCAACAATGGGTTGTTTGGCCCCCCAACTTCAAGTAGGTGGTGTGGGTTAATATTTGGGGCTCCAATTATAATAGTTGGTGTTTTCAACTATTATAACCCACACTATTTCAAATCCTTCTATATTATAGTGTTTACTATTTTCTACCCATTTTCTTTCATCCTTATTAACTAAGACAAATAGTTTGCACCTAAACACAAACTATAACCCATAGACTATAGTAACCACTAACTATAATAACCAACTTAGCACCCCAATCCCCCTCTTTAATTCTGCTTCATCTAAGAGGTCGTGGGTCGGAATCCTTCTATCCCACATGTGATGTAATATTCTTAAACAAATAAAAAAATTACACATAACATGATGTACGTTTGGTTTGATATTTAGTTTGTAAATTTACTTCTAAAAATTTCACTGTTCAACTCTACTGAATTATGAAATCAGTAGTTGTATGGTTGGTAGGACGCCTCCTAATGTTGTTATTACCATCATTTAATTTCTTACAAAATGACTTTTCATTTATCACAATCAGAGTTTGGATTTTTATATAATTCTTCTAACAAAGTGGTGATTTTCTTATTTTTACTTTTTTTTTAGAACAGATTAATTGATGATGGCCAGTTAATGGATGCTCTTGCTATTTCTGATCGATTTCTACGTAATGGAGCATCTGATCAGTTGCTTAAACTACTGATTGAACGTGAGGAAGAGAGTGATTCAATTTTTAGACAATCTCAACATCATGGAAACCCTGGTGTCTGGAGTAATAGCTGGCAGTATTGTCTACGGTTGAAGGATAAACAATTAGCGGCTAGACTTGCCCTTAAGTATGTGATGTCATAGAAAATTTTCTCCCTTATTTGTCATAAACTCTAGCTGATCTCTAGAATTAAGGTGTTTATGCTTATTGATTTCTGATGCTTTAACTTGCATGCTTGTTACATTTCCTCAAGTTAAGTAAATACGAGAATTGTTTCATTGAATCATCATTCTTGATTAATCTTTTTTTGTTATAGTTGCCCAATGAGACTTGAACTTCCGACTGCTTTCTGGGTATTAGAAATTTCAAGCTATTAGTTTAAATAAATATGCTCATGATAGTGCCTCATGTTATTCAGCCCTCCTTTTATACACGCTGAAAACTTTTGGGATTGGAAATGATTAATGTTTAATTCCGAAATTTCATTCCAGGTATATGCATAGGTGGGAGCTGGATGCTGCTTTGAATGTTCTTACTATGTGCAGCTGCCACCTGCCTCAATCTGATTCTCTTAGAAATCAAGTGCGACTCTTAAATTTAGTCTGTTTTGACCTTTGTTTTTTTCTAAACGGAAACAAGCCTCTCCATTGATGTAACTGTTTTGGCCTTTGTTGCTTGTTATTTGTGGATTACTCTCTCTGATAGCCAAAACTGATTCCTTTTTGGATCAATCAAATGGGCATGCAGGTCATGAAAATCAGACAAGCTTTGCAGAAGTATGGCCATATATTAAGTGCTGACGATCACTTTAGCAGCTGGCAAGAGGTCATAAATATCTGTTTCAAGAAATTTACATTTTGAGTGGGAAAAGATTCTAAAGTCATTTTTCTGCTAGGATTTTGTATCAAGTCATAATCTTTTCATCACCGTTGTGCTGTTCTCTTGGACATCAGGTTGAAGTAGAGTGTAAGGAGGATCCCGAGGGCTTGGCTCTTAGATTAGCTGGGAAAGGAGCTGTTTTTGCTGCTTTAGAGGTAGCTGAAAGTGCTGGACTATCTATAGATTTACGCCGAGAACTAAAGGGAAGGCAACTTGTGAAGCTTCTGACTGCTGACCCACTCAATGGTGGAGGTCCAGCAGAAGCTTCACGCTTTCTTTCTTCACTACGTGACTCAGATGATGCATTGCCTGTGGCTATGGGTGCAATGCAATTACTTCCCAATCTTCGGTCGAAGCAGCTTCTGGTAATAATTGTATCCTGGTCTAACATTTAAGGATTGGCTAGACCTATTTGTCCAAATTTATTTTTCATTTTTGTCCCTTAAATATAATTTCCTTCCCATTTTCTCCAAAGGTTCACTTTTTCCTGAAGCGTAGAGAAGGAAATCTGTCCGAAGTTGAGGTATCTAGACTTAACTCCTGGGCCTTAGGTCTCCGCGTGCTGGCTGCTTTGCCACTGCCATGGCAGCAAAGATGTTCATCGTTACACGAGCATCCTCATTTGATACTGGAGGTTTTGCTGATGAGAAAGCAACTGCAATCTGCTTCTTTGGTATTACAACTCTTGACTTTTAGTACTCTTGATTCTTTGCTAACATCCCAGTGGCGGTAAATTGTATGCATTGTATGCATCTGATGGAATACTGAGTTGATGTCATCTAGCATTCAAAGATATCCTCTTTAAGGTTCTCTGAGATAAAATCTGATGATCTATCCATGTGCAGATTATAAAAGAATTTCCTTCCTTGAGAGACAACAATGTCATCATTACTTATGCCACTAAAGCTATTGTTGTCAATATCAACTCTCCACCTAGAGAACATCGTGTATCCATCTCAGGAACAAGACCTAAACCGAAACCAAGACCAGGAGTATCTGCAAGGTCATCCTTCACTACAAGCCTAAGTAATTTTCAGAAAGAGGCGCGTAGAGCATTCTCGTGGGCTCCTCGAAATAATACTGGGGAGAAGACTGCTCCAAAAGAGCTTTACAGAAAAAGGAAGAGCTCTGGACTTGCACCATCTGAAAGAGTTGCTTGGGAGGCAATGACTGGAATTCAAGAGGATCGGGTATCATCATATCCCATGGATGGTCAAGAAAGACTTCCGTCTGTTTCAATTTCCGAGGAGTGGATGCTTACAGGTGATGCAGAAAAAGATGAAGCTGTTCGTGGATCTCATAGATATGAAAGTGCCCCTGACTTTACTCTTTTTAAGGTATGACAGTGAGCTCGATAAGAAAAATTGGGTTCATTATAGAAGATAAAAGTTACTGCTCAAATATCATTCAGTCATTAGCATCTTTATTTTCCATACATGTACAACCTGAAGCTGGATTTTGTGAGGTTTGATTGTATGGGGGGAGTGGTTAAGGAGCACCGTATTTTTCTTCTTTTCTTTTCTTTCTTCTTTTTAAATAGCCTTTTTATGCTTAGCTGGAAAACAAATATTTAATTGAAATTAATAGGTCATGAATAAAGGTTTCTATATTCCTATAAAAAGATCAAAAAGTAATTATAAAATATTAGGAGCATAATTTATCCTGAAAACAGTACTAGATTGCTGAAGGAAATGGCATTTTATGGGAATGAGCAAAAAGAAAAAAAAGGAAAACAAAGTCAAAGTTTAAAGATTTGATATTCTTAGTGGAACTATAGGTGGTGTTAAATCTTGCCATTTGACTCAAAATTAATATTATATCATCTAAAACTCCCCCTCATTTGTGGGCTTGAAATATGAAGAAGACCAACAAGTGGAAATCAATTTTAATTGGGGAGGAAACAACAACGCAAGGTTTGAGCACAGGACCTCCTGAACCAACCTGCTCTGATACCATGTTAAATCGTTGATTGACCCAAAAGCTTAAGCTTACGGGTGTAGGCAAATTTAATATTATATTAATTAATAGGTGGGATATTCAATTTGAGCCCAAACAGCTTCAGCATCTTTAGCTTTATCTGAAAAACAAATGCCTTTACATATTTCTTGTCAAATTAGCCAACGAACTATAGAAACCTAATGATATTCTTAAGACTAAAAATAGGCCAATGGCACAAAATTTCTTAAATAGTTACTGGAACATTGATATTTACATTACATTCTTCAGTGAATTGTAGGGTTATTGGCCTTTTTTCTTGGATATTTTCAGTGCTCTTTTTACTTATCCGGGACAAGTTTGGTGTCAGAAATTGAAACTTCCCTGTGTGCATGCTCTGCTGCACATCTCAGTATATTTTGATTCTTTTATTTGTAGGCGTTGCTTTCTCTCTGTTCTGATGAGTTAACATCCGCCAAAAGTGCCATGGACTTGTGTATCAACCAGATGAATAATGTGTTGAGCTCTCAGCGGTTGCCTGAAAATGCATCAATGGAAATAATTGGTCGTGCATATCATGCTACAGAGACAATTGTACAGGTGTATTTTTTGTCATGTCCTTGCCATGGTCTGATGATAATGTGGCTCTCTAAACATATTTGTTGCTTTTGGTTGAGCTCTACAAAATAATTGCAATTTTGGATCTTTTCTTCCGTAAATCACATTATAACTTAATGGGGGTGTTTAATTAAAAGAATCATTTCTGTGTTCAGGGGCTACTCTATGCTAAATCTTTGTTGAGAAAGCTTGTTGGGGGTACTGAATTATCAAGTAATTCTGAAAAAAGTAGGGATCTTGATGACACGTCTTCAGATGCTGGCAGCTCTAGTTTGGGTAGTCAGTCAACAGATGAGCTTTCTGATGCTCATTCTCAGGCTGACACTTGGCTAGTTCGTGCTCAGTTACTTCAAAGCCTCTTGGGGTCAGGAATTGCTGCATCTCTTGACGATATTGCTGATGTGGAGTCATCTGCTCGTCTCCGCGATAGGTTGATCGTGGATGAGAGATATAGCATGGCTGTATATACATGCAAAAAGTGCAAGGTAATATGAATTTGATCTTGTGTCGTAGCCATTGCCCTCTGCAATGATGTGAAATATAAACTTCTATTTTTGTTTTTCTCAGATTGATGTTTTCCCTGTTTGGAATGCGTGGGGCCACGCTTTGATACGGATGGAGCACTATGTGCAAGCACGTGTGAAATTCAAGTATTTACTTTTATCTTTAAAAAGGACCTACTGTTATGTGAAGTAATCTAAAAACTTCTCTGAGTTATTAATTAATAAATACCATCTGTTTTCATCTGGTTCATAGCAAGTTTTCAAGTAACCTTATTTCTGTATTGTCATCAATGTTTCTCAGGCAAGCTTTCCAGTTGTACAAGGGTGATTCCATGACTTTTGTACAAGAGATTATCAATACTATTGAAGGAGGCCCTCCTGTGGAGGTTGCTACTGTTCGATCAATGTAAGACAATATTTTACTTACAATGTTCTTTTCTTTCTCTTCTTCTTTTTCTGCCGTGGCCCTTTTGCTAGAATTTAAAGAGAAAAAAGGGCTAATATTTCTCTTATACTTTTTTTTGAAACAAGAAAAGAAGATAATAATAGAATATAAATAGGGTGCTGTTCTTCTGCATTAAGGTTGTATGGAACACTGCCGGGAAAATATACACCTTTTTTTTAAAAAAAAAATTAAATTAAATTTTATTTTTAAAAATAATTTGAAATTTAAGTAGAACAATGACTAATAAAAGCCAATATCATTATATAATCTGAATTCACTACCAACAAATTTTTTATTTTTTGAAACTACATTTTGTTTTTTTAAAAAATTATTTGTGATAACTCAATAAAAGGAAATATGGAAAAATGCAACTATATCGGAAATAGTTTCTAAACAACCCGTAATATTTTTCCATTCATCTCATGTATTTGGCTTGTGCAAGTGCAGCCGGCTTTGACCATTGATTCTTGTAGCTGATTAGTGTTGTCAAAAATGTCAGGCTAGTTGATGAGATATCATTACAATGCTCAGGAGAGTATTAATGAAACACAATATAAGATTTTAGATGTACTGCTGTGCATTCTAATGAAATTTGATTTCCTTTGGTAAAAGCTTTCAATGATCAACAAAGAACCTATAAATCTTTCAATTTTTATTTCCCATTTTCCTCTTTCCCTATTACTTTCTGTTTTCTTCAGTTTGGTTGTCAATATAATTTTGGTACATCCATTTTTACGGTCTTCACTTCCACTCCTTCTGATGTGGTAGGATTAGAGTAAATTAGAATATCTTGGTAAAATCCATTATTGATTAGGATTAAAATTAGTTTATTTAATTATTAGGAATAGGATTAGTTTCTTTTATTAATTATGATTAGGATTAGCCTGCTTTCCAATTCTCTATAAATATAGAAAGATTGTCTTCTTGCTTTCATAACTTTTGATTAATAACAAAGACTTTGATTTTATTCTTGGAGATTTCTCTCCTGTTATCATTTATGCTACACCAATTTGGTATCAGAGCATCCGTCTGGGCCAACGTTGACTGCCATCGGTGGAAGACCGGGAAGCCCTTGACGACGCCAATCGTAAGAGGGAGCTTTGTGAGTTGTGCTCGTTGTTGAACAACACACATCTAATTAGGGGGAACACTTTAAATTCTAGAAACAAAAGAAGAAATCGTAGATTTTTCCAAGATTTTGCAAGAATGGACTATTATCGATCAAGGAAGACGTCCAAGAAAAAATACAGTAGTTGGTACAAGCAAGAAAGTCAAATTTACTCCCAAAACCTATGCTGGAATTTTGACTTAAGTGACTTAGAAGAAGAATTCCAACATAATAATTTCACCCATTTTCTTAAAGAACTTATCATTACCCACATCAAAAATTTGATTTTAGTGATTCTAGTGATTCCGATGAATATTCTAATGCAGTTTGGGGCAAAATAACAAGGCGACATTATCAACAAAGAATCCGACGATCCAATCAAATTGGGCTTTCAAGAAATCGAGGTAAGGATTGGGAGTTAGATTCATAAAATGATTTAGAGTGTGAAAGAAATTATTATGACCAACATCTGAGAACACCCATGAATCATCCCAACACCAATATGGTGGTCAAAACATTTTCAAAAAAACATAAATATTCAAATAAAAGCATCTATCAAGAAGACTTTCGGAAGGGAATGGAAGAAATTTGGGGTCTTTTGAAAAAAATTCAAGAAAGGCATAATTATAATCTTCAAGATTTTTCAAGAAACCATAAAAAATTACATTTAGTCATTCAAGAAGAACAAGAACTCATCCAAATGGGTTATGAGGTTCTCAAAAAATGAATGGAGTAGAAGAAAATGAAAATCAATTGAAGAAGAGTCGACTAAGGTAGGTAGGAGATCAAAGAGGAGCTTGCGTTGGAAGAAGAAAAAATCAATGAGACTAACATGAAGGTTGCTCAATTCGAACTAGATGACGAGGAACAATTAATCGTTAAAATCAACGAGGAAGGTGTTGAAGAAGATGAAGCCATTGCAACGAATTTGTCCATTTGGTTAGATCAATTAACTGAATGAATTTGTCCATTTGGTTAGATCAATTAACTGAGGCACACAACTACCTTCATTGGAAGAGAATAGAGCAGAAATTAACCTTGGCCACCAAAAAAGACAACAAGAGAATCAACAACACCAATTATGCAAGAAATGTCCAAGATTTACCAAGAATCGTTCAAGAACAACCAAGATCATGATTATATTTGAGGAAATATTGGGAATTCTTCAAGTGTGGAAGAAAAAGATACTCATGGGCAACTATAAATTCAAAGAAAATTGAAAATCTTTTTCCTCCATTCTTTGAGGAATCTGCATATATTTTAGCAACAAAGGATTTTCTGAACAACTTAATTCATTGATGATAGTATTGATGAAAATCATTTTCCCTTTCAAGAATCAAATATCCAATATATTGGTGTGGCTTGTGAAAATTGGTTGGTATTGATGTCCAATGTTCAGAGATGTGTATGTTCTAGTGGCTTACTTTTTTATTTTTACCTTCATTTTCGTTTTAAAACTGAGGGTGGCGGGGGAAGGAGGAGGACACTGGGCGAGATCTATTAGCAGCGAATTCCCCATACATCTCGAGGTGCCTATCAAAAAGATACTCCAAAGGCTTCGGGATCAAGGTATCATTAGCTGAAGACCCTTACCAATCTACGTGGCCTGCTTGATGAACGTCAGCGACGGAGACATCGTAAATTGGTCCGCGGGCATTGCAATAAGTCTTCTGTCCTACTACAGGTGCTGCGACAACCTTTACCAAGTCCAAACGATTGTCGACCACCAGATCTGCTGGTCTGCAATATTCACCCTAGCCCACAAGCACAAATCCTTGTCGCGGAATATAATCCCATGAGAACGAGTTTTTTTTTTTTTTTTTTTTTTTCTGGGAGGGGTAGAATGATGTGGTAGGATTAGAGTAAATTAGGATACTTGGTCAAATCCTTTATTGATTAGGATTAGAATTAGTTTATTTAATTATTAGGATTAAGATTAGTTTCCTTGGTTTATTTAAATTAGGATTAGTTTCTTTTATAAATTAGGATTAAGATTAGTTTGGTTTCCAATTCTCTATAAATATAGAAGGACTGTCTTATTGCTTTCATAACTTTTGATTAATAATAAAGACTTTGATTTTATTCTTGGAGATTTCTCTCCTATTATCATTTAGGCTACATCACCTTCCCTACCCTCTCTAGTGGTCTAGAACTTGTTCGTTTTGCCACATGAAGAGTTTGTTGTAAAACAATGCTATTATAGATTATTGCAATGGAACCTGTATTGATTACATGACTTAGTTGCTTTCATGCAGTAGATATATAATTGAACTTTTTTCTTGAGCATAAATATCTGAAATGTGTTATCGAAATAACTGATAGAAGTTAAATTGCAGGTATGAGCATTTGGCTAAAAGCGCTCCAACGATATTAGATGATTCGCTTTCTGCAGATTCATATCTCAATGTTCTACATATGCCATCAACTTTTCCTCGGTCAGAAAGATCCCGATGGTTTATTGAGTCTGCAAACGATAGTTCACCTTATGGTTTAGAGTTTGACGATGGACCTCGTAGTAATTTGGACAGCATCCGGTTTACTGAATGTCTGAGTTACATGCAAGAAGTAAGCCAAATCTTTTTGCATATATGCTTTAGCTTGTCGGTAATGCTTGGCACTAGGACAGCTTTGTGCAATGCTTCTTCCCCTGATATTGTTTCTAATTGTTACTGCCACTGTGTTGAGTATAGTGTGTGGAGGAACAATTAGCTATAGGGGGTCAGCACTCCCTGACCTTTTATATTTTAATGATGATTTGAAGAAGGAAAGATATGACATTAGTACATCTGTTTTCACGGGAACAGAATGCTCATAATATTGACAGCGAATGACCTTATGTGTTTATTGATTAGCATTCCATTCTTTTGTATATGCTTGTTTCTTCTTTCTCAAATTTTTTAGCTTGTTTCCTCAGTTCTTTTTTTCCAAAAGAAAGAAGAACAGAGTTTGTTTCTTCACGTCTCATTAAATGCTTAAAGAACCAAGTTTCATTTCTTCATGTATGGTTTTTATAAGAAATTGAACTTTCATAAAAATATGAAATAATATACAAAAGCATGGAAAAAAAAGTCCAGCCAAAACCTACTGATGGGTCTCCAATAAAAAGAAGTAATGGCTAACTAATAATTACAAAAAGCCTTAAAAGCAAACACCCAATAAAGAGGGTTGAATCACAAATTACTTCCCAAGACCTCTTAGCCCCTCTAAAAATGCTGCGGTTTCTCTTAAGTCAAATAAACCACAAAAGGGAAGGGTCTAAACCCTAAACCCTAACAGTGCGTGCGTATGAAACAACCTAACCTCCTCAATCATTGTACAACAATCTTGGTTATGAGTGAAAGAAACCCCAAAGGACTCCGGAAAATGAACCCAAATCGGCTGAATATAATGGCATGAGGCATCTCCTTAGAATATGATTAAGATTCTCTAATGCGCCTCCACAAAGACTGTCTCGTTGAATGATTACTTCGTTGCATTTTCTTTTTCAAATTTGTACTTTTTTATGACATAGATTTATTTGAAATGAGATGGGGTCATTGATGCGGGCTTTTGTTCTTTGCAGTATGCACGTCAATTGTTGCTTGGCTTTATGTTTAAGCATGGACATTACAGAGATGCCTGCATGCTGTTTTTTCCTCTAGATTCTGTTCCTGCGCCTCCTCAACCCTCAAGTGTGGGAGCTGTCACCTCATCATCTTCACCCCAAAGATCTGATCCATTAGCAACCGATTATGGGACCATTGATGATCTGTGTGACCTTTGTATTGGTTATGGTGCAATGTCTATTCTTGAGGAGGTGATTTCAGCAAAGTTATCATCTACTAAACCGCAGGATGGATCAATGAACCAGTATATGGCAACAGCACTTGCTCGAATTTGTAACTTCTGTGAAACGCACAAACATTTTAATTATTTATATGTGTTTCAGGTACCCTTTTTTCCTTTTCAAGACTTCAATTTGGAGGGATTGGGTTGATGTGGTGTTACCATGATAATTCAGTTCATTTACTTGGTGCCTCCCTATCTGTTGTATAAAAATAGGTTGCTAATTCCCAATGGTGTATGACAAAGCATAACAGTAGTTTGAAATTTAATAGCTGCTGACCTTGCTGAACTGTCTAGTATAGTACTCAAGTACTGGCGGCAGAACAAAAAGAACAATGAAGTTACTATCTTGTGTTATTGACTGAAGAATGACTTGTGTTATCATACTCACTAACCGTAAACTTGTTTCAATTGATATACGTTTTAAATGTGCTTTCTAATCTTGCACCGCCTTGAGGAGAAAAATGACCAACCATCATTAAAAACAACAAAACTATAAATAAATTATTAATGAGCTTGTCTTCTAGCGTTTTGTTTTTCCTTTCAGCTTGTCTTCAAATTTCTTATTGTTTCCCTCTATGTTACAGGTATTAAAACAGGATCATGTTGCTGCTGGGCTTTGCTGTATCCAGTTGTTTATGAATTCTTACTCACCAGAGGAAGCAGTCAAGCATTTAGAACATGCAAAGGTAATTCCTGCTCGCACTACTTGTTCGACCTTATTCTAATGTTGGATTTTTTCTTTGGTGTTGGGTTGGGGGCCTCTTGATTGTGTTCGGGTCATTTTATATGTAGCAACTTTGAAATCGTCTTCAGAACCCAAAATGGGCAAATAATGTTTATTTGATTTTCTTTTATAAATTATGGAATTATATTAATGCAGCAGTGAGGGCAGAATTAATCTTGGCTAGGTTATGCTTGATACACATTGTACTTGTTTCATTTAGGTTAACTATATGTTTTATGGGTGTCTTTTCAATTTAGCCCCTATTGTTTAAAAAGTTTCAATTTGGTTAAACAAGAAATGAATTTTTCATAAATGTATGAATTGATACTGAAGATATTGAAGAAAATAATGTTCAAATTAGTTGATGATAATCTTATACCACATGGTGCTAAGTGAGGTGGCAGACTTTTGGAGACAAATTGAGCTATTAAAGAGAAGAATAATAAAAATTTATGTTGATTCCTCAGAAATTGAAACTTGATAATTATCCGTTTAGTTGTATTCTTTTGGATTGAAGTCATTTCCTTTAGTTGAGGTCTCCTTTTGTGAGCTTGTTTTTTATATGTCCTTGTACATCCTTTCATTTTCCCCACTCTCTTCTTGACCTGTTTTAATTTATTTTTAAATTTTTGGATAACTTAGCATAATAAAGTGTAAATTTATCATTGACCAATGTGAGAGTATTGAAAAATTTTAGAACAATAAAGTGACTAAATTGTAAATTTTTAAACAAAAGGGACTAAATTGAAAAAAAGAATTCCCCGACATTGGGAAGTAAAACATAAATTTAATAGTTATGTTTTATTTTATTTTATGTTTATAGTAGAGAAAATTTTGTTTCCCACAATCAAGAAGTTAGAATATGATTTACTAGGGTTTTTTATTTTTAAAATTATTATTTTTGGTAAGAAACGAAAAAAATGGAAGAATTATGAGAGCATATAAAAGGCAAACCTAAACCAAAAAAGGAAGTCCAAGAACAAAGTACAGAAAAGGAGGCAGAAGTAGGGCTCTGATCCTGCAAAATCAAATCGCTATACAACACAACACCTATGTAGCCCAAATTGAAGGTACAAAGGAAACCAACAACAAGAAGTAACTACAAGCACCGTTGGTATAATCAAATGGGATTTTGTTTCCCCTAGCCAGTAATGCATATTGACAGACAGGTTGAATTTGCCTACTCCATATCACTACAATACATTATTGAATAGATAAGTTGAATAGGAAGCTAGGATACAATCTTTGATGACTTGAAGGGCACTGGCAGTTGAAGGTTGAGTGCTTTGTTGGATGTGTGGAATCTTAGTCTTGAAATATTGGCATTTTAGTGAAACGGATGCATGATGGGCTTATTCCATGTGGAAAACTGACATGTAAATATTCAATTGATGGTTAGAATGACAAAGCTTATTTGGAATTTGAGCATTCCAAGTTTGGAAATCTCAAGAAAACTAAAGATTACTGTATAGAAATTGATAGCTACTATAGTATAGAAAATGGAAATTATATGTGCTGGTTTGGTGGTGGTGGAAATGTGATGGCTTGTATTTTGATATAATTCTTCTGAAACTAAACCACACATAAAAATGCAAAACTAATTTTGACTTTATTATTCATTTGTCATTTTAAATACAGATGCACTTTGATGAGGCCCTATCGGCACGACATAAAGGTGGAGATTCTACGAAGCCTATGGTAAAGGGAGGTAGAGCAAAAAGTGCCTCTGAGAAGCTCTCTGAAGAAGGACTTGTCAGGTTTTCTGCCAGGATTTCAATCCAAGTAATGTCTGCCATGTAGAGTGGATGTTATTGTCTTTCTTCTATCATATAATGCTAAAACATAATTTGAAGTGTAGCATTAAGGCAATATGAATGGATAAATTCCCAAATAACATGTATTAATTTGTTTGGTCAGTGGTTAACAATTAACATAAAGATTTATTAATTGGAAAACTCAACTCTGTATTTCTCACTCAATATTTGCATTCAAGTCCGGAAAAATTAAAATATTTCATCATTAACAATTCTCTCAATATTACTTCATGAGAAAAATCTTGAGTTTCTTCATTGTTATTAAAGGAGAAATTGCTCGTTTCCTATACAAGTTAATACGGATGGATGTTTGTTCATTAAGATATGAGTTAAAAGTTAAAACCATGTGGACTGTTTTACCAGCGTATAGCGTGTTTCTCTGTGTCAAGTCATTGGTGGAGGTGTATTTTGTACAAGCAATTCTTAAAATCTTCTTGTGGATTTCTTACATTCTTAGGTGGAAGTTGTGAAGTCATTCAATGATTCAGATGGACCGCAATGGAAACATTCACTCTTTGGAAATCCAAATGATCCTGAAACATTCAGGTTTTATTATCTTCATTAACGATTTTATTTTCATCATACTAAAATGCAGTAAGCTAGTAAGCTAGTAACCACTTGATTTATTAGTGAAGATGATGTCTCAAGTGGTTTTATTTTGTTTTTCTTAATTGTGTAAATTTAAAATATCCTGAAGTATAGAATTGTTAGATGAATGAATCAAATTTTGATTAAAAGTACCTTCTGTGAGTTCCGGTTAATGGCATCCTGAATGCTCTTTTTTACTTTTGGTACATATGATGTTCTGAACTACTTTTCAATGATTTTTCATGAACAAGGTCGGCCATTTGACTCTTGATCGTTTCATGTACATCAGAAATATATTATTTCCAAACTGAGAATGGTTCTTGTTTTCTTTAAAAATAAATAAATAAATAAAGAGTATAATCTTATTGCATAGAGTGGATCGTAATATTTTGAGTGACTAAGATAGAGTCCCATGCTGAGACCTGTGTCTTTTTACTATCATTTTACTCAAGCTAAGTGTGTTCTAAGAAGGTAAAGGACAATATGCTTTTAAATAATTTGTGGAGTTGTATAGCTCACAAGAAGCAAATGAAGAAATTCAATTGCTGTTTTGCTTTTCAGGAGAAGATGTAAGATCGCCGAGACCCTTGTGGAGAAAAACTTTGATTTGGCCTTCCAGATTATATATCAATTTGGTCTTCCAGGTACTAGTTGCATTGTGTAGGCTGGGCAACTTTTTCTAATTAATAAAGGTCGTCACTGTAATTGTGTTTCTAGACATAAAAAAGAAAAAAGATACTGCTTCAAATCATGCATTATTTTGAATTTCCATACACCTGCTTCAAATCCTTATGTACTCATCTTGTACAAACAGAAAAATTTTGGCTGGGCAACTTTTCTTTTCTAATTAATAGGATTATCGCTCTAATCGTGTTTGTTAACATTGTGTGGTAATAAAGGATATTTTAATATTATATCAATGAAAGGTCCTGTTTTCTTTCAAAGAAAAAAAAACTTTAACACCGTCTTGCCACCTCCAGCTGTTGATATATATGCTGGTGTTGCTGCATCGCTGGCTGAGAGGAAGAAAGGTGGTCAGTTGACAGAGTTCTTCAGAAATATCAAAGGCACCATTGAGGATGGCGATTGGGACCAGGTAAGGGAATTGTACTTTTGTTCTACTGTGTAACATATAGGAGAATGTGTATGTTTTAACCATACTTGTTATTGAAATGGTAGGTTTTGGGAGCTGCGATAAATGTATATGCTAACAAACACAAGGAACGGCCAGACCGTCTCATAGATATGTTGACTAGCAGTCACAGGTAATCATTTTGCTCCAGTCTGATTATGTGTCATAACTGTCTTAACCACTTTATGGATTTATGTTTTCTTTTTATAAGACAATTTTATTTATAGTATGGAATTACAAGAAAGGGGCCAAAACTCCATCCAAAAGAAGTTGCCAAAAAAAAAAAAAAAAAGACCTTCACTTGGAAAGAAGAGTGCAGGCTATAATTGTTAAAAGGGGAGATTTTCTTATACTTGAGATGTAGCCAAGAAGGATAAAGAATCAGAAATGGGAAATCAAAGCTTCTCTTTGTCTTGAAAAATTCTGCAAATATTTTCATTCCATATCTGCCAAATAAATGCTCTGTTGGATTATGGCCCAAGAGTCGTTTTTGCACGTTGAAATGTTGGGTTTTTTATGTTCCAAAGAGGGACCTACAACCTAGTCCCACAGAGACCTCCTTTTGCACCTGATTTCTTTTTTTTTTTTTCCCCCTCTAACTAATATACATGTAAACGGTAAATTATAAATAGGACTTTGTTAGGAAGGCTTGAAACGGGACAGAAGAAAGGAGATTGGCATATCGTATATTGGGTGGGACTAGAGAACAACTATTTAGAGTTTTGAGGGGGGTCGCTCTGTACGTTTAGGTGATTTGTATTCCTACGAAAATCTAGATGGCAGGAGTACAGCTGCCATATGATAATTGGACTTTTAAGCTCTATTGAGCTCGTAAAGTAATTACTCAACAATCTTCTATTACCACGCAATGTTTAGCATTGACTCTGCCTATACCAAGGGCCGAAGAATCACATTAATAAAAATGTTGAGTCTATTACTTTGTTAAATTGTCTGCATTCATTTTGTCATCCATGTTGGGAGAGGAGATGATGATAAGAATCCATCCTCCTCAATTTTAGTATGATTTTTGCAAGAATGATTGATGATATGAATCATTGAAGAGTTATTATGTTTCTCATCATGCATTATTTTGAATTTCCATACAATTGCTTCAAATCCATATGGTACCCATCTTGTACGTACAGAAAAGTTTTGGCTTGTGTAGTCTGCGGTCGTCTCAAAAGTGCTTTCCAAATTGCTTCTCGAAGTGGAAGTGTTGCTGATGTTGAGTATGTAGCTCATCAGGTCAGGCAACTTGAACACATCTATTATAGAATTCTAACTTGAACTGAGTTTTAGTTTGATCTCGGCCAGGAATCTGATAACCAATATTTTTCCTACCTCACGTTCACTCCTACCCTTCATATACGTTGAAGAATAGTGTCGCTTGGCATTTCTTTTTTCTCCAAAAATAAATAAAATAAAATAAAATGAATCACTTATTATTATATAAGCTCTTTCAAAAGAAATTAGTTAAAGACTTTAGAAAGTACTGTAAGAGTACCAAGTGTTTTTTTTTATCTGTTTTTAGAACTTCCCAAACCAGTTGACCATTGAAATAAATCTTTAAGTGCTTGAAATTCGTCTGAACACTTTTTACCACTCGTTAAAATATATAAACCAAACACTACCTGTCATTAAAGAATGACATGATTAAAATCTTTTATGTATTCTTTTTTTTTTTTTTTCTTTGTGGGGTTTCAAATTGTTAATTCATGTAACCCGATAATTCTTGATTCATTTTATTATTATTTAAATGTTAGTTCTTTAAATGCATTGAATTTGTTTATTGTTTATGAGATGGATTTGGGACAAAGGAAAAGAGAAATTATTCAATATGGTAAAGTAAATTGATCGACTATGTAGCTTAGTAGCAAAGATGTCTGTATTACTATACCAACCACCTTTTCTTGTTCTCTCACACCCATATAAATTTAACGTGCTGTATTTGTTTTTCCTTATGATGTTAATGTAATGTTGATCAACGTGAAGATTATTGTGCTGATGCTTGATTTAGAAACAATAACTCAGGGTTGAGCTGTCCATTTCTCTTTCAGGCATTGCACGCGAATGCCCTCCCCGTGCTTGATATGTGTAAGCAGTGGTTGGCTCAATACATGTAATCAGCTCAATCGAACAGATTTTGCCATTCGGTCTTCAACCTATATAGTCTCCGGCAACTTCCCTACCATCATTTACTCGGTTCAACATGAATTGCTTTGGTAGTTCCATCCAGTAAGATGGAGCTTGTTTTTGCTTGGGATACTGCTTGAGGTGACTTTGAAGTGACTTTGAAGAAAAGTCGATTCGCTTAATCAATTGCGAATACCGGTTAAATCGTTCCAGGAGTATGTAGTTATTCCAATGTTTTGTGTACATGTAATCATATTTATTGGACATTTTTTCTTGCTCCAGGGTGAGGCTATTCAGTTTCAGCAATGGAAGATGTATTGGGGTAAGATCACAAAGCTGAACCTGAATTACAAAAAAATAAATAGAGAGATATAACAAAGGCATTTTATTGTAAGCTTTATGTAGGTAATGTTATATATATTTTTTTGCTGAATCTCCTTTTAGTACAGCTTTGAAAGGCAAGAGTAGGCAGAGGAATGTGGCACTCCACTTTGTAAATGAAATATCTTGAGAATTAAATTCCTTTCTTATCCTGTCATCACCTTCAGAGATTGGTTGGCTCTACATCTTGCTCAAGTCATGATGTATGTTTTTTGTATTTAATTTCAATTCCAACCGACCATTTCGTTTTGGTTGAATTAAATTAAATAAATAAATAAAAATTTCCTTGTATTTGCAACTTGCTACAATATATTATTGTGTACTCCAAAGTCAGCTTTTGATTGATCAATGTAATTAAATTAGGTTGAAATATATTTATGGCTAACTATTTTTTTATTAATATCTTTTAGCATACTTCAATTGGTTTAGATATATCATTGAAGTGAATTTCTTCACATTCACATGTTGAATAAAAAAAACGTCCCTTTGTATTTTACTCTGACTCATGTATTATTAAAATTTTGTTGTAATTGAAATATATTAAGGGATGAATGAATTGTTAATTGAACTCTTTTTATTTTTTGGACGAAGTGAAGTTTGTTGCATTCTCTCGCTCATACTTATATTTCTACATTGTTTTCTAATAAATACAACCCACACTTAATTTTTAAACTTCTTAAAGTGTAAGATTGTATTATCATATAACTTGTAGAGGCCACCAAAGTAAAATTTATCCCCCCCCCTAAAACTAAATTATATTTTGTTGTGTCCATTCATTAACATTATCCAATCAGTAGATAAGATATAAATAAATATATAAATAAGCTTATATTTCATTTGTTAACAAGAGGATTAAATTTCAGCATACTTAATGATATTTAATTTTATTTCCCACCTCATCACCAAATTTAAAGTCTAAGATATGGAAGTCTTCCCTTGTAAATGTCAGAGTGTGCATTAAAAAAAATGAATGGGTTGCACATTGCATAAGCATGGCTAATGGATGTCATAAATATCCACATAAGGGCATCCATCTAATGATCTAAAGTTTGTTGTATTATTTATTAGCAATAAATCAAATTCTACCCAATTTTAAAGCATCTTAAGTAGATGGATGTATTTCGTTTATTCTAGTTCCGATTTCGTTTTCAATGTATGGTTTTTTTTAATTTTTTTTTTAGTTCAAGAGGGAGAAAAAAAGAAAAATAATAAATAAAAAGAAAAATGAGTCTCTAAAATATCATTCACTCATGGTGGACAGTCTTCTAACCATATTTTAACATAGTATGTTATTCGAGCATGATTAAC
This sequence comes from Citrullus mucosospermus, assembly GCA_030954485.1. Taxonomy (NCBI): domain Eukaryota; kingdom Viridiplantae; phylum Streptophyta; class Magnoliopsida; order Cucurbitales; family Cucurbitaceae; genus Citrullus; species Citrullus mucosospermus. The sequence goes on along the minus strand of CM062059.1, from coordinate 27,826,251 downwards.
AAGAGTGTGAGCTACAGTTTTGCAGCATATTGAAACAAAATAAAACTTTGAATGTGCCCATACTGAAAGTAGGTTCGTGACAATAAGTTGGAACTCATTATCAAAATGATACCTTCCTACAGTAAGTTTCCAAAAAATTAACTAATATGTCTCCATGTCCACAAAGGAGGAATTCATGTTTCAAGAATCAAAACAATGCCATCTCGAAGGATCATAACTGCTACAAGTTCTACTGTACATAATACCATCTCGATGTATGCATTTAATTCTAAATTTATTGTGTCAATCTAAGCATAGTCTGTTGAATAAGACAACAATTACTATCTAAAAGGTCAACGGTTGGATCTTCCACCCGTGCACTAAAAAAAAATTATGTTTTTGTATTATTACAGTGGGAAAAAAAATGTCAATTGACTCTAATTATCATTTTCTATGGTTTATTAGATTTGGGGCCAACTACTTTACGACCTTTAGCTCCTGCTTTGTCAAGGTTTTTCTGGCAATTAAACGCTTGTTATTATTATCATTTTCATCAAAATAAGTTAATTGTTCCTAGTTGTACAAGTTGAGTTTTTAATTGATTGGTTTGGATTTTCTCTATAAGACAGATTTCAATTATGGTTTCATTTTTAATTTTCTTTAATGTAACAAATGTGGGTGAGAATTTGAACCCCACTCCTAAGAAGTGAGCAATAGGTTTAACTATTGAGATACGCTTATTCTGCTACTATGTTTCTCTATCTAGTCTAATCTAAATTGATTAAATAACAATTAAAAATATAGTTTTAAAAAAAGTTAGTTGTTTTAAATGTCAAAATTACTTGAAATACTTTTAAATATAGTAAAATGTTACTTTTAATAGATACTAGACATTTTGTTGTATTTGTAAATAAATTTGTTCATTTTGTTATATTTGAAAATAATCCATAAGAAGTCCATTTTGTTATATTTGAAAATAACCCATAAAAAATTTACAAAAAATTCTTTAGAGGTCAAAATTAAATAGGGGCCATCAAGATTCTAATATTTTTATAGAGGTAAATTACACTTGTAGCCTTACCATTGCAGCACCAAATTTGTGTTGCAATTTTAGTTTATCAGAAAAAATTATCCAACAAATGAAAAATCTACATATTTGTTAGTTAGAAATACATGAAATCCACACCATAAACCATACATATTTATACACACTGCGAATGAAATTAGGAAAAATAATGTCAAAGCCGAGTTTAAATCAACCATGATTGACATGAATTCTATTTCTTGAGCTTGGAAATTTGATCTCTCATTCACATAATTATTGTACTAAAAAAAATCAAATAATTATATAATGAAAAGGAAAATGATAGGTAATTAAGAAAACACAATTGAAAAAGAAATTGAAGCCAACTCCCACTCAAAAAAAAAAAAAAAAAGTTAAGGAAAAAAAATGTTAAATATTGGGCTATTTTTAAATGTTAAAAATTTCACTGTCTATTGGCAGTAGACTGCAATAGACGGTTTACCACGATTTATCATGGATAGATAGTGAAAATTTTCTATAATTGTACATAGTTTGATATTTTTTTCTATTTATAATAATTTTCCTTAAATATTTTGAAATCATTGCCAATTTGAATCTAGCTTAAGAAAAAAAGTCATTATAATTTAAGAAATTATTATAAATAGAAAAAAATATCAAACTATTTACAAATATAACTAAATTTCAATTTCTATCTGTGATGTGATAAGCTGCAATAGATAGTGTCGGAGTGATAGATGTCTATCTGTGTAACACCTCATCACATATAAAAAAAATTTGTTATATTTGTAATTATTTTCAACTATTTTTTCATTTTTAAAACTTCCCTAATAATAGACCACTATGTTAAATAAATAAAAAAAATTAATCTTACGACATAAAATTAAATTTGAAAATGATTCATCTAAAAATGGAGCAATGTTAGTTATAAACTCTAACCATATTTGATTTCAAAGGATAGTAAATCTTTGGTTCATATTAAATTTCAAAATCTAAAAGAATATATTTGTCTAAAAGGAAAATGGAAAAGAATAAAAAGATCCATTCTAAAAACGCGTTAATGAAACCTTATCGATAACCAAATTTAATTACAAAATAAGTAAAACAACCCAGCCACGTGACTCCGACGAGCCGTGTTCCAAGCCTTCTTTTTCCTTATTTTTATTTTCCTTTATCCCTTACAGATTTTCAAAATTTTTAATTATTTTAGTTTTCCATATGTAGAAAAATCTGAAAAAGAGAAAAGTAATTAGAAAAAACATAAAAAAGGAAAGGAAATATAGTTGTGATTCTTTGTTACATTATAACGTTATTATAAAGTTTGTTTGTATGGAGTGAATTTGCGCATTCCACGGCCGCGAGATTTGAATTTTTTTTGGTAAAAACATATAATTATATGCTTTCAATTAGGTGTACAAATGATGGATTACTGAAGAAAATAATTTTGTGAAAAATAGTTAGTTTGTAAGTATTCATCCAACCGGCAATTTTCTATACTGATCTCATACATTATATATTTTTTAAAGTATGAAATATTAAAATAGTTTAACTTCGTATAATTGACACGACTTTTCATCTAAGAGATGAAGTTTTAATCGCTCATTTCTATAATTGTTGTTCCAAAAAAATAAAATAAAAGTATAAATTTTAAGAAAAAGAAATTTAGGCCCGGTTTGATGACCATTTTATTTTTTGTTTTAAAAATTAAACATATTCTCTCTCGTTTTCTTACATGGTTTATTGGTTTGCATGTTGCTAGTTGAATTCTTAGATAAATTCCAAAAACAAAAACAATTTTTAAAAACTTAGGCCCCACTTGGTAACCGTTTCGTTTTTAGTTTTTGGTTTTTGAAAATTAAGTCAATTTCCTTCTCATTTCTTATAATCATATGCATCTTTACAATGGTTGAATTCTTAGCCAAATTCCAAATTTCAAAAACAATTCAAATTTTGGATTGATTTTTTAAATTATTGGTAAAAAGTAGATAACAAAGAAAGAAATTTGGAGGTGAAAAATAGTTTTTATGGGCTTAATTTTCAGAAACAAAAATAAAAAACCAAATAACTACCAAGGCCTATTTTTCAGTTTTCAAAATTTGACTTGGTTTTTTATATTATTGTTATAAAGTTGATTACAAAGAAAAAATTTGATGGTAGAAAGAGTATTTATATGCTTGATTTGCAAAAACTAAAAACAAAAAATTAAGGGCCCCTTTAGTAACAATTAAGCCTTTTTAGTAAACATTTCGTTTTTTGTTTTTGTTTCTTTTTTTTAATTGCGCCTATTTCTTACTCATTTCTTATAATGATTTGCATTTTTTTTAAGTACAATGGTTGAATTCTTAGTCAAATTCCAAAAACAAAAACAAAATTTTAAAAACTATTTTTTTAGTTTTCAAAACTTGGCTTATTTTTTAAACTATTAGTAGAAACTAGACAACAAATAAAGAAATTTGGGGGGTGAAATTAGTGTTTATAGGCTTAATTTTAAAAAACAAAAACAAAAAATGAAATGGTTAACCAACGGGGCTTTAGTTTTTTGTTTTTGAAAATTAAGCTTATCTTCACCACATTTTCTTACAATGATTTGCATATTCGCCAAATTCTAGAAATAAAAACAAGTTTTTTAAAAGCTATTTTCTTTTTTTTTTTTAATTTCGCTTGATTTTTAAAACCAAAACTCGACAACAAAGAAAAAAATTTGAAAGTAAAAATAGTATGTTGTAAACTTAATTTTCAAAAACAAATAATTAACAAATGAGAACTAAATAATTATCCGAGACTTAAAAGGAAATTCAGCCAACATTACGAGACCTTTAAAGAAGAAGAAGAAGAAAAACAAAGGCACGATCTGATTGTGCCAGAGTTGGGATGCAAAAAGTGGGTACAGCCAGCTGGTTCTTCCAAAATACAATTACCAAACCTAAAATATCCCTAGTTGCAGGACACTGAAAGGTAAAAATGGAGAAGGAAAGAAAATGTCTAATGGCTAAATAGATCACAGCAGCAAAAATCGGACATAAAGTAGAATTCTCTTCTTCTTTTTTTTTTTTTCTTTTTTTTTTCCATATGCAACAAATCAATAAATATTTTCCATAAAAAAAACCACCAATGACAATTTAAGAACCCATCAATACATTCTTTTTCTATGGAAAAAGAATAAAATGATTAGTTCTCAGGTTAAGTTCACACATTCACAATGATTTATTCACTGGTATCGTATTCCCACCCTCAGGTTCGCCATTTTTTCCTATAAGGAAACTTCTTTCTTTCTTTATTTCTCTCTCTCTCTCTCTCTCTCTCTTCCAGTTTCCCCCATGGTTAAACTAAGGTGTGTGTGTGTGTGTATAATGCAGAGGAGAATCTGAATTTGAATAATGTCTATTCAAAGAAGCAATAAAGTTACCGTATATTAATTATCGTGGGATGGTAAAAGATATTTGCCTTCTTTCCAGATCCTTATACCGCACTAATCCCAATGCAACATTTTCCTTTTCTTTTTTTCCTGTTGAAATCCTGAAATTAAGAGTCAACTCTTCCTTCACAATACACAAAAATATAAACATATAAAAAATCACAATTATTAATTGCAAAGTATTTGTAAACAAACCAATCTCTTGAGCATGGGATTCATTCATAGAATAATCCAAGTCAACTTGGATCACCAAATAAAATAAAATAAATTGTATCCTTCATGTATAATTGTCATGACATGATCTTCTTTTTAATCATACCATACAGAACACTGATCCAACGAAAGCTCATTACCACCTTCCCCCTTTGGTTTTAATTAATAGATATTCAGTTGAATTCACGGGTGTGAGTAAAAAGTTACCTCTTTTATGATAAAAAGTCTCAGACATGCATGAGAAACGACTCTCTTTTTTTTCTGGATCATAAAATTTGCGGAAAGGCTGAAATTCAATGTCGACACCAGTGTCCGAAACAAGGTCGCCGATACCTTTGCTGTTCCGGCGGCACTCAAGTGGCGAAATAAAGAACTTGACGTCGGTTTCCAGCAGCCTCTTGCCGGCGTTTGGAACAGTTGTCAACGATGGATATTCGCACCTGAACAAGTTCGTTATAGTTCCGTATGACAGAAGATATCGGTAAGTTAATTCAACAACTCCTTTTTTCAATTCAATATATCGCTTGATAAACAAAAGAGAGAATATGATTTAAATTTTAAATTTACACACCATCAGTATTTCTAATTTTCTCTTAAACTCGTATTCATAAGTTGCTACTTCCCAATTTAAGATGATATAAATGACCCCTGGCCCCTTGTTTTTGCTAATCATTGTCCTGCTAATAAATATGATCCTAACAGTTTCATGATATTCCCGAACTTTTTATAGACATAATGAAAAGATACAAATCTACAAGAGTTGAGATTTTAGTATTGAAACTGTTTCATTAGTTGTAAATGAACGAACACAGTCAAGAAAGATGATTTATATTTTATTTTATTAGAAGTATGATATGAAGGTGTTTTTGAGAGAAAATTGATGTATTAATGGTTAGAATTTGAAAAATTAGTCTAAAGCAAGGAATTTTGTTTTACTTGCTTTTGGAGAGAAAAAGGGAACCACTTTGGTTGGGCATTTTGGAATATGAATGATGATGCAATGCAGGTGGTGGCAAACTTTCCTGGTAGTGCTAGTGGTGTACTCAGCGTGGGTATCTCCCTTTGAACTTGCCTTCAAGAAAGTGGCAACTGGGTCTCTTTTACCCGTTGATTTGGTGGTGGATGCATTCTTTGCCCTTGATATTTTGTTGACCTTCTTCGTGGCTTACTTGGATAAAGACACCTATCTTCTCGTTGATGATCATAAGAAGATAGCTGTACGGTATGTTCGTTTTATTTTGGTTGGAATCCATGAGGTTTCTTCTTCCATCAACTAGTTTTGAAAATTGAAAAGGTTTCAAGAGCTGAAGAAAGGGGAAACAATGGTCAGTTATAAAAATGGAACAATAATTGTCACATCTAACGGTAATTTTCTTGTCATTACGAACACGACAGCACCACAAAAAATGAAAATTTAACACAACGACAACAACTGCACACATGTAGAAGTCGTAAATAAAGGGAACGAAAATAATATGATTACTTTTCAGACAGAAAAAAAAGAGAGAAATTAAGTTGAATATGTTTGTTTTTTTTTAAAGTTTAACAAGTGGGTTGGGAAACTAGGACCTATGGCCTTTTAGCCTATGCCTTAATCAATTAAACTATTTTGAGGTTGTCAAATTGAAATAGTTATATCAATATGACTTGGGTTGGTCATTGCAAACAATTTGCAGTTAAATAAAATTACTGAAGCCAAATTTAAAATCTACAGTAGAGCTATTGGATTAATAGCAAATTATGTGTTGCTACAGTTACATTACAAGCCTGTGGTTCCCCATGGACGTAGCCTCCACTCTTCCATTTCAGGTGATCTACAGAATTTTCACTGGAAAGATGCACCGCAGTGAGGTCTTCGGCTTCCTCAACTTACTTCGGTTCTGGCGACTAAGGCGCGTTAGTGAACTCTTCACAAGGTAACAGATTCCTTGCACTTCAAATTATAATAAAATTAATTATTTGGCATTAAAGATTTTAAAAGTAAAAATGCATACTGCTACACATGTAATCAAAAGGACTGGGCAAGTTCAGTTCATAACTCATCTAACTGACAAACTGCTTCAAATCCAGGCTGGAGAAAGACATACGCTTCAGTTACTTTTTTACAAGACTCGCCAAACTAATTTGTGTAAGACATCTTTCCTGGGATAACAAGCTTACTTGTAACGTTCTACTCTCAGACCACTGCTTATATGGAGGTATAATACCTTTGGGTTGATTACCAATGACAGGTTACACTGTTGGCAGTTCATTCAGCTGGTTGTTTCTACTACTGGTTGGCAGTTCATCATAAAGAATCAGCAAACACATGGATTGGACTTGAAGTCGAAGATTTTAAGAACAGAAGTATCTGGCTTGGGTACACCTATTCGATATATTGGTCCATTGTCACACTTACTACTGTTGGTTATGGGGACTTGCATGCAGTCAATCTAGGGGAGAAGATTTTTAGCATCTTCTACATGCTATTCAACATTGGCCTCACATCTTATTTGATAGGAAACATGACAAATCTCATCGTTCACAGTGCTATCCGAACATTCATCATGGTAATTTATCCTTTTCTCTACACACTCGATCATTTTTTTTTTCTTTCTTCTTTTTTTTATGAAAACAACTTTTATTGAGAAAACAAGAACCAAGCCGATAAAAAAGGGGAGCTCCCTCTACACACTCAATCTACAGCAACATAGAACCAGTCTAACATAGAAAGCATAGTATTTGTGATGAGCCTACTGGCAATGTAACAAGAAAATGCTACTGCAAGAATCTTGCATTGTATATGTCTAAGTTTTGGTAATAAGGTTCAGAAAAAAGAGTTGAATATCAATAGAAAACATAATTTTAAATCTGCAAGCACCGAATCTATTAAATTAGTCATTCAGTGGTACTAGCCGAAGCCTGGTTCAATATGACCAAATTCCATACTTTTTTAATATGCTAGAAGCAATAAGCCAATGATCGACTCCCTTTACAATTGATGTTCTTGTCTTACAATTACACGGAGCACAAAACCATTTATTAGTGCCATCATTCTAATCTCTCTTTTAGCACTACACTTTATAATAAACAAACTTTATTATCATTTACCAGAGGGATTCCATAAATGAGATATTGCGTTATGGAAGCAAGAATAGACTGCCAGAAGGCTTGAAAGATCAAATGTTGGCGCACATGCAACTCAGGTTCAAGACAGCAGAGTTGAAGCAAGAAGAGGTGTTGGAGGATTTACCTAAAGCAATCAGATCCAGTATTGCCCAGCACCTTTTCCGTCATACCGTGGAGAATGCATACTTATTCAAGGGGCTCTCTGAAGACCTTATCGTCCAATTGGTAAAAGAACTTTTCCCTGTTCAAGAGATGATGATTTTCACAAAAAAGAACAGACTACCAAGTCATAAAGCATGAAGTAAAAAGTAGAACTTTGAAGCATTTACCTTCACCATTTAATGGAAGAATGCCATTAGAATTTATTGCTATTCTCAGTTATCCTGATGGCCTATTATACTTTTGTGCAGGTGTCTGAGATGAAAGCAGAGTACTTTCCACCTAAAGTTGACATTATAATACAAAACGAGATACCAACAGATTTCTACATTTTGGTGTCTGGAGCAGTGGTACGTAATATCATTTGTGTGTGTGTGTGTGTTTTTTTTCTTTAATCTGCATTCCATGTTTTCTTGGAATCAAATCTGAAGTACATTCATGAAAATGCAGGATGTGATCTCGTACAGGACTGGAACTGAACAGGTAGCATAGAGAAGTTCACATTTGAGTTTAAAGATTATTGCCTATCTCTATGCATTACATTATATGGTACAAGAAAGTTTAGCCATTCATGCTCAAATTACATATTCTGACAAGTTAAATTTACACGATGAAGTATTTATGATAATATTCTAAACAGTTAAAATAAACTCAAAACATAGGTGTACGGATTAGAACAGATTGTATCCTATTCAAGTAAGGTCATTCTGAGCAGTTAAATATAATATCAGACTCTAACGAAATTGGTAGCAAAAGAACTTAAGTAGTTAGAGGATGAGAGAGCTTTGGTTCAGCAACCACCATCCTTAAAAACTAAAGCAAACTATAATGTGGTTGGCAATTGAAGGATATTCAGACAAAGTACAAGCAGTGCACATCCTGAATTTTAATAAACCAGAAGTGAAGGCAAGACAACAGAAGAGGATTAGATGAGGATATGCTCTGTAGTAATTGTAGACTAAACAAAAAATAGTGTTGTATGCACCATCCAACAGAAGATAATATCCCATTCATTCATAAATCATAACACCCAACTATCTTTACAAGTTGATTCTTCAAGCTCTAGTAAAATTCTGAAACCCACACTTCATGCTCAAGAAAATTTCCTGCATAAGAAATTGACAAAAAAATGTACAAAATACTGTTACGAATGACATCAGGAAGGCAAAATCCATATTATGATATCACATATCTTTTTGAGCATGGAGATTGGAAAGGAATACGACATCCCTAATATTAGATTTATCCGCTAAACTCTCAAAACAATCGAGTAGAAGCAAGACAATTTGTGTAATGATGATACTACGCAATGATGTTTAAAATGGAAGGGTGACTGTATCTACATTGTGCATTTACTGAGACCTTTTTAATCCTCAACCGGGAAAATGACAGGAAAATCCAATGAACCTGATTTTTTTCACTCTTTTTTATAATATTTGCATGCTTGGTTTTCAGATTTTGTCAAAGCTGGAATCTCCACAAATGGCAGGAGAAATTGCCGTGATGTTGAATATCCCACAGCCATTTACAGTGAGAACTAGAAGACTCTCCCAAGTCATCAGGATCAGTCATCATCATTTTAAGCAACTGTTACAACCACACAGTGAAGATGGAAAAACCATTTTCTCCAAGTTCATTGAGGTTAGAAAAATAGTGGATGTATAACACAAGTGATATAAGATCAACAAATTTTATATCAAAAGCTTTTGAGATTAAAGATACTATAATCACGATAGTAACGGGATAAACTTGTTTTGTAATCCTAATAAACCCTCTCACGTTTAGTACGCACATCCTTTTTTCTTTTCCTTTCCTTTTTATGCTGACTTTTACGCTGCACTATCAGCACTTGAAGGGGTTAAAAAAGGAGGAGCAAAACGAAATACCCTGCTTGTCAGAATTGCTGGAAGACCTAAATACAGAGGTACTCTTCTTTTACTATTTAATAGAGTGGATTACAACTTGGACATACTCAGCTTGGAGGATTTTTAGCTAGTGCAATACCAAACATTAGAATCCTTCTTGTTTGAATATAACTTCGAGAAGCATACAGGAGAAATTATTGAGAATGGATGCTGGTGTTTAGTACATACCAGGAAAATTTACAGCAAACTTAATCTCAAAATCATGATTTTTGAGTATCAAGTTGACTCAGGTTAACTGCTTATCCAAAAGGATAAGAGTTTGCTTTATTAAAAATATATTGAAATCCTCTGAAGAATTTTTCAAGCTTGAAAATCAAAGACTTCCAAAATATCATCTATACAAGTGCAAACTGGGCGAACTAGATTCAAGCAAAATGCTTATGCCTATGGTGAACATATGCTAGGCATTAATGTGTTCTCCTTAACCATGTCTCGAGAATAAAATAGTAGGATTATTGACAACTGGTAGTTTTCCTCCCTAAATTTATGAAAGTCAACTTTTCCTGCAAGTATATAGCAGAAAAATTACAGCAAAAGATAATAAAATAGATCAAAGTTATAATTTACATTTTCTGGAAAGGCATAAATGAATGTTGCTAAAGTCATTTATTATATTCTTTGAATTCTTAAAATTTACTAGTAAAACTTAGTATGTAATGAAGTTACAAATAAGTCAATAACATAGTATATAAAGGGAGAATTTCAATTACTTCTCTGGTCAAGAAAATTTGACAAAAACAATTTGAAAGGGAAATTTAGCTATCGTTTATCATTTATATATGAAAAAGGGGAAATGGCTAACAGTTCAAAGTAGAGGGAAAATGCGTCCATTAGAGTAAACCATAGGAGAGATATGTAAGTGACCAAATAAACATTTATTCATAAACTAATTCTAATTTTAAAAAATACAACTAGAAAAGATGACCAAGCAACATTGGATGATGCAACTTGTAATGAATTGCTCAATGAAAGTTAAGTCCATGCTTCAGAAAGAAAGTATACGTTGATGCAAATTAATTTTTGAACAAATCATCAGTAGAATGCCGAACATTCATAAATATTCTCTTTTTCCCTATATATTTTGGATATAGTTGAGTTGCCCGTCTGTTACCTTGTAAGGTGGTTCCTAATGGTTTCCTGCCAGAGAAAGGGCTCGCTAATGAGAATGATAAGACTAAAGAGAACCTTAAATGTTGTTTTGCAGCACACAGAACTGAACCAGACACAAAATCAGGGAGTACCGAATTATCATGGAGATCAAAAAATGGAAGGTAAGTAGATGGCATTGACAGTTATGATATCATTATCTAACAAGTTTAGCTAAGAAAACATCCATAAAGTGGTTAAATCATAAATCTTGGGAATTAATTTTTTTTAAATGAACATATATCTTGTTGCAAGTTCAACAACATTCAAGCACATTCCAGATTCATCATGATCAGAACATAATGTTCACATGTGCAAGAACTATGTTGTCACTTAGTTTTTCAAGTAAACTATATTGAGTTTTGTCAAAGGAATTTATATTCACCTTTAAAAACAGAGCATGCTAAATATTTCTCAATAATTTGGGATGATCATTTAAAACTTTCTCTTTAACTTAGAAGATAAATTATGAAAATCCAACTTTGTCAGAAAAAAAATGTGGACCAATTTAGTCAGCAGTTGGTGTATCAACTTGACTCAGAACAAAGCTCACTTCCTAGATGTTCTAATCTTAATCAAGTTACTTATTTGAGCAACTTGGATATCATGTATTTTCACCTTGAGACCATCTGCATTGCAGTACATATAAAAGTTTACTAGGGGGATTGTCCTTGGATAAGCATATTAAGCATTGTACGATAAATTAGAACTTCATAGCTCAATTCACACAATTATGTTATAGGATCTGGACCATTTCCACCTACAGCTCGCATCAGGGTGATAATTCACGAGCACCATCCAGATGAAAGTACAAAAGATGGCAACAGTAAGGGAAAACTGGTACTTCTGCCTGAGTCAATTGAAGAACTTTTCGGATTGGCAGGTATTATGATTTGATATGTGTAAAATATACTTTGCCTCATACATTTTAAACAATCCTGGGAAATATTTAAGAAATTACAATCCAAAACTGAGTGCCTATTATTCCTTGAGGACAAATTTTCTTTTGACTTAATCATAGGATATAATAAGAGAGGAAGAAGATGGTGAAATAAGAAATTTAAGTCACTTACGAGGTTTTTTTGTCTTATAAAGATGACAGCTAAATACAAACCCTACCATGTTCTTGTTATCATGGCTCAAATGTAAGTTATACAATAGAGTTATTGATCAGACAGAACAAATCAAACTTGAAAATTTACATCTAAAGGGCTTGGCTTTTTATACTCCTCGTGTACCTTTTTAATGTCAATATAGATGACGTTTTTTAAATTAGAAGATAACTGATTGACCATGGATTGCAGAGAAAAGATTTGGCAAGAGAGGGAGCTCAATTCTTATGGCTGATGGCTCTAAAGTAGAAGATTTGAATGTTTTAAGAGAGGGTGATCATTTATTCTTTGTTTGAAGACAAAAATTATATCTGCTCAGTTTACATATCCCATTACTCCTTCAAAGCCTAAACTGATGACTTATGGTCTTCAACTATCAAGAGACAAGAAATGAGCGACAGTGTAAATATATTAGAGGGATACATATTGGCAGAAACGTGTAGAAATTTTGAGAGAAATCTTACAGTGTTCCCCCTCCATTGTTGAGCATGTCTAAAACAGTGTAAGCAGCTTGTTGAAATTGTTGTTTCTCTTCCTCTAGCACTCCCTTCCTGTCAAGAGCAGAACCTCTGCACTTTTCTATGTCATCCACTATTCCAACAGCATTTTGATCAATTTCACTGCAAACAATTGAAAACGAGAAGACTAAGGTTAGCATGACGATGTAGACGTACCATCATTACGTTTTATGCCATTAATTTGAGTCATTAGGAGTAGAAGATTCAGAAAATGATAGGCAGATGAAGAATGGAAGATAGATGGTATTGGTGGGCGACAAAGAACAGATAGCTTCACTAGAGTATATTCATAGTCATCATTCGCTAGCACAAATTTTTTTTGTAGTATTTATTGTAAGCATAAACTAGAAATCTAAGCATCGAAGCAAACTTCATGTCATCATACTATTTGCATTCCTTCAACTCCATGTATTATTTAGAAGAGTTCATGCTTTTAAAATCTATTTTATAAAAGTTTTAAAAATTTCGTTGTCAGTTCAAGGATGATATCAATCCATTTATCAGTAATGAATAAACCAGAAGCATCAAGTTCGCATGTAGTAATTAGTTCACTCTCCCCCAACATTTCCCGCAAACTAAAAATCCCAAAGAGTAGAAAAAAAACGAGTTACTGTTCGTAATTAACAAACCTGATCATTCTAAGCATGTTCTCCATAGCCCCTTGAGCCTGTTGTGATATATCTGCGCGGATGTAAAAGTATCAGAACCAGCGTGCTCTAATTGTATGACGCAGAATGATCCAAAGTTCAGGGATAAACACCAACAAGCTAAGAAGGAAAGAGAAAACGAGAAAATGATTTTGTGATAGAAGCAAGCACGTCTTGGTTTGAACTTTCAAGGCTCTGAAGTTTTCACATGTGTTCGGCTGTGATTTACCACCTCTCTCCAAAACAGATCTAATCTCATGAGCACATTTAATCTGGTATAATTTAAAAACCTATCAATAAGCAGAGGAGCAACCTTTCTCGGAGTACAACCACTCGAAGCAAGAGAGTTAATAAAATTCCTTCTAGAATTACACAACTAAAAAATAAGGGATAAGTGAAGCATGACAATCAAATAAAAGAAGGATTACACATATAAATGGAGGTAGTATCATAAGACGTGAATACTGACTGGCCATGTAAACACAAATCAGATTCAAGTAGTGTTAAGAATAAAATGCCACCATTTGGAGAAATCGGACTCTTAAGTTTAAGAATACAAATTCCTTCTCGTCTTAAGAAACTGCAACTAATTAACACTGCCGATTTGTTCAAAAATTTGTATAAAACAAACAACCTCTATCTATTTCGGATTCGTCCTACACGAATTTATAGTATCAGAAGTGAAGAAAGTTAACCTAATCGGTGTTTCCAGTCGAACCTACGCCGAACATTATAGAATGCAATCGAGACGAAATTTCATCAGCTAGCTAGAGTTTGATCTTATAGCATTTCTTGCTTCTTTAAACATAAGTAGAAGACAATTAACAATGCCGATCTTTCACAATAGGTGCGGCAAAATCTAACTAATAACCTCTCCAAACAATGTCAGGCAGGCAGATTTTCATTGCGAGAAAGCGTATAGTAGTTAGCGTTTTCGCGCGCCTTTTGAATGTGTGCATTAGAGAGAAAGAGAAAGGGAAGCAAAGAAACGTACCGTATATGAGAACCGAGAGCTGCGACTCAGATTCCGGCAGCGATTCCGATTCCGGCAAGGGAATAAGCTGATCATTGGGTTTTGATTCGGAAGTTGCCATCGCAGAGATGTTGGAACGAGATGAACAAAGAGTTCTAGTTCCGTTACGTTTGCGCGGGTCGGAAGTATATTTTACAATTTTAGTTGATGAAGTTCAAGGATTTTGTGTATTTTACCATTGAATTTTAAAAAATAATATATTTGATAACAAGATTGAAAAGTTTAGGGGTTTGCGGAATACAAAAAATTCAAAGTTTATTAGATATTTTTTAAAGTTAATAAACATGAATTCGTGTCCTACACTCAAATCGATTGGGTAAAAAGAAAAAATACTAATTTTAATTTTCAATTTTAGCATTACAATATCGAGAGGGAGAAGTAGTGTTGCATAGTAATAATTACTGATCTTTCAAGGTTACAAATAATAAAAGATCGCTAAAAAAATGACGCCAAGAAAGAGAGACTATGAGAATGTGAGAAAAAAAAAAGAAAGATTAAGGGTTATTTTCAAATATAGCAAAATGAGTTAAACTATTTAAATGTAGCACCATTTCACCGTCTATCTATAGTCTATCTATTATAGACTGCGATAGACAGGGATAGACTTCTATAATTTTAAAAGTTAGAATTTAGTTCGTATAGTTTGATAATATATCATAAGTAACCTCTATGCTTTAATAAAATCTTCATGAACAATCCCTACCATAGGGGTTATTGGGTTATTGATGAATGTTTTGTCAAATTATTGGAATTAAATTCTAATTATAAATTATAGAGATTAAATTTTAACTTTTTCTAAGCCAATGGACTTGAGTGGTACAAATATGATATTTTTTAGACTTTTTTATTTATTTAATAAAATTGAGAATATTTAAAATAAAATAAATAATAATAATATTGAGAATAAAAGGCTAAATTTGACTTAATCAATTAAGAGACAGTAATGAGTAAAATAATGCATAAATTAATTTATACGTTACCGCACGTACGTATTATTTTATAAATATATATAAAAAAGAAAATGAACCAATGACAAAGGAGGGAGCTCTTTCAGCTCATAGTTGTGGCACTAAAATCAATATTAATCGGATTAAAATAATGTTTAATATTATAATAAATAATAATATTCCATCGTCAAGTTTTAAGTTAAAATGTAGTAATATGATGGGAATTTTTGGGGACTTGTGGTGTGAAATGTGATCACTGTGAGACGTGTTTTTCTTCGTAGTGGAATAGCGTTGGATCCTTTTTCCTTTCTCATCGAACGCAACAATTAGTTTTTTTTTTTTTTTTTACAAAAACTATGAAATATTGGGTGGGTGGATTTTTAATTTTACAATTTAAATTCGATGTAAATATTAAAATTGAATCAAATTAGACTGTCTAAGTTCTATGATTTCTGTAAGCTTTAGACTCAAATCTTAATATTTCTAGAAATTTAGAGGCCCAATTTTAAAAATTAAAAATTTAAGAGTCTAACTATAACTACCATATCGTATTTGATGAATGAATTTTGTCTATTCTTTTTATTTTATATATATATATTTTTTGGTCAAAAATAAATAAATAAATTTGAACTCTCTTCGTCATCATGATGCTTGTCATTATTGGTTATTATTATGAGCATAACGCTGTTTTTCAATAATTAAATTATGAATTTAGCATATGAATTGTCATTGTAATTCATCAGCTTTCAATAAAGTTACATCCACGGGGGAAAATAATTATAAAAACATTGAAAGTATGATTTTATGGCCTTATTAATTTATTAATTTGATTAGGTCTATGCAACAAAAAATGAGACTTTAAATAATATGTTTTTGGTGTCTAATCTTACAAGATAACTTGTCTGACTCTACAATGTTTGGGTGTCCAGAAACCCGTAGGATATTAAATCCTAAGTAATTGGTCACCATGGATTGAACTCATGACCGCTTGGCCATGTGGCCTTTTTAAGATATTCCCGCTACCACTAGGTCAACTCATGATGGTTAGATATAGTTTATATTTGAACTTTAGGACAAATTTTTACACTTTTAGCTTATAAGTTTTGAACTTGATTTCTATCAATTTTACAATTAGTTCTTCGAAGTGAATATTTACCAAAATTAGTCTAGTAATAATAATTTCATACAAATAAATATATGAATTATGCTTTCAAAATTTATAGTAAAAATGATAATGGAGAATAAAAAGTTTTTTTTTTTTAAAAAAAAAGTCAACAATAAAATAGCAGTGAAAACTAAATTTAAGATATATTCAAATTACACAGACTAAAAGTGAACAAATTTCATAAACATTTCATTTTTTTTGCTTTCTTTTTTTTCCATGGAGCCATTAAGTAGATAATTGTAGCATGAATTTAAACCTTTCAAAACTACAACTAAAATATAATTTTTTTAGAATTTTGAAAAAAAAAATTGAATTTAAAATGGTAGTGGAGTAACTTGGAACGAAAAATGGAAATCGTCAATTTTAAATTACTAAGTTAGAAATTTAAATGATTTCTACCTTTAAGTGATGTTTCAAAAATTTATGAAAAGTTAAATGTAAATAATACAATATTACAATTTTTTAAAAAATGAATAAAAGTACTTTTTTTAAACCAATGAAAAAATTTACGAATATTTTTTTTAGGTTAAACTATACTTTTAGATACTTATATTTTAAGAATTGTACAATATTAGTTCATAATTTTCTAAATGTTCAATTTTGTCTATCTATTTTCAATAAATCTATCATTTAATAAATTGATTAAATAATAATAATAATTTTTATAAAAAAAAATGACACTATAAAAATATGTTTTCAAAATTATAATAAACATTTTAATAATTAATAATATTTTGTTTAAAAAAAATCAAACTATTTAAATACTAATGGACTAGAATTGAACAAAGAAATTAGCAAATTAGAACAAAAATAGTACTTTTAACCTATTGTGTATCTTCCCAGCTCCCTCTTTGCTAGGCAAACTTTCACTCGTTCAACTCCACGGCCCCACCTGAATTCGACACGTGTGTTTCATACGAGTGCTGGCCCCACTTGAACGGATCCTTTTCAGTACACAGTACCAGGAAAAAAGAAATAAAAAAGAAATACAAAGATAAAAGCACGCAGTGAATAAATCAACCGGTCGAAGAAGACCGGTCCAATGGTAAAAGAATCTTGCGCTCATGGCCGTTGGATTTCGTGGGGATCCACAAACCTGACAGACACGTGTCCAAATCAGGCGCTTGGGATTGAGAATGAGGAAAGCTGAGTCACGCAAAACGACAAAGAAGACAGTTCCGAAAAGTGAAATTACAAAATTGTAAAAGAGAAGAAAGACAGAGAGAGTTGAAACTTTTGTCACAGTAAGTTAATTAATACATTATGACGTGGCAACTTGATTTGATAGGGACTGAATGGACCACATAATTATTAGTTAACGGTTGATAGACGCCATTTAACCGCCGTTGATGTTTAACGGAAATCATTGATATATGGGACAATGTTTTCGAATTTTCCACGTTGTTCTTGATTGATCTCTAAGTTTGGAATTTAAATTTTAAGTTGTTTTCTAGTTTATAAAAGTTTTCAACCTTTAACTTTATATCAATAAATTCAAAAAAATATTTAAACATTAATTAGTTTAAAGAAGTTATTTTAAATGACAAAATTGTTAAAATTATTTACAAATAATAACAAATTATTATAGTCTATCAGTGATAAATCGTGATAGACTATGTCTATTTGGTAGTAGATAAAAATTAACATTTTGCTATATTTATAAATATTTTGGTTCATTCTTTTTTATTTTTGACTCATTCATTTATTAAATAAAAATTTAAATTATATGTTAAGTGAAATTAATTTTGAATTTTATGTTTGGTAGATTTGTGAATTTTAAAAAATAACAAATGAATTAAAAATATATAACATACAATTGAAAATTTAAAGATTTATTAGATAAAATTGAAAGTTAATGATTTATTTGATATTTTACAAAGTTTAATAACTTATTAGATACAACATTATTTTGCAAAACTTGTTAGATACAAAATTGAAAATTTAGAAATTAAATAAATTCAGAATTCGAAGTTGATTAAATTTAACCAAGAATTTGTGTTATTGTAATATAGGTTAAAAATCAATTTTAGTCCCTAAATCTTTATGGAAACAATTTAGTTCATATACTTTGGTTTGTGACGATTCAGTCCTTAAACTTTACTATGTGACAATTTAGCTCTTGTATTTTAAAATTTGTAAGGATTTAGTCTCTGTTATAGCAATTAGTATTAAGGTTTAATGAAGTTTCTTGTATAAATAAATCAATATACTAATTAAAAACTCAATATTTTTACAAAATATAAAGTCTAAATCATAAAACAATAAAAATTGGCATCTAATTTTGATTTTTTTTTTTTTTGGTATGTTAAGGACTAACTTATTACAAATTTGAAAGTTAAAGAATTAAATTGTTATATATTAAAGTTTGAGAGAAAATAGTTACAAAATTGAAAGTAAATAGATTAAGACGTTATAAACTAAAATACATAAATTAAATTGATACTTTTATAAAAGTTTAGGGCAAAAAGTATTTTTTAATTAAATTTATAAGCCGAGGACAAGCAACAAATATGTTTTTCAATAAATTGGCTTAAAGCTTCGTGTCAATGGTCTTTCAAGAACGCCAATGCATGTTTGAATTAGTTATGTGATCTTGGAAGGTCAAATGTATTTTACTATATATATATATATAAAAAAAATCCAGAACGTTTTGTAATAATTTAAAATTATTTTCGAAGCAATGGAATTGGTGCAAAATTATTTTTAAAGTAATAAACTTATAGTCTTTTAATACAACAAACTTGAAAGAAACCATTTTTTATTTAAAAAGTATTTTATGATTGTATTTATACAAATCATAATTTGTGAAACATTTTATTTAATAATTAGATTCGTGAGAATAATAATTACCTCGAAGTAAAATTACTCTTAAAAACAATATTAATAAAACAAATTTTTTTAATAAAAACTTACTACATACCAGGATGATAGTCGGTTCAATTTTTGATTTTGGGGTAAATCAAGAACCAAACTGAATCAATTGGTTTTACAAAGAAGAGATTCAAACCAATGTCCAATAAAGAATAAAACAATGAATTGATTTTATTTAGATTGGTTTATTATCCGTTTGGTTTTCGATTTTTTGGTATTTTCTATTTTTCTTTCAGTTTTTTAATTTTTATTTTCATTTTGTTTTAATTTGGTCATTTTTGCTAATTTTAAATTAAAATTGAGTCTTTTTTTCTATAAATTGAAACTTGACATTTTTGTTTTTTTTTCTTGTCACTTTTCTAAATTAAAAAAAAAAAAGAAAAAACATACACACTCCATAATAATTGATCTTTTATCTAAACATCAAACATACATGCACCATAATAATTAAAGTACTAAAAAAATACCTAATGAAGAGTTTGTTTTCAAGGCTATATATCACTGATTCGAGTCAATACTTTTTTATTTCTTTCAAATGTAAATCAATATGTCCAATTTAATACTAAAAAATCAAACGAAACTATTGGAGTGGTTTGAATTTTCGATTTTCTATCTCGAGATGAGAAGTTGGTTTACCTACTACAAACTATTAAAAAAAAAAATGGAGAGGGTAAAATTGTAATAACCTGTTTATATGAGGGCAAAATTGTCAGAGGAAAAAAAGGCCAATCACACAGTTATGGACCTTACTAAAATGGATGTTTCGTCCTCTCCACATTCTCTACCGCAGTTTACCAAAACTGCAAATATAATATTTAAAATAAAATAAAAAAAATAAATAAAAAAAAAAAAAACAGAAAAAAATAAGGTTAAAACGAAAAATGCGAATTGGGGAAAGAAAAGAATGTAATTTCGGTTTGGAATTATTGTAGTTTTTAAAATAATGTTTGACAGCTATACTTTTACAAGAATCAACTGTGAAAATAAGGATAAATTTCAGCTTAAACTTGAACGGTAAGTTAGATTGTTTAGTAAATAAATATAAAAACATCTTATTTTAATATAATATCTAAAATAAATTTATAATCAATTTTCTTTAATTTCTTTGTAATTTAAAATTTTAAATAATCATCTAGTATTTATAAATTTTGTTTGTTATAGATTAATTTTTAAATATTAAGAAAAATTATTTTATTATAAAAAATTAATACGACATACTTTTTTTATAAAAAAAATAATGCATTTAACTTATGAAAAATAGAAAATAGATTTGATTAAGTGAGAAATAGATAAATATATAAAATAAATCTTTTTTTAAGTATAAAAATTGAAAACTAAATATTAATTAAAAAGTCTACTTAATTTTAAGAGAATCTAAAAGCTAGTAGGATATTTTTAAAGTACAAGTGAAATTGATGTGTTTTCAAAAGTGATTTTACCATATTTAATTTTTAAGTTTTTTGAAGTTATAATTTTCTGTTAAATTATAGAAAATATTTATGAATTTTAGGATAGATTCCAGTTATGCCATTAGACATTGATTTTTTCTTTTTTTTTAAGAAATGTTTTATTCTCCTTTTTTACCTTTAAAACTTTGAAATATGTTACAAAAAATGCCTTTACATGTTAAAATTGTTAAAATAAATTACATAAATTGACCTAACAACTAATAAGAGGTTGATGTGATATTATTCATAACTATATAAAAGATTAATGTGAGGTTTACGTGATATTATTCCTAACTATATACAAGATTAAGATCATTGTTACTATTTATTTCATTTCAAATAATATAGTTAAAATCATCTATATAATCAATTTACACTTCAACTACTAGAGATGTCCAAGGGGCAGGAAGAGGTTGGGATAGTTTCTTCGCTCTCTGTCCCCGCTTCCCATTTCATTTTCCATTCCGGCGAAATTTCCCATGGGAAATTCGGTATCGGGTTTCCCTCAGGAAATTTTTTCTTGTATTTTTTTTTTAAGAAAAAAAATCAATTAACTAAAATCACAAATTTAAATTGAATAGCTACCTTTCTTACTAATTTTTTTTTATAATATAATTAGTTTCATATGGATAATTTGAATTTAAAGAAAAATTACTAAAAATTAAAAAATAAAAAATAAAAAATTATCATAAACTATCCATAAATATAATCTAAATTTAAAGGTTAAATTCAAATATATTAAATATCTTAATCATTAAACAATTAAACTTGAAAGTTATATATAAATATTTATTAATAATAATAACACAATATTAAATTATTATAATAATTAAAAAAAGTGACTAACGAGGTAGAGACGGAAAACACAGCAAGAACAAGAACGAGGACCCATTTTATCTCATGGAGAAATTTTTCTCCCCATTCTCCACCTAAAAATGGACTTCAAACTAATAAAAGAAAATAAAAATTTATTAAAACACATAAATTAATTAAATTTAGATATTTAAAAGAGCAAAAGCTACAACATAAAAGTATAGAGATATAATAATAATAATTAGGTTAAATCACAAAGTTAGTTGATAAAATTTGATTGTAGTATTAGATCGCAAAACAAGTTTCTATGGTTAACAATTAGAACCATGATTAGAACAAAAATTGAATGTTTATTACGACTTCATTTTTAGTTGCTTAATCTCACCATTATTTATCTAATACTCTTTTAAATTCTAAGTTGGATTTCAACGATTTTTTAAAATCTGTTTCTTTTTCTTTTCACCATTACACATTATATACTTTTCCAATACAATGATTATTGAAGTTAAAAAACCAAAACTATACTTTAATCTAACGACTGAATAAATAATATAATTGTTGGCATTCTAAATATCTATAATTGAATTTGTATGTTCAAAATGAACATAATTCAACTGATATAAAACTTATACTATTAACTTTGAGATTAAAAGTTTAATTTTTTTATTCCATATATTGTAAAAATAAAAAATAAAAAATCAAAAGAGGTAATTGGTTCAAAGAGTTGAAGTTGGTGAAGTTGAAACTTCACTCCTTAGAAAGTTCGTGAGTTCCACAACTTAAAAACGTCAATTTATGTTAATAGCTCCTTTTATTGTGGGCTCCATGATTTCATAATTATCAAAATTTCACCACTCAACTTCAGAAAGAATTATAATTAAAATGAAGGTTAAAATGACATTTTGGTCAAAATTGATTAAATAATAATAATAATTTTTATTTTCATGTCCGAAATCCTATATATGAATATGTTTTCAAAATTTTATAGTCAAAATGCTATTCAATTAAATTTTTTAGAAAGAATCAACAATAAACTAACATTGGGGATAAAATTTACGATTTATTGAAAAATACAAAAACCAAAATTAAATAATTTTTAAAAGAGTAAATTACAAAAATCACCCATAAAGTATAGTAGTAGCTACAATTACACCCTTAAACTTTTAATTTAAAAAATTGAGCCCTTAAACTTTTACAAATGTTAAAATTTCTATCTCCAAACTTACATAATATACAACGTAACATTTGAATTAGTTTGAGGGTTAAATTTCTACAATTATTGTAAGCTAGATGGTCAAATTTTAACACTTATAGAAGCTTATGAGCCTAATTTTTACAATTAAAAGTTTGAAAGTGTAATTACAACTATATCATACTTCAGGGTTGATTTTTGCAATTTGTCTTTTTTAAAATGTAGGGACTAAAATAGTATTTTAATCTAAAATAAATAAATGATTTATTTCAAATATATAAAAAGAAACTAAAATATTTATAAATATAACAAAATTTTACTATCTATTTTCGATATATTACTATCTATTTCTATCATCTATGTCATGATAGACCGAAGTAATAGTTTAGTCTATCATAAATAAAATTTTTTTTTATAATTTTATCATTTAAAATAATTTTAGATAAACAAATTGGTCAGAAGAAGAATAAAAAGAAAAAAGTGGATGGGTAGGAAGAAGTGGTAACAATAATACATCCAAGACAATTCTGTGGGCAAATTTAAAGTGGCTGCCATACACTACAAATGCCATTGTATTTATAGAGAGAGAAACTGCTTTGGTGGTTTTTTATTTTTATTTTATTTTTTTAATTTTAATTTTAATTTTAGAGAGAGAAAGTGAGAATGCTAAATGCTTGTGACTGAGCTCTGGGAAGAGGAAGAGTATTTCACAAGCTCACTGCCTTCGCTGATTTTGAGGCATCACAGAGAGAGAAAGAGAAATTGCTGAACAAGTTCGGTCATACCCATTGATTTTTCTCAATTTCTTCTTCTTCTTCTTTCTGCATTTTGGGTCTCTTTTTCTCTCTTTGTTCGTATAATCTTCTTCCGCACCGGAGGAAAGGAGGTTAGCTTTGTCCTCCCTTCTTCAATGGCGTCGTTTCTTTTTCTTTTTTTTTTTTTTTTCCCTTCTTTTTGCGATCGTTTTGATGCATTTTGGGCTTTTTTTTTTTCCTCCGTTGTTTTTGATTTTTGTTTTCTTTGTAATGACATTTCTGCGATCTTTGTGTTTGAGTTGTGGCTTTCTCTGCATGTTCAATTCGTTTGTTCATTTGAGCATTTGAGGATTCGTTCATTGTTTTGATCGATTTCGGACTGTTAGAACGCTCTAATTAGATATTTGATTTCACTGTTTGCATGTTTAGTTACAGATATTTGATTTTTTTCCACTTGAAGAGATTAATGTAATGGGCTTTCTAGAAACTTCTCTCCCTTTTGATTCACAGATTTCTTTGTATTTTCCCCTTTGTTTATGGTGCTTTCAACATATTTTCCAACCAAATCCGTTTGTATTTTTTTTTCTTGGTGTTTTTTTTCTGGTAAAATCATGATTAAGATGATTATTTCTCTTAATCATCATGCTGTCTGTTCATCAGTTGGGTTAATTTTCCATCCAGGCTTTCTTCTTCTTTCTGTTCTTCCATTGAAACATCTCAGTTTCTTTTACAGGAATCAAGCTTGCCATTGCCAGAGACAAGCATTTGCAGAGTCTGAAGAAAAAGCTGAGGAAGAGGAATAGATTGGTTCATAGAGAGATCAGTTCCATTTTTACATCAGCTATAACAATGGCTGACTCTGGTTCTGAGTTGTGTCTTGTTCAGTCTGTTGTGTTGGGGCACAAATCCAAAAGCAGCTCCTTTTTCAGTGCCCCTGGTCTCTTTGTTGGCTTAAATTTCAAAGTTTCTTCAGATTCTGATTCAGTCAAAAGTCCCACCTCTCCTTTAGAACTTAGGGTGTTTTCAAATCTTAGCAACTCCTTGGGGTCCCCTAAATCATCTCATGATGGACATAGAAGGAGTTGGGATTGTAGTAAAGTAGGATTAGGCATTGTTGATTCTCTTGATGATGATAATAAGCTGTCTGGTAAAGCTCTTGGATCATCTGAGAGTAAGAACATCATTTTTGGACCTCAAGTTAGAACCAAGAGTCAGACCCCAAATCTTCAAATTGACACAGTTTTTCCTCGGGCAGGTCCTAGATCTTTGCCTAAAAATTGCCCCAATTTCCCCCCATCGCAGTTCAAATCACCGCGCTGTGGTAGCTCGGAGGTTTTATTCGAAATTGGAGAACCATTAGAATTCAAGCCTGCAAAGAAGATTGGGGCATGTTCCTTTGACTCGCCTCGGTTTGTTTCAGCATCGTATGGTGTTAAAGGCCGCAGCTTCTTCCATACTACGAATCCATTGGTGAAGAAAGGGACAACTAATGGCGATTCTGAGCCTCGTGACAAAATTTTGCCTGCAGATATTTTAACCCCATCATCTGTAACGCTGCCTGTTACTGGGATCATTGAGTCTCTTTCCGCAAGCGAAATTGAGCTTTCCGAGGATTATACCCGTGTAATATCCCACGGGGTGAATCCAAAAACCACTCACATTTTTGGTGACTGCATTTTAGAATGTCACTCTAAGGATTTGAACAACTTGAACAAGAATGAGATGAATGAGATGAATGAGATAGGATCTCCTCTGTCAGTTAGAAGCAGCTTGGACATTCCTTCTCCATGTCAACCAATTGATTTTCTGAGTTTTTGTTACTTTTGTAACAAGAAACTTGAAAGTGGGAAAGACATATACATTTACAGGTTCGTTACAAGCACATTATGCAATTGCTTCTGTATCTATTCTTGAGATATTGTTGAATGTTCTTATAAAAAGTTGAAATACACTATGTCTCGTCAGGGGCGAGAAAGCGTTCTGTAGCTCTGATTGCCGATATCGGGAGATCATGATTGAAGAAGAACTGGAGAAACATGTTAGCGAAATTTTCGAACATTCTTCAACAGCCGGAGATGGCAAAGAAGACTTCGAAACTCATGGCGCCATTTTTGAATAAACAGGTCGGTCTCCTCCACAGCTATGGTGTGGGTGAAATTGTGGAAGCAAATGCTGCGCGGTCTTCTGTTAACAGAAGAGCTGTTCTCATGGCAGCCATGGATGATCCTCTGTACATTGATGATGCATTTGTTTGATTTGCATTTCACTTTCAGGGTTTGAGTGGAGGATGAACTTTACAGACTTGTCTGTTTTTCTTTTTTTTTTTTTTTTTTTTTTTTTTCCCCTGAAATTCACATAAATTTGGCAATTTCATTGTCAAGCCATGCTAGTATTGCCTTGTAGAAGAGTTCATAGGGTAGAAGCCTGCTTTTATGGCTCCCCATCTTCTAATTTTCTGGCTTGTATCTTTTTAATGGCCAGATATGATATACCGGAAAGACTGAGCAACATATTTCTTTTCCCTCCAAATTAAAACACAAATAGTTGGTAATGTATAACACCCTACCAAATTGTTGGTCACCTTGGATTACATGATGTTACTTTGAAAATAGGAAAACAATAAAATGCTAATCTTACCTTCAAAAAAAAAAAAAAAAAAAAAAAAACACAAACTACTTTCTAGAAGAAAAGAAATAACCATTCATATTTTTACACTTTTCCAAAGTTGCCTTTGTTCTTACTTCTATAATGTCACATCAAATTGTCTAAAATGTTATGCCTTTCCCTCATAGACAGGAAATTTCTAGTAACATTGCTGAGAGATTTTTGAATTAGGTAGGGTTTAAATATTTAATAGATTAATAAATTATTTAATAACATGTTAAATAATTAAGTAAGGAAGGTAGTATGTATGACCATAGTACTAGATATATTATTGTCTAGTTCTTTACAAATTACAAATTCTAAACAATTATCTATTTCTTTAACTTTTAATTTTGTAACTAAATTCGATAGACACACCATTGCAAGTTCAAAGACATATTAGACACTTTTTAAGGTTTTGGAAACAAGTTAAACGAGGGAGAGCCTTTTTGTGTAATTGAACCAAAAATTTAATATAGGCATATACGCTTATTTTTTTTAAGGTTAAGTTACTAATTTAGTCTCCAAATTTCAAGACTTGTGTCTATTTTTAGCCTTTTAACTTTTAAAAATGTTTGATAAGTATCCAAACTTTTAATTTCTTATTTAGTATGTTTCTAAAATTTTAATTTTGATTATGTTTCTAAAATTTTAATTTTGATTTTGAAATTTCTATAAATTAATTGATCGATAGTAGATCAATAAATCTTTTAATTTAAAAATTAAGAGACTAAATAAACACAAAAACTTAAAAATTTTTTGAACATCTACCTAACTAGTTAGAGGGTTTCAGTCTACTTTTCTTTTCAAAACTTTTATGATGTTTTGATTATTTAGTAAAAAGGATTTTGAAATTTTCAAAAACACTTGATAGTGTTCTAGAAAAAGAAAAACTCAAAGTACTAATAGAATTGAAAAAAAAAAAAAAAAAAAAAGAGAGTTGGTTCGCTTCAAAGCACTTTTTTTCAAAAGTTATTTCTAACTAGTCCACATTATAACATTTAGTCCTCCATGGATTTCGGTTATGTTTCTTTTTCATATTTTCTTTTTGCGGTGTTGTCTCTTTCTGCGGTGCTTCCTTTGTTGCAATTTGTTTTCTCTATGTTTTTAATTTTGCTTTTGTTTTTTGTCATCCTCTTTTTGTAAGGTGAGAAAAAATAATAAAAATGAAAAAGAAAACTATTTTGTTTTGGGGGAGAAAATCGAATATCTGAACTCGAGGTTGATAGCTCAACTTTTATATAGTTGAGCAATATTTATGTTGGCAAAAATGATCGCTTAATTTGTATTTTTATTCTTCTGACATAATGTGAAGTTTTGATTGATTCTATTCTCTTCTCTCCCTCAATATTTTATTAGAAACTCAATCTTTTAATTAATCCTTTGATGATCTCAACAAATGTTCCTCCCATAGAAAATTTCAAAACATATATTATACAATTTTCATAGTTGTTTTATTTCTTTATTTTAAATATTTAGGTCTCACCTAGTAATGTTTTTGTTTTGAATATTATGTTTTTGAAATTTATGTTTATTTTCTCTTAAATTCTAAATTATAGTTTTCACATTTTTGGAAGAAATATTTAAATTCTTAATCATTTTTTTTTAAATTTTTATTTTTAATTTTTAATTAACTAATTTATTTATTTATTTATTTTTTTAACAATTGAACTTAGTTTTTGAAAATATTGATGAGAAATTGATTACAAAATAAATGAACCTATAAATAAAAGTAGTGCATATAGACTTAATTTTAAATTACAAATAAATCCAAAAAAATTTTTATTTTCAATACACTTTTGCTTGCTTTTTTATCTCCAAAAGTTCATTAACAAATCAAGCACACGAGTTTATACTTTGAGATCGTGTTACACTACCACCAAACCTTGAAAAAAAAAAAAAAACTAAAACTAATATATCATGTTAATTATGACCTTTTTAATATATTCTTTACTCTTGTTATCATGAATCAGCCTAATGGTTATTGGAAAAAAAAGGAAAAACACACGAGTAATGTAAAAGAGAGAGAATATAGATTTAAACTCTAGGGTACCTACCTATCTACGAAATTAAAATTATAACTATATTAATACATTAACTCGTTTTGAAGATTTAGTTGAACGTAATATCATACACTAATAAAAATATTGGGTATCAAAGCGAGCATAATTTAACTCATATAGGCATGTCTTAGCAACACGAGGTCAATGGTTTAAATTCCCTTACCCTCTTGCACTAAAAAAAATAAGAAAAACATAGAACAATTAAGCCTATTTTCTCGTGTACATTTTTTTACAATTATTTGCATCTTTCTTAAATACAAGAGTTGAATTATTTGTCAAATTCTAAAAATAAAAACTAATTTTTTTAATTTTCAAATTTTGGCTTGTTTATTGAAAACATGGGCAAAAGTAGATAACAAAACAAGGAATTTAGAGGTGGTAGAGTTGTTTGAAAGCTTAATTTTCAAAAACTAAAAACAAAAAATCAAGACCATATTTGGCAACTATTTTGCTTTTGGTTTTCGAAAATTAATCCTATCTCTTTACATTTTCTCACAGTAGTTTGCATATTTATTGAATTGAATTCTTAGCCAAATTTCAAAAACAAAAACAAGTTTTTAAAAATTACTTTATTTCTAGTTTTCAAATTTTGACTTGTTTTTTGAAACATGGGTAAAAAGTAGATAAGAAAGTAAGAAATATAGAGATGAAAGGGGTGTTTGTAATGTTAATTTTCAAAAACTAAAAACAGAAGACCAATGGGCCCATAATAAAAAAAAAAAAAAAGACCATGTTTGGTAACCATTTTGTTTTTTGTTTTTGAAAATTAAGTTCGGTTCCTCAACATTTCTTACAATGATTTGCATTTTTCTTAAATACAATGGTTGAATTCTTAGTCAAATTCCAAAAACAAAAACAAGTTTTTAAAAGTTGTTTTTTCAGTTTTCAGAATTTGGTTTGGTTTTTTAAAACATCGGTAAAAACAAAACAACAAAAGAAGAAACTCGGAGATAAAACTAGTGTCTACAACGTTAATTTAAAAAAACAAAAAATAAAAGACCAAATTACTACCAAACATGGTCTTGATTTTTTTTTTCAATTTTCACATCACAAACCAAACATAAACTATAGAGATTAATTTGAACCCAGAAAGGGGAACTAAATTCCAATCATGGTTGAAGGAGCAAAAGCAAAAATGATGAAGCAAAACTTTAATTTGTGAAGAAAAGAGAGAGAGAGAGAGAGAGAGAGAGAGAGAGAGAGAGAGAGAGAGAGAGAGAGAGAGTATATGGAGAGGTAACATTAGAAAAACATGGAAGGGGAGAAAGAAAGTGACATTGGTCAGGCTTTGTTGCTTTGGTCCCCTTTTTCCAAATAGAGATTGATGGCTTTCTCTGCTGCCCCTTCCATTTGCATGTGCTCCCATCATTGCATTGCCCTTCAAACATAACAACACATTAACCTTTTTCTTTTGGCCATCATCCAACATTTTGAGATTCCTCTAACAAAAACTTTGGAACAAAATAAAAATATTCATTATTAACCCACCCATGACCGAGGACGAAAATAAATGTCATCTATGTAGTCCAATATGAATAAGAATACTAATAACAATATCTATAACTTAGTTTTAGAGTAAATACAATTTAATTATTAATCTAAATGAATTTTATAAAATTTGTGATTTATTGTAATATCCGTAGATATCGATGTATTTTGTCGATATATCTATAAAATTGAAATATCGATATCGATATGGACATTGATATTTTAGTCCTGCCCACAAGGACTACATTCTAATATTTCAATTATACCTTTATAAAATTTGGTCCTTTTAGTTTGAATAAAGTTAGAATTTAGTCCCTATATGGTTTATAATTAGAGTTTAATCCCAATGATTTTATAAAATTGATCTCATAAATAGTCTAATACCATAGAATCTATGTATGAAGGGCTTATCGAACTATAGAGAATATTTATGAGGTTTTATCTGTTGGGTTTTATGTCCTAAAACTCGTAGTTTGTAAATTTCGAAACTTATTATCAATACAATTGTTATTGAATACATGAATTGCATTTATTAAATCCAATAAACTAAGAACCCCTGGTTATAAGTTTAGAACTTAGACTTTATGTGTAGACATAAAAGTGGATCAAGTTTAGGTAATAACCAAAACGATCTATAATATAGGGATAAAGTTGGGTACCTTATCTTAGGGACACTATGGATACGACCCACTTTGTATTTGATACAAACAATGTAATCCTTTATCGTTCATGTAGAGACATGTGAGTGGGGGCATCCTATGTAATGAGTTTGCATAAGATCGAACCATGAAATAATCATTTTTACTTTTTAACACCGCTTACTGTTAAAATTGATTATTTCAACTTGATGACATAGGTAACTCGATCTTAATTCTAACTATGAACTCCTGTCTGTTTGAGATTATCCTTTAATCTGCATGGGTGAGAGTGGTCTGAGTTCACCGACTCAATAAGCCCCCCATTTTAGGGATGGGACCAAATAGATAGTTGGGGACATAGTCCTGCAAGGTGAAATTCACTCCTACCTAATCTAGGTTAGTAGAGAAGTTGTGTCCCTTAAGTGTTGACTCCGAGTTTTTAACAAGGGGCCCCATCTTTTCATTGTCCCAAGAAATTATGAACAACTTGTGAAAGATCGACTTACTAATCATGGTTATATCAAGTGAACATAAATATATCTACAGTGAGGAGAATGCAGCTATTGTACTATAGTGGAATGTCGCGGTAGTTAACGAATGTTAATTAACTGGGTTAAAGAGTTTAGCCAGTTAAATTTGGATCGTTGGAGCTCATGATCTGTAGGTCCATTATATCCCCTTGTTAGCTCATGGACTAAACCTTAGAATAGTTTGTTGAAAGAATTTGAAATGTTCGAATTCGATTAAGGAGCAAAATTTACGATTTGTTCGTTTTAATTGTGAATTAGACGAAAATGGAGAGTTAAAAATATTTAAATGTGATTTAAATATTATTTGGATGAATAGAGATTCATCGGATTTAAATTTTCCAGGAAAAGTGGAAAAATTATTTATTTAATATAATTATTATTTAAATTAATATTATATAAATTAATTAATGTAATTAATTTAAAATTAGAAAGTTAATTTAATATGAATTTGGGAAAATCACATTTAATTAAAATTGGTTTTTTCCACTTTAGCATGTTGAAGTAGGAGGTGGAGACTTCCTAATCTTCTTTGTCACACCTCCTAATTAAGATTCTTAGTCACCATTTTAGGTGTCAAAATGCATGTAAAATTCTTTTGCATGTATTCTTCCATTTATAGAAGAAAGAAAGATTGAGAATAGTTTAAGGGGTTGGTAAAATTTTGTTGGAAACTTCTAAAAAACTCATAATCCAGATTTCTCATAATCTGGATCCCACAATCCGTTCTAAGACCTGAGAATAAGCAGGAAGACTTTTGTGGTGGTCCACGAAGTGTTCATGATTAGAAATTTGAAGGAATTTGATTCAATTTCGAGCTACAATAAGTAAGTATTCTTCCTCAGTTTTTTGAGTTTGAAAAGAACATGTTTAATCTTCAAAATTGATGTAATTAGGGTGATTTAGATCCTAATTGCTTCCACATTTACATGGTTAACTCTTTCATTATCGAACAATAAGGACTAAATTCTAACTTTTCATAAATTGTAGGGACTAAATTCTAACTTTTTCAAATTGTAAGGTCCAATTTTGTAATTTAACTGAAAAAAGTAACATACAAGTTGCACCCATCTTCTTGTAGCCTCCTCTATTCACACAGGGACAAAATGAAAACATATAAGTCATAAGTTTTGGGTAAAATGATCCTCTCTCAAAGCCATTAATGAACTAATTAAAACATGACTTGGAACTTGAATTAAGTTCTTGTATTAAACCAACAATCATTTCTAAAGTTAATCGTTATTAAAATCTTCATTTAAATACAAAACTTTGGAATAATAGTTCTTGTATTAAACCAACAATCATTTCTAAAGTTAATCGTTATTAAAATCTTCATTTAAATACAAAACTTTGGAATAGTATTATTTAGGGGCTGTTTGTTTTTTGGGAATGTAGAAAATCGAAATCTTTAGATGTTCAAAATTATAGATATCTGAAATTGCAGATGTTCGACATCGACATCTTTAGATAACTATGTTTGTTATGTAGGAATATATTTTACAGAGATGCCTGGAACTAATTGATAGTTGTGTTTATTTTCAGGATTTGTACCTGGAAACGTTTTAAATATACATAATCTTGCAATATGCCAATACAATTATTCATGAATAAGCTTCAAACATTAACCATATGAATACTAAATTTATTTTATAAATGTCTCGAAGAACAAAAAAAAATTTAGTTAAAAGATATCCTATCAATGTTGTTTCATAATAATAAATATTAAAGATACATAAATTAATTTACAACAGATTAAAAATGTAGAATCTAATTTTTTTTTATTTAAAAAATACCTAATCTAATTTGAAACAAACTTGAATAATAAATCTAATATTTTAACAAAAAAAAATCAGATCTTTTATCTTAATTCTATCGTTGGACTTTCTGTAAAACAATTGTAGATTTTTTTTTTTAATTTATTTAATGAAACAACCTAATTTGAAGAAATAAAATAAATACCAAATCTAAATTGAAACAAACTTGAATATATACAAAAATCTAACCCTTTAACAAAAAGAAAAATCAAATCTTTTATTTTCATTTCAGTGTTGACTTCCTGGCAAAACAATTGTAGATTTTTTTTTTTTTTTAGTTTTTTATTTGATGGTAGAGCTAGGTCTTTACTTAAATTGAGAATCCCATAAAACAAAATTAAGAGCTTAATAACTTATCAGACATTTTTTAAAAGTTCAAAAAAAAAAGAATTGAAAGTTTGATAAAATGATAGTCATATTGTAACAACAAGGTCTAGACTCAAGTCTCAACAAGGAGGACAAAAGGTTTTTTCTTTTTTTTTTTGGACTAAAAAAACATGATTAATAATTTTTTTTTTTCTAGGATAACAAAAACACACACACAAATTAGCCCTAATAATGATCTAGACTCAACAAAGAAGGCAATTAAATATACCCAATTTAGAGCTCTCTCATTTTGAGACCCCCAATTTCATAGTTAAGGTTTGAACATAAATCTCGTATGAAAAAAAAATATATCAAAATTAAATAGAAAAAAAAGTGAAAGGATAGTAAAAATTAAGCAAAATGGAGAAAAAGGTAGAAATGGAAGGTGAAAATATTATAATAGAGTTATGTGAGAGTTTTGTGTAGATAAAACCTGATTAAAATGTGATAAGAGAAAATAATGTGGTAGCTAATTATATCCTAATTAGGGCTAAGGGTAAGGATGGTAATTTTACTGATGCTTGATGGTTGGGAATCTTAAAAACTCACCATTTCAATGGGAATGAAGATGGCTAGAATTGAGAGATTTTAATTAGGATGTCATGTATACTTCGGATGTCTTGACTATTTTAAGATTACCACAATCCAAACAAGGAAATCCAATGTCCATGAGGTGGTAATCTAAGATTACCACGAAACAAACCACGCCTTAAAATTTCAAAAGCAATAATGGTGTGAACTACAATTTAAATTTTTTACTAGTGAGCCAATTTAAATCTTCCATCCGTTGGACCGATATGGCAACCCTAGAGAGGGGTGAATAGGGTTTAATTGAACTTATTCTTAAATATGCTCAAATTAAGCTAATTAAATTATTTTTGAATGAAATTAATAAAAAATATCAAGATTCATAAAAAATTATGAAACACAAGATTCAATCGATCTCAACAAAGAAGAATAGTAATCTATAACATGCTACTAAAGTGTTGGAGAGGAAGATACCGTGATTTTTATAGTGGTTTGGTCAAACTCGACCTACATTCACTTTCCTAAACGCCTCTTAGGATTTCGATTAAAAATCTCATTTGACTATTTCCACAGTATTTCCACAGATGAGAGCCAAATTGATACCCTTGCTCCTTTTTCGGGTTTAAGAGCAAACCTGATCCTTTCCAAACTCTCTAAAAAAAGTAGATGTACAAATTTTAACTCACAATATTCAATTCTCACAATGCGATAGAAATCTCTCTCTAGAATTAGATGAAAATAAAGAAAATCTCTCTAGAATTAGATGAAAATAAAGAAAAGAAATTTGAGAGTTTGGAGAGAGAGAGCAACAATGATGGACTTTTTCAATTTTTGAAGATTGTAAAGTTATAAAAGTTGAAAAAACTTTTTGGAGAAAGATGAAATTTAAAAAGAGAGAGAAGTGGGGTAAAAGGTGGATTTTAATTTGGGTAATTGGATTGATCAAAAAGGAAAACTAAAAGTGAGGGTTAAAAGTAAAATTTTTCTTTTATTATTATTATTTTAAAGATAACTAGTAGACACAAACATTATATAATATTAAATTAGTTTTTCTTTTCAAACCAACTAGCCGTTAAACACAAACATAAAATAATAGTAAATTTTCTTTTTTAAATCATTTTCTTTCTAAAACCAATCAAAAAAATCAAAATTTAACCACGTGTCACTCACTCCATAGCTCAAAGTGGGACTCTCCAAAATGGTCCAACTTGATGATTTGGCCGCCACATCACCAACTCGGATAATTTTTCGTTAACGTTATTTCCACTATAACTTCTTCATTTGAACTCCAATTTGTGTGATTCAAGAGGCATCGTAATTGTTGTTTCGAGCTCTTCGCTATGGACTATTCAAAACAATAAAATTATTAATAAATAAAATTAAGTTTGTTATCATCAAAATAATAATTAATTAATCAATTAATTAAAATTAATTAATTTGAGACTAAGAGCTAACAAGCGAATACCACATCGTTCTAAAACTGTTGACACATAACTTTTAGACTTGTAAAAAAAAACTTATATAAATGCAATGATTAAGGTAAATTAAAGAGAAAAATGTTGGAATCAAATCAAAAGTGACCGTTTTCATTAATATGAGCAATTTATTTTATTTTGTTTTTATCTTTCATGTTTTTCTATATTACCATTTAGAAAGAATTATGTGATGCTTTTTTTTTTCTACTTTTGTGAAATTTTAGAAAAGAGATAGTTTTATTGGAGTGATTTTTGAATAAAATGAAAATCAACACCAACATAGCTTAATGGTAATTGACGTACACTACTCTTGAGGTTAAGAGTTCAAAACTTCATAACTTCTTTTAATTATTGTACTTAAAAAAAAAAAAAAAAAGTTAAAAATACATACACCACCTATGGTCTAAATTAACTCACATAATTTAGGATTTAAATCTATTCTCACTCTCCCTCGAGGTTGAATTTAATTGATACAACCAAAATTTAAAAATTTTAAGATAACAAAGCAACCTTCAAGACAAAGAAAATATAAAAAATAGTTGAAAAACTTCTCACGTCTTTATTGAAAATCTCATATAGAAACAGTTTTATATAATTAGTGTTTAGGGTGTAGACTATATTTTAGTCTAGGTTCAGAAAGTTTGAATTTAGGGTGCAAATTATTTCAGTTTAGGTTCAAGAAGTTTGTATTTGGAGAGCATATTATTTTAGTCTGAGAGTTTAGGGTTTATGTGTTTGGGTTGTTGATTTGTTTAACATGGAGTTATTAAGTATGAGTTTAAGGTTTGGACTCTTTTCAAATATAGCAAAAGGAATCAAAATATTTACAAATATAGCAAAATTCCACTATCAATCTAAGATAGACTGCGTCACATATAGTAGTCTATCGCGGTCTATCGCAAATAGATAGTATATTTTGCTATTAGTTGTAAATATTTTCAATAGTTTTGCCATTTAAGATAATTTCTCTTAAGGTTTAAGGTTGCTTTTAATTTTTTTTTTAATTTTATTATTATCATACAAATACCAATACTTTAAAAATCATATTTTGTAAATAAAAATGAAAACATTAGTTCCAATAAAATTTTAAATGTGTGTGAGATTCTAAGTTATTTTATTCTCTACTCATTTTGTCATTTTAGGATATACTAATATTGTTGAGAATATGCACAAAACATGAGAGATTAGGCTAAAAATTCATATAAACTATTAAGTTATAGAACTCCATATTTGGAGGTATATAAAAGCAACCAAATTCTCTAACTCTATAATATTGCACAAAAATATATATCTAGAAGTGCTCTCACTTCTAGAAGTGAGAGTTGCCAAGTGTAGGTCACCACCATAATGACACAAAAAATATTGTGAAGTTGAATGCATGATTCCAAATAATAATAATAATAATGATAGATTATCATTCAAAAGTTGTTAAAGAAGAAGGTTGATTAAAAGTGTTTTTATCTTCCAGAGTTTCGCAATACTAAAATAAGTTATTATATTATATGAATTCAATTAAAATGTATAAATCATTGTAAAAGATCCTTGGGAAGATTTTTTATCTTATTTTTTACCGTTCACTTTTATTTATTTATTTATATTATTATTATTATTATTATTATTATTTTTTTATAAATACACAGTTTGCTTTAAAATTTAATGAGACCCATAAAACAAGTTATATATTTTGACATGTTTGGATTAACTAGTAAAAAAAGAAAATTTTCAAAAAGTCATATAGACACTTTTTCTAAAAAAAATAAAAACACCCTTGTGTTTGTTAAATTTTCTCAAAAGTATTTTTATACACAAATTTGTTTGGTTTTTATGTACCCAAAATGTTTCTATTACTATAAAAGAAGACTATTAAACAATATGAGCCGATCTTTAAAGTTGGTCACATGGGTGGTCATCAGAGTTGGCTTTCGGAGGTAGTCGTTGAAATTGTGCATTAGAGGTGGTTTTCTTTGAAGTTG
This sequence comes from Citrullus mucosospermus, assembly GCA_030954485.1. NCBI lineage: Eukaryota > Viridiplantae > Streptophyta > Magnoliopsida > Cucurbitales > Cucurbitaceae > Citrullus > Citrullus mucosospermus. The sequence continues at coordinate 27,789,248 of CM062059.1, read as the reverse complement.
GTTGTTGGAGTTGACTATTAAAGAAGATCATCTGCCCATGGAGACATTGAAAACATGGTAGAGAAGGAGAGTTAGTTATTTAACCACTATCTTATAAATAGTGTTATTATAGTAAAATAGAGGGTCAAAATAACTTTTATCCTTATTTTCTTAACAAAGGCTCAGGAGCTCAATTCATTGGAGCCCCAAACACCCTATAATGTACACATACACAAAATGACGTCGTGGTTAGCAAATGAATAAGAAATACAAGGCAAATATTTCTTTATGACTTTACCCACCACGTTTCAACAACTCTTATCACCTTTTGGTTTTTGGTTAAATTATATATTTGATCTCTATGATTTAGAAAAAGTAAAAATTTAATTCCTATTATTCCATAAATCCTCACAAATAATCATATGCTTTGGAAGATTTTTGGTTAAATTATATATTTGATCTCTATAATTTAGAAAAAGTAAAAATTTAAATATAGGAACTAAATGCTAATGGTAAACGACGGGACTAAATTATAATTTCTCTCCGAAACTAAATTTGTAATTTAAATTTAATTTTAAATGGTTAGTTTGATAACGGTTACGGTTTTTGTTTTCTGTTTTTTTTTTTTTTTTTTTTAATTGTTTCTCAGTGTACAAAGTTCTTATCTGTTCTCCTCTGCCATGGAAAAACCAAAAGGAAAACGCATTTGTATCTATAGGCTTCAAGATTCTTAAATTCCTCCGTCGTATATACGTATCTTGTCGATCTCCATTTTCCTTTTAATTTACTTCTCGGCATCTGTGTGGAGTTCGAGATTCCGAAGTTTCTACAGTTGCGGAGGTTTGGAATTTGGATTTTGGTATTTGAGCCTTTGATTTGCTGTTCTAAAGTTGATTCCACTATAATTTTGTTCTTTTTCAGTTCTACTTTCGCTTACTTTTTCTTTATTGACGCTTGTCGATATCTATGGCTATTGTGTTTTTCCTTTCTCACCTTTGGACCCTCTTGGTGTTTCCTTGCACGATAAGAAATCCGCCATTCCCAAAGCTTTCTAGTTTCGTGCCCTATGTCCTACCATTTTTTGCATCTAAGTTGCTTGTGAAAATAACTGAACTCACTTTCCAATTTTATCACTTCGATCGGTTTGTGTTTTCTTCTTCCATGGTTCTTTCTGGGAGTAATTGACAGTGATTTCGCTATGGAATCGTTGAAATTTGTGGCCGTTTGGGGATTTTTTCTTGTTCTGTTGATTTGTCCTGCGGCGGTGAGTTCAGTGATCGGAATCGGAGTGAACTGGGGAACTCAGTCTACTCATCCGTTGCCGCCGGCGACGGTGGTAAAGTTGCTGAAGGATAACGGAATTCAGAAGGTTAAGCTTTTTGATGCCGATCCTGTAGTTCTAAAGGCTCTAGGCAAATCGGGGATTGAAGTGATGGTGGGAATTCCAAACGACATGCTCTACAGCTTGGCTAATAGCATCCAATCAGCTGAAAATTGGGTCGCTAAAAACTTGTCGTCTTATATTTCATCTGGCAGTGTGGATATAAGGTAAAAGACAAACAATCAGCAATCTCTCTCTGATTTATCTCTAATCTTTATGTGATGTAATTGAATAACTATATATTTTGTTGGCTGTTTCTTCTGATTTTGCTGCTAGAAACTATGCAATTGGCTTGAGTTTTGTTCCTTTGGAATGATTTTGTCTCATTGAGATGGAGAATTTTGACTTGATTTTGTATGTTTTCCAAGGTATGTTGCAGTTGGGAATGAACCGTTTTTGAAAACATTCAATGGAAGCTTTCTAGGAACTACTTTTCCTGCTCTCCAAAATGTCCAAGCCGCCATTGTTAAGGCTGGTTTAAGCAATCGGGTAAAAGTAACAGTGCCTATGAATGCTGATGTTTATCAGAGTCTCACAGGTTTTCCTTCAGGTGGTGACTTTCGTTCTGATATCCATGACCTTATGCTCTCTATTGTCAAGTTCTTGAGCGACAGTGCATCCCCTTTTACTGTAAATATCTACCCCTTCATTAGCCTTTATGAAGATCCCAATTTCCCTACGGATTATGCCTTCTTTGATGGCTTCTCGTCTGCTTTGAATGATAATGGTCGAGCGTACGACAATGTTTTTACTGCCAACTACGATACTCTTGTTTCATCGTTACAGAAAAATGGCTTCCCTAACATGTCCATAATTGTTGGAGAGATTGGATGGCCAACAGATGGAGACCGGAATGCGAATTTGCAGTTTGCCAAGAGGTTCAGCCAAGGCTTCATTTCACGGTTTGTTTCGGGACAGGGAACGCCGATGAGGCCTGGTCCTATCGACGTATACATGTTTAGTCTTATTGATGAAGATGCCAAGAGCATTCTGCCAGGCAATTTCGAGCGGCATTGGGGTCTATTTTACTACGACGGTCGGCCTAAATACATGCTTCAAATGGCAAATGGCACAAACGGTTTGGTACCTGCTTCAAATGTCAAGTATCTGGCAAAACAATGGTGTGTCTTGGCACCATCAGCCAGCATTGACGATCCACAAATTGCCCCAAGTGTTAGCTATGCTTGCGAAAACGGCGATTGCACGAGCCTCGGTCTCGGGACTTCGTGTGGGGCTCTGGATGCTCGCCAAAACATCTCGTACGCATTCAATGCGTACTACCAGATAAAGAATCAGTTGCCAAGTGCGTGTAAGTTTCCACATCTTTCTGTTATCACAACTCAAGATCCATCAGTTGGAAGCTGCAAGTTCATTGTGATGACTCAGCCTTCTGAAGTTGCTGTCAATGAAAAATCAGAGGCACTGAAGCATTCTGGTGGATCATTGTTGTTTCTTTGTTTGTTGATTCTGGCAGTTCTTTGATGATCAAAACAAAACTAAAGAGATTCCTCCATCTCTTTAATACGTTTATGCAGGGTGGAGTGAACTCTGAGCAGTCACAATTTGTAAGTTTATATTTTGAGTTGTAATTTTACATTGAAAAGAATAGTCCACCTTTTAAAAATATATTAGTTTATTAAGTAGTCAATCAACACTTTTGTTGAAACAAAATTTTGAGGCTGGATTTTTTTTTCTTTTTTTTTTTACTCCAACAAACCATATGTTATAGAGGTTTGAATCTCTTATCTCTAGAGGGATGATATATGTTTTAGAGGGATGATATATGTTTTAGTTAATTTAGTCGTCTTTTTAATTTTTTTTATTAAAATTAATGAGTTTTAAATTATTTTATATTGGTTTTTATTTAAAAAAATATTATAAATAGAAAAAAATATCAAACTATTTATAAATATAGCAAAATTTTACTTTCTATATGTAATAGACTCAAATAGACATTTATCCATGTCTATCTAGTAAAGAGATAAAATGTGTCTATTGTCTATTGCAATCTAAATAAAATTTTGTTATATTTATAATTATTTTCAATAGTTTTTCTATTTTTAAAAATATCCCTTTTTGTTATTATTATTTAAATGGGTGGTAGAATTAGTTAAAATTGAATTGACTTTTTTTTTTCATATATTATATACTATATTAATTTCCCTTCATAGATGTGCTAATGGGCCTGAAGATACTACATAATTGGGCCAGACTTGTAGGCCCAGTATAAAAACAGGTTTTGAAACGGGCACGGGTTTCTGGAGTAATTTTCCGGAACATTCGAAATCCATTATTTCTGCCATCCACACTTAAATTATGCAAAATACTCTTAAATTTTATACTTTGTGTCAAAAGTATCTTTAAACTTTTAAAATGAGTTAAAAAATTTCCTTACTATTAGTTTTGGATGGAAACCATTAATGATTTGTGTCGAAAATACTTTTGAACTTTCAAAAGTTTCAAGAATACCTTTGAATTTACCGCAAAAAGTTCGAAAAACTCCTATCGTTCATTAATGTCGTCCTACTTCTCTATTTTCCCTACTTTTTCTCCTCTTTTCTTCAATACCTTTTAGTCCCCTTTTTGTTAACTATTTGACATTTGTTTATCTAAAAATAAATAAATAAATAAATAAAATTTGCACACTTCAATTAGCTAGCTTTGTATATGAACTATAATAAGAACAAAGAAAATAATGAAAGAGATTTTAGGACTTAAATGTTTTAACAAAGTTGTATGAGTGTGTGGTAATAGACAAATGCATTTTATTTGATTATTTATCGTTGCTTTATGGAGAGATTTTTTATTTTGGAATTTTGTGACATTTTGTTGGAATGTTTTAACCTAAAAGTTTTAATTCTGATTTTGTTGTTAAGAAAATTGGTATAAGAATTGAAAAAATGTATAAGAAAAATGAGTCTATATGAAAAAAAATGATGATATCTATATAATTTGTTTTAAAATGTAATCTTTTCTAACTCAAGAAAACTTCAAACATATTGACCATGATACTAATAATAGAAACATTTTTAAACTTTTTTTTTCAAAACTTAGAGTTATTTTTGCAACTAGTTATTAAAGAATTATGTTAATAATAGTAATGATGAGAATATCTTTGATTAAGTTAAGGTATTTTTTAAAATTTTGAAAGTTCTTTGAGACAAAATTTTAACAGTTTCCATCCCAAAACTAATGATAAGGAAATTTTTTAACTATTTCTAAAAGTTTACGAATATTTTAAAAGAGTTCTAAAGTATTCTTGACGCAAAAGGTGAAGTTCTCGGACAATTTTATAATTTAGCCGTTTTTTTTTTTTTGTTGCCACCATAATACACCAAAAAGGCCACAATTAATTCCCTCTTCTTTCATTTTGGTTTTGCAATTCCCTTTCTCTGTCTCTTTCCCACTGCGGCTCAAAACAAACGCAGCTACTCTACGTATCCTTTTCATAAACATCCCAGACACCGTGGAGAAACAACATACACCAACTAATTCAGTTTCTACATCTATTAACTTTCTCTGTTTTTGATGATTCTGAATACGAATCCTAATCTCAAAACATGGAATCACTGGCAACCGAAAGATGCACAAGGAATTGAAATGGTCAACCATCAGTTAGTCGGAGTCAAATTTTCAGTTGAAAACCGACAATCTCATGGGAGGAACTATCGTGCAACCAACTGGTCGGTCGGTTTAGGTTTTTTATATATTGAGTGTAACTATTTAAAAGAAATAATAGATCCAAGGAAATTTGCAGTTGAAAATTGACAATCTCACCGGAGAAACTATCGCGCAACCGACTGATCGATCAGTTTAGGATTTTTATGACTAATTGTAACTATTGAAAAGAAATAGTATATAAACCAATTCTTTCCATTGTATACATATATGAACCAACGAATGGCCAATTGATTGATAACTCAATCGGTCGGTTCGAAGGATCGACCAGTTGCCCATCACATGGGATATAAAAAGGAAATAAGGTATAAATTACCCATGGCCTAAATTAATTCACACTTAGTTTAAATAAAGCTTAACTCCTCCATAATCAAACTTTAGTTGAAATGAAGCACAACTCCTCAATTAAGTCAAACGCCTCATCCCCATCATTCTTGTACTATCACACATGATAATTTACAATTTCAATGGATATAAATTAAACTTAATAAAATATAATTCGAAAGTTATTATTATTTTTTATCTATAGTTATTAAAGCTTGTAAATTGCTTGTGTTTGCTCACTGTAATAATCCATACCCGAAGGATTGAACTGAGAACTACGCTTCAAACTTCTAAAAAGTACAAGTACAGTTCAAACTCGTGCAGCGATCAGTCAGAGTGAGTTTTTCAACCAAACCAATGCTAACCGAATCCCTCTTCTTCTCCAACCAACCGCTTTCGGCTCAATTTTTCACACCCCTAGCATTTTAGTTAGAAGGGCGATGAATTCTGAAAAACCAAATCATATGCAATGAAATTAACCGACCATAATTACAATGCAATATTTTCTTCTAAACAAAGGACACAAATACACAAATACAACAATACAGACACCAACAAATAGAATGATGGGAGAATGAAGAGGTAGAATACAAGATATCAACCTAATAAAGAAGAGAAAAAATGTGTGATGTCGTCAACTTCCCGAAGCAAAGGAGGCTGCATAACTACGTCGTCTTCCCCATCGCTTGAGAATGATGAGTGTGGCTTAAAGGTTCTGAAGGAGTCACAGCATGGAAATAGGAGCTCAAGTAGCTGGAGATGGAGGCATTTCAGAGCTGCAGGATGATAGAATGTGGCCTTCATATCCACATTCTTAGCCTCTGGTCTGTCTCGTGTTGTAGGACTTGCAATTCAAGCACTTTTGAGCCACAACATGATACTGCACCTTCGACGTCTTACTGCAATCGTTGCAAAGAATCCAGACCTGTTCGTTCAAGGTATGAAGTTTTTAACCTTGGAGGATCAAAGGCTTAAACTGATATGTTATAATATATTCGTATATTCTTAACCTTCACCCACAAAAATTCCATAGCAATAGATAGTTGAACACAAGGGCTTTCTAGTTTCTACTGTGATATTATACAAGTGAGTTGGGTGCAATCCAATATGCACTCATCTCTACGTATTCCATTCTTATCATCATACACACACAAAGAGGTATAATATTTCAAAAAATAAGTGAATCTGCCACGTCAAAATTATAATTGGACAATTTGATAGAATTCACAAAGATAGGTATAGCCTGAGATGCACTTCAGTATTTTTCATTCAACCACAAATAAACAACTCCAGCAGATACACTATAATATATGATTACCTAGCAGTGAAATGAAAGTGAATAAAAGTAAAATTGGGCTGGGAGCTTTACCATTTTATTTTGGTATGGCTCTGGAACGGGCGTAGCTGCAATTTCCATGTCAAATTTTTCCCACACCTTGGACATATCACAAACGGACTTGGAGCAGAGAGGGCAAGCATATCTGTGGCAGAATCAATGTGATTAGAAAACAAAGTTTGTGTATTCATTTCACAAGAAATTAAGTTCCATGAGTAAACAAGAACTCTGTATGAACACTTACTGAAAGTGATCTCTCATCTCCTTCAAGCAATTTTGATGGATGGTGTGTCCACATGGCATTACCGTAACATCGTTTGTCGAATCAAATAGATACTACAAGCCATTGGTTAAAGATGGCATCATTACTTAGTGCTGGCTAAGAATAGATAGCAAATGAATAAGCGAAATGAGGGGAGAGCTTTACCTCAAAGCATACAGGACAATCATGGTGCATTGCTCCTTCAACGCAGGGATGACTATTTTTTAAAAGAACTGAATAGCAGCAACCTTCATGACAAGAAAATATAAAAGTCAGCACACACCATTGATAAAATTTTAATCACTGTATGACAAGTGGGACTAGCATTAGCATGATGAATCAGACAATTACATATGACTTACCACACTTATGGCAGTGGAAAAAGTTCTCGCGCCCCCCAATTCTGTCAAAACGTTCATAATGGCAGCAAGTAAGTGTGCGAACTCCAACGAAAACACATACCAAGTCTTTTTGTTTTCACGTAAACATATTGAAATAGAGCAATAATCTTCGAATAAGATAAATGGATTAGGATATATCATACCTACAAATACCACAGCCATTACAATGATACTGCTTCTTAGATGTCTGCAAGAAAGGAAACAGATACCATAAGTGACTAAATTGACTAAATTGTTGGTGCATAAAAAATGAGAGGTGAGTTGCTGACAAAAATGAAAAACTAAGTCTCCATTTGGAAACCATTTCGTTTTTTGTTTTTGTTTTTGCAAATTAAGCCTATTTCTTTTCTTACATTGATTTGCATTTCTCTCAAGTACAATAGTTGAATTTTTTGCCAAATTCCAAAAACAAAAGCAAGTTTTTAAAAGCTATTTTTTTTGTTTTCAAATTGTGGCTTGGTTTTTTAAACCATTAGTAAAAAGTAAATAACAAATGAATAAATTTGAAGGTGGAATTAGTGTCTATAGGCTTAATTTTTAAAAATAAAATCAAAAAACGAAATGGTTACGAAACGAGATCTAAGTGGATGCGTTGAACTCACATCATCATCAAACAGCTTGCAAGTCTCACAGAAATATTTCCCAAAACACACACCACAGTTGATACATTCTTGGCGAACCTGCCAAATCAGAAACCAATAAAACTGTGAATCTAGAGCCTCATGAGCACGAAATTACTAATCATTTATCCAAAATTGAAATGGTAAGATTAAGCACACACCTCCTGTTCAGTTCCACAGAGTGAGCATATAACCTGAGAAAACAAAATTAAGGTAAATTTTGAAGAGATACTTCAACTCTGAGAAATTTCTGAATCGGTGAAGGGGTTAAAACAAGATGGGTAAGTAGCCAGTGGGCAAATTTACCTGGTTGACTTCATGGCGTGGGATCTCATGTCTTTCTTTCGGATCAACACAAATACTATTCTGTACGAGGGAATTAAAAAAAGGTTTTGTAGTCAGTATATGATAGCTCAGAACCACAAACATTCTATAATCAAGCTCAAATGAAGTTCCTTGCCTTTATTTCATTATGGCAATGACGGCAATCAAAGATTTCATTACAACAGGGAGCTCTGATACGGCACCTTCGCCTATAATGTGCACATCTGCAAAACGACAAGTTCTGTGTTTAACAAACAAATAAGAAAGACCTGAAACAGGGTTAGAAAGACAACTCTCAAGGACTTTACCCATGTTGCATGTATTCCCTCTCCAACAACTCTTGGGGATCATTTGATTTTTCAAAGGACAAGGCCTGAGAATCAAACTGCTCGGTGTACACAGATCTTATCTCCTTTCCTCTGCATATCATATGTTGATTGTCTTCTGTCCCAATTTCATGAGGCTTTGAGTAAGTTGCAACCTCTGCCATGGAAAAATAATATCCTCCAATGCAGGACAATGGTTGAATCTGGATAGAAGCTTAAAGCACCTGCATATAGGAAGGACTTTAGCAATCATCCTAAAGCCAGAAAAGGCATGTTATTCACCGTCAAACAGGCCATGACACTGTTGCTTTCTTCTATACAGCTGCAGACCACAGCACATCAGCAACAAATTATCCAAGACACGTTGTACAGCTCCAATCATCATAACTCCAAGAGGAGAGTTCAGTTCATCCAAAAAAGAAGAGTAATAGGAGACCCGTATAATAACTACAACGCAGCACTGGGGGCCTCCAGAGCCTCCAGCTTTGAACAGTGACCAATTGCACATCATGATCACTTGATTTGTTGAAGACTCCGGATTCAATTCCCACTAAACTGGGTCAAACATTGGATGCATCAACCTATGGTAAAAGCAACACACACCCAATCAAATGTGTTCCACAAATAACAAAAAAAAAAAAAGGGCAAAATATTTAATAGTTCTACTGGCTTAATTGTCCAAAAGGACAAGCCTACCTCAAATTGAATCTCCGCATTCAGTTTCCTCCAAGAACCCAACTTACCCATCTATTATTTTCTCTCTGAAAGCCAATAAATTTTCCTTCATCAAATGGTATCTTTCATTCATCCGGTTCCTTCATTTCCATAATACTGAGAACCAAACAACCAAAAAAAAAACCATTCTTCCAGATTGGCAAAAAGGACTTTTCGACTCTTCTTGAAGGCGGTCATGACCAGCAACTGCCTGCATAATGAAACTTGTTCCAGAGGGCAAGGTGCAAGAGGAAGCAAAAGGTTCACTGGAGAGGGAAGGAGAACTGATAAAATGAGGTTAGGTTCTAGGGTGAATGGCACAATCTGCATCGCTGATCTTACAATTGGAGGAATAGGTTATGTACCCAAGGCTATCCAGTCAACTAAATATAATGCCCATAGAAACTGCACCTACAGCTCTTGCAATCTCGGTATCAGAGAGCCACCTAGAATTCTTATGGTCACTGAGAGTCTGAGATAATCAAGACTACATCGGGAACACATTGAAGAAGCAAAAACATGTCCAGAACCCCAACACCACCCAGAAGCACCTATCTAAACTTTATTTGTAATTATTCATAATAATTCTTCCAAGCTGAAGCAAAAAGCTTAAGCACGTTGATAAAACGATGTGGCTACCATCAGCTCCCTACTGATCCTGGTCCTCATAATTAGACTTTTTTTAATTAAAAACAAATAAATAAAATGATTCTAGGTTATATCACAAGCCCGGCAATGATATCCAGTATTATGAAGGTGCCTAGGGTTCTCACATGGCATCACCAGTGACCAAGTTAAGAGAAAGACAGATAATTTAGTAAAGAAAATCCAAATAAAGAAACCACATCTTGTTGCTTCGTTCTGGACATTGTACTCAAGTAGTAGACCCCATGATTCTGTACAATTATCAAACAAAAAACCACCACTTTCATATTTATAAAGCACCAATAGCAGGGTCAACGTTAAAATGTCACCAATGAAAGTAAAATTTCTCTGATCTAACTTAACACAGTGTTTTGTTCCTGGCTTCACTCACGTGTGTAAGCAGCGCATGGGGCAAGGGGGGTTAGTATTCACATTCCCACTCGTCAAATCATGCAACAATCCATTTCGGTTGAAATTCAACATCCTAGGAACACCTTCCATGAATATTATACTACGTAGCAGTCAGCTTTAAGAAACGGGTCTTTTGTTTTTGGGTTGAGGGGCTGAGGGGGAAACTCATAAAGGCCTCAGAATGGATACGATCTCCTAACTAAGAAGATAAGCATCTTAAACATAATACTTCAAATCGGAGACGAATACAAGGCCCCAAAAATTATGATCAAGAATATAACATTCATTCATGAGCTCTCCGTCCGACAATTTAAGAAACGCTCGTCAAGGTCTTCAATAATGGAGGAGGCAGGAATTTTTAGACATCAATCTAGCTCTTAGTTTCCATAAGCAAAACCCTAACCTACAAGCATTTCAACACACAACCAAAATGTATCCTAGACATACAAAATTTTCATCATACCAAGACGCATACAAATCATAACACCGGCCAATCAATCAACTTTAGCAATTTCCAGCACTGCGAAAGAAATCTAACACAACCCTAGGGAACGAATATCGCGCAGACCAATAAATCGCAAATAACCAAACGGCCTAGAACGCACCGGAAAGAAAACTTGCATCGAGAATTTCGACTTCAAATGATCGCTAGGGATTAAAGAAAACATAGAAAATTTGGGACCATATACCTCCACAAATGTAGTTGCAGAGGGAACAAGAACACAATCGAGAACCACTGACAACAAGTTGAACTAAACCAGAAGGTATAAGATCCCAAATCTCTATCTATTTGGAAATAAAAATGTCAAAGAAACAAAACAATAAAATTCAAATCAGAGGCAAATGCACATCACATTGCCTAAGAAAAGAAGATAAATCAAACCATGATCCAAGCATACCACCAAAAGATGATCAAAATCAAGAATTACGAACTACAGAAAACTTTCTTAATAGAATAACGAACTTCGATCAGTCAGCGAACACGCAAGCTTGCGGCGGCGAACCCGAATCCCAAAAGGAGACCCAACTAAAAAATCGGAGCTCTGTACAGCAGAGAAACTCGCTGAATTTGAGAGGAAAAAACCAAGAGACAGACAAAGAATCTGAATGTGTGAGGTACAGTTCGAATCGGATCGGTATTTATAGTAACGGCGAGGGCGCGGTTTCCAGAGGCTTCGCAACGCGCGTTTCCCAATGAACGAAAGCGATACCATCGAGTTTCGTATGTCGCCATCATCGCTAATGGCTAACGCGTGAAATTCCGCTTCTGCCCCTCGGCTTTGAAATATCTTCAATAGTGCACTCATTCTTTTTCTTTTGTTTTTAATTTTAATAAATGAGGGGAAACCTTTTTAGAAAAAGAATTTAGGTGCAGTCCAAATGTTGACACGTGCCAATACCTTTTCAAAAAAATAATTTTTTTTGGTTAAAAAGTAGAGAGTATTTGACTTAGTTATACTTAAGTATTTCTCATCTTTTTAACTTCGAGATTCATAGATTTAGTTTACATTTGTGTTGACCTGTACTTTTAAGTTTTACCAATCACTACATAAAAAAGTTGTTAAATTATAAATTTAGGAAGAAGAAGAAGGAGTGGAATTGTAAAGTTTAAGAGTTGTTTAGTTGTCGGGCCAATAATGTAAAGAATTTGATAAGACATCAAATTGATATATATATATATATATATATATATATATATATATATATATATTTTGTGGAATCCACAAACTCCTTGACCAAACGAAAAGGGTAATTCTCCAACTCCAACTCCACAGGACAAATACCCGCTAATCTATAAAATTATGCCTTGTGTTTGAAATTGAATTAAACTTTTAATTATATGTTTCATATTGTGTCAAGTACACTCCATTCGCCAAAAAGCATATAGGTCAACTAACATCAATTATGTACAATAACCTTGAAGTTAGAGGTTTATCACCTTCACCCCATAATGTCAAAAAAAAAAAAAAAGAATATATATATATACATCTCATACAAATTTATAATTTTTTTTAAATTTTATTTCTATTCAAAATTTGAAAACTTAGAGACCAGATAGACATATATTTTGGCATTTTAAGAAATAAATTATTAAATAATATAAGGTTTTATTCCAAAACCATTATATATAAGAGGAGTAATCATCTATCTTAGAGTGTGATGTCACTTAATTTTCCAATTTAGTATCTCCAACCTAAATTCAATTCGTAATTTAATAATAATAGAAAAAAAAGATTGAAAAGATGAAATTCTCTTTTAGATTTTTTGAGCTGTATTTCTGTTTTGGACCAAATTTTAGATAGATGTGTGTGTTTTTGGACCAAATTTTATAGCTGTAAAGAAAGCTATATTTTTCAAAGATTCTATGCTTCTGCAGCAATGCAGTTGTTTTATTTCACATTAATTTTATTTTATTTCACATTAATTTTATGACTTTCTAAACAAAAGAAGGAAAAAAAAAAAACGTCCGTCTATATATATAAATACATATTTTTTAAATATATAAAATAATTGTTTTCAAATATAGCAAATCTATCTTGTGATATTTTGTTATTATTTGGAAATATTTTTTACAATTTTATTATTTAAAATAATTTTTTATGTACACATGTTTATAAATATATGGAAATAATTTAAACCAAACAAAATATAAATAAATAGAAAAATTATTTTAAATGACAAAATTACTGAAAATATTTACAACTAATAGCAAAATATGCATCTTTATAGGATAGACGGTGATAAATCGCAATAGACTACTATTTGTGTCTCTAGCAATCTATGGTAAATAGACCGTAAAATTTTTGTTATATTTTTAAATATTTTGATTTATTTTTCTATAAAGAGCCGAGTTTAATGAAAAAAAAAAAAAAACCGATTGGATATTTAAACGAAATATACACAATTTTAGAAAAAATGAAGTTGATAAGAACACTAATGAATACTATCTTTATTAAAAATGCAGAAAATTTCTTAATTATTGTGACTATTGATTATTCTGCTTAGTTTTCTTTTCCAAGAAGATCGAATTTTCCAACAAACTTTAATGAATTGTTCAAAATTGGCCGAAGATTCTAAAATTATCTTTGTTGAAAATAAACAACTTTGGAAAATATGAATAGTACAATAAAGGGAAAAAAAGTACGATAGCTTTTTTTTTTTTTTTTTTTTTCTTTTTTGGTAAAACGAGACTTCTAATTTGAACATATGATAATAAAATTGAAAATATATGCTATTTTTCTTTCGGTGAATTCAATTATTCAATACAATTTCTTACAAAAGGGATGAATATAAAAATCTAAAACTGGAAAATAAAAATGGGTATAATGATGCTAACTTATCACACGATTTCAATTTGAACATTGTAATAATGTCTCATACTTATCGAATTAGAACACTATAATGTTACCCTTAATTAAGGGTGGATTTCGATTAACTTAAAAAATATATATATATGTGTTTCGTTTTTATAACTATTTAATTTTTCGTTTTTTTTTTTTTAAATTAAGAGTATAGACATTACTCTACTTTCACCTTTAAATTTATTCATTTGTTATATATTTTTTTAAGTTTTTGGTTTTTTGAATTTGGTAAAAAATCCAACTATTGTTTAGAGAGAGATGCAAATCAATATATGAAGTGGGGAGAAAGTAGGTTTAATTTTCAAAAACAAAAACAAAAAACAAAATCATTACCAAATTAGACCTAGTTTTTTAAGATTCATTTTCGTTTAAACACTTTTGATAAAAATTGTTTAAAATAAAAACACTAGCGACTTTCAAAATCCATTTTGAATAGTTGTCAAACACTTGAATTTCTTTCAAAATGAATTATTTTTTAAATTAAACACTTGTAAAGGTATTCTAAACACACCTTAAATCTTAGTTGAATAAACAATTTTGATACCATATACTCTCTAATAAGCAATTTGAACAACACGGTTCATTAAATCACCACACTTTTTAAAAATATTTTAAAAAACATGTTAAAGTGAGTTTAATGTAAAATTAATTAGTATGATCTTTCACCTTAAAATTGGAGGTTCGGTCTCTATCCAAGCAGTTGTTGCAATATATATATATTAAAAATCATCTTATATTTAGTTTATTTTCAAACTAACCCTAAATTCACTTTTTGAAAAATTTGGAGAAAAAATTATTTACACCTAGTTTAAATTACAAATTTAATCATGGAATTTTTGAATGATATGTATAATGAATCCTTTTAACTTTAAAATAACATATATAAACCTATTAACTTTTAATTTTGTGCCTTATAGGTCCTCAAATTTTCAAAAATGAAGTTCCGAAGACCTTAAAAGTTTAAAGTATCAATAATAATAATTTATATAATTTATTATGTTATGTTTGGATAAACATCATGCGAGACATATAATTTTATTCATGAAACTCTAACTTTCATAAACGAATCAATTTAGATTCTCAAGTAAAACTTTCTTTAAAATCGTCAATTCATCAATCATAATTATTTATTTTGTTAATCTAATATTTAAAAAAGTCTACCCTCGAAAAGAATTGATGCAAGAAAGATTCTCAAATGTAGTTTCAATAGTGAGTATAAATTGATCAACTTTTAACAAGTAGAATTATAGGCCACACAAAATGTTTTTAAAACAAAATTTAAAGGATAGTGTAAATTAAATTCATAATTTAAATTAAAGGTAATTGTTTTAAATGCTAAAACCACTTGGAATTTTTAAAGATAACAAAAAAAAAAAAAAAAAAATCAAACATAGATTATTGATGATGAAAAAGAAGTGAGTTCAGTCTTATGACTGACGACATTTTGTTATTTTACTATATTTGTTAACCATTTAGGCCTTTTAAATTTGGTGTGTAATGATTTAATTCTTATATTTTCAAATTTATAACAATTTAATCTTTAAACTTTAGCATATAACAATTTAGTTTTTGTATTTTTAAATTTGTAACAATTAAGTCTCTAACGTAAAAAATTTCATTAAAATTATATGTCAATTTTTATTATTTTATGATATAGATTTTGTATTTTGTAAAAATATTGAGTTTCTAATATTTATTTATGCAAGAAATCTTATTAAATGTTAAACTAAAGTTGAAGGATTAAATTGTTAGTTGGATTAATGTTAGGAGAAGTAACAAAAGAAAATTCGAACGGCGAAGGGAAGAAAAACCAAGAGGAGTGGGGGCTAAGGAGAGGGAATCTATGGAAATCAAAGGTAGATGAGAAGATTACAGTTGTAAATGTAATTTCTTTTTCTTTTTCTTTTCATAAATTCCAAATTGTCGCTTGTCGGTGATCTTGAAGCGTGTTTGATTCCGGAAGCCAAACACCGGGTCAAGGAGATTTAGTTTTTAACGGTCCTGATTTAGAGTGACGTCTGGATTGCGGAACTCAAGCGTCCTTTGCGTGACACGTGTCAAAGAAGGTTATAAAATATTGACGTGGAGGGATAAACGTGAATATAATATAACAACAATAAACACTAAAACAATAAAATTAATAAAGTGTTTTGGATAAGTGTTTTGGACGAGTTTTTTTCTTTTTTTCTTTCCTAAAAAAGTATTTATTTATTTATTTATTATTATTATTAATTTTTAACAAGAAATATTGATGCTTATAAGAACAGACAAGGTAGAAAAGAAAGGGATGGGGATGGGACTCCACTTTGCCACGTCCATATTCTTTTTCCTGTCTCTTTTATTTTGGTTCGTCGAAATTGATAATTCAAAATTTAATAAATCATAAATATGGTTATATGGTTAATACGTCAAGTTTACTATAATCCAACGGATTAAAGTATTATAATTTCGATCCAAACATTAGCATTAGAACTAAAAAATCAACTGAATCTATATGATCGAATATGACATAATCTAACCAAAAGTTTAAAATTTAACCGAAGTGTTGGTTGAGTTCAGTTTGGTTTAGAATTCAAAAACCAAATCCTAAATCGAACTGAATTATATATATAACTAAAAACCAAACTAAGCTAAATATTTGCAGATTGATTTGGACCAAATAATTAATTTGTTTCAATTTGGCTAACAAATCAAACGGTAAACACCCCTATATGATTTAAATTTAATTTTCTATGTATTTTGCTAACCAATTTTGGGATTCACTAACGTTGAGAGACCAAGGGAGTGCTTGACCCCGACTTGAAATTGGTGGAGTCAATTATAATAGCCCATGCTATGTTTGGGGTTCCAAATATAATAGTGGTGTTTACAACTATTTATAACCTACAATTATCTACACTGTTACTATTTCAAATCCCTTTTCAATGCATTGTCTTCGATGCATTGTTTACTATTTGTTATAGTGTTCCCTATTTTTTACTCATTCTTTCTTTCCTTCTTTGTTACATGCACAGCTTTTTTCTTAACTACTCCTACATAAATGCACAGTTCAGACTCGAGGTTCCCCGGGGTTGTCTCGTTCCTGCTTTTAGGAGCAAGCTACCTTACTTAAGTAACTGGTATTCGAAAATATTCCGCCATAGTTAGGGCAGTTAAACCAACTCTCATACGAGCTCCCGGCGGTTCATTTATTACTTTCTACTAGCACCCCAAACAAAGATTATAACTAATTACTATAATAATCAACTCGGTGCCCCAAACATCCATAAATTGCATAATACAAAAACATACTGAACTACGTTAACCAATCCACTTCTTACCTTCAACTTTCAATTTTCTTAAATCTCAAATTGACATTTGAAATTGAATATTGTCTAGTATAACTTTCAATAATGGAAGACATGTAAATAAAAGTATTATTATAAATATTATAATAATAGATGTCATTACCAAGTGTCTAACCAAATGTCATTCTCCTATTACTTCATGTGTACTTGTACATGTTATCCATGTGTTTTATGACTGTACGTGCTTATTGTCAATGCAATGACACATCCATGTCACCAAATTGCCTATAAATAATAATATTTGGTGAATTTTGTAAATATAGCAAAATTTAGATTTTGCTTTCAAAGTTTATCCGTGATAGACCATATTAATAGTAAGGTCTATCATTGATAGATCATGTCACTAATAAGTCTATTAGTAATAAAGTTTATCATGGATAGATTTTGCTATATTTACAATTTTTTTTAAATGTTGCTATACACTTAATTATTGTCCCTAAAAGTGTTTTCTAATGCAATTACCCAAAATAGAAGGTTTACAAATATAATCCACATAGTGAAATACAATAATAAAAAGGATAATTGAGTTCGGTAGCATTTTTAAGAATAATAATTAAGTGTATAGCAACATTTTTAAAAAATTCAAAATATAACAAAATCTATTAATGATAGACTCTTACTATTGGTCTATCACCGATAGACTTCAAAAGTAGAATTTAAACTTTACTATATCTACAAATTCTTTTCTAGTATGCTATATCTACAAACTCTTTCGTAATATACTATACCTGCAAATATTTTAGACCTAACTGCTATATTTTGCAACTACCCCTAATAAAAACGATTTGCCTCCTAAAGAGTAACCTATGGGAGTCTAAGAACCATTTTTGTTTTTAGCTTTATGCTTTGTTACATGTTTTCTCCAATATTTCATATTATAACTCTCATGTATATATATATTTTCTAAAGAAATACTTAAATTCCTAGTCATCTTTTCAAAGGCTTTTAGTAAAAAATTTTAAAATTTGACTTGATTTTTAAATATTTGTGGAAAATGAATAACAAAGAAATTTATAAACATATTAGTGTTTATAAACCTAATTTTCAAAAACAAAAAACCAAAGCTCCATTTAGTAATCATTTGATTTTCTATTTTTAAAAATTAAGTCTACAAGCACTAATTCTAACCCTAAATTATTGCTTTATTATCTACTTCCTACGGATATTTTCCAAAACCAAGCCAAGTTTTGAAAACTAAAAAAAAAAACAGTTTTTAAAGCCTTGTTTTTGTTTTTGGAATATGACTTAGAATTCAACTTTTTAACTAAGATAAACGAAAACTATTGTAAGAAATTGATAAAAAAAATTAAAAAAAAAAAAACTTAATTTTCAAATACAAAAAACTAAAAACCAAGTGGTCATTTCAGGCTCCAACTTTTTAAGTTGGTATAAACAACTCACATTCAATAATAAAGTTCGGACATTTGTTCTATCGTTTCATCTTTTTCTATTTTTTACATTTATCGAGAAACTTCATCTATCCATCCACCTCTACTTTTCACATCTATCGAGTAACTTCACTTTTTCCACTTAATCTAATTTTTACAATTATCGAAAAACTCTATTTTTACAACTCTAACCTCAAATACAAACTATATTAACTAACTTTACCCAGTTGGTCAAACAACACTTAAATAATTACCAACAAGGGCTTAAAAAAAAAAAAAAAACTTAAGCAATTGAAAACTATTATAAAAATGGAATACACATTTCATAAATCATTATAATTTACAATGATCCTTTGTAGAATTGGTGGGGAACCTGGACAAGAGGATCCCCACTGATTACTAGGAGCCCACTCAGCCATCACTATTCTAAAATGAGTGCTTTAAATATGGATATGATATGGATACTGAAATTTTTATTTTATGTTATTTTGTCATTTTCAAAGAAAAATGGATAAAAATGTTGACACTTTTACACATATTACTTAGATTTTAGCTGTTATGGACGTGGCTGTGCACGAATAATCCAAAAAGATGAACAGCTTTTT
Organism: Citrullus mucosospermus; assembly: GCA_030954485.1. NCBI lineage: Eukaryota > Viridiplantae > Streptophyta > Magnoliopsida > Cucurbitales > Cucurbitaceae > Citrullus > Citrullus mucosospermus. Next base: position 27,770,145 of record CM062059.1, on the reverse strand, counting down.
CATCGATTCTTTGTGCTCCCCTGAGTACAAGAACTAAATCTTAGGTGAAGATTTGGAGAAATTTTGGAATCCATAATAATAAAAATAAAATAAAGGATCATTTTTTTTTTAATTCCAAGAGGAAAGCAATCCAATTCTTTATCTTTCCTTTTTTTTGGTTGAAAACGACTAGTTTCGAGAACATAAATAGATATCAACCTATTTAGGGTAAAATTCAGCGTACAATTGTCAATTGTGTTTAAGTGACTGTCCTTTTTAAGAGTAATGTTTTGGCCACGTTAAATACATTCATGCATATTTGATTTTTATGTTAAAATATTCTCTCCATTTCTTTAACTTTCATCCTTACGTAGGAAACCTTTGTTGTAGGTAGAAAAAATAAAGGATTCTTCTCAAATATAGAAAATGGAACTAAAATATTTATAATAATATAGCAAAATTTTACTATAACTACTATGTGTGTCGTGATAGACACATATAATAGTCTAGTCTATCACAAATAGGCTGTAATATTTTGCTATTATTTGTAAATATTTTCAACAGTTTTATCATTTAAAATAATTTTCCAAAAATAACCAAAGAAATCTATTGGTGAAAGAAGTAGCACTTATAAGGTTAATCATCAAAAACTAAAAACTAAAATCAAATGGTTATAAATGAGAGCCCTAAGCCCCATTCGGTAACAATTTTGTTTCTAGTTTTATGTTTTTTTTTTGCTTGTTTTCTCCCAATTTTTTTACCATAGTTTTCACTTGAAGAAATATTTGGAATTCTTAGTCAATCTAAAACCAAAAACCAATTTTCTTGCCATGGTTTTCACTTGAAGAAATATTTTAGGTCTTGTTTGATAACGATTTGGTTTTTGGTTTTTGAATTTGAGCTTCCATTCCTACATTTCTTGCTTTGTTGTTTAGTTTTACCAATGTTTTAAAAAATAAAGCCAAAATTTAAAATCTAAAAAGTCATTTTTAAAAACTTATTTTTGTTTTTTAAATTCATAACAATTCCAACTCTTATCCTCAAAAACATGAAATCATTGTAAGAAATTGAAAAGAAATAAGCTTAATGTTCAAAAACCAAAAACAAAAAATGAAATATTAATTTTTTAAAATCTTGGTAGAAAGTAGACAACATAACAATAAAAATTTAGAAGTAAAAAAAGTAGAATTTAGGAACTTAATTTTCAAAACAAAAAATAAAATAAAATAAAAATGATAACCAAACGGATTCTTAGTTTTTCGTTTTTTATTTTTCTCAAAAGAATTCACTATGATTTTTTTTCTTTTCACTAAAAACCTAAGAAATTTCAATTTTAAAAAATATCAATAAATTCAAAACAAAATGATAAGAGGGAATAGAATGAATGTAACTTTAGGATAGAAGAATCGACAGATTCTAAGCAAAGGGCTTTCTGGATCGATCAAATCTCCACCCGAGAAAGTTCTTGTGACTAGCAAAAAAGAAATATGGTCAAATTGAAGCAAAAAGAAGGGATGAAAAGAGTAGGAATATATTAGGAAAGATCACAGGAACAAAAGAAAAATTATGGCTATAGGTCACGAGGAGACAAGTTAAGCTAGCCATGAGAAACGGTTAAAAAACTCTAAAACGTTAGAAAACTGTGGGCCCTCCAGTCACATGCTATCCATAAATAGTATCTTCTTCAAGGTGAATGAAACTTGTAGTCTATTACAAAGTTAAGAGCTTTTTTCTTTTCCCTTTAGCGTTATAATCTAATAAAAAAGAGGGAGATTCGATTCCAATCTACAAACCATACAACCTCCAAAAGAAGGGAGATAGAGCTAATCTGAATCTAATTTAATGAATAAGGAACAAACTACCATTCTAAAAGTCTAATGCCCAATCTCCAATCTGTAAAGAGCGTTTAGGACACGGAGTTAGTTATAGTCTGAAGTTATAATAGTTTGTGTTTGGGATATAAACTGTTTTCAGACTATTTTAGTTGTCTGTATTTGGTGTGCATATTATTTTAGTTTGGGTAAGAAATAGTAAACACCGTAGCAAAAACGGAAAAGGAAAGAGAGAATAATTAGGAAATAGTAAATAAATACTGTAACAAGGAGTGATTTGAAATAGTAATATACTAATACTATAATTAATGGTAAGTTATAAATTTATAATAGTTGGAAATACCAACAGTTGTAATTGAGAGTGGGTTATTTTATAGTTTACCCTACCCACTTGAAACCGGTCTCCAAACAACCTTATAATGTTTGAACAAGGGTGAAAAAAGAAAAAAGAAAAAACTGGACAAAGAGATTTAAACTTACGATCTAAGATAACACTTATCAATTCTTTACTACTTGAGTTATGGTCGTGTTGACTCATTTTTTAAGCCTAATTTAGAAAAACAATCAGATATTATAAAGATGGAATAACTCAGATAATATTGATTCAAATATTGATCAGTAAAGAAAAGATTGAAATGATATGAGATTCATTATGATCAAATGAATCAGTAGAGTAGAAAGAAGTCACTGACCTTAAGAAGTTGCCACAGTGACACACGGATGCTACATCCAGGGTCCTTTAACTGCCATGTACTCAGAAATGGTTGCCCCCACAGTGCACTGCGTTTCCCCCACGATCCCTAGTGCCCTGCAAAATTTGGCCTACCACCTATACTGGAAGAATGAAACTTTAAGTGGCAGCAAGGACTTTTTGACTGAACCCTTAATCATATCTTAAAAGTTAAAATATAAAATATAGGAATGAAAGTGGGTGGGGCTCAATTCACGTATAGATGTACTAAAAAAAAAATAATTTAAACATAGGGTTGTTTAGATGGGCATAGCCTCGATTTTCTATATCAAAATCTAGAGGTTTGGCTTTAATCAGAAGAAAACTAAAATCCGGAGCAATATTGATGCATAGAACATACATTTTTCAAGTTCCAGTAAAAGAAATTTTGAGTTCAGGAGGCTATATTTAATATAAATTAGGTGGGGTTTTAACCATATAAATCTTTGCACTATTTCTTCATGCTTTCCCAAAAGCTAAGTTCAGTCTCCCACTTGATTTTTTCAGCTTCATAAATCTTACCACCCTTTTCCTCTCCCAGCTAAGAAGCCACTTGTAAACTCTTGTCATTTTTCCAGCATAAAAATTTCAGGAATATTTTCTCAATTGTGATATGAAATGAATTCTTCTTTTTACCATTTCATTACCACCTTTCTCACGCTCGTTTGCCTTATCATAGCTCAAAAATTATCCTCCATAAACAATGCAGGCGTGCTGAGTAGTTGCACTGCAAGTTTGGAAGCAAGCCATTATCTCAAACAAGCTATACATAACTGCCAATTTGCTCCAAAGCTCTTGAAGAGCTACACCTATCTTATACTGCCATTATCTCAAAGAAGCTCAATGGAAACATTGCTGGACATCTTCCTGAATTACTACACCTTCTATCTGATACCGCCATATTCCACAATTTCAAATCAGTTTTACAATCAAGGTCTAAGCAGCTTCCAAAAACTTACGCTCCTCTTCAGCTTAAAATCAGTTAACAACCGGTTTGCAGGAAAATTTCCTCGTGTTTTTCATAATTTTCCACGTCATAAATATCTTGGTCTTCAGTTCAATAAGTTTGAAGGTGAGTACGCTAGTCTCTTTTTTGACAAAGATCTCGACTACCATTTTTATGAACCATAATCAAGTTGCCTTCGTACTGCCTGATAATCAGAAAAACTCACCAGTTTCTGTGATTGTTCTTGCCAACAAGTTTCATGGATGTTTTACCATCACGTTTTGGCAACATGTAAAGTACACAGAATGAAGTAATTTCGATATTTGATGCAAGCTTTTCTTTATAATCTCAGCGATCAGTTCCCAAGTTGATTGGGAAGACGCTGAGGTTGGAATAGCTCAATGTGACACACAATAAGCTGTCACTGTCTGCAAGCTTCTCAAGCTGCAGAAATTTAGTTTACAGTACAAACTTTTCACTGGGCGAGCCGATAGCATATCAGGGTTTGGGTAGACAACTGCAGGGATTGTTTGTGAGCTAAGCCAAAGCAGCATCTATTCAGGCCTGTTGATTAGAATTTCTTGTAAATCGCTTGCAGCCTCTTTTCCTTCAGTTTGTGAGCTTACCACCTGTTGCAAGCAGTTGTCGGAATGTCACATACATATCTCTGCCATCACATCAATTCTACCATTAACTCGATCAAAGTATCTTGTTTTTATTTCCTCGCAAGACTTTCCAGCTTTCAGGATCCATAACACCACCATGGGCGTAGGAATGTCGCCCATGTGTTATCCCACCTGTTGGACTGCATTATTCCAGTATTAATTCAAAAGTCGAAAACATGAAAAAAGATGTAGTAAAAAAGATTTTAAGGGCTATTTCTCTTATTTGGAGGGGGTGGTTGTTTGCTTTTCTTTTCTTTACTTGATGTTCCTATTCTTTTCCTCCAAGTGCTGGTTATTCAAGCTTTCAGTAGATATTGAAAGATAGGAGACTTACACAGCGTAAAATTGAGAAAGGGCTAGGATTAGTCTTGAAGTCGTCAAGGATTATACTACCATTCTTCTCTTTCCCATGGTCTGATTTTTTGTCACAAATTCGTTCTTTAGAAGTCCTGTTCAGATCTATTTTTCAAACCAATCGTGTGAGCAAATGAGGAGCAATTATTGAGTAACTATCAAGCTTCTTCAATTTGTAAGCCTTCTAAATAGGGTGTGTACAGTTTGGTTCAGTCCGGTTTCGGGCCGAACCATGAACCAAAACGAAGTTATCAGTTCACAATGAAAAAGACCGATTGAAAACCGGTTTCTTGAACCGAACCAACCTGGTTCGGTCAGGCCAGTTCGGTTCGGTTTTTAACCAATGGTTCAATTAAAGCGAGAGAGCGAGAGAGCGATCTCGCTCTAACTGAACCATCACACGATTCGGTTCGGTTTTCTTCGATTTTTTAGGATAATGAACCTGAGGACCGAACCGAACTATTCGATTCTGTTATTCAGTGAACCAGGGGTTCTTTATTCTTCCAAAAAACCAAACCATCCGGTTCGGAGATTTTTCCCAGCTTCCCCGGCATGACATATTCTAACAAACAAAAGATACAAGAAATCTGAAAAATTATTACAAGTAATTGGTCAAAGTTAGGATATTTTTAGTATTACAACCAAAACTCCAGCTATAGGTAAGCAAGGTTTTTCGTTGAGAAGTCCAAAGAATTGAATATTACATACAAGGCCACTCCAAAGGAGTTTCTAAACTCAATACATTAATATACATAAAATTTAGCTAAATCAAGCACTTCCCATCATTTTCTTGCCTCCCCCATTGGAAATTCTTAAATGCTCCAGAGCAAAGATTTCAAAGCATTTGCCAAAGCTATGTCAAGGTTTTCAAAAGTGAGACAGATTTTATGTAAAACCAAATGTGGACCTCTAAAATATAGATGGAAATTTCACAAATGGCAACGTGATATATTTCTACCACTAATTCATAGAGACAACTCAAGTTGTCGATTGCCTCTCTACGTTTCCTCACCTCATCAACATAGTGATCATCCTTAATACCCTATCAGCTGTATTCCATCCTTCCGAAACTCTCAGATCCTAAGAAAAACGTAGAATTCACATTACAGCTAAGCCTTTCTCTACTTGCCCATTCCAGGTAGGACCATAAAGTTATTCATAGTTAATCTTTCAAAGTTAAACAAATAATTATTAAACAAAGAAACTGATACAAATCTTGCACCGAAAATTGCTGGATCAGTAATCAAATAATATAAAATAGCATTTAAAATACACAATACCAGAATTTGATGCACAAAACCAGCACTTAAACCATTATCTTAAAAGCACACAAATGAAGATTGGAGAGTAGCAAGACCTTGGGAGAGAATTTGTACCACCTGATAATGTTGGGAATTCAGTATAGCTCGTAGAATGCTGCTCTAAAGAAACCCCCTCGCTTCCCTCTTCAGAACAAAAAGACTATATGACGTTTCTCATTAAAAACCATAAAATTACTAGTAAATGTGGAGAAAAGAGAACATTATCTTCCAATTGGGAATTAGAATCAATATGTATAGGCTGGCGCAAGCCATTATCTGACAAGTTCTCCAAGCCTTTTCCTTGTTGTATGCAATTAACATGTAAAATTCCATGGTCACGAGTACCAGGGCTGTGCTGAAAGTTCGGCACAAGATCCTAATAAACTCGAACAGCTATAATGGCCTTGCAGCTTCCCGCCTTTTACATAACAATGAGACCTTGGTGACATGTTTACAGAGATTTCCCATCCTTGACCAGGGACAATCACATAATGAGAACTCTGAACCAGGATCCCAAATTGTATATTCCAGATTTCTTTTTGATTGAGAGACTACTTTTGCAAACTGAGGATTTGACTCATCTAGCATAACATCAGCATCTGGGATGTGTAATGCCTTGTTCCAAGCATTAGTTAAGATGGATTTATCTCTGAAATTCCCAAAATATCCAGTCTCTAGACTGTATTGGTCTAACCAATATGAGGAGTGAAACTGAGTTGTAAGGGTGTGAGTCAACCGGTCAACTCTTGACGAGGAACTGTCATTTTGCTCTTTGCAAAGCTTGGATTTTAATCTTATGTGGTATGCTTCAATCGCCGCATTAGCCTCCAAAGTGGAAACAGGAAGTGACCTTATACCATTTACCCACAATTCTACAAGACGTGAAAGCATGTTCAGATCAATAATTCAAGATCAGAATGCAGCATATCACTTAATTAAATTTTTTTTTTTACAACAATCACATTAGCATGATGCTTACACATGTTAGCATCAATCTTAAAATATTTTGATAACAAACATTAAATTATAGCATGCATGTTTGTAAGGAAAAACTATAATGAAAATAGAAAAAAATACATGGAAATTACCCTTATTCCATTAGGTTTGTGAATAGGGTAATTACCATGTAATTTTTTTCTACTTTCGTTAAAGTGCTAGAAGATCATAATCATGGTACTTCAATGTCTGGCAACTACCTATGTCTGGCAACCACGTTCTTGTGAGATAATCAACAAAAACACACTGGTCAGCAAATCTTTGCTTGAACTGCCCAATTGCATCTGCAAAACCTAGCCCAATCCTTCTGCAATACAAAACCTTCCCTAATTGCTTAAACATCTCTCTTTGCACATCCAAATTAGAACACTTGTTAAGAAGATTCCTAATCCAACTACGACGAACATGCCATATGCATAATAGAACCCGGCACTGAAAAACCTCCCTGCAAATAACCATGACATCAACAACTCAGACATGATTGTTTAAATATCTGAACCTATATATAAGGCAAATCTAGAATTAACCTTATCGTAGAAACCTCAAAAGAAGGATTGTCTAATAAAAAGGTATCAATCCTCCATGTAGGATCCTTCTCATGCAGTCTTTCAACTAGCAATCCAAGCCATTTACGAATGTCTCGATCAACAAAAGAGGATGCAATGATCCAAGCAACGGGAATGGTATTTTGGGATGAGTCAAAAACAAGTAAACTACATAGTGGAAACTGCCAAGAGATGTTAAAATATTAGGGACAAAATAATGCTATTTCTAGTCGAGCATGAAACAGCAAATTAAAAAATCGATTGCATCACTTTATTATCATATCGTGCAGGCTTTGTAAGCCAATAGGTCGTAATTCAGACTAGTCATTTAATTCATCAAGCCAATAAAGGACAGAGACATCTAGCACATATAATATTCTAGATGCTCATTACTTCTGTAAAAAGTTAAAAAATTCAAAATTCAAAAAAAGAAAACCGAGGTTATTTCTATTCCTTGAGAACCCCAACATACATCACCATTCAATATTTCTTCACGCACTATTGGCCAAACTCTCCCTTTCCTTAGACCCAGCAAAACTTTCAGCTTGCACTTGAGCTTGAAGCTTTATTTTTAATCCTAAAGTAGGATAAAAAAAATCCACAAAGCTACAAGAAAGACGAGACTATAACTGCTACTTGTGACATGCTTGTCCCTACCTAGTACTGATTACACATCAAACTCGAGCATTTCATATATTGTTATAATTTGTAAACTTATTGCCTTCATTTATAAGGTTAACCAACATGAACAAAACAGACAAATGTTGGATGAATAGCTATTAATGCCCAAACATGTGATTACACTGTCAACTTATAATATTCTTTCTTCCTTCATGGAAATCAAAGGATGGAATATTGACACCACATTGAGAGCATGAGAAGTCATCTCACAATTCACAATGACAAGACAGAATTGAAATAGAAGTACCCGTAGTTTCTTTGATCCAAAAGTTGAATGGGAAGCAACAGAGCCATTACGTCCATAACGCAGCATCTGTTGTAGCTGCCAATCTGTCTGAATACCCAGGACAAAAGACTCACAATCACTGCTCTCTTGAAAGAAGAAAATGATTTTCCTATGTCGTTGCACCCATATCTTCACACTACAATCATCATTTGTATGAAGCTCATGTGAAGAATTACGAATAACTCTTTCCATGTTACGGACATCATTACGAGAAAGAAAATCATCACGATTTTGGGGTCCCCCACGCCCCTGTACAAAATCTGAATGGTGCTGAACAATATTGTCAATAGGTATTCCTACATACAGCATGGACATAATATTTTGACGTAATTCCTCAGAAATTCTCAGAGCATACATAGCTCTTGTCCCAACAGCATCACGGTCAAGTATCCCATGGCAAGTGGCACCTGACTTATCAATATGCTTTCTTTGGTTATATATGATGAGAGCAAGATGTGGCTGTGTATATAAGCGCTTAACAGTAAAGTGGCAGAGGCAGCCTCTGAGCATGTGTCGTCTTCCCGGTCTGCTGCCCTTCCCAGATGCAGGTTTTATGATTGAGCTACTCCTAACACCTGCTTCACTTACTCGGTAATCTTCTGGACCATAAGAACACCAGTACCTGATCATGGTACATTTAAGCATATAAAAGGTCAGGCACTTAAATAAAATAAAGTACTACAGCTAGCTTTATCCCAATAATTGTTGGAGATCATCCTCATTACGATTAATTGAAATTTTCACATTTTTTCACAATGGTCTTTCCTCCAAAATTGAGTCTGTAAGTTTTGCCATTTAAGGGTAAATGGAAATATTTAAATACACTGTTTCACAGAGGTCCATTATATACAACATATAAGAAGTCAAAAACAACATACAATATATATTCGAGATAGCCATCAACCCTTGGTTTGCTGATGCTCCCTGCAGTTCTTTTCCTTCTTGATTCGATGCGAAAGCGAGCCGGGCATTCTGGATCGGAAGATTCTCCTTTAATGAAATCCGCAACTCTAGAAAATGGGACTAGAGCAATATCAGCACCACCTTGACGACCACCTTCTATTTTTTCCCACTTGATATGAGCAGAAGAGAACTCCAAACATGGAGGATCTTGCACCAGAAGTTTGAGAATGTCCTCCGTTCTTGGCATCTACGGTTCAAAACTTGAAAAGTCTGATGACTCCAATTGCTTACGAAGTCTTTCAATAAGAAGCTGAACGACCCTTCTTTGCTCTTCAAGATCATATAAGAAAAAATAGCAACAAGCATTCAGGTCGCCTACCTTTTACGTAATCATTGCCCTTTGCTAGGTAGCCTGTTGGAGACAGCATATTGATAACAAAAACCACTAATAAGTTTGGTCCAAACCAGGCACGCATAGAAATGCTAGATCAAGCTCAGCAAAGCCAGTAGCGCTACACTATGAAATCCAAAAAATTATATACCATTTGAATAAAGCAACAGTTTCAGTAAATAAAGAGATAAACGAGGCACGGGTAGAAATGCTAGATCTGCTCAACAAAGCCAATTTGAATTGAACAAATTATACTCCATGTGCTACTCTATGAAATCCAAAAAAACTATATACTATTTTGAACAAAGCAACAGTTACAGTATAGAAAGACATAAACGAGGCACGCGTAGAAATGCTAGATCTGCTCAACAAAGCCAATTTGAACCGAACAAATTACACTCCATGCGCTACACTATGAAATTAAAAAAACTATATACTATTTAGAACAAAGCAACAGTTACAGTAAAGAGAAAGAAAGAAAGATAAACCAGATGAGTTTGCAAAGGGAAAATTCACCTTATAGTTTGTCGACATCAGTAGACAGTGATGGCAGTCGAATTTTCCATTCGGAGATTCGAATCTCTGCCATAATCGAGCCACTGAGCTGCTGTGGTGTTTGATCAGACAGCGCTAGCAATCAAATCGCCTTCGTTCAATGGAAATGTCTCGAATTCAATGGCGGGAAAGATGCACAATATCCATGGTTTGATAACCAGAATAAATGGTGGTTGGCAAAGAAGGTGTTGATCAACTTTATCGGGAAGGGGAACAAAAATAAGTGCGGAATTTCCATCTTTTTTTTCTCCCACCGAAATTTCGGTTTAGTGGGCTGACGTTTCTAACCGAACCGCCGCCATTTTTCTCAGGGGAGGCCCGCTATTTTTTCTCCTTTTTTTTCCCCTTTTTAATTTCTTTTAATTCTTATCTTTCTTTAAAATAAATAAATAAATATATATATATTGAAATTATTATAAATAAATAAAAATGTCAAACTATTTACAAATATAAAAAATTTATTATCTATCCGCGATAACCGCGATAGACTTTAATCGCTTTATGGACTTGAACTTAAGTTTATGTTGATTTGATGTAGATGTGGTTCGATAACCGCGATAGACTTTAATCCTCTGATTCTCTCTCAGTTGAATGCGTAAGTTCGATGTATCCGTAGATGTTTTAAGTTGGAGTATTAGAAGAATGTATATGTTCCAAAGAACTTCAATCTTCAAGTGTGGTTCAACTTCTGGAGTTAGAAGTTTTCTAATTGTATAGAGTCTCTTTAGGCTCTCTAGAGTATAGAATTTCTAAACCGCTCAAATGAAAAGAACTCATCTAATCATAAAGTTCTCAATAGGATTTGTGGGCTTGGGTTTGGTTGATCCATGTAGCTAGCCCTTAGGCCCAACTAATTGGATTTGAGCTTTAATTGACCTTTGGCTCTATTTCTTAAGGGAAAACACATGACGGATTTGCAATTTAGAAATCTATCGCGGTCTATCGCGGTCTATCGTTAAAATTTTTCTATATTTATAAATAGTTTGATATATTTTTATATTTTATAATAATTTTCCTTAATTGTTTCCAATTCACTTTTTCCCAAAAAAAAATGTTAATTTTTGGATAAATAGTGATTTCGATAAGTTGTATTAATTTTAATCAAATTTTCAATTTCGAATACACATTGAACATTTATTCCTTAAACAATTTTGTAACCCCAAATTCTATCCGAACATCGTTTAAAAAAGTGGATTCAATGAAATATAAATTAAAATATAAGTACAATATGAAGTTGATAAAGTTTTAAAGAAAAATAACGTTAGGGTTTTTTATTTTAAAAAATTATGGATTTTGGTAATGTTGTTGTTCAGTCAAACTAATTATATAAGTGAAAACAACAAAAATCTTTTCTTAATCAAAAGAATCTATGAGTTTAATTTATACCAACAACGTGATGAATAAAGCCATTTTGCAATATACTGGGAAGTAGTACCTGAATTAAATGACCTACATCAAAACTGAGAACATTTGCTCTCATCGTCTTATTATGTATGACTTGATTTTACAATTTTTTTTTTTTTTGTTACACTTACTATTTTGTACAAAGGTATTCATCAAAATCATCTTAACCAAATTACACAGTCTGTGTTCCACACAGAAGGCATCGACTCAATTCATTATTGGACATCCTTTTACACGTAAATTGTTCTTATTAAAGAGAATGAGTCGAATTAAGAAAGTGTGTATTTTATTCAATCACTTCTCACTATAAATATTAATTCTACTTGCTAAAAATAGTTTAGTTGATAAAGTAAAATCAACAACATACTTTACTAACTTAACTCTACAAACCTAGTCACTAACTCCAAATATAGATATTTGACTACTCTTTTAGAAACTAAAACTTTGGACTAACTCAAAACAACTAAAAATAAATTTGCCAAACATAAATGATCATAAATTTCAAACTTAGTTAAGTTATTACATCGTTTCTTTGTCCTTCTTTTAAGGAGAAACAAACTTTTCATTAAGATAATCACAATTTAGTAACTTACAAACACGTTAAACATACAAGTTTCTACAATGAGATCGAGTCAAGTGATATACATGTCTTAAAAATTGGTAATAATCTGAAAATAAAAATAATTAAATTATGCATATAAGCCAACTTATGAATCAGTGTCATATATTGTTAGTTTTCTATATGACCTCGGGGTGAATCTGTACATTGCACTCTGATTTACACAGCCACTCACATCCTAAAACTTTGACATGGAATTAAAGACTCTGATTTAGATTAAAAATTCTCACAACTTTCAGACTCGGCTCATGTTGAAAAGATAAGAAGGAAGATGATGACTTGATATTGAGATGTACAGAGAAGGCTTTGTGAAGTGAAGTGAAGTCTATCCAAAGGGATTATTGCGAAAGGAAGGAGCAATTGGATTCGTGTTAGGTGCTGGATATCTGCTACTCGGCTGCTGAGGTGTGTTATTGAAGGAGCCAAAAGGACTTGGGAAGGACGATCCTCCAAAGTTTTGTACTCCCTGGGATCTGCAGTGACACAAAAAACAGTTATTGTTTGATTCAACATGAGCAACAATGTCGTTCGATTTGATAAGAACCAACTTCTTGAGAGGTCGGAGTTTGAATCCCTTACACGGGTGTTGTAATCATCTTAAAAGTAGATATATTTTAGAGTTATGTTATTGGTTTAGAGTAAAACTTTGGAGTGTGCTTCTTGTCATTAGGAATATATTAATAGAACATTTATGTGATATATGCATTCACTAGAGGTAAGAAGTTTCTACTAATATGAAGATAGGAAAAATTTAGATATTATTCATAATTGTATCAACAACATTTAAAAATGATGTGGATCTATACAATATAACATGACATGTTGTGTAAGAAATGAGTAAAGGATATTTGGCCCAAGGAGTTGGAGGGAATGGAGTTGTGAACTCCACTCCTTGTTCGGCCAAGGAGTTCGTGGACCTCACAACTAAAAACATCAATTTTATGTCTTATTAACACCTTACATTGTGGTCCTATGAAAGTTCACAACTCTCTACATTTCACAACTTCACTCCTTACCCCACACACTCTTTTAATTTTTCTCGATAGAAGAATAATTTGACATAGTGGAGCAGATAACTAAACAAACTAAAAGGTCTTACATGTGAGCACGTTCTATTTAAGGGCATCAGCTAAATAGAAATATAATCTAAAATTAAATATGGTGACCAATTCTTCACAAAGTTCTTGTGCTCTTTTTGTTGCGGCTTGTTTGAAGGCTTCTTCATGGTGCTTTTTCTCCAAATCTTTTGAAAAGCTTTCAATCCAAGACATTTATCAAAACTAGGATCCTATTAAGTGTTTGTAATCTCAGTTAAGCTTCTGTGTTATGTTTTGTTTCTGGTTTTTGTGCTACTAAGTTAGTTGCTTTCATTTCTTGCTGTCAGTTCTTTTGTATCCTTGAGCATTTGACATTTTTCATTCCCTTACTAAAAAGTCTCGTTTTCTTTTAAGAGGAAAAAAGGAAATAATGGTGACCAAATTGACATAATACTCAAAAGTTGAACATTGAACCTCGTTTCCTTCTAAAAGATCCTTGGGGAGCCCAATTTCCTGAATCGGGAGAGATGCTCCCAACTAGTGGGAGCAAAGCTGAAGGAAACACGGAAGAAGAAAAATAAACCTAATGTAATTTAAGATTGACACAAACAGAACTTACCTCAAAGACGGAATACTCCCGTAGACCTGTTGCCCCACGTATGTACCTGAGATTTGTTTAACGGAAAATGAGCCTCTGAAAGATTTGAAGGTGACTGAAAGTACAGCAGATGAAGGAGACGGTGAGTTTGAAGAGAATGAAGGGTCTTACCTGAATATTGGGCTTCGGGTTGGTAGCCATATCTCTGCGTTAAGCCAGTAAGAGCGGGCATGCTAGTAGGAGCACTCTGCAAAGATGGCGAAGAAGGAAATAACATCACAATTTAAATGAAAAATTTACTCAACTCTAAACCATAGTACTGCGGTGAAAAAAGAAAACAAAAAGTTAATTGCATTGTATCCAATGTTTCACAGAATAAAATAGTGTTGGATAACTGAATGGTGGAAAACAATGGAAGACTTTATCTAATGTTTCAGAGACAATTTTCAGTGAGTTTATGTTGTCTATAACTATGATATCTAAGAAACCTTAGTCTCGAATATTATCCAAGTACTATTAACGTTACTATGCAATCCGTGAAGAATATCAGAAACCTTAATCCACCAATACTAAAAGATTTCAGGCCAACAAAAGCTGAATTTCACCTGTCCCTATACAATTCTGCCGAAGTGCCTTCAAGCATTCACATTGGGAAATCACTTGCCAATTATGCAGGTGTACAACTAGGGTGATAAAAGCAACTCAATGCAAATGGGGTGCATTTTACTAATATAATTCTAATCTATCTTCTGTCATGGTTAAATGGCATGAACGAAAACTGCTGACATTTCAGGTAAAGTTATATATTTATATGATGAACCCTAAGATTTGCACAAGAGTGCTCCACACAATTACACATATGGACAAAAGCTGGCTTCTTTCCAATCCAGAAATGAATTCTCTTTTCAATGAGAATATTTGCTAAATTTGTCTGATACAAGTTGAAGGACCGGAGGATCAAGCAAAGAAGTCGGATGCAAAAAGGCCTAGTGGACGAAACAAAGAAAGAGAAAAATCATTATTGTTCGTACGTGTGAGTAAAATCTACTCTTTTCATCATCAACATCAAATGGGTTTGTTGGTATTGCAGCCTGCAAACAGAGATGATACATGTTTATGTATTTTTGAAGAGAATAGAAGATGAAAGAAACACAACATCATAACTTTGTCTTATATACCACTGGGGTAGGACAATACTGCATGTTTTGACCCATGACACGTTGAGTTCCAGTCGGCCAACCTGGATGTGAGGTGTGAACTTGAGAGTAGTTAACAGTAAAAAGGTCCTGCAAACAGAAGTATGCATATCATTAAAGAAAGGCATCAGTAATGAACGTATCATCGTTAAACTCATTACCAGAGGAAGTTCCTTTCTTCCAAAAGAAGAACTCTTTTCTGAAGATGGAGGTTGGGATCCAACTCCATTGGTGGTACCCTGAGGTGGCTTTGAATCAGTAGCAACTATCTTGTCAGCTGAAACACTTGAATATCCTTGAGCATTTGATTCCCGTGAAGAAGTCCACTGCAGCAAATAGATGTAGCCGCAAAAGCAGAAATATGTTAAGAAAATTTAAGGCAGAATTGAGCTTAATTCTTCAGATTGGAAACTCACATCAAGCAACTCACTTCAAAGTTTGGAGCTGCAGCTGGAATCATCAGTTGTGAATTCAAACCAGTATCTGCAGAAGGATAATCAAAAGTCTGTTTTTGCTGTGTCTGCGTGCTTGGAAGCTGCTGTCCATTAATGACTTTTAGTGCAATATCGCCACCCTTATTGTATGTGAGTTGCGGAGGGCTTGCATTAGAAGTTTGCAACGATACATTTTCGGTAGACCCAGCTATAGAAGCTTCAATGCTGATTGGTAGTGCTGTCTGCCCCATAGTGAAATCTGGTGTAAGAGTACTTCCAGAAACAGTTGCTGGAGCATGAGAGTTTCCAGGTCCATCAGCCGGATTATTATTAGCTCCAGTTGATGGTACTGATAATTCAAAAAGCAAAGCTTCCAGAGTATTTGCACTGGGGGCTGTTGATGTGTTTTTCGTTGAAGATGTCTCAAAGGCATTCCAGTTGTCATTGTTAGATGAAGGCGTCTGTTGAGTCTGTGTTGCGGCAGCAGCATCAGAAGGCTCAGAGCTGATGCCAAGATCAATTAGGCTCTCTACATTGTCTCTTTCAGTTTCCACGGGGTTAATGCGAACAACATTCTGGAAATGGGAGGATGCAACATAATGGAAGAAGTCAATTTGAAAATTAAAGTATAAGCTAAAACTAAAAGGTTCAGTTTCTGTGTAAAGGAATTACAAAGCCAACCAATTGAAAGATCAAATCTAGAATCTTAAGCATGGCTTATTTTGTACAAGGAGAATAGCTAATCTTTGATCTAAAAATTTAAAAAACAAAAAAAAATGCATGCATAAACTCCAATACAGCTTATAGCATGCCAAGTATTTTGCTCAAAAATGGGGAAGAAAAAAGTGCTCAATGAATAAAATGACAAAAAAGTCACTAGAATAATTAGATAAATAGAAACCCTATTCCTTGAGAATTTTGAGGAAAGATATAGAACATCACAGCCAAATTGACATCACAGAACTAATAATACCCTTATCTAAATGAACAAGAACAATAAAATATCCAGCAACTTTATCAGCTACAAACCTGATCAGGACCACCAGTGTCCAATCTTTTATTGGTTCTTACATCCTCCAAAACTCTTTGGGAAGGTTCATTTTTACCGGTCGTAAGTTTATTATTAAATTCAACTGCAAGAGAAGGCTTCCCTAAATTTTCTTGACTGCGACTTAACTGGATAACTGCCTTCGAATCTCCATTTGAGAGCTTGCGAATTCCAAGTCTATCATCTTTGATTCTGTCATCTACAACCTCAATGCGTGTAAGGCTTCTTCTATAGCCTCCATATCTGGAGTTTTCTTTTGAATACCGAGGACTGCTTCTCTCGTCATAGTAAAAAATTGGACTCATATGTTCCCTCTTTGAACTAGATCTTGGCATTTCAACTTGCAGGTTCTGTAATCCTCCATAATATGGAGTAATCTTTCTCCTTTCTTGGGATGAGTCCTTGTCAGTCTGTATTATATGAAACATTCTGTCAACATATGGAACTGATTTTACTAAGAGTCTCCAGTATACAGAATTATTCCTCATTATTGGTTTAAATACAAAAATGCTTATAGCGCTTTCCTCAAATGCAAAATGTCAAGATGAAAGTACAAGAAAATAAACAAGAGATGAAAGATATATTAGAAAGCTGCAGGAAAGAGGACTGCATAAACATGAAAAGATTTTCTCTATCATTGAGCCTAAAGGAAATCAAAGTAATTCAAATTCGTGAATGCCGAGCATAGCAACAAGTAAAATGGATTTTAACCAAAATGAGTGAACACATTAAAAGAGAGCTTACAAGTCTCAACCTCGGGAGCTCATCAGCACTTTTCTCACCCGAGTATTTCCTATCAACATAAACATGCTTGATGAAGTCCCGAAGCCGATGGAGATTGCTGCTAGAAAATATAGGAATTTGAGGAAATTATGTGCCAATTACAGCATGTATAAATATATAATGGGTACAATAACCTGTTTTCTGGATAAGAATGTCGCTGGGGATCCCATGTTTTTAAATATATCTCCCGTGCTCTCTATGTAATGACAGCTTAAAGTTAGCGGCATAAGGAATGTTAATAATGGATGAGAAAGAACAAGTGAACATCAAGGCAACTGCATCTGACCTCATTTCCCGCAGCTTGAAGAGCAGTCACCTCTTCTGCCGTGAATTTTGCCATTGACACTGACTTTACTCGGTGAGTGAACTCACGACTGGAGAGTCATGAAATTGAACCAAGATAAGAAATTGCAAAGTATCTCTTCAAATTCAATTTATGCACATTGATTATAAAAATAATAATAGAAGAAAGAGAGATGGAACCGAGAATGTCCACATATGCAGAAAATTAAGCAGTGATTTCAATACTTACTGTACTCCACTACAGTTCGTACATACAAATGTCAAGAATGTCGTACAAACATATTGTGGTCCCTGTTGAAGGAGATACATGTAAAAGTAAAATATAAATGTCATGGATAATTCATAAGACAGAAGGAAGGATTATGAAAATAATCAAATTTCTTTATCAATTGAGTATCAATAACCAACTCATGTTAAATAAACTCAATTGTTAGGTATGGATTGTATAGAACCAAATATTATTGTTCCAAGAAACTCAAGTTGAAAATGCTCTCAATAAATTAACAGTTAGCTACAGAGAATAACTGGGGTAATTAATAGCATGTGCATTGTTAACTTGATAGCACATTGTCACATATTCAACCACTCAAACACCCTAGGAAAAGTGAAGCAGACGGCTATCAATATTACACTCATAGGATTGACTACTCACTCCAAAGCAATTATGTAGCAAGAGCATGGCGAAATACTGGAATTAGGTTTGACTGAACTGTCTGCATAACGCTACTTATTGCTTGGCTTCTATATATATACACACTAAGATTAACATTATATATTATCGCATTGAAATCTAATTGTACATGGAACTCTGAGACATTATTCAAATGAATTAATTTGATCGACTATTTGGATCTTGGCTCAAGTTTGGGGACAGTTTCCTGGTACCGAACGTTGGCATTCCTCCCATTAATTAACAACCCTGTAGTTTCTCTGCTTTAAATTACATTCACCAACAAAAATTGTCAACAATCCTTAATACAGCCTATGCACTATACCAAGTTACCAGTTACCACATATGAATTGGAATCTAAATATGTATCTTTAACTTTAATTAGAGGGAAAGTCCTCGTAACTCGTAAGTGATTAAAGAAAACCCAGTTTATATTCTATTAATCTCCGAATTTCTGATTCCTCAAGCGAGTAGAAAAATGGGTAAGAAATTATCATACCAGACTATTGCAGTTAATACATCTTCGATTCTCTGGAAGTTTCAAAAGATTTCGTACGGTCCTTTCAATTTTCTCTTCTTCCTTGACGCGACTTGCCATGTTTCAAACTTCGAATCTTCTTCATAAAAATAAAAACGTTACTTCCGACAAATCACAAATTCAAAAGAAATTAAATCGATCTGAATACAGGCAAAACAATCTTTCTAAATAGGAGGAAAACAAATAATCAGAACAAAAGATCCTCCAAACAGGTTCAAACAATTCACTATACAAAATTTCGCTTCTCTTTCCAATTAATACCTCGATTTCCTGAAACGAAACAAACACAAAATGCGATGGTGAGAAAGTACCTGATGGAGGATGCAAATTAAGGACGAAATGGCATGGGGCGGCCAGCAAAAGGAACCTGGGGGAAGGTCGCAATTGCGAAGGAGAGTAACAAGAACAGAGAAACGAGCCAAATCGCAAAGAATAGCAGGGACAAAGGGTGAAGGGATTAGGTTCAGACATGTATACGAGAAAGTAGGTTGGGGCTTCAATGGCGGGAATGCGGAGCGGAGAAAGAGGCCGTTATTAACGGTTGGTTGGTAAGGTTTGGGCCCTATAAACCATTGTTGCATATATCTATTTACATAATTATCCCTTTGCAATGAAAGATTTACAAGCATGTGCCATCCTTTTCAAGAATTTAAATTTTCAATAATCAGAAGGTGGAAGTTAATAACTACTATATGATGAAGTTAATGTTGAAATTCCTCCACTTCAAATGTTATGTTGACCTAAAATAAATAAATAATAAGATAGTTGTTACTGCTTGTAAAATCATTTGTAATGATCAATTTTATATTCAAAATTTATGCATTAGTTATTACATTAATTCTTATTTTTAATTAGAAAATACCCTCCAAACGATTTTTTTTTTTTTTTTTTTTGACAAATTTTGAAAGTCAAGGATAAAAATAATTTCTTTCAAGTCTAGGACAATGACAAAGTTTATAGTTGTGGGTGATTTTGGACCAAAAGGCATAATCAACATAAAACAAATGATAAAAATACAAGGCCAAGAATATAACGAGGTTTGAACAAAAAAAAAAAAAAAAAAAAAACACCTCAAGCCCATTATGGGCTAGAAAGAGGATTAGCTCAAGTTAGGCCCAAATCAACATGCTCAACATCAACCGAGACTAGTAAAATATCTATAGGACATGTCTCATATATCCTCCGACCCAAAGCCTCACCCTAAACCAAAATGGACGTAAGAGAAGGTACTCAAGAGTCAGACCGAGGCCGACTCTTGGCTAAACATGAAACGAAACACACCCCTCAACACTACTATCCCAAAGCTGAAACTCTATTAAGAAAATCATAAATGGACCACTCTTATAAATACATTATTATAGCTTTCGAATTATTTTGACATCAACAATGAGATTCTACCAAGTTAGAATAAAAAGTATGGAAAACATTTTAAGATTTTTAACAAACTCATCTAACCCCAAAAGAACAAACAAACACAATTCCCCCACTTGTTCAAAATACATTAGAAAACTCATCCTAATTTTGGAGAAAATAGACCGTAAATAAAAAATAAAAAAAAGGCAAAAATTTAAACAGCCATATCCCTCTCCTCAAATCACAAAGAAATAAGTAACAAGACAGTTGATTTTATTTATTTATTTATTTTAATTGAAGACAACACAAAATAATTATCTAGTAAAGTCCTAAACAACTTGCAAAAAATCAAGATGTCACTTGAAGACAAACAAGTTGCAATTCAAGATATTATGAGAAGCTTGTGATGTCAATCAATAATTTACAATCAACAATTGTCTGTCGAACTCAAAAAATGATAATAATAATTTGTGAAAAAAGAGATCTCTGAGAAGCATCATCAGAGAAGTAATAGCATAAACAGTAGAGTTTCTATTTACAGAGAAATATGCAATGGCATTGAAGAGATGATGTATTATTTAAGCTAGATGCTCATTTGATGGATGGAACACTTTAGAAACTGAAGGTTAAGGAGAGAAAAAGGGAGCTTTTAGGAGGGCAAAGTGAAAGAAAAGAAAACTGTACAAATATGGGGAACCCTAAAAAATTCCATACACCTCCCCTGAAAACCTGATCAGTACAATGTTTTGCACTGAAATGAGAGGATCCCTCTCAATCATGCTGGCCTAAAAGAAAAAGCCCTTCCTTGTGGATCTGGAAAGCTGTAGCAACAAATTCTCATCACGTACGGCTCGCGTTTGTCGTGTCAGAAGTTCGCTATAAAATCTGCACATTATCGAAAAAGGGGCTGTACCATTGACAAAAGTAAACAAAACAAAATCGTCGAACCTAATCCGCTTGCCATTTGGATGTAAATCAGTGAGCTTGAGCAATTGGAGGAAGTTGTGGTCGTCAGGTTTCGCATTTTCTTCACTTCTCTATCCATCGCCATTGGAGTTGTCCTCGGAGGCAGCTTTCATTGCTTCAGCAGTCATGATAGCAACCACTGCCTTATGAATTGCAAGGTCCGCTCTGTATAGCAATCGCCTGGCCTTCTCTCTCTTGAGCTTAGCCATATTGCGTGCATGCTGAGCAGCACCAGATGCATCGCGGAGCCTGAACTCGTCAAGATCAGAACCTTCCAATTGTTCGAGGATCTGCCTTTGAGATCCATCAAATGGATAACGTCGTGGGCTTGACCACTCAGAATAACCATTGTTCCACCTATTTAAACCATCTCTCTTTCCAATCATTCTCTGATTGAAAGAAGGCATCGCAGAGTCATATGGAGAGGACCACGCCCCATACTTTCTGGACTTGCTCTTCTGAAGTTTTGGTAGAAAATTCCTCTCCAACCCATCATTACTCAAAATGCCGCCTTCAAGTCGCGGCGAAAATAAGCTGGATGACGTGTGAATCAAAGGAGAATCTTCCAAAAACTCATAGTTATGGCCTATATAGGCCATCTTATCATCCCCAAGGGCAAACCCGTTCAATCTTCGACCTGATACAACAAACCAACTCAAATTGTAAAGTCAAGTCAAGAGAATTCATAACTACAAAAGAAGTTCAACATAAGATTGTTCGAGATAAATAACAACAATTAGAAGAATCTGGTAAAAATGGATAAAGGAATTTACCAAAACCATGCAAACCATCCTGATCATAAGCGATGGAATTGCTATGACCAGCCACTGAAAACTTCCTGTGCGACCTCTGCTTAGAGCCTTTATTGAAGACTTCCAGGCCTCGGGGTTTCAAACAGAACGCAAACATGGGTGGTTTCTCAACTGATGAAGCCTTCTCATGATATCCATTGCAGAAATTGGTGTTGTTTTTGTTAACTGTAGATTCCCAATCTTTTAATTGCTGTTGGTAAGTTTCCCAAAGAGGAGGCTGGAAAATGCACAAGATGCATTTTTGTATTGTCAATTTAAATATATATATACACAAACAAGTAATATTGCGCACAAAATAAGAAAAAAAACAGACATAACAAACTGGAGATCAACAAAGGGTCACGAATGATTTATATGAAAATAAATGCGTCTGCCTCTTTTTCATTTTTTGATCTCACAGGAATCAGTAATTGTTGTCAACTTCTTTTTTTTTATTATTATTAATATTGTTGTTGTTGTTATTTCTATCGAAGCAGTGGAACGACGCAAGGAAGGAACAAAAAAGGCAGAGAAGTCATAATGTGCAGGAATTCAAAGACCTAAAAGCTACCTGAAGATGTCGAATTAAAGGCATTCCCTTCCGCCTCCTTTTCTGCTGCCAATACTCAAAGATGGCCTTTGTCAAACCTGACACCAGAGGTTCATTCATCATCTCTGCTATCTCATCATCTGTGAACTCATCGCGTTGCTGAGAGTATGCAGCCTTCTCGAATGCATCCACTGTCTTCTCAAACACCTCACTTGAAACCTCCACCAAGCCACTACTACTGCCAACTTCCGAAGAAGTTTGAATATCCTTGATCCACTGCTCGTCATCACTATCCATGTCATACAAGATGCGGTTGGGATTCAAAGCCATTTCAACATCTGTTTCTACCTGCCGGAAGTACTTGGAAGGATTCCGCATAAATGCAACGTCTGCTACATGTTCATCATTTTCTTCCATCAAACAAACACCAGGAATTGGAATATTCTTAACAGAAGCTGCTCTAATGTTTCGATTGTAACACTCCTCGTGCAACTCCTTGAAGATTGCCCACTGACTCCTATCTGGAAACTCCAAGATCCAATCCTTTCCTCCTTTCCACATCATAGCATGTGTATATCGATTTGTAGATCCAGGTTGCAAAAATTGATGAGCCTTGTATGAGTATTTGGTAATCCCTGAGAGTTTCACAGCAAGCTTCCACTCATTATGATCAAAGACCTCCAATACCACCCTTGCCCCACATTCCCTCCAACCTTTATCACCAAGTGTAATTAAGACATTTGCATTACATGATAGTAGTTCTATGTTCCTTTGGGATCCTCTAGACACATCCGACCTCTTCTCACTTGCCCTTCTAATTCGCTTGTAAGGTACTGTTTTAGGGTGAGAATTTCTGTTCTTTGAGCTATAATCAAAACCTCCAAAAGGCAATGAGTAAGACACCTGTGTTCGGGGTTTCTTGGTCCTATTTCCCAAACCGTTGATAAGAAAACCCTTTCCATCTGACCATCCATGTGAGGCCAATCCAAATGATGTCGAGTTATTCTTATTTCGATGCCAAGTGCTTCGTGGTGCAGTTGGGTTAGGGCTGGGAAGGATGCCAGCATTCACATTCCATCCCATATCCATGGACTGCTGAGTGCTGTGCAACTCCCCATCCTCAGGTTGAAATGATGGAATCTCAACACTAAGGTCGTTCGAAAATAAATCATTATCAGATCTTGCCACATTACGTAAAGGCATTGCTTTCTCTGATTTGTTCTTTCCCAATGGCCGCATCCGCCTCTTATCATCATTTCTAGCCTTGTATGAATCCCGAGACCCTGCACAAGTTTCAGCAACAAGACTACTTCTTTTATACTGAGAGGACTGTACCCCATCTCCATCCTCACAATCAGAGAGACCAGTCCCTAAATCTGACCGAGCACAGGAATTCCATCTATCAGATGCCTTCGATGAGGTACTAAGACTATTAGCACAGTCATCCATATACATATCGTCCACAGTCAACATACCAAAATTTTCTGGATGCTCTACTGAATCGTGATGTTGCAAACTTAAATGAGCCACACACTGCTCCATAAGCAGCTTGAGATGCAAACTCAGGAAAAAGGTAGGTGCAGCAGTAAAAGAAAGAGCAAAAGCAGGAAAGTTTCTTTTCATTTCATTGGAACACAAATTAGAGTAACCATTGTTTACGCATGCAGCTCCTTTGAGGTTGATACCAAGACTACTAATCTTCTGTGTGCCCTGATTAGAGAACAAACATTGAAGGAGTTACTACAAGATGAAACATCTGGCCTTGGATTGGAAAATCATGCAAAACGAGAATACAGAGAAAGCAAAAAGATTAGGTGTTCTTATAACATGCTTGGGCAAGAATATAATTGATAAAATAACCAATATAAAAGAAGAAAGAAAGAAAGAAAGAATATAGACTAAAAGAATACCTTTGCAGAGGAAGACCGGCCACAAAATGGAGATGTATGGAACTGACTTTTGCTATTTTGAAGCCTTTTGATATTATCGTAGGTGCATTCAGTCAATGGAAGCTGCTTGGCAAGTAAGCAATACTTCTTCAGCCGGCAGTCAAGGTGAACCCACTTGGAATTTTTTATTTCTGAGAAATTATATAAAGCAAACACAAGCTGCTTTCCGATATCCTGAAGGCAAGAGAATTTGAACCTGATAGAGGTGACGGGAAAATGAAAATCAGCATACCTTCCCTGTTTTCCGGGTGACTGAAATATTTTGAGGACCAGAAAAATGAAAGCCACTGCCTGCATCATGCAACCTTCGAACAGGAGAAATCTCAACCCAACCACGTTATCTACAAATAACATCTCTAATTGAACCTTTGGCCATAATAAGGTCAATGTACCATGTTGGATGAGCATTGCCAAATGGAATAACCAAAATGTCTCTGAGCTCGAAGTGACATTCAGGAATGAATATTCAGGAATGCTTAACTCAAACCTGAACTGCCCCACTTCCATCACTGGAATAACCAACTGTAATAACCCAGCATCATCAACACACCATAGCAACCTATGTGCTTCTGACCTTCTGAGAGAAATATCTGGTTCTTCCACATCATCAATTTTACCAACATTAGAAAAGAATGAAGCAAAAGAAGCATGTGTTTTTCTAGAGGAAAAATCTGCCTCGCGCTTATGGGACATTTCAGTGCCTATGTTGCGAAACCTTTTCCTAAAATATACAATAGGAAGTTTGCTTGTCTTGGAACAAGTGGTGGTTTCTGAAGCAGACTTCTCTAACCCATCCACATCTCCTAATCTTTCTGGCAATCCTGAAGAATCAACACATAAATTTGCTGGCTTTTCATTTGCCTGGGACCCCGATTTTGAAGATAAGCTGGAAGTTTTCTGCCTCTTTGAACTGTGAGAGGGAGATGATTTATTACGTTGAGTAGATCGAGCCAACCAAGAGATGATTGGCTCGGAATCCATATAGCTACCAGTATTGCGATCATCCTCCAAAATTGCAGCATCTGTTTCTTTTCCTTTTCTGGATCTTGATCTCCCTTTCTCATTAGCAGGATTATTTCCCACTGCTGACTTCCTACGTTCTTCCCTACCAGGAACTTCACTAGGAAGCAGCAACAGTTTGAACCTTTCATTTTGAAGATCAATCCATTCTTCATCACGGTCATCATATTTGACATGATGAAGCTTCCTTTCTTTATCATAGTCATTCACAAGACCATAGTACCAGATTTGGTCCAACGGCCAAAAGACTTTGATCCTCCTGTTTAGTACCCAGGCTGCATCCAAGTCCCCAAATAAAATTTCATAAAAATGGCGTCTTTTGCGTGAGCTTTTCTTTTCTTTTTTTTGCTTCCTAGGTCTCAATACTCTTCCGGCAGCATCAACTGATGCAGATTCCAAACCGGGCTTAAGCCCACGACTAACAATATCATGGCCAGAAGACAACAAGAAGGATAACCCATTTGCTGGCGGCAATGAGCCCTTTGTGTTTGACGAAAACCCCGTGCAATTTGGATCAAATCTTGATGATAACATTCTGGCAGCATTCTCCTCAAGATTCTCTTCATCATCTTCTGGGTAGCCATCAGGTCGCTTAGTAGAATGTGATAAAGATGCCTCGCCCTCCTTTGATTTACTTTTGCTCCCTGATGCAGAAATCTTTCTTTTCCTGACATTCCTTTGTGATTTTTTGGATGACAGACTCACAGGCTTTACAACCGAATGATCAATATGCTCACCTTCCTCCTTCAAATGCAAAGTGGGATTTAATTCGTTCTCTTTAGTCAACTGATCGGCCTGCCCATCTACCTTCTTCAGATGCTGAGTTGAGCTTAACTCCTTTTGCCCTTTCTCCTTTAAATCTTTGAACCCAGGCTTTCTACTAGTCTTACAGCATTCCACCTGATCACTTGGATCTTCGACACTAGGTTTAGCAATCTGATCCACAATACCAGCTTTACCATCCAATTGCCCAGATGGTTTCAAAATCTGACCATCAAGAGATTTCTTTCTCCTAACAAAACCACCCCTCTTACGCTTCGGAATTTGCATAACATTTTCATCTAAAATAAGTGGAACTTTGTTAAACTCACTACTGCTATTTATCTTGTCTCTTGACTCTGACTTTAAGGCCTTCTTTGAATCATGGCCACTTGAACCTAGCCCAGCATCATACACTTCGTCCAAACTCTTCCTGCTCCTACTATAAATACTACTGAAATTACTGAGGGACACTTTTTTCCTATTTTTCCTCTCGTTCCTTTGCCCATCACCATCCTCTGCCCGGGCCTTTCTCTTTAACCTCTTATTCTGAACCTCTTTGGACACCTTTGATTCGTACAAACTCTTGAGATCCAAAGATCTCGATTTCTTCGGTATATCAGTACCATGTGAGTTTTCTAAGCTATTTTCCATCGACTTCCCCAAACGAAAACTCCCAATCCAGAAACCCCCAATTTTCATGTTCCATCATTGTACATGCATATAAACATTTCTCAGATCTGTGTCACCGAAACCATGCCAAAAATGAAAAAAACGAAAATTCCCGTCAAACGGACGCGCAAAGTGATCAAATCCAATTATCCATGCATTCATAGTAATCTCGGATGGATTCGGATGAACCAAAACTCATGATAAAAAAATTAAAGGACAATGAAAAATTATATACCTACCTCGACTGATTGAACCGCGAATAAAAATCCCTTCGTCCACAAATGGTGTCGATCATAAACCCGAAAGGTAAATTAGGGCTTGAATCCGAGCTATCTCATTCGAAACCCTAATAGATTCCACAATTTCCCCAATTAATTTTTGGCAATTTTTGAATTTTTGCCCTAATATTTTTAATTTTAACCGTGAGAAACGGACGGAGCTAGGGTTTCTTTTGCCTCCCCGAGCAAGGGTTTAGATATCGAAAATTACAAAAAGGAAAAAGAAAAAACGCTAATAAATCTGGAAGAAAAAGAAAGAAAATTGAAGCCGCTATGGCCTGCCGCGTGTCATAACGTGAACCGCTGGATCGGAAAGCTATGGTGACAATCTCGCTCCCCTGCTTCCGCGCCCTCGATGATTAAATGCAGCTCGCATTTCCGCCGGCCAACATAGCGAGAATCAACGGCCAAGATTCGTCCTCCACAATTGGACGGTCGAGATTCATAATTCATTTGAGAGTTCTAAGGAGACACGACTTCAGTGACATTTCCGTTTAATCCATTTTTCAAAAAATAAAAAAAGTTTCCGTTTAACGTAAAAATATAACAAATAAAGCTATTTCCTCTATTGGAAAACTAGCTTACCCTTGGTTTTCAAAAATATTCCGAAATACCACGGAGATTTGATTTCGGAGGCGCCATAAAAGAACTGGAAATTCCAATCGGTAAAAGTAGTTGAATTTACACACTCGCTTTGAGCTTCTGCCACGTGGGTAATTTTGGTTCGATTGCACTTCGATGAAGAGAGTGTTTCATACGCGCTTTAGTCAGCGCGTGTTGGAGTGTTTTTAACTTTTGAAAGAACAGTAAAAAGTGACGTGGTCAAAATAATATTACAGAAGGGAAGGGTTAATGTGACTGGCGTGCTTTTGCTGATCCGATGGACGGACGGCGCAACCACGTTTACGGATTCGGCAAGTTTAGTTAGCCGTAGCCCTAATTGCTAATTGAGACTGAGATTTAATATCGTCAAAATTATTTTATTAATCATTTAAAATTAATTTAGTTTTCAATTTTACACCTTTATACAATTTTCATATCATCAAAATTAGTTTTGAAGTATTCAAAACATGTTTCACTATAATTTTGAAAATAATAAAAATGATTTTAGTCCTTTTAAAATCCTCCCAAATATATTTTTAATAGTTGAAATAAAATTATTTTTTTGTGTTTTTTTCTCTCTTTATATTTTAGTTATTTTTTTTTGCTTAGGCTACCATACAAAGATTGGCAAATGTAATTTAATCAATAGCTTATGTGTTATATTCTCTAGCTTTATAGTGGTTTAACCTTCAATTATAAAAATTTGATCGCAAATTACTTTAATTTTAACTTCGTGGTTCTTTTTAGTATAATGCGTAACAAAATATTCAAACCACAAATCTCTTAATCTCTCACATATTATTTATGATAGGTTCGTTTTAGCCAACTTTATGCTTATGACTTAAATTTAAATTGGTTGTGGTAAAATATTTCAACATAATCCTTATGGCTTGATCAACCATTAAGAAATGTCTAAGCTATGTGAACACACCAAGAAAAATAATTGTGAATACAATATTTAAACGTTTTTTGTTTAATACCCCTATCTTCTACTCCCAAAATTTCAAATAAACTACTATAACTTTGATATGGTTATAATTTGGTTTATACAACCGTCGTTAGGATGGGAATCAAATCTCTAACTTTAAAGGAATAAGTACGATAACTATTAATTTCTTTTATATGTATATAGAGAGAGAAAATAATTACTATTGAGTTTACGCTTGTTTTTCCCGACATAAATACAAATTACTAAAATATAACAATAAGTTGTAATTGTTTTGTTAACTTTGTTGGTAGGTTTGTATTGTGTAGAGTGTAACAAAAAATCAACAAACCAAGTTAATTTAATGGTTTAGATTGGGTTGGGTTGGTTTTTAAGGTAAAATTGGATATATTAGCTTGTATCTAAGAAAAAAAAGTCCAAAAAGTAATTGTTTGGCTGGTTAGGTTTATTGAAACCAACTAAAATCAAACTAAACCGATAGCATACATAAACACTTAAATTTTAATGGATAATGTGCTATTAGTATTTTATTTTATTGGATGAATATGAATTGTATTAATATTTTACCTTTGGTATTTTATTTAATATGGTGCAAGTATTTTTATTATTTAGAAAAGATTCTGTTGTTATCTGAAAGAAAACAATTTAAAATACCTAATTTTAATACATAGACAAGAAATAGGTCGAATTTTAATTTGAGAAAAACAAAAAATACCCGTTCAAACAAAAAGAAAAAAAGGAAATAAATTAACAAACTAAAGAAAGAAGGAAAAGAAGAAAAAGAACCCATTGGACCTTAAACTGAAAACCAAAATCAATATGGAACCAATCAACCATTAGCTTTGTTCTTTATCCAACGTAGGTTTAGTTTGGTTCGTGATTGATCCACAACTAAAAAAATCAAACTAACTATCACTCCTAATATTGAGGATAGAAAATTAAAAAAAAAAAAATAGTATAAACAGGCATAATCAAGTAATTTGAGTGCTTAATTTAAAAAATATATCAATTTAGAAAAAATTAGAGTATTTGACAACCACTCAAAATATATATTTTTAAGTATATTTGAAACATTTTTCTATCAAAAGAGTTTATATATAGGAAAATTATCTTAAATGGCAAAATTGCTGAAAATATTTACAACTAATAACAAAATACATCGTTTGCAATAGGCTGCGATAGACTATTATCTGTGTCTATCGTGACACATACAGTAGTCTTTGTGTCTATCGTGATACAGATAGTAGTCTATCACGATCTATTGCGGTCTATCGTAGATAGACAGTTAAATTTTGCTATATTTGTAAATATTTTGATTTTTTTTGCTATATTTAAAGATAGCTCTGATGTATGAATGAATTTTTTGAAAAACATTCTTTTTTTCGAATCACTCCAGTCTTTGAGAATGGGTTCAAGACAAAATATTTTTACAACGTATTTTAGTTTCTCCATCCCAATTTATTTGAATTTATGCTGTTTATGGAGCTTCCTTTATTTTCTTAGAGAGCTTGGGACAATTGCTGCAACCAATGGCTATAAACTGTTTCTTTGTTGCGACGATGGTAGAAGAAATCGGGAGTATTTTAGGGTACTTCTTTTAATTCATTTTTAATTGATTTTTCAAGTAATAAAAAATAATTAACATGTCATCAAACACAATTACATAACGGTTAAGTAAGCCATCAGTTAACTTAAAATTAAGTTAGGGACCATTTAGAATGTTTTTGCAAACGTAATGGATTAAAATCTTCTTTGTTTTCAAACTTCAATGATTGAAAATGCATTTTGTCCTTAAATTAATTTAATTTAATTTAATATTTTTAAAAGATAAAAAATTAATAATTTCACATCTTTTATGATCCAATAAGTTTTTCCAAATATGTTAACTTCATTTAATTTTTTCTCCAAATAATTTTTTTACTATACATTTGACCTAATTAATGGTTCATACGTAAAGAAGTGAGTGGTTGAATTTTGGTGGGGCATGTATTAGAAAGTAATCTAAGAGGTTGAAACTAAATCTAAAATATCTTCTTTATTTGTTCTCCTTTTCAATGGTTTTTTAAAATAAAGATTTATTTGAAACCATATAGTTATTATCCAATCTATTCCATGAGAGCCTAAAATTCAAAATTTAGTTGCCAGTTTTATGGAAGATAGTCCTTATATTAAAATACAATGCAATAATATAAAATAAATTTTAAAAAATGAAAATGGAGTAAAACAAATTGATGGAACGAATGTATCCTATCAATCTCTAATAAATTTTATTAGGGTGAGTTGTTATATTTAAATACAATGCAATATGATAAAACGAATTTTAAAAGAGTGAAAGTAGGGTAAAACGAATATGGTAGAGATCTTGTATTCTGTGAAAGTAGATCATGTATTCTATGAAAGTAAATGAATTTTATTGGATTGTGTAATTATAAAATACAATACAATGGGATAAAATAACCATCATGGGTTGGCCTACTGGTAAAAAGAAAACATAGTCTCAATAAATAACTAAGAGGGAAGAGCAATTCCTTCCATTGGAATGTAAATAAATTTCTAAGTCAATTCCTCCAAAAATTTACAATGAAAACTGAAAATAAAAAAGCAAAAAAACAAATTCATACCTGTTCGGAAATTCCATTATCCGCATGCATTCAGAAGATATTTTATTAGGACTTCTTCCGATTTTAGTGAAGTGGGGTAGAAGGGAGTTTTAGAATACCCCATAACCAAAACGTGGACTCCAAATATAAGAAGTTATAGATATGTGCCTATTTGTACCTCTTGGATGAAAGACTTCGTTTGAGTTGCCATTGTTTCAAGAATTCGTTTGAGTTTGCGTTGTTTCATAAATGAGGTGTCTTTCTGTGGAGGGTTTGAATTGAAAAGAACAAAAGACACGTATACACACAATGGAATGATTGTGAGGGTAAAATGGGAATTCTTTAAAAAAAAATTAAGGACGAATTGGGAACCTAAAGATTATCCTTTATCTTGCCTTTTATATATACTAGTAATGATTCACATGTGTTGCACGTGTTTATGAATTTTATAGTTTATTATTTTATTTTTTATGTTTTAAATGTTTAGTGTGAATGTTGAAAATATATTTATATTTATTAATTGTAAATCGTGTTCATGAAGTATATTGAGATAACTTCAACTACTCTATATTTTATAAATATGCATGATACAGTGAAATCTCTTTCTATGAAAAAAGAAATTGTACAATTAGTAATGGATAGGGTTGGCAGTGGGGTCAGGTCGAGGCGGGTGGGGGTTCCCCGTCCCTGCCTACAGAGGTGGTGACGAGGGCAGGGATTCTCCGTTGAGGAAACAAGTCCCTCGAGGACCCATTCCCTAAGATAGAGCGAGAGCGTGAGGTTGTTTACCTTTGGGTTTGGTTGGGACTTGGGTTTGGGGGAGAGAGATTGAGAGTGAAAGGGAGAGAGTGAGCAAGACAAAGAGAGAGCGAGAGATTGTTTGCCTTTGGGTTTGGGCGAGGGTGAGGGAGAGCGAGAGAGTGAGCGAGACAAAGCGAGAGCGAAAGTGTGAGAGAGAGCGAGAGAGAGATAGAGTGATTGTGAGGGAGGAAATTATGCGAGAGTGAGAGCAAGAGCGTGAGAGTTAATCATAACATCTTATATATATGTATTAAATGAGTTGGTGTCAGGGATTTAGGGTCGGGGATACCCTCCCTATCCCCGGATGAGTATCTGGAAAAGGTCCTCGGTTTGATCTCCATCCCTGGTCAAACCAGGGATCCCCCGACACCTTTTTTTTTTTTTTTTTTTTTTTTTTGTTGTTGTTGATGTCAACCCTAGTAATAGATGCAGAGATTCAAAATGTAACACTATATACTTATTCGAACAGTGGTGTTGTGTTGACATAAAATAATACTTATTCGATTTCAAAGTTAATTTTCACATATAATAAATCTATTTTGTAAAGTGAGAATATGAAAGACAACCTTTATTGTGCTAACATCTCTTAGCGAACACCTAAACTTGATAAGTTGTTGTTTATATAGATCATACTCATACATTAATGAATATATTCATTCAATGTGTAACCATCTACACAAAAACAATCGAATAGACACTTAAACTTGAAAGGTTGTGCCCCAAATATTGAAAGATATCAACGGGCATCTATAGTCACATTTTTATACAAGGATTGCATTCACTCAAGAATAAATACGCTGATTCAATGTGTACCAACTTGCCCAATGAGTTGTGTCCCGTCGACATAAGGTTGCACCTCTATTTTTCTAACATCACTAAATATACATCAAATGAAAAAGCATGCCCTAAAGATAGAAGGGCGAAGTAGTCATTTATTAAAATTGTAGGCGCAAAAAGGAAATAAACATTCTCCTACTTTTTCCCTTTTAATATAGGATAGATTAAGATTAGAATGGAATGAAAAATAATATTTAAAATGTTTTCTTGTTATACATTTTATTTCCTTATCAATCCTCATTTTTTATTTGACAAAGATATCTTAAAGTGTTTTCTTTTTTCCATAACTGTTTCGAAAGTCAAAGTTAAAATGCTTGAAAATATGAATAAAATTATTGTTATTGTTTTAAAATTTTGGCAACCACAACTCTCCACAATTTGTAGTTTTTTTTTTTGGTAAATGATACAATCTTAATGAAATAATATATATTTTTTTATAAAAATGTGATTATTTGAATTCTTCTGAATAGTTTTTCTTTTTACTTTAAAAACATATAACACGTTAATTTAAAAGAAAATATCAGGATTTCGAGGTTCGAGCTAATCACCAAAGTTGCTAAATATATTTATCTTTGTTATTTTTTTTTTCATTTTAATTGTGATTAATATAAACATTTAAAATATTTATATTGATTTATCAATGTGGAATTTTTAAAATGTTAAAAATAAATATATAATGTTATAATTATGTATACCAGATAAAAAATATACTGTAAAAATAATTTGAGTTTGTTTTCATATAAAAAAAAATATAAAACTAAAAAAGTTATCAAAACTTACTTTGAAATTTTAAAAACAAAAACACAATTAACAAATATGTTGTTGGTTTTTTGTTTTTTAAAAACAGAAAACAACAAATAATTATTGAACATGTATGATTTTTGTTTTTTAAAAATTGGAAACAAAAACTAAAATGGTTATTAGACGATACCTACTTTTCTAGTTTTAAAAGATTAACTTAATTTTTTAAAATATTGGTAAAAAGTAGGCAAGAAACCAACACATGTCAATGTGAAATTGATGTTTATAGGTTTAATTTTTAAAAACTAAAAACCCAAAATCAAATAGTTTACAAACATGACCATAGTAAATAGGCCGGAAGAAAACAAACACAATTAAAAAAACCAAATGGTTATCAACAAAACTTAACTATTTGATTTTGTTGTGTTTTAAAATTAAACCTATAAATACTACTTTTACCTATTAGATTCTATATTTTATTTGTCTTTTTTTAAATAAAGTTTCTATATTTTGTTAGTTAACGTTGTTATCAAAATGTAGAACGATCTTTTAGAACAGAAAAAATGATGTAATTGGAAACAAAATTGGTGGAACTAAATTAATTGCGATTTCTTTCCTACAAGTGAATTTTTATACTCCTGTATTTTTTTCATCTATTTGTTTATGAATAACTACACAATCTTTTGGATTAATTTGCTCGAATATTTATTTTTGAGAGAAAAATAATTTGATTAAAAGTAGTTTTAGATCACAATTAAAATAGTTTTAATTGTTTTAAATAATGCCAAGTAAAAATAGTTTTAGATCACAATTAAAATCTATATTAGTTGATTTATGAAAATTAAAAGTTAAATTGATATAATTGTTTTCGTAAAGAATAAATTGATATTATTATTAGATATATTAAATTGAATTTATTTTCCCAACCACTCATAACTTGTTTGAAGAAATAGGCTCAATTAAAATGACATACCATAAAATATATAAATAAAAAGAAACCAAAATAATGATCTTGTGGAAAATAGGCGAACATATTTCAAATTCAACATAGTGATAGGAAACTTGCATTATCAATGATCATTATCAACTTGAAAGTTTGACCCAACCCAAAAAAAAATGAAAATATTTTTCGTATTTTTTACATTCTAAAATTGTCTAAAGAAAATTATTTTAAATATCTGTTAAAAATATTTATAAATAATAATAAATATTATAATTTATTTGTATTAGATCTAAATAAAGATTATTATCCATCACGATACCAATAAATATATATAATAGTCTATTTTATTTTGTTATATTTATAAATATTTTAATTTATTTTTTTATATTTAAAAGCAACGACGGTTTAATATACATTAATGACCTCTGGTGTGAAAATAAAAGATAAAAAGAATAAAAAAGAGAAAAAAGAAAAAGGAATGTGTGATATTTACGAATCCCCCAACCGAATAGTGAGAAATAATGGGTTGCATGCGAAAGGCATAAAAACGGCGGCGTATTCATGATGAAAAATTTGTAGTGCCAGATCGACAACACGGGCACCGCCTTTGGCAAATTTCAAGAAAATTCAGAATTAATAATAATAATAAAATCAAAATTTGCCCTAACTGCAAATTCAACAAAATTCAGGCCCTTTTTTCGAAAATAAACCCCTATAAAGTCTCCTCTTTCTTCTTCCTTTCTCCCATTACGTTATCGTCTCCTCCGTTTTGCCCTACACTATCCATTTTCCCTCTTCGTTTCACGTATAATCCATCGATTTTTCTTCCGTTTCTATCATAGAACTCAGCAAATCCTCAATTTCCTTCTGTCTAGTAGTTTTCTTTCGTAATCTTTCATCTTCAACTTGTGCAGAACCCGAAACCCTAATTTTTCTGTTGCCTCACCTTCAAATCTGTCGCAAATCTTTGATCTATCAATCGAGAAATTTGCATCGGTTTTGTTTTCTTTGTCGAGAATTTTGTTGGCGATTTATTGATTTATATTTTATCTTACTCTTCGTCGGACCTGATTGGGCGTTGTCTGATTTCAGTTCGCTGCCCGGAGATTTGGTTTCGCCAATAAAATTCTTGGTTCAATTCCCGTACTTCGAGGAATTTTTTAAATCCGACCTCCGTTTTTACGATTTCATTGTTCTTGCGTCGCTTTGGTTGATCTGTTATTTTTTAATCTGAAAATGGTCGGTGGTGGAAGCAGGAGGGACGAGGGTTCTTTGGTTATCAACAACACCAATGTTTTTGCAGCCCTTGAGACTCTCAGGAAGAAGAAGAAGTCTGACAAGGAACGCAAGAATAAAGGATCGTCTAAGTCTCAGTCTTCCCAGCCTAAGGAACCTGAACCTCAAGTTTTCTGGGCACCAGCTCCATTAACATCAAAATCATGGGCTGATGTTGACGATGAAGATGATGACGATTACTATGCCACGACTGCTCCGCCCCAGGCTGTGTGGGGCTCCTCGGAGGCTCATGAGAGTAAGGAGAGGCCGAGCAATGTAGAGGTGTGGACAATTACTTTTATCTCGCGTACCATGCTGATAAATTCACTGACTTGTGTATCTGAATTTTGTTAGCTTATTCATATCCATGTTAATCTTTCGTTTATTGGCTGGTTATTAGAGGAAAAGGACTACAGTCAGATTTTTTAAAATAAAAAATTGGTCTCTAGGATGACCCCCAGAGTATTATGTAGGCATCATTTTTCTATCCACCATGTAGATACTATGTTTGGTGAATGCCCGCGTCATAAGACTCCTAACATATGCAGGAAACGACGTGGAGTGGAAGGAAGAAGCTTAATTTCCATTACTTAGAGTATCCATTGCAGTTCGTCTAATGTATCTGTTCATACTGGAATTGATTGAGTGAGTAGGCTGGCTGTACTGCACGTCGTGCAGCATTATATTTTTGGTAGATTATACTATTATGATGACTAATGGCACAACAGTTGTGTTTTGTTGTGCCTGTCATTATTTGATAGCAATATTTATTTTTGTTGAAACCTGAAAGTTTTATGCGTCCTATTCATCATAATGAATAGGACAGGCATTGCAATGTTCCTACTTGCTATCCTGTCGAACAAAATGTGTGAGAAATATGCTTGTAGGTATGCCTCATAAATACTTTCTTATGGTTGCAGGAGAGTGAGAGTGATGATGACATCCTTGATGAAGTTGATTATGAGCTTGACGATGAGCATGATCATGATCATGAGCATGAGCATGAACCAGAGGTTCCTGTGCATCCAGAGCCAGCTCTGAAGAAGGCTCCTGAAGCCTCTCCGGCACCAAAGGAGGCTGAGAGGCAACTTTCCAAGAAGGAAAGGAAGAAGAAGGAACTTGCTGAACTTGATGCCCTTCTGGCTGATTTTGGAGTAAGCCAGAAAGAGAGCAACAGTCAAGATGAGTCTCGTGGTAATACAATTTTTGTTGTTTGAAACCTTGCACTGTTGTTTTTGCTTCCCCTTTATTTGTCTTCCATGTTAATCATTCTAAAAGTTCACCTCTACTCCACCACACGAGGTTTTGTTTCAAATGGTAATAAGAATGTCATCTTTGTTCATATATCATATTAATTGGTAATTGTGAGCAGATGTGGGTATGAAGCCATACACATCGACCAAATTGTTTTTCTATCACAGACAGCCAACTGCTGAATTTGTACCTATTGTGGTGAGGGATTCATATTTGGAGTGTGAATACCCTTCCTATTCAATGTGTTAGATGGTTGTGACATTGTCCTGCTTTGGTCTTCTACAGTGTTTTTAAAAAAAAAAAATTAATTTTTTATTATTTTTTATTTTTAAAATTTAAATAATTTGAATTTTATTTGACATCTTAATTATTCTATTGCACTTTTTATGGATCGATTGTTTCAATACAGGCAAATGTATTTAATTAATTATGTGTTCTTACCTACAAAGGAGATTGCAGACCGTGTCTTAAGAAGCCTTTCGTTTTTTGTTTCATTTGGCATTTTTAGATGTGCAAGAAAAGAGAGATGGAGAATCCAATGGAGACGGGGAAAAGAAGGAAAATGCCCCTTCAGAGTCCAAAAGTGCTAAGAAGAAGAAAAAGAAGGAAAAGAAAGAGGTTAAGGATCAGGATCAGCGAAACAATTCTGATGTTAACACTGGGCCAGATGAACTTGCTGGGAATGGTGATGCTGAGGAAGACGCATCGGCAGTGGATGTGAAGGAGCGACTTAAGAAGGTGACATCGATGAAGAAGAAAAAATCAAGCAAAGAGATGGACTCTGCTGCCAAAGCTGCTGCCGTTGAGGCTGCAGCAAGGAGCGCAAGACTTGCCGCCGCAAAAAAGAAAGATAAGAACCATTACAACCAACAGCCTGTGCGGTAAAAAGTGCCCTTGTTTTTTTTTCTTCTTTCCGTCTATAACTGGACATATGTTTCTCATTGTTTGTATAAGCAATGCAGAATAATCTCTCTGGGCTCTCAAATCTGGTTTTGTGGACAGTGGCATTAGTTGTATTAAAATGGATTCGGGGAATTTTCACCTTTTCTTTTCTGGATCCCTTGTGGTTGATCATTTGTCTCCAACTTTGTTTTCCCATGTCTCTACTCTTTAAAATATCTAGATTCGGCTTGTAGCTGTAGTTACAAATCTATCTTTTGATTATGTCGATTTTCAAAACTCCAATTTCTTTCAGAAAACACAGAGATCCGGTTATGTGTCATCAGATAATGAGAACAGAGCTCAAAAGTATTTTGACTGTTTGTGAGTTGCCATGCCATCTGAATTGATTGTTGGAATTTGTTTAATGTTTTGAATATGCTGTGATCTTATACTTGGGTACTTTTGTCTGGAATTATACCACTTGAAGCAATTGGATAGTGATGGGAGGTTAGAATTATTTGAAGCTGAGATCATTGGATTCTGTCTAGTTGTTGATTGCTTAACGTCACAGAGGTGAGACATTATGATGTATTCTTAAAAGTCAACTACTTTATAATATGTTGTTGGTGCTGGAAGACTGCTATAATAATATATTTTTAGAAAACATCCACCAATAGATGTAAAGAGAACTGCTTTGTGTTTCAAATCATAGGCTGCCTGCCTGGCCGTTGTTTTTGTTTTTCTTCTCTTTTTTCTTCCTACTTCCACAGTTTGAACCATCAAAATCATAGGGAACTATGTATAGATTAACTTGATTTGTAAAATCATTTTGGTGCAAGCTCGTGACTCCCTTTCCTTCCTTTGTGTGCATGCTTTAGCTACACAAGCACATGTGCCTTACTTAGCCCCTGTTGCGCGATGTTTGATAAGTGATTGTGTGACACTTGTTTTCACCTACGAATGAGTCAAGGGTTTCTCGCACATGTGCCTTATCTAGCCCCTGTTGTGCGATGTTCGATAAGTGATTGTGTGACACTTGTTTTCACCTACGAATGAGTCAAGGTCTTATTTCCACGTAGTATATAAGGTTTTCGTTTTTGGTTTTTATTATCATCTAGCCTATGAAAATTAGGCGATGGGTCTAAAAAAAATAGCTAATGGACTGCACAAAGTGTGAAGTGTGATAAAAATGGGTTGGTTTTAGGTATTCAACCATAAGCTACCTTGTTCAAGCATGACTTTGATACTCTGACACTGTTTGCATGTTTCAAGTCTATTCAACACCACCTTGTATGGGCCCAAATGCGCCCTAACATCATCTAAGCATGCACTTATTTAGTGTGCAACTCGTGCAATGCTCATCCATTAGGCTTGTGCTATTCAACTTTTATCTATATGCAATGTCCACCATTTTTTCTTCGTGTGTGTTATGCTCCACCAACCCTTCTTTTGAGTAGGATATATATCATTCTTTTAAACCAATAGAAGACATTCCTTAAAGTGTTAATGTAATTTTATATGGTTGTATTGCTAACCTAAATATTACTCAACTGATTAAAACATATGACTTCAACTAAGAGACAATAGAGATTTCATTATGCTTTCTTTTCTTTCACACATCAATGGAGTAAAAAAACAAATAATTTATTATATCCGTTAATCCATATCATATTCCTTGGCATTATATTCTTGGGTACTATGTGAAGGGAATATAGTATACTTTAGATAGAGTTTGAGTAAAAACTTCATGCTCTTCGCACATTATCTCACCCATTTACTTCCCACCACTTTGCTTGAATCGAGAGGTAAGAATTTACTCATTTGTACGGTAGAAGATTGAAGATCTAATATTATGATAGATGGTTTTAAACTTGTACTTGGATATTAAAATTCAATTTCATCAATTTTTTGACCTTAAACTTTCACTGGTGTTGACAAGTTTGTCCTTCAACTTAATTTTCGCTAATTTATCAACTAATTTAGGCAGGAACTCATTAATTTCAATAGAATAAAATTTGCAGAAAATTAAGTTTGACTAGTGTACAAATTAACCATATTATAACATTTTCAAATATACCAAGTATAGCATTAATAGCTCTAATGTTGTCTCTCTTTTTATGTTATTCTATATATATATTTTTTTTAATCAATTTCTCTTGACTTATAATTTGGTAAATGCACAAAAACAAGCCTTTTCAAAATTGTAACACTTTTAGAGTTTAAGGTTAAAATTGGAATAATTGTATAAGTAATGAAATTGAAAGTTAAATTAATACAACTTTAAGAATTTTGAATCAAAATGATGGTTTTAATCATGAAAAAACTTAAGTAACATCTTGAGTAGCATCTATTTTGTGCATTCCAATCATGATTTGTTACGTGACAAATTCTTTTTATTTATTTTTTGAATTAGTTTAATTATTTTCCTTATGTGAGTGATGGGAAGAGATGCATAAAGTTTTATGATATGAAAATTATATTTAACAGTGTAAAATCAAACATTAAATTAATTTTGGGAAAACTATTATAAATACAAAAGCTATCGAACTATTCAGAAACATAAAAGAAATTCAATGTCTTTCAGTGGTAGATTGTTGCCTATTACTAATAGACAGTGAAATCTTTATATATTTGTAAATAATTTGGTTCATTTTGCTATATTTAAGAATAATATTTAATCTTGAGTGATTAAATATTTATTTCAAAATGATTTTAAATATGACAAAAATGATTTTGACAATTTCAAAATTAGTGCAGAAAATGTAGGGACACATGCTCAACCCGTAACTAGGGGCGAGCATGATAAACCAAAAAACGACCGACCAGACTGAAGATGGTCAATTCGAGAAGAGGATGGACTCGGTCAGTAAATTCAAAGAACAAAACCGATTTAAACTGATTGGAGTCCGATTTTTACTCTTAATGGTCAAAATCAGATTGAAGATTTATTAGTAGGTTCGGTGGCACATCGACTATGGTTTTTGGCAAGAAAAAAATAAATAAGAAAAGAAAAGAAAAAAGAAAAGATAAAAGAAAAAGAAAAAGAAAAAGAAAAACGGAAC
The DNA here is from genome assembly GCA_030954485.1 of Citrullus mucosospermus. Taxonomy (NCBI): domain Eukaryota; kingdom Viridiplantae; phylum Streptophyta; class Magnoliopsida; order Cucurbitales; family Cucurbitaceae; genus Citrullus; species Citrullus mucosospermus. Next base: position 27,729,069 of record CM062059.1, on the reverse strand, counting down.
TTTATGGGCTAAAATGCTTGAAGCTTCTATATACAATCACCCGCGCTCCAAAATTGGATTCGCGGTCGGTTGGGTGAGCGTGAGAGAACTCGCGGTTCACAGTGACGTAATCCTCTCTCTCTACAAGCAAAGACAAAATCGTAGTTGAATGAGCTGACACTTGCCCAATAATTTCCAATTCTTCCGCTTTGATTCATTTCTTCTTCAAGTTTCTCAGAAACGCTTTGCTCGACACAGGTTCTACCCTCATCCCAATTTTCCATGTGTTTTTGTTTCTAAGCCACGCAGTTAGGCACATATGTTCGACTGGAAAGTGTTGGCGTCTCGAGTTGATTGATTTTTCTTACTGTTTCTTCTTTCGGAATGGGTGTTGGGAAGTGTTGTGTTGCGAGTGATTGAGATGTTGTTATTGGTCTACTAATGTGCTCTCAGGATTTTGAGCTACCAGGGTTATCTGATTCTCATGTCGAGTCTTATTGATGATTTGGGATTTTTGTTTGTTTGATGAAGCGTAAATAGCTTGGTTCATGTTTAAATTGGTAGATGATCGATTCAATTCTATGTCCGAGTTCTTGCTGACAGTTTGAATTGTCAGGGGACTGAGACCTGCTTCTTGGTCCCCCACAGATGAATTGTTTTTGGTTTGAGCGAGACTAGGAGGATAATGAATGTGAAACTTGATTCTTCTTTCTTTGGGTCTCAACTCCATAGCTCATTGCGTTGTGTAAAGAATGGAAAGTTTGTTTATTTGCGTCGAGGCAGATTGTCGAAACGGGACTCTAAGAAGTATGTATGTGCAAAGCATAACGATTGGAATGCTCGGGTAGATAGATTTTCGCGTTTTTGTGGGCAGCATTTGAAGTCATTGAGTATAAAGCTTAGGCCAAGACCTGAATCTTTGATGAAATGTGCCAACGAGCCTTTTGTGCAGACAAAATCTCTATCAAGTTTATTGCGTCCTGTGTGGAATGAGGGATTGTTTTTGATTAGATGTTCTGCATTTGTTGCTGTTGTATCTGGTATATGCTTACTGGTTTGGTATGGACAGACAAAAGCCAAGAGTTTTGTTGAAGCTAAGCTTCTTCCTTCTGTTTGCAAAGCAGTCAGTGACTGTATTCAGCGTGATCTTGATTTTGGAAAGGTTAGAAGTATTTCACCCTTGAGCATCACACTAGAGTCATGTTCAGTCGGTCCAGATGGCGAAGAATTCTCCTGCGGTGAAGTTCCCACCATGAAACTCCGTGTTTTACCTTTCACCAGTTTGAGGAGAGGGAGGGTAATAATTGATGTGGTATTATCTCATCCAAGCATGGTAGTTGTGCAGAAGAGGGATTTTACGTGGTTGGGTCTACCCTTTCCATCTGAAGGGACCTTGCAGAGGCATTCTTCTTCAGAAGAAGGCATTGACAATCGTACAAAAATCAGGAGAATTGCTAGGGAAGATGCAGCTGCTCTCTGGTCCAAAGATAGGGATGATGCGGCTAGGGAAGCAGCTGAGATGGGTTTTGTTGTTTTTGACAGGAGTTCAGGTTTGCATGATAATAGCGATTTGAAGGAGGATGTAGGTCCTACGGTAGATATTGAAAGCTCTAAAACATTTTCTTTCACGGATGATAATGTTCATTTGAGGGAACATCACTGCATGGATACAGATGTGGACTATAAAATAAAGCATGCGACTTCAGAGAAGCATTTTGATGTAAAAAACCCTGATACAAGGCTTAAATTTTTGTCCAGAGTAATGAAAGTGCCTATAAAAGTCCAATCAAAAAGGAAGGCAAGCGGAGACGATGTGTATGTAAATAATTTCACTGCAAAAAAGAGAATTCTTAGGCGCAGTACATTGGCAGCTCAGGATTATTTCAAGGGTGCATCCGAGGGGAAGTTTGGTGAGCCTTCACAATTACACAGGAGTTTCCATAATGTGAACCTTGACGCCTACTTGATCAAAAGTGTGGATGAAACTAATGCTGACTCCTCCATCACGAATACCGATGTCCAGTATGGGAAACAAAGTTTAGATGCCAGATTGCATTCTCCTAAAGAAGAAGGGCATATTGATATTCCGAACCATACAGATGATCAGATTTCTACAGTTACAGGCTTGGGAAATAAAGACAGAAGATCCTTTCCAGTTACTCCCAGCACTGATGAGTCCAATGTACAAAAGGACGATGTTGTAGGATCTGATCATATTCCTGATGGAATTTCTGATCAAACGTGTAACACATCTCAAACACCAACTTCAACAGTTCATGAACATCAGCATGGAACATCTGGGCCAACTTCTTTCTGGGCACTAAGCCCAGAATCGGCTTTATCTTATTTTCCTAAAGATGTGGGGAAGAAACTGTTGTATCATCTTCACATGTACGTTCAGAATGTGAAATTTGGCTTGGTTCAACACACTAGAGGTATTGTAGATGGTGGAGATGTAACGAAGAATAAAGGTACTGAGACAATGCTTCCAGTAACGATTGATTCTGTGTATTTCAAAGGCGGAACACTTATGTTACTTGCATATGGTGACAGAGAACCAAGGTAGTGTCTCCTTATCGTGTCTACTGTGTCTCAAAAGTAGTTTATTTGAAAGGTGATTTTTATTTTGAAAAAAAAAAAACCCTTACCACGGGAGACAGAACAAAAAAGCAACAACTATATTTTCTACAGACATATATATTTTAGGGTAAACTTCGGAGCTGGCCATCGTGTGAGTTAAATTATTATCTGGGAATTGTATATTGTATCAAAAGGTAATTGATGAATTGAGACACCACCAATGTCTGCATCAGGAATGCTAATAAACGGTTTTATATGCTGAGCATTAAAATGCACGATGATGTCGCCTTTTGTATTAGCTAGGTTTATTTTAAGATTTGCTAATGGGTTGATAATGAACTGACTGAAACCATTTATATTAGGTGATTAGCTGTCAGGGAGCTGTTATAACACAATAGTAAAATGCTTTATACTGGGCATCAAAATCAACGTGGTTAAATTGGTGTATTCAATTATGTTAAAATAAATGGAAATTCCATATGGACAAAGTGTTTACAATTTTAAATATATGTATCCAGAGAGATGGAGAATGTTAATGGGCATGTGAAATTTCAAAATCATTATGGCAACGTGCATGTTCATTTGAGTGGTAATTGTAAGACATGGAGATCAGATTTTGCCTCTGGAGATGGTGGCTGGTTATCTGCGGATGTTTTTGTTGACATATTTGAGCAGCAATGGCATTCCAATCTGAAAATTACCAACCTATTTGTTCCGGTATGCTACATAAGCAATAATTATCTATGTTTAACTGCTGAGTTGAAATTTAGAAGTCTCCGTCTACATTATATGAAGTGTTTACTCATCATGGGTTCCCTTTTCATTTTTATGCAGCTTTTTGAGAGAATTTTAGATATTCCAATCACGTGGTTCAAAGGAAGAGCCACTGGTGAGGTGCTTCTCTAACTTTTTGTCATGCATATCGGCCTTTTACACTTTTTAGAAGGATATTAAAATTTTAAAGTTGTGACTAAATGGTATATGAACCTACTGATTTTATTTTATTTTATTACTGTTATTATTTTTTTAATGAGAAACAAAGTTTTAATTGAAGTAATGAAAAGAGACTAATGCTAAAGAATACATGCCTATAAGGAAAAAATTAGTGACAAAGCAAAAAGAATTTAATAGGGAAATAAAACTTCCCATATCAGACAAATATCTCGAAAATAGAATGCCATTAAACTGTTGATGTTTACTAGCATGGAAATTTCAAATCTATATCTTAACAGAAGTTGATACTGTAAAATTGCATTTATTTAATGTTGACTGCTATCAATTCTTTTTATGTTGTGCATCTGTTTTCAGGTTCACTTGTGCATGTCAAGAGGAGATACATTTCCCAATTTTCAAGGGCAACTTGATGTGACTGGTTTGGCCTTTAAGATCTTTGATGCTCCATCAAGCTTTACTGTAAGTCTGATGCTGTCAGTATAACACCTTTCCTTTCATTTCATGTACTAATTCTCTGCTATACCGGTAGAAATTGAAGTCCATTGCAAGATTACTGCCTTTTGTGGTTTATAAGGGAATATGCTGGTCATGTGTAGATCACTGTTCTTGTTGTTTTGATTCAAAATGGGTGGTTGGAATTCTTAGGTGCTTGGTGAAATTTCAGTCCAATTTTTTGTAACATTAAAGGTTTTGCTTTATATAGGACGTTTATTTTATTGGCAAACATTCATTGATAAAATTTGTTCATTTTAAGTTAAACTAGTCCAAAGTTTTGTTTTAACTTGCATGCATGGTAGTAATGACCACAGTTAGAGTTCTTGAAAAGTCGGGTCATTACAATTGGTATTAGAGAACAACCCTTAAACCCCTTCCTAATTTTCCTTTCACACAAAAAATCAAATGCAGAAAACATACTTTCCTCAATTCTTGACATTGATTTCTCTTTCGCGTTGGGTCACGCAAGCTCTGATTTGCGAATAGTTTCGTAATCTTCATTCTCCGTAGAGAATTCTTCTTCGTTTTTGTATTCAGCAACCTCTGGTTTGATTGGTTTGGTCTCCTCTATGTCACCACCAGTTCACCTGGGTATTCCAAAATTTTCGATTTGAAACAAATTGCAATTGGATTTTCAAATTTCTTCAAATTAGGTCGTCCATGGGTATTCTCTCCTTTTGGCTCTGCAAGACTTTGTCTTCAACATTTCTATCTGATCAATCATTCCACTTTATTCAATTCAATTTGATTTCGAGGATCGATTTTGAGGTTCTTTGGTTTCTCCGTGTTAGTCATATTGATTTCTTTCTCTTCCAATACAAGCTGTTTCTCACATTTTCTATTTTCTTTGTTCGATTTTTCTTCAACTGATCCTTCTTCTACTTTTCTTTGTTCTAGTGTCGACAATTTGGTTGCTCCAATTTTTTTCCTGGTGATTTTAGCTTCTAGAGTTTCGAGCATGTTTTCTTCGGAGCTTGAGGTTTTGTGTCGGTTCCACGTTTTTTCTTCAACTCCGCATGGCTGGTTTTCATCTTCACACTGGTTCTCTATTGTTTTCGTTTCTTGCAAAATTTCAATGCAGTTCTTGAAATTTTCTTGGAAAATCTTGAAGATTATGATTTCTCCTTTCATGAATTTTTCTCAAAAGACCCCAAATTTCATCAATTCTCTTTCGAAATTCAATTTCTCTATATTGGTATTGGGATGATTTATGGGTGTCCTTTGATGTGGGTCATAATAGTTTCCTCCATACTCTAAATCATCTGACTCTCAATGTTTGCATCAATTTCTTGAAAAGTTTCTTTCTTATTCCGATCCAAATCGCTTTTGAAACATCATTGGAGTCACTAGAATCACTAGAATTAAATTTCCAATGTGGATAGTGATAGGTTCTTTGAGGAAATGGGGCATGGGAAAAATTAGTATGTTGGAATTCTTCTTCTGAATCGCTTGAGTCAGAATTCCAGCACTACTTTTGGGAGTAAATTTGTTTTCTTGCCTATACCAATTGCTGTTTTTTTGCTTGGACATCTTCTTTGATCGATAATAGTCTATTTTTGCAAAATCTTGAAAAAATCTTCAGTTTCTTCTTGAATTTGAAGGGTTCCCCCTAGTTAGGTGTGTATTGTTCGGCAATAAGCACAACTCATGAAGCTCCCTCTTGTGAACAGCTTCACCAAGAATTTTCACGGTTTTCCACCGATGGCAATCAACGTTGGCCTAGGCGGTTACTTTGATACCATTTTTTTTTTTTTTTTTTTTTTTTTTTTTTTTTTTTTTTTTAATGGAAACCAGCCTATTGATTGTATTAATGAATGAAACTAATGCTCAAATTACAAAATATAAGATATAGACACATAGAGCAATAATGAGTCCTAAGGATCAAGAGATGCACCTGGGAATCTCAACTAGGTTAACACCCCCTCAACATCCTAATCATATACATACAATGTTGAGAACAAAAGCAAGCATCAACTGAAACAAAAAGAGCAAACTAAAAACTCCAAGAATCCTCTTTGATATCAATTTGATATAGCCTAAATAGATAAAAAGAGAATTCTCTCCAAGAATCCAATGAAGTCTTTATTATGAATCCAAAGTTATTGGATATAAGAAGGGAATTCTCTATTTATAAGAATTAAATGCAAGATAGAATCCTAAAAGGAAACTAAAAACTAATTAGGAAACTAAAATAGAATCAATCAAGGACTACCAAGATTAATTTGAATTTACTAAATTATCCCAGTCCTATTACATCATGTTGGCTAAGGGTGATGGAGGCTTTTGAGATGGCCCGGGTTCACATGTTGTATCAGCTTGCAAATTTAAGGTTTTTCAAGCCATTGTGGGTTAGAGTTCAAGCCCCCAAAAGACGGTTCTATGATTAATGCTTGCACAATGTTTCTGTGGAATATGGGGTTAGGCTGGGACAGAAAAATCATTAAGCACGCTGAGAAATCAAGGGATCAGCAGCTGGAAGAAATAGTTTTTCCATGTCTGTTTGGGCTCTTTTAGGCCCTAATACTTTTAAATTACTCTCTCATAATTTTTCTGTCTAGTTGAAAATCTTTTATTTGTAACGCTGACTCTGAGGTTAAGGGTTTTATCTATTTATTTATTATTTCTTTCAATTCACAAACCAGTTTCTTATATAAAAAGAATAATAGTCCTGGGTTGGTTTTGTTTACTGAAATTTATTACAGTATTATACATTTCAAGTTGAAATCCTATTATAGTATTATGTTTTTGAGCATGTTGAATACCGCCATTTTCTTTCCTCGTTTCATTCTTTATTCACTATTAAAGCATGAAGCACTGCTTTCAATGTAGATTTTATTTAATTTTAGTTTTAAATAATTTCTTAAATACTATCTAGCATTGGATTCAACATCCGGCTCATTGTACTCTTCTCTATCCTCCAATGCTGACTTAGAACTACCAGTATCATGTTAATTCAAGCACTTATACAGGAAATGGCGGCGAGTTTATGTTTCCGTGGTCAGAGAATATTTGTACAGAATGCAAGTGGTTGGTTTGGCAGCGCTCCATTAGAGGCATCCGGTGACTTTGGCATTCATCCAGAGGAAGGAGAGTTTCATTTGATGTGTCAGGTATGTTCGTATTTAGGGGAAACTGTAAACAATTATTTTGCCTTGTCATTTCATCAAATGTATATTCCTCAGCTATTTAGATGTATTTTGCCTTGTCATCTAATGAATAAGGCAGCATTCTTCGAATACAAAGTCCTCACTTTCTTCCACAAAAAGAACATTGAGAGCACAAAGTCATTGAAGGACATCTAAGTTGCAGTCTTTCTTCTGTTTTGGGTCCTAGGCAACCTGTTCACACCAACACTTTAACCTTCTTGGTGCATTTACCTTTGAACATCTTCTCAGAGAGTTTAACTTCACAATATATTTATGTATGTATATATAAATATAATACAATAAAAAATATTTCCTAATCTTTAGCTCAACTGTTTGGGGTGTGTCTATGTAGAGCTCATAGAAAGACCTAATTATCTTTTTAGTTACATTTTTCCTTTTACCTTCAGGAATTTTGATTGTGTTCTTTTAACCCAAAACCATCATGGGTTGTCCTAGTGGTAAATAGGGGATATGACCTTGATAAAGGGCTAAGAGGCCATAGGTTCAATCCATGGTGGCCACCTACCTAAGATTTAATACCCCAAATATTGTAGAGTCAGGTGGGTTGTCTCGTGAGATTAGTCGAGGTGCGCTTAAGCTGGCTTATACACTCATGGATTAAAAAAAAAAATCTTTTAACCGATTTTGTTTTTGGTGTATTATGGATGGGCTATTGGCTTGGTCTGCAGAGCAAGTTCAAGAGCTTCAGTTTTAGAAGATTTTAAAGGAGAGATATTTGAGGGTTCTTGAAGACAAGTGCGCTGTGGTGATATTTTGGAGATTTGGGAGTAGATTTGTTTGGCCTTCCTATGGTTTCAATCACTCCAGTTTTGCTACTTCATTTTTAGTTTGGAGTAGTTGGAGAGTTTTCTATCTTGGAATCCTCATTGTAGTTAGACTTAGACCTCAAATTGTGAAAGTCTAATTAAGAATGGACAAAGAGGGAATTTTAGCCACAAATAACGAGGAGAAGCAGCAGTAGTTTTTCTTAGGCGGTTATTTATCATATTGTTAAAAGTATTTCGACCTGTTACCTTGTATTTGTTATATTCTTTCCAGGTTCCCGGTGTTGAAGTAAATGCCCTGATGAAAACTTTCAAGATGCGACCTTTCTTATTCCCTGTAAGTTTCCTCGTACTTTTTCTCTTCCACATCTTTCTCCCGAAAAATCAAAGGGGTTAAGAGGGAAGTCTTTCTTATCACGATTGGCTCTCCTCGGTTAACATGCTATTTTCTTCCTTTAAAGTTTAAATGCATGCATACACATGATAAAAATGAAATAAAATTAAGAGAAGAATCTTTTGAAGAAACATTTCAGGCTTGTTGATCAATCTCATTATATTGATCACAGTTAGCTGGTTCGTTAACTGCTGTGTTCAACTGTCAAGGTCCATTGGATTCCCCCATCTTTGTAGGAAGTGGAATGGTTTCCAGGAAGATGAATCCTTCGTTCTCTGATCTTCCTGCATCTTGTGCTTCAGAAGCAATTGTGAAAAGTAAAGAAGGAGGTGCAATAGCAGCAGTTGACCGTATTCCATTTTCCTATGTCTCAGCTAATTTCACTTTCAACATCGACAACTGTGTATGTTTTTGAGATAGCAATTAGCAAATTTAGAGTTTTCTGGGTCGAAGCATTACAAATTTTATTGTGTTTTTGCTTTCTTGGTTAATGATGGTTAAAAATTGTATTTGGGTAGGTTGCTGACTTATATGGAATCAGAGCCAACCTTGTGGATGGTGGTGAAATTCGAGGGGCAGGGAATGCATGGATATGCCCAGAGGTGCACAACAGGCTATAACCAGTTGTTTTGTTGTTGGTGTGTGTGTGTGTGTTTGCCCCCTTTTAAGACTGAGCTCTCTTAAGCTAATTTTGTTGTTCTTTCCCGGAGAAGGGTGAATGCCTAACCACCGATCCTTCCAAAGCTCGAACTTTTCCCATTTTTCAGTTATAAACTTAGAAATGAAGTACAAACTACAAAGTCTCTTGGGACAAGAGCAGCAACCTTACTGCGTTTTTGGATCTTGGTCAGCCATTAACCTGAAACCCATATTTACCATTGACCATCCTCCTTCAAAGGAATTTTCCCTCATAAATAAATCTCCATAACCACTTGATAAGTACAGCGTTGTTTCTGGCTTTTAAGATTCTATTCCAAGGCTATTAAAGAATTGAGGAAGAGTAAGCCCATTTCCAGCTCACGAGGTGGCTTCTTCGTCAGGGCCAACACATTCCCATATAAAATCCTTTTATGGTTTTCCTCCAGGTTTTGGCCACTTTGACGGGAGTTTTGAAAGGGGAGAAAAAAATAGAGAGATACTCCTAAGGACAAATTGTGTCAAAGTAATCCTTCCACCTTTGGTGATGGGTGTATTCCTTCATTTGCCAACTTAGCCTTGAGCTTATTAGCGGTACGGTCCCAAAAAGAACTGTACCATGGATTGCCTCCGAGGGAGAAGGCATACCTTGTGACCAAAGTAACCAGCCTTGGTTGCAGCATCCTTATTAAGGATGCTGTGCCTTATCATCGCAGATTATATCTCTCTTTGTTGCATGAAGATTCTAGAATAACTCCTAGTTATTATAATTCTCAAATGGCACTGTTATGCCCAAAAGAGATGTATTAATTTATTCTAGCTATCGTTTAAATTTTTAAGTTTGGTGGTAGGTTGACTGTAGTAAATAACCACTACTGGGTACTTCTGAATGACTGTCTTAAACATAGAGTTGAAGAATTATTATTATGATTTTTTTTTTCCATATCCACATCTATAGGTCTTAAGTTCCGTTATCTTTTCTCTTTGCTGGAAGTTAATTAATGTCCTATTCTGATGCCAAATTTATTTCTTTTCAGGGTGAGCTGGATGATACAGCAATGGATCTAAATTTTTCAGGAAATATATCATTGGATAAAATCATGCATCGATATATGCCTGGCTATTTAGACTTGATGCCACTCAAATTGGGGCTTTTAAATGGGGAAACCAAAGTTTCTGGATCCCTCTTGAGACCGTACTGTTGCTTTTCTTTTCAATTGTTAATTGAAAGATGTCTCTGTCTTCCTCTTTGGATCTGTCTGGCATTATTTCATGATTGTGTTTTTTAGAATCTCCTGGATTTTCATGTTTCTTTGGGTTGGTTACATCTTTCCCTCTCTTCCTTTCGGCAGGAGGTTTAACATTAACTGGACTGCACCACTTGCTGAGGGATCATTCAGGGATGCTCGAGGAGATATCAATATTTCCCATGATTATATTACTGTTAATTCCTCGTCTGTTGCTTTTGAACTGTTTTCAAAAATGCAAACATCGTATTCTGACGAGATTAGGCTTGGTGAAGAAGTGTTTGATACGAAGAGGACTCCATCATGTACTATTGATGGAGTGGAGTTGGACTTACACATGCGTGGTTTTGAGTTCTTGAACTTAGTCTCTTATATTTTTGAATCTCCAAGGCCTACGCATCTAAAAGCAACTGGAAGAGTTAAATTTGTGGGGAAAGTTTTGAGACCTTCGACTGGTAGCTCTAGTCAAGATTTTGGTAATGAGAAGAGTAAGCAGCAGGGGCAGCCAATTGATGAAGAGAATAAAAATGGTCTGGCTGGTGAGGTTTCAATTTCTGGTCTTAAGCTGAATCAATTGATTCTGGCACCTAAGCTTGCTGGGCTATTGAGCATGACTCGCGAGTCAATCAAGGTTCTATCTGAAGCACTCTCTTCTAGGAAAAATAGTTTTAATTTTGAAATTGACACATGGATTTATTTGTTTTAGTTTGTGTACATTTCCATGTGTAAGGTATTTATTTCCATAAACAGATATCTTGAAGAGAGAATAAACAGATTATTTTGTTACTAGGAATAACAATCTTGCTCTTATTAAATCTATTTATCAGTGGTTCTTTATTTTTGTGGTCTATCTTCTCTTTGTTTTTGCAGTTGGATGCAACAGGTCGGCCAGATGAAAGTCTTTCAGTAGAAATTGTGGGGTTGTTGAAGCCTAGCTCAGATAATTCTAGAAAGTCGAAGTTGTTCTCTTTTAATCTTCAACGGGGGCAATTAAGAGCCAATGTACATTACCAACCATTTCGATCTGCGCATTTGGAGGTATGCATATTGTTTTGATATTTCAAAGAAGGGATCTTTTGTACTTTTTGTGACAAGCTTACCACACTGCACACAGTTACTTGATACTCTAAGCTGATTATGATCTCCATTCTTTATTGTCTGTTGGTTATAGTTACGTCATTTGCCACTTGATGACTTGGAGCTGGCTTCCCTTAGGGGAGCAATACAAAGGGTAAGGCACTCAATCTTGCTCTTGGTACAATTTTTCCAAGGGTGCATTTTCATATCTATTATTTAACAAATGGTAGATCAAGGGGGTAGATAAAGGCAACAGGAGGTTTTTGACAAAGAGATCCTCTTTCTTCTTTCTTTTTGTATAGATTGGTGATGTTTTAAATGGATTGATCAAACATCACATTCACACATTCATATAAATTTTTCTGATGATACTGTACTGTACTACTGTAAAGTTGATGAATAATTTATAAATTTTTTGTTTGATTTTTGCTAAATTCTACGTGTTTTTGGTTGTTTTATTTTATTGAAGTTTTGAAACTTGTCTTAAATGGAAATTGATCGTTTTTCCACTCTTTCTGATGTGATTTCTTCTTTTTCCTCTTCTTCCATTAATTTTCTTCTGCTAATTTATATAGTTGAAATCTTTGTTTGAACTGAAAGATAATTTCAATTTAAATTATTTGTTGACAATCAGTTGCAGTGAAAATTTGAAGCTTGTACTTAACAACGACCCATTTACTTTCAGGCAGAAATTGAACTTAATCTTCAGAAAAGAAGAGGACATGGGGTTTTATCAGTACTTGGCCCAAAATTTAGTGGCGTGCTGGGAGAAGCTTTAGATATAGCTGCTAGATGGAGTGGAGACGTGGTAAGTCCTAAGCATATATTTACTTGCCTTTGTTATTCCATTAATTTTTGTTATTTATAAGCAATAAGCATGACCTGCTCCTGTTACCTCCAATCTTCGAGTTTGAATTTTTCTTTCAATTATATGTGGATGATAAAATTTATCAAATAAAGCTGATACTTTCTTGCGATGGAGTTAAAAATTATCCATGGTCTCATTGGAGTCGATTTTACCCCCACCAAATTGGGGCAACATATTAAAGATGTTGATGACAACATTGCTAGACAACATTGATGTTCTGTCTTAGATCCATACAAAGGAAAGAGGAGAATGTGGGTGAGTAAGTGGGGTGGGTTTCATTACTTATTTATTTATTGTTATTATCATCTTCACATCAACCTCCCACTTGAACTCGATGTTCTTGATGGTGGGAATCGAACTTAATAAATGTATTCTAACAATATTATTCAATGAAGATATGTTATAATTAATTAATTATGCGGATTAGATTAAAGCTTTAATGGATAAAATTATATTGGAGTCAGCAAATTTAATTTTGATTAATACAAAATTTCAAGTGATTCAATTAATTAATATAAAATTTCTAGTGGGGCAGGTTTTGCATTGTTTCCCTGTAGTTTGAGCATTAGCTTCTTTTCATTTATCCAATGAAAAGTCTCGTTTCCGTTATTTTCAAAAAAGTGATTCAATTAATTACTGAATGGCTTTCATTTTAATGGATAAAATCATATTAAGATTACTATAGTTAATTTTTAAATTCATTTAAATTGAAAAAAAAGATATTGATATAATATGAATAAGTAATTAATAAAGACAATTAAAATTGATTGATTAATTTTAAAGAGGTAGATTGATTTAGTATGACTAATAAGCTTTCGCTATAGAAAGTTTAAAGTTGTCACACAAACGTATAACAAGCAAAAGGAAAGACATTTCACTTGTTCTTAGACATCTTATGCCTAGTTATTTGGTTACCAAGCATCCTAATTCTATCTAAAATTTGAACCAAACAACTAATTGCTCGATAATCATATGTCCATGAGCAAAAATAACTTTTTGGGCCCTTTCCTTAGACATTTCAATCTCTTAATTATTTTATTCAAGTATTTGAGCTTTGATACTTTGTACATACTATTAAAAATCTAACGATGTACTTCACCCATATGCCTCTTTAGATCACCATTGAGAAAACTATTCTAGAGCAAAGCAACAGTCGTTATGAGCTTCAAGGTGAATATGTGCTTCCTGGAAGCCGTGATCGAAATGTTACTGGTAAGGAAAGTAGTGGATTTTTGAAAAAGGCAATGGCTTCCCATCTGAGCAGTGTCATATCCTCCATGGGAAGATGGAGGATGAGACTGGAAGTTCCTAGGGCTGAGGTGGCTGAGATGCTTCCACTGGCCCGCCTTCTTTCGCGAAGTACAGATCCTTCAGTTCACTCAAGATCCAAGGTTTCTCCTCTTTACTGCAACATGATTGATTTCTCTTGGTGCAGTATAAGTATTTGTTCTTAGATTGATTTTTCTTGTTATTATCTTCTAAAATGTGGTCAAGTTACTTATATCCGCTTGAAACTTCAACCTAGCTCTACCTTAAAGCATATCCTCTTATTTATATATTTTTAATTTTTAATTTTTAAAATTTTTAAATGTTTAAATTTTTTTATTCTTTTTTAAAAAAGTTGTTACTTTAATTAATTAATTGATTAGTTAATAATAATAATATTATTTTAATGGTGTGAACTTGTAAGGTTCCATGTATCGGGTAAAGTAATGTCATTTTTTTTTCTTTTTTGTCAAATTGACGTCTAGCATTTTGATGAAAATGGCCATTAAATTTGTGGTAGGCTTTATTTCCTTGGCCTTCAACGCCATAGTAGGACATTCGAATTGAAGTATTTAGAAATCAAATCCGCTATTTCTTTCTTTTGGATAAGAGACCATCACAATGGGGTCCCATTCATGGGGAATACAAAAGGTGTTTCCAATTTGCAACAAGAAAAGTTAAACAATGATCTTTAAGGGGTTGTAGATTTTTATACACATTCGCAATATGCATTTTACATAAGGATAAGAGGAAGACCTTACCGCCTCTTAATTGTAATTTCTTTGAAGTGATGAGATTACTTTTCCCATCTTTGGGCATCAGAAGATGTTATTTGATTGATAGGTGCAGGCTGGATTGAGTTGACTTGTAGAGGTCGGATTACATGTTGTTCCTTGTTAATGGTCTTTTTGGTCATTCTCTTTTGCATAAAAGAAGATTTTAGGAAGGAATGTGGACAGGTTTTATAGCTGGACAAAAATATTAGGATCTTAGGATGGGTAGATAAAGATTTTATTCATTTATGGGATTTAGTTATTGTCCCTATTCATAGGTGGTATGCTCTCCAAAGAAACTTTTATATTTGTAGCATTCTTATTTACAATTTGATAATCTCTTTCTAACCTATATGGACGCTCTCTTTTTAATTTTGATATATATATGTTTAAGATGCTAATTTTTTAATTTTAATAATTAATAAGACGGGGACACAAAAATGGTTCCCAATTGGCCAATCTATACAAGATCAAAATTACAAAAAAGATTAGAGAGAACCAAAAGGACACAAAAAAACTTAATAGAATCCCATAACTCGTTGATGCTAGCTGTAGTCTCTTTGAAGACCCTTGAATTCCACTCAAGCCAAATTCTCCAAAAAGAAGCCATAATTGCATTAGGCCGGAGGATTCTTGCTTGCGCACGACCAGAGGATTAGACAGTTTTGTTTTTTGCTATTTGGTGGGGCATTCGGCTCGAGTGGAATAGTAGGTTTTTTTTTTTTTTTTTTTTTTTTGTGGGGTGGAGTGGTCCAGGGAGGATCTTTGGGATACAATTAGATAAAATTTATCTTTGTAAATATTTGTGCACAACTTTTTGTAATTATCAGCTTAGCCGATTCTTTTGGATTGGACCTCTTTTTGTAATTGGGGTGGGTCTGTTTTGTTCTTGGCCTTTATATATATATATATAAATTTTTATGTCACATCCCAAGGAAACCCCCAAAATGGTTTAAGAACCTTGCCTAAATATCATTACCTTAAAAACTGTTTTTTGACCTAGTACTAAACGCTCCACCGTCATCGTTGCTCTTCCATCCGACGCTGATTCTGATGCATATCTTTCCAGCCCCATAACATATTCGCCTCACTCTCTACATGAACATATGGGAGATGACTAGTATGATTTTTTACCTCCAACAAGCTTTGAGTCATTCAATCCTGCTCCTCACTTGATGGCATTAGCTCCATTGTTTAGAGAACTTGGACTTTGCATTAAGGCAATCTCAGCTCGAAATCGACTATCAACCAAGAAAAAAAGGGGGCTGAGAGAACTTCGAAATCTTCAAAGCTCCATATCTTATGACAACAAAGCTAAAGATTTGATTAGAGAAGGGTCGTCATCAACATGATTCCTCCTTGATTGGTTTTTTTGCAACGTGTTGTTAGAGTCCTTTTTTTTTTTTTTGGTTTTTTGGGCAAGCTGCTTTTGTTCTTAACCATCTTTTGGTTGTACTTCATCTTTTCATCTTCTTTATATCTTTTTTGGTTGTATTTGCTCCCTCTTGTTTGGGCTTCTTTTGTTATCTTTGTTGTTTCTCTTATTGTTCTCTTTGGATTATTTCATTCATCACTAAAATGTTTCTTATCCAAAAAATAAATATCACTAGCATAAGAGCAGTAGAGCAGTGAAGAAAACCTTGCCTATGGACACATCCTTTTGCGTTTGATCTCATCCCCTGCAGTGGAACTCTTTTATTTTTGTGTGGTATTGATAAACTGTTTGTTCTATACCTAGGAAAAAAAGGTAAAATTGAAGCGAACAGTGAAGGCCTGCTTTCATTAGTATCGGACAATATAGCCCAATAAAAAATAAAGTTGATAGGGTAAAAGTTCACTTTGCAAGAAAGTGGAAAATGATGGAGTTCTTACTTTGTGGGCATTTTGTAGGGTAATTGTTTTAAATGGCAAAACTGTTGAAAATATTTTCAAATATAACAAAATGTCACTGTCTATAACTGATAGACAGTGACATTTTACTATATTTGTAAAAAAGTTGGCTCACTTTGTTATATTTGAAAACAATCCTATTTTGTATGTGTAGTGTTATCGTTACTTGATAAATTTCTAATTTTGCTATCAAATGCAGGATCTTTTTATTCAAAGTTTGCAAGCTGTTGGATTATACACTGAAAGTGTTCAAGATTTGATTGAGGTACTTTTTGATAGGATGATTGAAAGCATGAATATTTTAACTATTCATGACTTGCATTTATCACTCCGTAGTCTGTAGTACCTTCCCCGGAATGCCTTTGTTTCTTTTCTTGATCACTGATCTTGTCTTCAGCTGCACTGAGGATATACATTCAAAACTCCATGTTTTGTCTTTATCTTACTTTTCCAGGTGATACGGAGGCAATTTATTCTATCAGATGAAATTGTCCTTGAAGATTTATCTCTTCCAGGCTTATCTGAACTCAAAGGCTGCTGGCATGGCTCTCTTGATGCAAGTGGTGGAGGCAATGGGGATACGATGGTAGTTCAATCTTTTATTGAGTTTAATCGCGGAAACTTCATGCCTTTATTTTTTTAGATTAACAACAGAAATCCATATCACTGCTGCAAACAATTAATTGTGTTGAACTTGGATCAATTGGCTTCTAAGAATGATTGTCATTCCTTTGTGGTTTTCTCAGGCAGAGTTTGACTTCCATGGGGAGGATTGGGAGTGGGGAACCTACAAAACACAGCGTGTTTTGGCTGTTGGTGCATACAGCAATAATGATGGTTTGCGGCTAGAAAAAATTTTTATCCAGAAGGATAATGCTACAATTCATGCAGATGGAACTTTGTTTGGCCCTATAACAAATCTTCACTTTGCTGTTCTAAATTTTCCTGTCAGTCTAGTTCCTACTGTGGTTCAGGTAATTGAATCTTCAGCAAAAGATCTTGTTCATTCATTGAGGCAACTTGTAGCTCCTATTAGAGGTATACTGCACATGGAGGGAGATCTCAGAGGCAATCTTGCAAAACCAGAATGTGATGTGCAAGTAAGGCTCCTTGATGGTGCCATTGGTGGTGTTGATCTTGGTCGTGCTGAAGTTGTTGCTTCCCTTACCTCAAGCAGCCGTTTTTTGTTCAATGCAAAATTTGAACCAATTATCCAAAATGGCCATGTACATGTTCAAGGAAGCATTCCTGTGATGTTTGTCCAAAATAGCATGGGAGAGGTGGAAGAAGTGGAAACAGATACAAGTAGGGCAACTTTGGTTCATGCTTGGGGGAAGGAAAAGGTTAGGGATAAGTTCAACGACAGAAAAAGTTCTAGAGAGAGAAATGAAGAAAGTTGGAATACTCAATTGGCTGAAGGCCTTAAAGGATTAAACTGGAATCTTTTGGATGTAGGAGAAGTTAGGATTGATGCAGATATTAAAGATGGAGGCATGCTGTTACTAACGGCTTTGTCTCCTCATGTCAACTGGCTTCATGGAAATGCGGACATCTTACTTCAGGTGAGCACACTCCAAATTACGTCATGGGTTTATATCATCTAATTTCTTACAGACTGTATTTCAATTACATATGCTCTAAATAAATAGGTAAGAGGGACAATAGAGGAACCAATACTCGATGGATCCGCATCTTTCCACAGGGCTTCAATATCTTCTCCCGTGCTCCCTAAACCACTCATCAACTTTGGTGGTACAGTCCATGTAAGATCAAATAGGCTTTGCATCAATTCCTTGGAAAGTCGTGTAAGCCGAAGAGGGAAGTTGATTGTGAAAGGGAATCTGCCCCTTAGATCCAGTGAAGCATCCCTTGATGACAAGATTGATTTAAAATGTGAAGTTCTGGAAGTACGAGCGAAGAATATTTTCAGGTTCCTTGTCTAGTTCATTATGAATTTCAAGTACTCTATGAAGTATGAAAAGGTTGTGGAAGCTCGGTATTGAATTTGTACATCTGTTTTTTTCTGCATGTTTTGGATTTGATTCGTACAGTGTGGCTTAACTTATTTTATTTTATTTTTTATCCATTCTTGAGATTCATAAGAAGAATGGATAAAAAAAATTGAACCTGCCCTGTTTCATTTTTGAGAGCAGGTTAGGAAGAATGATGCTCTCCCTAGTCCAACATAAGAAGTTTGGACCTCTATGTGACATGAATCTCAAGATTCATTCTTTATTATGTTGTTACATATAGTTTGGCTTCCCTAACTATAGTATTTCCTGACATGTTCTCTCTAGCCTTCCACACTCTTTGTAGTAAATCTCTTCTTTCTTGTTTGTTGATCCATCCCACCTCTTCTAATTCCCCTTTATTTGGCTCTCTTGAGAAGGTTCAGATTTCAAAGAAGTTTAGGCTTTTCTCTTCATTTTTCCAAAGTTCTTACTCTATAGTTTTGGAGCCCTGGTGCTGCATGTTATACAAGAAGGCATTGGGAGATTTGGCCTTGATAATGTGTTATGGAGGTTTTATGTTACTATGAAAATTGGGCACTGATTTTTTGAAATGTTCGGCGTAATTGATGTAGGGTATTTTGGGAGATTTCCATTGGCTTAGGAAATTGTTTTTTTTTTTTTTAGTTTCATTTTATTAATTTTAGAATAGGTGTGAACCAACCCTTCCCCTTTGGGTTTGTTTTAAGGGGGATTAGGATTAGATTAGTTAATTTGGTAGTTTAGAGGCGACCAAACCCTTCTCCCTTGGGTCTATTTAAGGGGAGCTTGTCATCATTTTTTTCATAACTTGAATAAAATTCCTTCTCCAAGATTACTCCAAGAAATGAGTTTTCTATCGGTAAGTTTAGCTCCTAACGAAGATTGCCAAGACATGATGGAGGAAAGTGCTCACTGATCTTCCTCCGCAACAGTGGGCAGATTCTTCGGTGGACAAGCTCTTTTTTGCTATTATTTGGAGTATCTAGTTAGAAAGATGTAGGATAATTTTTTCTTTTTTTCTTTTTTTCTTTTTAAATAAGAAACATAACTTTCATTATCACAAACAACAATACAAAAGGAGGGGTAGATGAGGTATATCCCCACACAATAAATTACAAAAAAAGAAGCCCAACTAGTATAAATTTGGGTAGGCTATAATTACAAAAGAATTTGTAAGTGAAGTGCCACATAGAAGCAAAAAGAGTAACCAAACTCCAAAAAAAGTCATGTAGGATAATATTTCGAGATGTTATGTTCTAGTATTGGGAGGGGATTTGGAGTATATCACACTTCAATGTTCTTTATTTTATTATTTTTGTTATTTACTTATTATTTTTTTAATAGGATGTAGCCAAGGGAAACGGCTTAAAGGACAAAGGTTTAAGGCATCCCTCTTCCTAGAGGAAGGTTGAAAGCCTTCCACTCTTTAGGTTGATGGTAGTAGTAGAGTAGTTACCACATAGCACATTTCAATGTTCTCTTCGAAGTGTTCTTTACTAAATTATTTATTTATTTATTTTATTATTATTTATTTATTTATTATTTTTTTAATTGTTTGCTTGATGCTTTGCAGCCTCCTATGCGCAGCCTTTTTCTTTTCTACATTCATTCATCTTTGTAACGAATCATAAAAAACTTTCTTCAGTTTTTAGTTTTGTTCCACTACTGTTGTTCCATTAAATTAAAATATTTATCTGTATCTTCAAAATTGCAGTGGCCAAGTTGACTCTCAAATGCAAATTACTGGGTCAATATTGCAACCAAATATCTCTGGAAATATTCAATTGAGTCGCGGAGAAGCATATCTACCACATGATAAGGGTAGTGGGGCTGCTTCATTTAATAAAGTGGTATCAGACCAGTTCAGTCTTCCTCCTGGCAGTTCGAACCAAGTAGTTGCTTCTAAATATGCTTCATCATTTTTCAATTCTAGATTCCGTGCACCCCGAGGTGATATTTGTACTTCCCATCTCTGTACTTTCTCGTTGCATTCATATAAAAAGAAGAATTATGTTTTAATTGTTCATTTACAAAAATGCCCTAACTTTGACATGGATTTGCAAGTAAAAGTGTTTGCATCAAGAAAGGAAATTGACAAATTGTACAGCATTGACTTTGAGTCCTTTCGTTTGTTGGTTTTTTTAATTTATTATTTATTTTTATTTTTTAAAATCTAACTCCCAAAAGGGAGAAGAGAGAAGGCCAAAACAGCAGCCACCAAAACAGAAGAAGCTTGCCATACAGCAGACAAAAACTCCAAAACAACAAACTAAGCAGCAACTAACTAAAAGTGGTGTATTACCAAACTTGGAAAAAACTCACAAATGATTTTATTTTCTTAAAGAAGAGTTCAGCCTATTATGTATAGGCAACAGGGTTAACTAACAGCTTAACTAATTATTTAGCAGATTTCTAACTAATATTAAAAAGTCTTAAAAAGTGACTTTAATAATTAATTAGCTCACTGCTAGTTTAATACATCATATTCCACCCCTCTGAAATTAAACTCGCTCTCAAGTTTTAATTGGCTAGCTGGAAAGAATCTGGGGCATTGTAGGGATGAATATCGGCTACATTGAAGACAAGATTGATGTGTAGATCTGAAGGCAACTCTAATCAGTATGCATTGTTGCCATAAGCTCGGAGAATTTTGAAGGGGCCTAATTTCCTGTTCTTCAATTTGTTTTATGTGCCCGTTGGAAATATACTCTTCCTTGGGTGTATCATTACTAAGTCTCCTTCTTGAAAAATTTGAAGGCGTCTGTGCTTGTCTGCTGCCTTTTTGAATGAAGCTTTTGCTTGGTCGATGTTTGCTTGGACTTCTTGATGGAGGCGAATGATTTTTTCTGCCATCTCCTCGGCTTTGTTGCTAAGATCAACAGAATATGGAATTTTAGCGAGGTCTACTGTTAAAGATGGGAGTTTAGTGTATACAATCTCAAATGGACACTTCCCTGTGGATCGGTTCTTCATGAAATTGAAGGCAAATTCAGCTTGAGCGAGGATTAGGTCCCATTGTCTTGGATGATCTCCACATAGGCACCTAATTAAATTTCCCAACTTGAAATAGGATTTTTCTCACAACAATAATTAATTAGCTCACTGCTAGTTTAATACATCAAAAAGCCAAAGAAACCCCAAAACAAACTAAAGAAAACCAAAAGAGATCTCGGATCTTACATCTCTTGTATCTTAACGGAATAGCATTATGTAAGCTCTCATGGCAGAAGTTGCCCCTTTTGTAATTTCATATTGTCAATGAAATTATGATGGGATGTTTTTCATAAAAAAAAAAGGATCCTCCCCCAGAAAGCAAGAACCTTCGAACAGTTGCAAACCAGCTACAAAAACATCTAGAAAGAAAGAATCTTCGTCTGAGGAGCTTCACGCCCATTTGGAACCTGAGTCTGCACGATGGATTTTTAAGTTTGATAGGAACACTAGCTGTCGGCAGTGAGAATCTGCCAAGTCCATGATGGTAAGGAAAAAATACCTTTAAGCCACCTTTAGACAGTCCATGCACATCACAAACTTCATCAGGAATGGATAAACGATTCCAGCTAAATTTTCACATTTATCAAGCTTTCAAATTAAGTATTAATAATTCAGCCAACATTGTTGACAGCATGAAGCTATTTTAGTATAAATTCTTTCCTCTGTAAGAATTTTAAATAGTTTGACCTGTTAATTTCATGACTTTATATGAAAATTTACATAAACTGTGTATATGATTTTGTGAATACAATTAGTGGAAATACAAATAAACTATTATGTCTTCTTTTCTTTTTAATTCTGTATTGCTTATTTCGCTCCTTGTCAGATAAAGCAGCTGACATTGAAAAGGAGTCCAGAAATGTAAACATTAAACCTAGTGTCGATGTCTGCCTCAGTGATTTGAAGCTTGTTCTTGGACCAGAATTAAGAATTCTTTATCCTTTGATTCTCAACTTTGCTGTTAGTGGAGAGCTTGAGCTTAACGGGGTTGCTCATGCTAAAAGTATTAAACCAAAAGGAACTTTAACTTTTGATAATGGTGACGTAAATCTTCTTGCAACCCAGGTATCATCTAATATTTACCATACTGGTTCTTTTTCTAAACAAAAGAAGCTGACATTAACCTTAACTATGCAGGTAAGACTGAAACGGGAGCATCTAAATATAGCAACTTTTGAACCTGAGAATGGGTTAGATCCTATGCTAGATTTAGCTTTAGTCGGTTCCGAGTGGCAGATTAGAATACAAAGTCGGGCAAGCAAATGGCAAGACAAATTGGTGGTGACGTCAACCCGTTCTGGGGAACAAGATGCTCTCTCACCCACCGAGGTATTTTTTTTTTTTTTTTTTTTTTTTTTTTTTTTTTTTTTTTTTTTAATATCCGTGAGTGTCTGGAGCACCTTGACTAATCTTTGGGGTGTCAAGAAAACTTGTAGGATATTAAATCCTAGGTAGGTGGCCATTTGCCATTACCCTTGGAGAAAATGGCCATGAATGTTTTCTCCAAGCGTAGAAATTCATACTTTTGCACGTAATGTAAAATGTACATCCTGAATTTTGCTTTGAAAGCTCATGTGATTATAAATGTAGCAATTTTATGTGATTGGTACTTATCGGAAAGATCAGTTGTAATTAATTTTAGTAGTTTTTTCTTCGTGACGAAAGTTGTATTTAGCTGAAGAAAAAGTTCACTCATCATAAAACCAAAAGAAAAACATGTGACGAGGAGTCAACCAAAAAGAAAAACCAAGGAGATGTTAAAAAGTTATTCCAATTAACACTAATCAGAAAACAGTCATATATATATATATTTCGAGAAGGGAAATGATTTCATTGATGAATGAAATAAATGAGCATAATCACCTGAAGGTGAGATTACATAAAATTCTTCCAATGGAAAATTAAATAAGAAAGATTATAATTAGAAAAGGGCTGATAACATTTACACCATCACATTGCATGAGACAATCAAATCTGTAAAAGTATTAAAGGAGGTAGAAGAATCCTGGAAGTGTCCATCATTCCCCTCTAGCCAGAGGAACCAAAGAAAACACTTGATTAAAAGCAAGTCAAAGAGTCTTCTTTTCACCATGGAAAGGATGGCCATCAAGGATGTAGTCAAGAAAAACAGAGGGTGAGAAAACAATCATACCGCAACCAAAAACGTAGAAAAAGAAAGAGAATCCACATAACAGACTAATTAAGAAGGAACATGAAGAAAGCCATGATCCAACAACAATAAGACCCAAGAGCAGCTGCACCATAATACTGCGGCCAACCAAGATTGTTCCTCAAAGAATTTCATATCCTACTTAGACGAATAAGAATCTGAAGAATCAAAATCCAAAGAAGAACAACATTAAATAGACGAAAACATCCTCAAGCTCCTCCTTCTAATCCCTCAACAATTGCAGCCACTTCTTGGCAAGAGAGATTAATTTGAAACATTTCTTCTCAAAGCCTTTCCAGCTCCTTCTCGAGAGAGGTAATTTACTCAACCAAAAAACTTGTGGCATATTAGACTTCTCCTTGATAGAAATATACCACGATAAAAGGGAATATCAAAGGGGAAGAATATGATGAATGACTAATCTGAAGATCTTGAAGAAGCTTGGTCAATGCAATGCCAGCCATGATATAAACAGCAAAAAAGAACATCGAGATGAGAAATTCAAAGCAGCAGATAAATTCATCTTTGTAGTTTCCGAAAATTAACTAAGAAATGTTATCTTCTTGCAACCTTAAATGCTGCCTTGGAAACTGCAAAATTGAGAAGCAAAAAAGTCCCTTTCAAACTGATCCCCAGCCACATAGAAAATACCCTTTTATCTTTTACATTTAATAGGTGTGATGCCAACATCCTCACAATATGGAAAATTGACTTTGTTTGAATGTGTTGAAAATAAAAGAGGATTTTTGAGAATCTTGTAGATTTTGTATCTTGTAGATTTTGTATCTTGCCTTTTATATTCTTTAATATTTTTTCCTTATATGTTTTTGGGTCTCTATTTCTTTTCTTCCCCTTGTAACATTTGAATATATCAAATTAATAAAAGAGAAAAGTTCGATCGTGGTTTTTCTCCTTGTACTATGGTTTTCCATGTAAATCTTGTTTGTCTTTTCTCTTCCTTTTTCAAAATGGTATCAGAGCATGGTGACGAAACCCTAGAAACCCTAGCCGTCGTTGATGAAAATGAGACTAGGCAAGATCCGCCGCCACCACTTTACCTGCTGCCATCGCCAATGGAGTCCGCCGTTGCCACCGATTCGGCTGTCTGAGAAGCTATCAACCAGTACCTCTGGTCACTTAACCCAGCTGCCTCCGCAGTGCTATTACAGTACTTGCTGCCGCCGTCGCAAAACCCTAGCGTCCCTTCCGCTGCGACCTCTCGACTCGACCATCGCTAATGGACCTTGCTGCTACCGCCACTCGAATCGATTTAGCCAGAGCGAGTCTCGCTTCAAGTGTTGCCGCTACTTCTCTACTTGATTCAACGAGTGCGAGTCTCGCTACTTCCCTTAATCTGCTACTCGATTCAGCGAGAGTGGGTCTCGCTCCAAGTGCAGTCGCGGGACTTCTTCTCAAGGACCGATGTCAGGATTCCATGAGCTATCGGGAGTTGCTACCGTCCAACCAAGCACCGAGAGGCTACACCATTTTCAAGGACCAGCGTTCCATGAGGCCTACGGTGCCAACTTCAATCCACATGTCGTGGGTGCCCAATATTTCCCTCCTACAGCTGCTGTTGTCGCCGGAATTCCTCACCAAGGAGTCGGCAACTATTATGAGTAGCATGGATCGGCTGGCTCTTCCTTGTTTATGGTTCAACAGCAACTTGCTAATCTTCAAGCAAGTTTCCAACAACAAATTGCGGCTCTTGTGGCAGCCTTTGGCGCTTCAACCATCCTTGATCAAGGTGCAGTAAATTCAGGTATTCAATCAGGTTTACCGATGTATCCAGAGAATCCGATAACTGCCTTTCCTGCCTTAATTACTGCACCTCATATGTCTGGACAAATGGGTAACTCCACGGGGCTAATCGTTGGTGAAAAGTTAAATGGCCAGAATTACTTCTCCTGGTCTCAGTCTGTTAAAATGGTGCTTGAAGGACACCACAAATTTGGGTATCTAACTAGTGAGATACTGAAACCCACACCAGGAGACCCTCAAGAGCGCATTTGGAAAGGAGAGGAATCTTTACTCCGGTCTCTGTTAATTCATAGTATGGAACCTCAAATCAGAAAACCTCTACTGTATGCTGCCACAACTCGAGATATTTGGGATGCCGTTCATAAATTATGCTCCAAGAGACAAAACGCTTCACGACTTTACACTCTGCGGAAACAAATTCACAAATGCAAACAAGGGACTATGGATGTCATGTCATATTTTAACAAATTGTCTCTTATTTGGCAGGAGATGTATTTGTGTCGAGAACTTGTCTGGGACTGTCCGTGTGGGGGAGTTCAATACTATAAGCTTGAGGAAGTTGATCGGGTGTATGATTTTTTAGCCGGTTTAAATTCCAAGTTTGATGTTGTACGAGGTCGGATATCGGGATAGAGACCGACACCGACCCTGATGCAAGTCTGTTCAGAGGTTCGTCTTGAGGAAGATAGATCGAGCACTATGAATGTTATGGCTACTTTAATCACTGACTCTGCCACCTTCAGTGCTAGATCTTCTGGTACCGCTGGAGATAAGCAGAATGGGAAACCACCCCCAGTATGTGAACACTGCAAGAAACCGTGGCATACTAAGGATCAATGTTGGAAGTTGCATGGCTGGCCCCCAAATGACAGACGACGACCTCCAAACAACAAGCCTAACTCAAGCCAAGCTCTGGTGAGTGAGACTACTAGTGGCTCTCAGCCACAACATCAGAAGAATTGCCAAGCTGACATCGGTACCTCCTCTCTTGGGGCAATTGCGCAATCAGGTATTTCTCAATCTTTGAGTCTCCTCACTATTATTGGCAAGAAACCTTGGATCCTTGATTCAGGAGCTACAGATCATCTAACAGGAACTTCTAACAATTTCCTCTCATATCATCCGTGTGCTGGTAATGAAAAAATATGGATTGCTGATGGGACCCTTGCTCCTTTTGCTGGCGAGGGTCACATTTCTCCGTTTGATGGTTTGATATACAGAATGTGCTGCATGTTCCTAAAATTTCTTATAATTTACTGTCTGAGTAAGATAACCAAAGATCTAAACTGTTGTGTGGCTTTCTCACCGGATGACGTTATTTTCAGGACTTGAGCTCGGGGAGGATGATTGCCACTGCCCGACACAATAGGGGACTCTATTTCCTTGATGGTGATGCTTCCTCTAGGCATAGTTATAGGGCTAGTCTGTTATCATCCTATTTTTCAACTTCTGAAAATGACTGTATGTTGAGGCACTTTCGTCTTGGCCATCCTAATTTCCAATATATGAAATATTTATTTCCCCATTTATTTAATAAAGTTGACATCTCTTCTTTATTTTGCGATGTGTGTATTCGAGCAAAACAACATAGGGTCTCTTTTCTATCCCAACCTTACAAACCCTCTCAACCTTTCACTCTTATTCACAGTGATGTTTGGGGTCCCTCAAGGATTACCACTTCTTCGGGTAAGCGTTGGTTAGTTACTTTTATCGATGACCACACTCGCCTTACTTGGGTCTTCCTTCTAACAGATAAGTCTGAGGTCTCATCCATTTTTCAACAATTTTACACCACCATCGAACTCAGTTCAATGCCAAAATTGCCATCCTTCGGAGTGACAATGGTCGTGAATTCCTCACCAATTCCCTTCGTGAGTTCTTATCCACTAAAGGTAATGTTCACCAGAGCTTGTGTGCCTATACACCCTAACAAAATGGAGTGGCTGAAAGAAAAAACCGTCATCTTCTCGAAGTTGCTCGGTCTCTCATGTTGTCGACCTCTCTTCCGTCTTACTTCTGGGGGGATGCAGTCTTGACTTTAGCTCATTTTATAAATCGGATGCCTTCTCACGTTTTCAACTCCAAACTCCTCTTAACTGTCTCAAACTGTCTTACCCTACCACTCACCTTATACCTGATGTCCCTCTCCGAGTATTTGGGTGCACTGCATTTGTCCATAGCTTTGGTCCTAACCAGACTAAGTTTACCCCTTGTACCTAGAAATGTGTCTTTGTTGGGTATCCTCTTCCCCAGCGTGGTTATAAATGCTTCCATCCCACTTCCCGGAAATACTTCATCTCTATGGATGTCACCTTCCTGGAAGATAAACCTTTCTTTCCGTTAGTCCTCTTCAGGAGAAGAGTAGTAATGAAGAGACTAACTATTCTAATCCCTTCCTGAACCCATCCTAACAACCCACGACACTGTCCTATCCACCAGACAGGTCCCATGGATAACGTACTACAGGAAGAATCTTAGAAAGGAAATAGTGGCCTCTACTGACATGTTGACTCCGGTCCAATCTTCTCAACCAACACAAGCTCAAGGTACTATTGACCCTGATAATAATATTGTTTGTGTTGAAGATGATATTGTTGATCTGACAAAATTGTCGGTAGAGAATGATAGAGATGATATGACAGAAAATAACCAAGTTGCTAAAAGTGATGTAGTGTCAACAACAGTTCGGGAGAATGAAAATGAGATCATGCCTCAGAATTCCACAACTGAAGAAGAACTCGACAAACCAGGAGAGTATGATGTCACCCTTGACATGCCCATTGCTCTAAGAAAGGGCACAAGGTCCTGCACCAAGTATCTCATGTATAGCTTCCTTTCTTATAACAATTTGTCTTCTAAGTTTAGAGCATTTACTGCCAGCCTTGACACTGTAACTATACGGAAGAACATATATGTGGCTATGGAAATTCCTAAGTGGAAGAGTGCCGTTATGGAAGAAATGAGAGCTCTTGAGAAAAATAATACATGGGAACTCGTTGCTCTTCCGAAAGGGCATAAAACAGTTGGGAAAATATAAATCTGACGGAACTCTTGACAGGTATAGAGCCAGGCTTGTAGCAAAAGAGTTCACTCAGACTTTTGGGGTAGACTATTCTGAGACTTTCTCTCCTATTGCAAAGTTAAACACGATTAGGGTTATTCTGTCGGTTGCTATCAACAAAGATTGGGCTCTTTATCAGTTAGATGTGAAAAATGCCTTTTTAAATGGTGATTTAGAAGAAGAGGTGTATATGAGCCCTCCTCCTGGCTTTGAAGCCCAATTTGACCATTGTGTGTGCAAGACTTAGGAAGGCTCTGCATGGGTTAAAACAATCACCGAGAGCGTGGTTCAAGAGATTTACCACCTTTGTCAAGTCCCAAGACTTCACTCAGGGACACTTTGATCATACCTTGTTTACAAAAAGGTCCGTCTCTGGTAAGGTTGCTATTCTAATTGTGTATGTTGATGACATTATCCTATCAGGAGATGATACTGCTGAAATCAACAAGTTAAAACAGAAAATGGTAGACGAATTTGAAATCAAAGACCTAGGAAACCTGAAGTACTTTCTTGGGATGGAGGTGGGCAGGTCAAGAGAAGGAATCTCAGTTTCACAACGAAAATACACAATTGACCTCCTGAAAGAAACAGGTATGACTGGATGCAGGCTTGCTGACACTCCTATCGAGTTTAATGCAAAATTGGGAGAGTCTGTTGACAAAGTTCCTGTTAACAAGGAAAGGTACCAATGTCTAGTGGGAAGACTAATTTACTTAGCGCACACTAGACCCGAGACATTTCCTATGCGGTCAGCGTTGTGAGCCAGTTTATGCAGGCTCCCTACGAAGAACACATGGAAGCTGTAAACAGGATTCTGAGATATTTGAAAGACACACAAGGAAAAGGGTTGATGTTTAGAAAAACCAACAGAAAATGCATTGAAGTCTATACCGACTCTGACTGGCAGGATCAGTGATTGATAGGAAATCTACATTTGGGTACTGTACCTTTGTTTGGGGTAATCTTGTAACGTGGAGGAGTAACAAGCAAAGTGTGGTTGCTAGAAGCAGTGCAGAAGCTGAATACAGAGCTATGAGCCATGGCATCTGTGAAGAAATTTGGTTAAAGAAAGTTTTATCTGATCTTCACCAAAACATTGACGTACCAATAAAACTCTATGAGTTTTATCTGATTGAGAGAATTCTTCCTCCCAATCTACTGTTAATAAAATTTGAGAATTTGGTCTTGCAGATACAACTTCAAATTTACTTCAACCATTCATTGCTAAACATAGGTTTTCAATAATCATATCAACTTATATTGAGGATTCAGTTAAGTAAATAGTTATTGAGTTGATGTTCTATGTGCTAAAGTCTAAAGATGTTTTCAGTTGTAGTTTGTTGAATCATCGAAAGTAGATGTGAAACTGTTAAATTACCATTGAACCCAAAAGCTTAAGCTTGTGCGTTATGTTAAATTTAATACTTTAATAGAAACCATGTTTTTTTTACTTCGTTATCTTTTAAGCTTGACTATTCAAGGACCTAGGTTATTTCCTAGACCTTTTTTTTTTTAGCAAAAAAAAGGGAAAACAGAGAACTGGCTTTTCTATTCTCTTAGAGGGAGTGAATTGATGTAGTGAATTAGAAGTGATGGTCTGTCGCTTTGTTCTGATTTTTCTCTTTTCTTTTTGTTAGTTTATAGTTGTTAATCGGTGTTAGTTAACTTGTTGCTCAACAAGCGGTTCACTTAGTCTATAAATAGGGGATGGTTTCTTGTATGCTTTGGTAATTCTTACTACATTCCTAATGGTAACAAAGACTATATTTGACTATATTTTGAGACCATTTTCTGAGATCCTTGAATATCTAGTGACGTAATATGGTTGAGTGATTCATTTTAAGTTGCTCCATAAATTTCACTTCCTAGTGATTGGGAAAAATCTTTCTTTCAGTCTTCAGATAGTTTAAATTGTTAATGTTTAGAGGCTTCTCATCGTGTTTTAATTTTAGCAGCGTCTATGTAGTGTTCTCTTTCTAGTTTCTGTTATTGGCCGATCAACCTTTAGAAAATATCCTTTAATCTAGTTGTTCCGATCATTACTTGCAATCAACAGATCAAGGATGACATTGTGGTTTTTAGGCAGTTTATTCTGACATCCTATAATACCAATGGTTCAGGCTGCTCGGGCATTTGAGAACCAATTGGCAGAATCAATATTGGAGGGCGATGGCCAATTAGCCTTGAAGAAGCTTGCAACTGCTACGCTTGAGAAACTAATGCCCAGAATCGAAGGAAAAGGTGAATTTGGTCAGGCTAGGTGGAGACTAGTGTATGCTCCACAAATCCCAAGTTTACTCTCCTTTCCAACCACTGATCCTCTCAAATCGCTCACCAGTAATATCTCATTTGGTACTGTAGTTGAAGTCCAGCTTGGAAAGCGCATTCAGGTTCTCTTTGCAACTGTTTATTAGTGGGCTAATGTTGTTGCACTGCCTGACTAATCTTTTCTATTTCTGAGGCTTAACAATCTGCCTTAGTTCTGTTTTTTAAAAATCCTTCTTGTTTATTAACCATTTTTTAAAATACTAGAAATGAAACTTTTCTTTGATTAACAAGTTATGTTCCGCTTTTCTAAATACTTTCAAAATATCAAAATTTTCAAACACATGTATACTGAAAACTCCTTTTAGTTTTGAAATTTTGACTATGATCATAAGAATGTTTAATAAGGTAGAATGTATGATGAGAAAATCTGTTGATATGGCTGAATGATGATATTCTAAAGTTTCAGATTTTGTTTTATTGTTATATTCTTAATATCTTTCCCTTCTCCGCCCTTTTCTAGGCCTCCATCATTCGGCAAATGAAGGAGTCAGAGATGGCCATGCAATGGACGTTCACGTACAAGCTTACGAGCCGCTTGCGAATGGTCCTTCAATCAGCTCCAGCTCAACGAGCACTTGTGCTCGTAGAATATTCTGCTTCATCACTGGATTAATTTGTTTCTCCACACCAGAATAAAATCTTCATTTAAAGGTAAGTTAGGTAACCATTATTTTGGGACCCCCGCCCCCCCCCCCCCCCCCCCCCCCCCCCCCCTCCCCCAACAAAAAAAAAAAAAAAAAGAAAAAAGAAAAAAAGGTCTTCAGAAATTGTAAATTTGTATAATTGATTCCTTACTAAAATGAAAGGTTATTCAGTTCCTATATCTCATTGTTGACAATTTGCAGCATATAATTTTATAAGATGCTTTATAGTCAAGCTTTCAAAGGCAGAGTATACATGGAATCTTGTCAAAATAGCCCTCATGTAGATGATAGGATCCTTTTTGTAAATCTCTGTAATGAATGTTGAGAATTTTCCTCCTTTCTAGATGAGGTAATTGGGAAGATGGTAAAAGTTCTTGACCTATTCATGAAAAATAGTGCTCTGAAATTTTGCTGTTGTCAAATAAAATAGAATGAGCCTACTTTATTTGACCCTAAGAAATTGAAGGGTTTAATTTATCTATCCTTGTGTTGTAAAAACATGTATGAAAGAACGGACTGGAGCCCACTTTTTTGTAGTTGCTTGGCTACCTCTTTTTGGTGGGTTTTTTTTCTTTTTTTTAGATATAATTTTATTAACACATATGGAAAAGGGTTGAGATGACTGAAAAATTAGGTCCTTTCTTCTTACCTTATGTTTGTCTAATTTTCATGTTGTATTTGTCATATACTTCTTACTATCCCCTTTTAGAAGAAGCTAACTAATTCTCCCTGGACAATCTGAATTTACAGAAAATTACTCGAATGTGGAAGGAAATAATCGCCTATCTAATTATTTATATTGTTCATATATTCATATATATAATCTAAAATATTCAATTCAAATATATTATTGTGGCTATTAAACAATTATACTTGAAATTTAAATATAATAATAATAATAATAAGGATGGGGATGCATCCCCGTATAGCCTATGGAGAACTTTTTTTCTCCACTCTTTCCAATATTCCATTAAACAGGAACCCCAATTCGTTAGGGGTGCATTCATGTAGGACTCGTTCTCACAAAGAAAATGAACATCTTTAATTGTACATCTAAATTAAACCCCCGCATCTTTTCTAGAGAGAGAGGAAAAAAAAAAAACAAAAAACACATTGCGATGCGAAGGAGCATCGCGATGCTCCAAGGCAGAAAGCTTCTCCAATTTCTCCAAATTACAAATCAACTCTAATGACTCCAACAAATTTACCGACCATTCTTCACACAATAAAGGTCAAACAATTCTTTACACAATAAAGGTCATAAAACAAGTGGCCAATTACAATAATTACACAATAACATAGCTGAATTAGATGCCAAAAACCAAAAAATTCCCAATTTTAGCAACCACAACTTTCATATTTAATTAAATTTTCAATATTCAAATTAATTATATTAATTAATCTATATAATATTAATTAATAATAAATTAATTTAAATAACAATTAAGTAATTATTTATTATATTAAATTAATAAATTTTCCACTTTTTCCAACTATTCCAACTCAATGGATCTCTATTCATCGGTATAATATTTAAATCATATTTAAATATTATCAATTCTCTAATTTCGTCTAATTTGTCATTAAACGAACAAACCGTAAAATTTGCTCCTTAACCGAATTTGAACATTTTGAATGGACCTATTAGAGCTAACAAGGGAACCTAATGGGGACCTATAGATCATGAGCTTCAACGATCCGAAATTAACTGGCTAAATTCTTTAAACTAGTTAATTAACATTTGTCAACTACTAGGACACTTTATTATAGCCTAGTAGTTGCACTCTACTCACTATATATATATATATTTCTTGTCACTTGATATAACAGTGTGTCG
Source organism: Citrullus mucosospermus (assembly GCA_030954485.1). NCBI lineage: Eukaryota > Viridiplantae > Streptophyta > Magnoliopsida > Cucurbitales > Cucurbitaceae > Citrullus > Citrullus mucosospermus. The sequence goes on along the minus strand of CM062059.1, from coordinate 27,696,193 downwards.
CCATGTGCCCAAGACGACGCGGAGCGGCTGACATCCTCGAAAAGGGTTAATTTTAAAAGAAAATAAAAAAATAAAAAAATAAAAAATAAATAAAAAAAGAGGAGTCGCCACCAATCTTTTTTACGGTGTGATTGGACACCGAAGTAAAATAAACAATTTTTAATTAAAAATAAAAATGGTCTACGAAAACTAGAGTTGAGTTCGGGAGTCATTTGTGTATGTGGAAGGTGTTAGCATCCCACTACACCCGTTAAGCGAAACGGTGGCCAATTTATTATTATCTTGAATTAAAAGTATTATTTAATTTTTTTTAAAGAAAATAATGTCTTATTTTACCCCTCATTACTCCAATATTTGAAGCAATGATCTCATAAAATAAGTGGAACAAATTCCGTCAATTTGACTATATTATAATTGAGGAAAAATTCTTCATCTCAAGAAAGTGAGAAATTATTACGTTTTCTCAAAATTCTCACCAGTATAGTCTTTAAATAAATGAAGTTTCTTTTTTTAAAAAAAAACATTCATTAAATTCATTTTTTCTTGAGATCAAATCTCGGACTCCCAAAGATGTGATCTCTCACCTTAAGAACTCTAGGAAATCAGAGTCCCAAATTTCCTAAATTCCATCATAGGATTTTTTTAGAAAAACGGTCTTAAAAACAAGTTATTAGAGAAAGAATGGATTAGAAAACCTTTTGAAATCATAGATTAATTTTTTAATGTTTGAAAACCCAAAATGTGTAAATTTAAAGAAAAGAAATTTAAATGATTTAGAAAAAGTCTTGTGAAAAAACTTTTAAAAACTTAGAGAAATTTAAATTAGAAGTATTTTAAAACTTTGAGAAATTTTAATTGAGAAAGATCTAAAAAATTTGAGAAATTTTAATTAGAAATCAAATAAGACTTAATATGAACATTATATGGAAAAAAACATAATTAAAGATGCGTCAAACTAAATGAAGCAACATAAGAGGCATAATAAAATTTAATAAAACATATATTGGAGATCAATCTCGGACTCCCAAAGAATCAATTTCCTCACCTCAAGAATCTAGAAAATCGGACTCCCAAATATTTCTAGAATCCGTCGTCGGTTTTTTTCTTTATAAAAAAAAAATAATAAATGAAGATTAAGAACATTAGACCAATATCACTTGATTACAATACAACATGAATATGCAAAAATAGTAACAAAACAAATGCTTGGAAGATAAAATAGACAAATAAAGGCTAAGAAAAATGCCAAATGAAGAATATAAAAAGATAAACTAAAAAAAAGATAACAACAACAACAATAATAATAATAATAAATTATAATAATAGTAGTAATAATAATAATAAATAAATAAATAAATAAGCACAAAAAAATGACAAGAAAAATGGATGGCAAAACACCCAAACTTTACATATTGCATAATAATAATAATAATAATAATAATAATAATAATAATAATAATAATAACAATAATAACAATGATAGTAAATTTGTCAGATTTATTTAAATTTCTTTCATTTCTCTTTTATAGAAAAAAAGAGTAGAAATCCAACTTCTTTTCTCCTAAACTTTTCTCTCTACCAATCTATTCTCTTCTCTTTATCTTCTTCTTCAACTCATTCCCCTTTTTTTTACACCTTTTTTTTTTTTACTTCAAACACAAAGAAACATAACTTCATTATAAGATGTGTTACCTTATGTTTTACTTCATTTTTTTTTATTTCCCCTCTTTTTTTTACACATACTTTCCTTTTGTTTTTAAAACAACAATAAAGAGAGAGAGAGAGAGGAGGAGAAGAAGAAGAAAAAAAAAACAAATTAGGGAAGAAGATGAATAAAACAAACAAATAAGATAAAATAAGATAAGAGGGAACCAATATCTAAAGTAATTAAGTGCATGTAAAAAGATCATATGATAATAATAGCAATCATAATGATAATAAACAAGGTGAAGAATAAAAAATAATAAAAATAATAATAATAATAAATAATAATAAATAATAGTAGTTATCTTTGCTAATACCTTTCTCTATTTTTTTTTCAAGGTTTTAAGAGGGAAGAAGAAGAACGAAAGAAGAAATCTCAAACATGAAACTGCTTGTTGTGTGAGGTGCGGATCCTTGGGACAAAGTCCCTACCAAGTGCAACCTCCAACTAAGTTAGGCTCTTTGTGTTCTAGGAGGGATATGAAGGCTAGAGATTTTTTTGAAAAGAGAATGAGAGATAATGAGAATGGTGGCTACCTCGGGTTTTTGGGAGAGAAGATGGGATTATAAAGGCTAAAGTCATTTCCACAATTGACTATTTTCTTTTTAATGAATTTTATTTCAATTTTAAAATTTTGCCAAACTTGGCTTAAGCTCAAAAAGGAAGAACAACTTTAGGCAATTAAAACCAAATTCAAATTTTTTCTACATTTGCTTTGCTTTCCCTCTCTTTCCTTATCATAACTAAATTGGTTACTTTAACCAAACTAAAATAAAAGTTAGAATAGGTAAAAATTAACATAAAAAGAAGGTAAACAATCAAAATTAGATTAGAAAAACCTAAGATAAAAATTAATAAATTAATTTAAATGAAGCCGGATAAAAATGGGTGGCTACACCGTGATTAGTAAGTCGATCCTTCACAAGTTGTTCATAATTATAGTTGGGTCACAAACTACCGTTTTACCCCTATAATTACATCTCATTCCTTAAGTCTCATGATCCTCTAATGAACAATTGGTTTGTGGTCCAACTAACAATCCGAGTCCCTCTCAGGCCAATGAGAGGGTGTGGCCCCTTATTCAAGACCCGGAGTGAGCATTTAAGGGAACAACTTCTTTACTAACCGAGAATTAGGTAGGAGTGAATTCCATCTTGTAGAACTATGTCCCCAGCTATCTATCTGGTCTTATCCCTAAAATGGGGGGCTTATTGAGTCGACAAACTCGGGCCACTCTCACCCATGCGGATTAAAAGATAATCTCAAACAAACAAGAGTTCATAGTTAGCTTAGGATTAAGATCGAGTTACCTAAGTCATCAAGTTGAAATAATCAGTTTTAACAATAAACTGTCTTTATAAAGTAAAAGTGATTATTTCGTTGTCCCAACATATTCAAAACATTAATTTTTCCAATTAATTATAAATTATATTTATAATTAACTATATATTATATTGAGTAGTTATACATTATATTTTATATTAATCATTGTTGAGTTTTATGTTCTAAAACTCATTGTTTGTAATTTATGGTTTTTTTCTCAATAAAGTTGTTATCTAAGTTTATTCAATAAAATCGTTATTGAATATGTGAATTGCATTTAAATCCAATAAACTAAGAACCCATAACCATATGGTGAATACTTAAACTTTATATGATAAAAGTGAATCAAGTTTAAGTAATAGTCAAAATGGTCTATAGTATATGGATAAAGGTTGGGTACTTTATCCTAGGAACACTATGAATACGACCCACTTAGTATTTAATACAAACGATGTGATCCTAAATCGTTCATGTAGAGACATGTGAATGGGGGTATCCTATGCAATGTGTTTGCATAAGACTAGACTAAGAAATAATCACGTTTACTTTATAACACCGTTTACTATTAAAACTGATTATTTCAACCTGATGACCTAAGTAACCCAATCTTAATCCTGAACTAACTATAAATTCCTGTTTGTTTGAGATTATCCTTTAATATATATGGGTGAGAGTGGCTAGTTTGCCGACTTAATATGCCTTCCATTTTATGGATAAGATCAGACAGTTAGTTGGGGACATAGACCTGCAAGATGGAATTCACTCCTACCTTATTAAAGAATAGTAGATAAGTTGTTCCCTTAAGTACTGAATCCAAGTCTTGAATAAGGGGCCTCACCCTCTCATTGGCCTGAGAGGGACTCGGTTTGTTGGTTAGACCACAAACCAATTGTTCATTAGAGGATCAGTGGGATTTAAGGAATAAGAAGTAATTACGGGGGTAAAACGGTATTTTGACCTATCTGTAATTATGAACCACTTGTGAAGGATTGACTTACTAATTATGGTTATATTAAATGGACAGAAATATATCTGCAGTGAAGAGAGTGCAGCTACTAGACTTTAGTGGAGTGACCAAGTAGTTAACGAATGTGAATTAACTAGGTTAAAGAGTTTAAATCGGTTAATTTTGGATCGTTGGAGTTCATAATCTGTAGGTTCATTAGGTCTCCATGTTAGCTCGTGCACTAAACCTGAGAACAATATATTGAGACAATTTGAAGTGTTCAAATTTAGAAAATTGAACATTTTACGGTTTGTTCGTTTAATTATGAATTAGACGAAATTGGAGTGTTGGAGATATTTTAATAATGACTTAAATATCGATCGAATGAATAGAGATTCACCAGATCGAAAATTGACAGGATGAGTGGAAAATTAATTTAATATTTTAATTTAATATAATTAATTAAATTGTTTAATTAATTATATATTAAATTAATATTTAATTAATTTGTGAAATTAATTAAAATAAGAAAATTGGAACTTCCAATTTTTGAAGAAAAAGGATGAGGTGTTTCATTCCACTTCTTCCTCCACCTCTTCCTTCTTCTTTGTCTTAATGACTAAGATTTATTGGTCAATTTCTTAAGCTAAGAAGTTTAGATCTTCTGTAAATAGGAGAAGAATTGATTGAAAAAAAGAGAGAGAGGAAGGTTTTGGTTTCAATTTTGCTAAAAATTGAATAAAACCCACAACTCTCAAAATTGTGTTTTTTCTCTCAAATTTGCTTAAAAAATTCATCAAAATTTGGATTCTACCATATGTTCTAAGACCCGAGAATAACAAGGAAACTCTAGTGGTGGTTCGTGAATAGTTCGTGATCAGTTTTTGGAGGTTCTCGGGGACAATTTTGAGCTACAATAAGTAAGTGTTACTTCCTTTGTATTTCAATTCTTCCAAGCATGTTTTTCCTTTAAATTGATGTAATTAGAGTGCTTTGCATTCGTTTTTCGTCTGCTGCACGTTTTCTAACTCCAGCAAGCATATCATATACAATTAATATATATATTTCCCTGAACAATTTGGACATTTTCAAATTCATTCAAAACTTTTGGTCCTTGTTTTACTAATGGTAAGCTATTAGGGGAGCCTAATGGACCAACAGATTATAAGCTACAATAATTCGAGATTAATTAATTAAACTAATTAACATTCATTAACTATGAGACACTCCACTAAAGACCCATATTGCACTCTTATGCACGGTAGAACATGTTGCATCCATGGATACCATTACAAGTAAGTCGATCCTTCATGAGTCGTTCGTAATTACAGTTGGATCAAATTATCGTTTACCTCCATAATTACCTTTTTTAAGTCTCACTGATCCTTTAGTGAACAACCTATTTATGGTAAGTCCTCCAGAGCCAATGAAATGAAGGAGCCCCATTATTCAAGACCTGGAGTCAGCACTTAAGGGAATAACTCATCTACTTACCCTAAAGTCGAGAAGGAGTGAATATCATCTTTGTAGTTATGTTTTCAGCTCCTCACTCAGTCTCATCCTGAAAATGGTAGGCTTATTGGGTTGGCGACTTGAGCCACTCTCACCTATACAAATCAAAGGACAAACACTCATAGACAGGAGTTCATAACTCACTTAAGATTGAGATCGAGTTATATACGATCACCCTATGAAATATTAATCTCTTCAATCAAAAGTATTACAAAGAGAAATTAATTATTTTGTGATTTGGTCATATACAAACTCATTGTATAGAATACCCCCACTCGCATGTCTTCACATGAACGATTTGAATCACATTGTTTATAATGATTGCAAATTGATTTGTATCTATAGTGTTACTAAGATAAGGTACCCAACTTTATCCATATACTATAAACCATTTAGTTTATTATTTGAACATGATCCACATGTATGTCAACCACATATTGTTCAAGTTATCTTAAATAATTTTGGATCTTAGTTTATTGGATTGAGTTATGCAATACTAATTGGCAAATAAAATAACACTTTATTTCATGAAATAAATAATTTGTTTACAAAGTACAAATCACGAGTTTAGGGCAAAACCCCAACAATAAGTCCTTAAACTTTCAATTTTGTATCAAATAGATTTTTGAATTTTCTATTTTGTATCTAATAGTTGATTAACCTATTTGACATATTTTCAAAAAATTCACGCACCTACCTAACACAAAGTTAAAAGTTTAGGGTCCTACCGATTAAACATAAAATTTAGTTTTATATCTTATAGATTAGTTAATTTCTTAAATTTTCAAGCATGTGAGAGATCTAATGTATAAATATTAAAGACATATGGAACACAAAGTTAAAGTTTCAAGATCTTTTAGACACAATCTACACAATAGAAATATTTCCCCTATTGTCCGAAGGAAGACTTATGGGAACTGCATTGACTAATTGTAATATTTCCCCTATTGTCCGAGGGAAGACTTATGGGAACTGCATTGACTAATTGTAATATTTCCCCTATTGTCCGAGGGAAGACTTATGGGAACTGCATGGACTAATTGTACCGTTAATTTAAAATACCTTGGAAATGTAAAAATACTTGGACTAAATAAAATAATTTTCAAAGTATCTAAGATTAGAATAATCCAAACAAATTAAAAAGAAAACAATAATTTCATCAACAATTACATGAGTGATTTTTCAACTTCTTGTTTATCTCTTTTCTTCCCTACTTATTTGAAAACAATTATATAATAATTTTTCTTGCTACTTGATTGAATTTTAAGAATATAATTATTTCAAGTTAATTGTAAAGGGAAGTTTTAGAATTTCCAATAATTAGTTTGATATTTTATTTATACATCTCCAAAACTTAGATGTATTGTAGAGGTGTTCATGGGTTGGATTGAGTTGGGTTAAAGCTTGTAACATTGGTCCTAGGATATTGCCTATGTTTATAGCCAACACATTTAGTAATACTAGTATTTCTTTTAGAAAATAATGTTTGAGTAACCCAAATCAACCACATTCAAATGCTTCATAGTTAAATTGGGTTGGATTCATTATTTAATAAGGATTGTTTGAGTTGAATAAACTTAGAAACATCCATTCTCTTAAAAATGTCACTCAAGCTTGAAGTCATTAATTAAACAATTGTCTATCTTTAACTCTTCCCTCATAATTGCCAACATACATCTAAACTCTAATCATGTTCTTAATTCTATCTTACTATCATTCCTATCAAAGAAATCTTCAAGATGAAATGTTGTTCTCATGAAAACTGAAAGCAAACTGTCTCACTGCTATTACTTAGTAACTCGAACATGTTCTTATTTCTTTTTATTTATGAGCTAATTTTCTCAACGAATTCCGTCTTGCAGAGACTCTAAGGATAACATGGCTTAGTTCATGTGATTGCATTGCATCGCTTTCACTTTCTATTTCTTTACCTGCTTGTCCTGCATCTTAGCTTTATTTATAGAACTTAATGCGGTTGATTAATATGTTTATGATGCATTACATCTAAATATGTTGATAGATTTTATATTTTGGACTTCTATCTTTTAAAAAAAAATTAGATAATTGCAATGGGTAGCTCTTTTAGGCTGATTATTAAGTGTATAGCAACATTTTTTTTAAAAAAATGCAAATATAGCAAAATCTATTGTGAGAGACTCTATGCTATTAGACTCATGTCAGTGTGATATGAGTTTGTCATTAATAGACTCCGAAAGTTGAATTTAAATTTTATAAATTATTTCGTATTATGTTATATGTGTTAATAGTTTGAACTTAATTGTTATATTTGCGACTGTTCCTATAAATTAATAACAAGTTGGGGTTTGATTCAAGTTATTTAACTAATTTAATTCATAAAATTTTTATTTATTTGAATTCAAGGTTACCGAAATAGTTGACAACCATAACCAAATTAAAAAAATAATAATAAATAAACACAAATTATCGTCACCGTACGGGTCAGTATCGGTTCTCAAAGAATCTTAACCTGTATTTAAACGGCGGCTAGGCTCCGTAACTGACGGTTTGTTTTTCTGTTGGTGCTGAAACCATGTTAACGGCGCCATCCCAACCGCGATGCATCTTATCCTTGTGTCCAAACAGACCCCTCAAAATCAATCATCAAAGGCTCAAGTAAAAAAAAAAAAAAGTCTTATATAGTCTGCTTATGCACAGCCATGAGGATCTTCTTCGAGACTCGTCAATCTCAATTCCTTATTTATTGACCCCCGATTTTCCGATCATTCCCTCATTTCTTTCTTTAGTTCATCCATCAAGTGATTAGGGTTTCTTAACTTCTTGCTGTTCTGTTGAAATTCGCCTTTCAAGATCGAGATTTTGTCTCCGAGGGTGAGTTTCTTCTTTGGAAGTCCGATCGTCGTCATACGTCTTGAATTCTCAAGTGTCTCTTTGGATTTTACTGTTTTTCGCGTGTAATTTTGTACTCAGAAGTGAAATAGATGAATTTTTGTAAACTGTAATATGTTCTGTTATCCAAGTGATTTGCTTTGGTTTGATATTCTCTGTTGAAGAAATGTTAGGTTTAGAAGTAATGGTACGTGTTACGCTAATGTATGTGGTAATCAAGATTTGCTTTGCTCGATTGTGAAGTGATGAAATCTTATTAAGTAAATGTTAGTTTTGGATAGATTTTATTGTTTAAATCTTGGTTTTGAAGTGGCTCGTTGTATAGGATTTGATTCTTCTTTGCCTTGCTCTGATCTTTGCTTGTCTTAGAGTTCGTTTGAACTTTTTATACGAATGGTTTGCAATTAAGTTAGATGGTCAACTTCTAGTGAAGAAAGATTTAGTTAATACTTTCTTTCTGATCATCCCGATTTATGCTTCCAATTGCTAAAAGATTACATTGCTGTGAAATTATGAGCGGATTATGTGATGCAGCTCTATGGAATTTTCTTGATCGGAATATTTGTGGTCATGCCTGACTTGAGTGCTATGAGTTATGTTCTTACTTCTTCCTTCTTTTTAAGGGTTAAATTGTTTTGCAGGAAGGACAGGACAAGATAGCAATCACTTCTCCATCTGGTGCAATGAAGCCACATGGATCATCTTTGAATCCGTATGCAACATCCTACATTCCAATCTCCCAGAGAGGGGCTAACAGAACTTTTATAGCAGAAAACTCTTCGAGGGAAATTATCGGGGCTAACTTGCCGGGATATTCTGAACAGGGTGTATATAATCCTCCATATAGCAACATTTCCCCTCGTTTAAATATGCATTATGGTAAAAAGGCACCTGTTGCAGCTGATTCTGCTGTGAGGAATCACCCTTTTCATGGATCATTGTCACAACACAGTGGTGATTTGACAGAAATGGAGATGTTTGATAGAGAAGTTAACATGGATCTGGAATTGCTTCAAGTCAGTTTCCCTGGACTATCTGAACAGTCCCTTACTGATGTCTATTTTGCTAACAAGGGTGATTTGGATGCTGCTATAGACATGCTGAGCCAGCTTGAGGTTTTCTCTATCTGCCCTCGTTCGATTTCTTGCTTTTATCTTAAACGGTTGTTTTAGTTACTACTGAACAAACTTGGTTGATGAACATTGTTTATTCTTGTGATTTGCATTATTTATAGCATCTATAATGATCTTTTGTTGGTTTAATTTGATATTTAGAACAAACATCCACCTGATGTCGAATATGACCCTGAAAGTCTCCCAGATACTTTGGACATCGGTGATATCTCCGAATCCGGGTTTGTAGCTGTCGATCAACCCTCTTTCAGAATGAAGAATGTAGCCAATGATGCAAGTACTTCATCCAGATTCTAGGAGTGGGCTGTTGGTTTTGAGAAGTGAACTTTTCTTTCCCCTTCTGGGTTTTCTTTGATTACTTCTTTTTTCTACAAGTAAACAACATTTTCCTTTGGGATAAGGTATCCTCTCTGGTTATAGGATTGTATAGTGTTCCGAGTTCCTTGTACTTGCACGAACTCATTTGCAATGGTGTCGATGTCGATCAAAAAGATCGAAAAAATATATAGCCGAGCTTTGCTTGTCGATAAAATTCCCTTCTACACCTCTTTTGTGTTGGTAGGGTACATACATACTTCACAAAAAACAGCTTGATATCTGAACTATTTTGATTGCTTCAATAGACTTCTTGAGATCGGACCACTTTTCTTGTTGCTGTCGTTTCCTATTTTTACCAGTTTGCTTAAACGTTTATCCAAACAAAACGATCCTTTTCCCATGAAAGAAGGATTTGAAGGTATGTGATTTTATGATTCTAATCGATCAGAAACTATTTGAAGATGTGTGCATTATTGAATGGTAATGTCTAAATAGAAAATATCTTGATGAATTATTGATGGGTTATTTTAGTTCGTTTTTCTTTTTAGGAGAAAATAAATAAATAATAAGGTTAAATGTTACAAATTTAGTCCATTAGGTATGAACTTTCACTTTTATACTCAATATATGTCCATAAACATATATCTAATATATTTAAACTTTAATTTTGTGTCCAATAAGTATTTAAATTTTCAATTGTGTGTCAATAGTTCTTTGATCTATTTAACAATTCTTAAAAATTTAGAGACTTGTTAGATATTATTACTAATAGAACAAAAAAAAAAATTAAAATCTTTAACATGTCAAACTTATTAGACGGAAAATTGAAAATTCTATTCAACATCTTTTTTTTTTTCTCAAGTTTAGGAATCTAAATTAGATTCAATGGCCATCAAAAAATAATGGTGAGAAAAAATCAGTATCGTAGTTCAAAATTGTTTTATGTTATTTTTTTAGTACAACATTTGTGGAGATGGGGATTGAACTTCCCACCTTTAGGGTCATGTCAGTTATGCTTGAGCTAAGCTCGAACTACAACCTTATTCATTTAGAATCTATTAACGATAACTGACATGTACTTTTTCTTTTGATGCTCGAAGTTTAAATTTTTGTATGTTTATTTGTTGTATTAAAAAAGACATGTATATAAAGAGAGAGAGAGCTTTTGTACAATTTTGTTAACCCATGAACAAGATCTACGTAGATACATAAGTCCATGAATTCCTACACATCTTAATCAAGAAAAAAATCAATAGAAAAAGAAAGAATCAGAATTGATTTTTTGGGGGGAACTTAATAGATATATTTAAAGAAACTAAATAGAGAACATATAAGTCATGAATCAACTAAGTCTGTCTAACCCTCTCGAAAACTTGCTTAAGAATAATGTTTAATCCTATTTATGGAGATTATATATATACCCATATAGTTTTTGCCATAGTTAATGTGATTTATCTATTTGGCACTCAGTTAACTAAAAACGGATAATTGAACAAAATAAACTATCATATAACCTTTTTTTAATTACAATTTGGAAAGATTAGGGACATGTTGTTCAAAAGTGTAACAGAGTTCCTAACCCTAACCCTTTATCCTATTAAGAAAAAGTAAAAGTTAAAATTATATAAAACACCCTAAACTTTATCCTTTGCTTAAAAAATACTTATTTACTTTCAAAAATCTCAAATATTACCCTTAAACTTTCATAAACATTTCAAAACTGCCTTTTGTTATTATCTCCATAGAAATTTTTATGAAAATTGGTACGTGAATCACCACACTATCTATTTTAGATCATCGTTGCATTGTTCCAAGTTATGATATATGTTAAACATTCTAATGAACTTCTATTCCAATGATAATTTTGAAATATTTATGAAATATTGCAACTTTTTAAAGCATAGGAGTATTTTTTAAACCAGAGACAAATTTGAGGTATTTTTTATAATAGCAAAGAAAAATAATAATAATTAAAAAAAATACTATTATTATTATAATAAAGAAAAACAATAAATAAGCAAAACGAGAATTTGAAAATTCACCGCGAGTTTCGGTTATAAAATCCTAACATTCTCAGCAAACGCGGTATTGATATAAATCTCCAGCTACGTGCATCACAATATCGACACACGAGTTCCTTCTTTCTCAATTGTGTACGAATTTTGATTCATATATCCTTTTTTTTTAAGTTTTGTTTTTCATAAATCGAAGTTTCTCAGTCCAATTTTATTGAAACGAGAACATCGATCCAGAAGTTTGACTTTTGTGTTTCCAATCCACGGCGAAGGATCGATTTATCAAAAGATTTGTCTGAAGTTGTATATTTCTTTTGCAATTTCTTTCATGTTTTGGTTGGAGCCAAAAGAGGGGCGAATACGAGTTGAAGATCATTTAGAAGATCTGGGTCTTTTTGAAAGAGACCTAGTTCCAGGGATTTTGAACAATTGGATCTGATTTTTGTTGGAATCGATCGAGAATGGGAGTAGATTATTACAATATATTGAAGGTGAACAGGAACGCCAATGACGATGATCTCAAGAAGGCGTATAGAAGGTTGGCTATGAAATGGCACCCTGATAAAAACCCCAACAACAAGAAAGAAGCTGAAACCAAATTCAAGCAGATCTCCGAGGCCTATGAGGCAAGATTTTGTTTCTCTTGTTTGTTAGATCCCCAAAGTGGTTTAATCCTCTTCTTCTTATTATTCAACTTATATTACTCTTTAGGGAATATTGTTTCCACAATTTTTTTGTTCTGTTATCTTATAATTGGGGCCGTGAGAATGAGAATGAATTAGGGTTTACGTTTGCTTCTTTGCTGAAAGAATGAGAATCTATAGAATTTTGCTTAGATGGCCAATAAACATTATTGAAATATGGAAGCCTGAATTTGTTTGTGCTTCGGAGGAAGAAAGAACCCTACACGGCTCAAATAGTTTTGTTCTAGGTGTATTAGAATTTATAATGCTTTGTGGTTATGTGTTCTGTCCTGGGATTGAAATCAGACTTTATCAGATAAGTTTTATCAAGATAAGTTTAATACAGGTGTTGAGTGACCCCCAGAAGAAGGCTATTTATGATCAATATGGTGAAGAAGGGTTGAAAGATATGCCACCACCAGGCAGTGCAAGCTTCCCATTTGGAAACGGTGGCGGCGGCGAGTCAAGCGGGTTTAATCCAAGGAATGCAGAAGATATTTTTGCAGAATTTTTTGGGAGCAGCCCTTTTGGGTTTGGTTCATCAGGACCAGGGAAGTCTATGAGGTACCAGTCAGAGGGAGGAGTTTTTGGGGGATTTGGTGGAAGTGAAAACATTTTCAGAACATATAGTGAAAATGTAACACCAAAGAAACCTCCACCAGTTGAGAGCAAATTGCCCTGCACTCTTGAGGAGCTGTATTCAGGATCAACAAGGAAAATGAAGATTTCAAGAACCGTAGTTGATGCAAACGGGTATGCAATTTTCATCTGTTTTTCCAGCAGTCAGCACTTCCATTTGCTCTCTCTCTTTTTCTATAAGAAACTGTAGTATTATAAGAGAAGTAAAAAGGAGTCACAAAAGAAGAGTCTTTCATAGAATTAACCATAAGAGACTGTAATTACGACTGAAGAATTTCTTATGATATGAGTTGTTTGCTGTACACGATTACCAAAACAATCATAGCATTATCTTCTGTCTTGAGGCTCATAAGATATGATAGATGTCGTGGTTGATTTGATTTTCAATAGTAGTGTTGTGGCTTTGAACAATATTGAGACTATGATCCCATAAAATATTAGCCAGGTGAATTCTATTATAGGTTATAGGATGTGTGGTTTTATAGGTTATAGGATGTGTGGTTGCAGGCTAACACTTTTAGAGGATGAAAATTACTGGTTCGTTTGGCTAAACATTGTCTCCCTTGTGTGAGGTTGCCAAATCTACTCATAGTCACAAATTTACACTTTGTGGGGGTGAAAAGGATGAGATTAAAATTGTTGAGATTAAAATCTTTACATTTTTACATTTTCCCTTGCTGGTTCTTCTCTAATGAATTTCGTTCCATCTTATGTTTGAAAACATTACAGACGGCAAGTCCCCGAGACAGAGATATTGACCATCGACGTAAAACCTGGTTGGAAGAAAGGAACCAAAATCACCTTTCCAGATAAAGGAAATGAACAACCAAACCAACTGCCCGCAGATCTAGTATTTGTTATTGATGAGAAGCCTCATGATGTTTTCAAAAGAGATGGTAATGATATAACTATAAACCATAGGGTAACATTAGCAGAGGCATTGGGTGGAACCACTATAAATATTACCACACTCGATGGTCGTAACTTATCAATCCCTGTAATAGACATTGTTAGCCCAGGCTATGAGCTCGTGATCGCCAGAGAAGGAATGCCAATCGTAAGAGAACCTGGTAACCGCGGTGATTTGAAGATCAAATTCGACGTGAAATTCCCAACAAGATTAACCCCCGAGCAACGAGCAGGACTCAAACGTGCTCTGGGAGGTTGATGAAGAAGGTATTGGTGATATTTGATCTGCCAGAGGTGAAAACTATACGCAAGGTAGATAAAACCATATGCCCTCATAAATTTAGATATCCACTCTTGTAACTTATCCATAATTGTTCTTTCATTTGTAAGCTGTAACCTTCTGTCTTTCCAGTTAGTTTTGTATTTATTTTCTAATATGTTTCACATTGTTCTTTCATTTGTTTAAAAAAAAAAGAAAAAAAAACCATTTTCTTCTATTGATTACAAGAAAGAACCGACATTTTCCAATCCGATGATGTATTTTGGAGTAAATACTGAAAATTCTAATATATCTAATACCCCAGTAAGGCCCAGCCCAACGTTGTAATTGTTAGCACCGACAGACAGAGTCCATAACAAAGAAACTTATAATTATAATCAAATAAATAAAAGTACCTGTCCTAAACCTTAATAAATCCACGTTTTTTTAAAAAAAAAAAAAAAAAAAAACTAAAAGGGTGAAATGAAAGGCCTCGGGATCGACCAAAAGCTTATACAAAATGCATGTAGAACAGTTCACAGAAAAGATGAGAAAAATAAAAAATTTGAAGATTACAACAAAAGCTAAAAGGGAAAAGGATGTGAAAAGAGGAAAAGAGAGAAGGAACAAAGAATTTAACTTTACACATGACAAAAGAAAAATTCAAAACCCTCTATTATTTGAAGGAGCTGATCTCCCAAATGCCCCATAAAACTGACCATTACTATTATGATGACTACCACTTAAATTGCTATTAGGGTGTAAGTTGTTGTGGCCTTGTTGAGGGACCCACCACGTCCCTTGTTGAGCTACATTTAAAGGAGGGCGGGCCCCTACAGGCTGCTGCTGTTGGTTCACCATGTAGTGAGGCCTAATCGTCGGCTGCTGAAACCGCGAGTGCGAGGGAGGAGGCATTTGTTGTTGTGAGGCTGCTACTGCTTGTGGTTGCCACTCGGGGATGTCGTCGTCGTCATCATTCCATGGTTGGATGGCTACCGAGCTGAAGCCACTCCTTTCTCCCCAGTTCACGGTGTAGGCAGCGTTTTTACCTAAGTTTTGTCCATATTTGTGCACGAGCTCTCGCATTTGCTCTACTGGACGAGACCCAGTTTGGGAAACTGGTTGGAATGAGGGTGGCCTAGATGGCTGCCCTTGAGGAGTAGGATGGTGGTGGTTGTTCTGCGAAGAAAACCCGGGAGGGTTTGCAGAACCAGAGAAGTTAAATTCAGGAAGATCGTCTTCATCCCGAGCAGTTGAAGGACCAAATCCGGGAGGGACGTCATCATCACCATCAGCATCATCCTCCTCAGGCGGAGGATGAGGAGTGGCGAGGACAGGGAAATAGCCATGAGACATAGTCTGTTTAGGGGAAATATTATTAGGTTTCAAGTTTGATGTCTCCTGCGGTCTTCTAGAACTAAAATGTTGCTTTTTTGAACTGCGTTTGTGGTGTGACGTTGAGTTTGGTGACATTGACGTTAATTGAGTTTTTCTCCATACAACAACGCCTATTAGGCCATTTTCAAGTGCATTAAGTGCCTCATTAGTTTCCTTTAAAAGGATCCTGCCAAGCATTTCAAGAATTCTTCCATGTGGAGGGCAAAAATAAAATTCAACCCCAGAACCAGGATCCGC
Organism: Citrullus mucosospermus; assembly: GCA_030954485.1. Lineage (NCBI taxonomy): Eukaryota > Viridiplantae > Streptophyta > Magnoliopsida > Cucurbitales > Cucurbitaceae > Citrullus > Citrullus mucosospermus. The sequence goes on along the minus strand of CM062059.1, from coordinate 27,680,248 downwards.
TATACCAACTCGCTCGTCCACGACATACGACTCGGCCACCTGAAAGATTTTGAATGTCGAGTATAAAAACAGTATAGTAGAATGGACGAAGCCTGCAGGAAAAGACTACTAAAGAGATAACTAGTCTATTACCTCTCGTAGATCTGCTCGTTCACTTTCAGGACGTCCCTCCTTCACATCCAAATGAAGAACCTGCAAGAAAACAAAAATTAATCTCTCCAGCAAAACCCAGAAACAAGAAACAAAACTAACAGTAACATGTTGTTATTATGCCTAAACGTTATATACGACCCCCGCCCGAATTCATTTGGTTTTGAAAGAAAATCGAAAACAAATTTAATGACTTGCGTTTTGACGACTCAATTGAATTGGAATTGCAATGTTTTGATTGGCCTAATAGATTTGAATCACATTGTTGAACGGATTTGAGTTTGATTTCACATCTTTCTGGAAACATATGCCATATTATGAACAGGATAAATATTACTCCATTCTCCAAAACTACGTATGTGATGGCTGAACGGTTTAACAACGCATAGTTATACAAATTTTCACGAAAGATTATCCGAGAAGAAGCATATCATTATGCTTGCGCACGAAAATGAGAACCAATCGAAATTGGATATAAAACGAATGAAATTACATTTTTCTTTACAATCAAGATGTGGAATGGTTGCCCAAAACATCTGTCGCAAGAGTAAATAACCTATTATTATCCCAAGCATAGTTGCCAAAAGGTTTGAATGGAAAACGCTGAAGAAAAGTTTAAAGATTCTTTGCTCTTTCATCTTTTGTTTTTGTTCTTTTTTGTCCCCGGGAGTGGATTTCAAGTAGATTAGATTTTCTGTACAACAAAAATAAACTAAAGATACCATAACGGCACGACTCCGAGATAATGGAAGCTCTTGAAGAAACTTCTCAAACGCATCCAATCTGACTCTCCCTTTTATCTCAAGAATCCCGGGCCAATCTTTCGCTGAAGTCCTTTCACCACTGCAGCAAAGCAAACCAGTTAAAAAAAACGCATCAAGAACATCGTGACCAGAATTCAATTCTTCGGGTCAATGGAAGCAAGAAAACTTTTAGATTACACAATTAAAATCAATCAATTCCTTTCTCCATCCCATCAACCAAAGAGATTATCTACAGGTCCAGCTTTAAACCCAGGTTAAAGACTCAACGAATAACAAGCCTCAATCAAGGAAAACCAACATCCTCAACACACCAAGATCCTCAATTATAGAAAACTCGTGACAAATACAATACAACTGATATCAAACATTCACAAACATTACCTAAACTTGACAAATATTTCACTAAATCAAACGTTATCCCTTCAGAACTCTTTTGGTTCAAATCTAAGCTCCTTAAAAACTGCACATGCAGCAGCTTAAATATCCCTTATATAGGTCGCATGAAAAGGCCAAAAGACGCAAAAATGTGGGAATCATATTGATTCATATAGATGCGGCAGATAGGAAAACCAAGTCAAATAAATTTCACGTAATATCATGAAAAATAAATATTCCACAAAAATATATGATTACAATTGGAAAGAAAAAACTCCAGACCTAAGAGAGAAAATGCACACCTTATGTAGGTACCCACAACTGAAGTCATTGTTGAAATGTTGTACTGGAGAATGCCATCCCATAGATGTTCCAACTTAAATGTGCTAGCAAGAGATTCTGTCCCAGATTTTATATCACTATCACTAGATTTTCTAGTGTCATTCCGGTCAGACGCTCCTAAACCAGCTTGGTTGTCATTAGAATCAACATCAGCTTTGCTAGGACTAGGTTTCAAATCCACGTGGCCGGTAGAAGATGAGCCAATATCTGCTTTTGTGTGAGATTCCTCATTATTCTTATTACTGTCTGTACTAACATCAGTTGCGCCTTTCGTAGTATGAGCTGCAGCCTTTGACTGAGAGCTAGGCTCCGACTCACCCTTCTCCAAAGTAGGCGACAATTTGCCAGCATCCTCGGCTAAAATATCAAAAGGTGGCTCTGTATCAAGGGACTCCATGAACTCATCCAGGGAGACGATTGGAGGCAGTAATTCCGTATCCTTCAGTCCATCATCAACCATGAGTCCTTGCATCAAATCGGACCCTTCATTTGAAGGAATTGTGAAGGTGTAATTATCCTTGTCAGATGCACCATTTTTCTGGCCAGAAATATTCTGCTCGTCCTTAACTGTTTCGGGTTCATCAGGAGACCCATCATCTTCATTCTCATTCTTATTACGTTGACTCTGAGAAAATGTAGAAGCCCCAGATGAAACATCTGTGGGGGCATTATCGTATTGTTCAACTTCTACCTGGAATTCACCTTTATGTGTCTTCTTTACCAAACGCCTAATATCAACTTCAGAGTCAGGTAAAACTACCATTTGTGCAAATTCTTCAGCCTTCGCCATTCTCCACTCAGAGAGCTCCTTGGAAGCAAGTTCTTCAGCAGTCATCGAGCATAATCTTTCGGGGGTAATTTCCCCACTCATAACCCTTTCTCTCAATTCAGGATTATTTCTGTCTTTCAGGTTGAACAAAAGGGACCTTCCTTTTTCCTTGTACTTCTTATTAACACCACCAAATAATTTAAATAATTCTTCTTCAATTTTAAATGCCAAAGACTCGGTTGTCTGAACTGGTTTTTCTCCCTGGTTTGGATTTGCTACACCCACATCGATCTTCTGAAGTTCATCAGTTTGAGTTTCCTTTTTATCAGCTACACCTAAATCAGCCTCCAGCACCCAGGAGAGACCATTTTCTTGTAAAAGATCGTCTTTAATAAAGAAGTTGTCCCCAAAAGATATATCTTCATACGACAAAACATTGTTAGGTTGAAAGACACGTCCATCATATCTAAGTGTCTCTAAATCACTAACATTTACACATAGCGAACTCTTATCTAACATCTTTCCTACATTGTCTTCAAGACCAACAGAATCTACTTTTTCAGAAAAGATTTTCTTCGAGTCATCAGATTCATGACCAATAGCTGGACCAGATGACAAAGGATTTTCCTGCTTTGGAGTTGCAGATTTTTCAGCCTCGATGGGAGGACTTTTTTCATCATTAGATGATTTGTCTTGCTGCTGTGAAACCAATGCTAATGCAGAAGTCAAGGATTCCCTCATCTTCGATCTCACAGATCCAGTTGGCTCATTTTGTATTTTGGAAGTTGGAGTCTGTGCAGCAGTCTGCCCTTTGGAAGCAGTGGAACGTTGATGTCCAACTTTAGTTGGATGTGATTCCACTTGTTGTACCTTCCTTTTGGTTCCTGCAGGGGAATGCACCGGTACAGGAGCTGGGGCATTGTTTGGTATTTGTAAATGAGGTATTTTGGCTATTCCAGAAGCTTGTTGCAACCATGGTCGATGTTCCATGGGTGCAACACGCTTATTATGCAATGGAGACTGCTGTGAGAGAGAGTTAAAAGGCTCGATCAATGCCTTGCGCTTCACAGGAAGTGACAGCATCCCTTCCGCAGTTCTCACCATGTTTCCAGTCCCTCCAAATTGATTGCCAGGTATTTGAAATTGTTGCCGTCCAAAATTCACAGCTTTACCATCAACCTGTCCTCCTTGCATGCGTGATAGCATTCCACTCTGAGTTAGAGAGCCACTAGAAATTGATTCCATTAGTTCCATTTGCCTGTTAGGTACTAAATATTGATGAACAGAAGGATCATTGGAAGAAACTGCAACCCCTCTTGGAGCTTCTGATAGTGAAGATTCCATTTTGTTTGTTATAGGGTCCAATTGACTACTTTGCATTACTGGTATTGGATTGTTCAGAAACAAAATTGTTGACTACTTTCCATTTTCACTAGTTTTGCGAACATCAAATATTGTCCATGTGCCGTGCTTTATCATCCTTAAGAAAAAACTTTAGCATCTGCGTTTAGAACAAAAATATACCTTTCAGAATCAAAATATTATCAAGCACTGCAGATTTATATCAGAGTTACCTACACTGTTAATTTCTTTCAGAAACAGAATTGTGTTTTTATAATCTAAACTGTTAATTTCCAAAAACAATAGTTTTAAACCCCATTTATACTTTGTATGGTTATACCCAGATTCTAAAGTGCAGTGTACGAACAGAGGAGTAACATAAAAATAACAAAAACAAAGGTGTCCGCCGAGCACGATTTATCAAACTCCGTGTTCCAAAACAAATTTGGGGCACATGCATCACTCAAGTTGAGACTTACGATATAGCCTCAAGACATGAGGCTAAGGCTAAGGCGCATAAGATTGACAATAGTATCTTGTCTCAGGTATGCACTCAAGACAGCCTCAGAGACTACACTCTTGAGTAAGAAGAATGAGACTCATACACAAGAGGATAATCTAATCAGGATGATATACACCATTAGAATAAAAGAAATCATGTATATCTTCAACTTCGAAGAGAAAATTACTCATTCATCCATCAATATCCTAAATAGCCTAAGTTCATAAGTTGGATCGATTCAACATCACAACACTTTTATGTCACAACAATAAGCCGAAAAACATAAAGAACAGGCATTCATAGCCGGTAGGTATGTAAGTTTTTTTTTTCACTTTTATAAAGCATGTATCAAGACCAAATGAGTTTCCCCACCACGAGCGATTAAGTGCCTGGATTTCTAGGAAAGTAATAACCTTTCAGATTCAAAACGAATAGATCAATTCAACCTCACATAAACCTCACGCATAACCCTTAGAACACAAAATAATCCGGCACTACCCAATCTCATCAACGAAATCTAAAAAACGATTTCAAAATAAAATCAGCCGAAGAATAAAGAACTAATTCACTCCAAGTAAAAGAAACAATAATTTTTTATTAAAAAAAAAAAAAGTAGCAACAAGACGCAAAGCCAGAAAACACCAAGAATCCCAAATCATCGCAACGGGATCAAAATAACCCAGAAACAACCCAACCAATAGCACACCAACAATCAATCCGAAACCTAAAACCCTAACCTAACACCTCCCCATCATCCAAATCCATAAGAACTGTTCAAAGAAAGCAAGAAGCGAACATACATAGAAAAATCGTCCGATACAGCATGAAACGGCGCGACGAGCGCAGTGCCAGTGAGAGGAAGGTCGCCAGATAAGAAAAAATTCCGAGAGAAGAGTGAAGACGATGAGATACAAGCTGAAGCAGAGTTGAGAGAGAAATGGAACCCAATCGAGAGGAGAGAGGTCTAGAATGGTCGAAGCTTTTGAGGGAAGAAAAAGGTCGGGGGCTTCAAGATACAAACCCTAGGGAAATTCAATCCACGACAGTCAAGTGAAATTTTCAATTTATGTGAACATTGCATCATCTTCGCCGCCACGTGTCAGCCAAATCGGAGGCGGTTATCTTACACACATGCCGCAGATTACGTGTCAGCTTTGATTTTTGCACTACGATAAGACATCTCAGTGACGATTTTGAAAAATTTTGTAAATCCAAACCTTTTTTTCTTATTTTAGTTATATGTTATGAACTTATGCTTTCAAATAAATTAACTTTTTAAATTTTAAAAGAAATCAATTTTTAAAATTAAGCCGTGGAAACTTGGATAAATGATGATTCATAAAATATATATGATTCTAAAATTGAGAAGCAAAACTACGAAAAATAGAAATACAAATATAGAAAAATTATAATTAAAGTAAATAAATAATAATATAATGAAAATGGAAATTGAATTTCAATTCAAAATCACTCAAATTTCTCTCATCTTTTTTTCTTTTCACAATAAGCATGGCACATAATGGACATTTAGCATTATTATAATATTTATAATACTCCCCTTAGATGCTCATTATATATATAAAAAATATGCATTGTTAAAACTTTACTAGTAAAAAATTTCATGAAAAAAGAATACTAGTGAAAGAAAAAAGTATATATTTCATATAATCTAATACTTCTAAAATAATACATTTGCTCCCCTCATAAAAACATCACTTTAGATTTCTAAGTCGCCGCATTCCAATATTATGCACTAATTCTTCAAAGGTTGCGGTAGGGAATGCTTTTGTAAATATGTATGACATGTTATTTTTCAAACAAATTTGAGGTTGCGGCAGGTAATGTTTTTGTAAATATGTATGGCAGGTTATCCTTCAAACAAATCTGTTGTATTGTGATTTACTCTAAGATCATGAGTGTAAAAAGTTTTGGTGACATATGTTTTGTTCTATCTCTTTTAAATGTATCGTCATTTGATTTGGGTTATACATGTTGTATTATTTTCGTATAATGTTGTTGGGAGATTTTTACTAGAAAACAATCCACATGTTTCACGAATGTGTTGAGTCATTGATATTCTCTACTATTCTCTACTAGCCCCATGACTTGCAAATATTTTAGCATGATTTGAGTAAATAACTGGTATGGTCTGTTTCACCGAATGCCAAAATATAGCAGTTCCTCCATATGTGAACAGATAACTTGTTTGAGATCTAGCTTTGTGTGGATCAAATAAATATTCAGAATCTACCAACTAAATCAAATTCTAATTTATTTGAATAAAACAAACTCATATCCATTGTTACTCAAAGATAACGAAGTACATGTTTCTTTCAATTCCAATGTCTTTTTTAGGAGAACAACTATCTCTAGCTAATAAATTTACTGAAAATGCAATATCTGGTCTTGTATTATTAACAAGATACACAAATGCACCAGTTGCACTAAGATATGGTACTTTAGGACCAAAAGGTTCTTTATTATTATCTCGATGTCGAAATATATCTTTCTTTACATCTATTGAACGAACTTCCATCGGAATGTTTAATGGATGTGCTTTGTCCATATAGAATATTTTCAAAAACTTTCTTGTATAAGTTGACTGATGAACAAATATTCCATCTACTAAATGCTCAATTTGTAAGCCAAGTCAAAATTTTGTTTTTCTGACATTTTCATCTTAAATTCTTTATTAAGATATTCTATTAACTTTAAAAACTTGTCAAGAGTTCCAATTATATTTAGGTCATCAACATATATAGTTATGATAGCAAATTCTCATTGTGATTTATTTATAAAAACACATGGACATATTAGATTATCTTGATATCATTCTTTCAACAAATATCCACTTAGGCGATTTTACCACATTCGTCTTGATTATTTTAATCCACATAGTGATCTCTGTAACTTTATTAATTATAATTCTCGAGAACTTGATTTATATGTTTCAGGTATCTTAAATCCTTATGGGATTCTCATATAAATGCAATTATGAAAAGATCCATATAAATATGTTGTGACTACATCCATAAGATGCATGTCCAACTTTCCATACACAGTCAGACCAATTAAATATCTTAATGTAATTGCATCCAATCTTATGCAACTAGTCTTGTTTTATATTTTGTGACCTCATTATCTTCATTTTTTTCCCTCACAAATACCCATTTGTATCCCATAGGCTTGATGCCTTTTGGTGTTTTGAGTAATGGTCCGAAAACCTGACGTTTTGAAAGTAAGTTAAGTTCTGTCTCGATTGCTTCTTTTCATTGAAACTAATGTTTTCTATGTCGACATTCTTGAACTGATTTTGGTTCAGGATCCTCATTTTCACATATAATATCAAGAGCAACATTATACGCCAAAATGTTGTCAATAACTACATTGGTTCTGTTCCATCTTTTCTCTATCATGACATAATTTATTAAAATGTCATTATTATTTTTAGGTATTTCACTTTCTTCCCAAATTCAATTGTCAGTTATATCCAGGGTTTCTTCATGGATATTTACATCTTCAACCAAGTCTTTTTTACTAATGTCTATTTTTCTTTTTCGAGAATTTTTATTTTTGGAACCATAAATTTTTATCTTTGGAACCCACTGGTCTACCACACTTCTAGCGTGTCCCAGACTCATTAATGATGACTTATTGTGTTGGGATATCAATTTTTTATGAAACATTTGCAACTAGTATAAGTGTCTTATTTACTTTCTTTGCATATATAAATGCATCTGATAATTGATTTACTATATTTTGCAAATGAATTATTTTATGAACTTCTAGTTCACATTGATCTGTACGAGGATCTAATTGAGACAATAATGATCTATTCCATGTAATTTACTTTTCCAACTTCTTAATTTCTCCCCCTAATGTTGGAAAATTTGTCTCATTAAAATGACAATCAACAAACCGTGCAATAAATACATCGCCCATTAAGGATTCAAGATATCTAATAATTGATGGGAAATCATATCCAAAATATATTCCTAACCTCCTTTGATGACCAATCTTAATACGTTGTGGTGGAGCAATTGGAACATATACTGCACATAAAAAATTCTCAGGTGGAAAATATTTGGCTCCTAGCCATAAGCTAATTGTAATGGCGAGTATTTATGATAAGCTACTAACTTAATGCGTGCAAGTGTCACAACATACAAAATAGCATGTCTCATACAGAGGTAGGAAGTTTAGCTCTCATAAGTAATGGTCTAGCAATTAATTATAAACGTTTTATAAATAATTTTGCTAAACTATTTTGTGTATGAACATGAGCTACAGGATGTTCAACATTTATCTCAATTGACATACAATACTTATAAAAAACTTGGGATGTAAATTCACCAGATTATCAAGACGAATGATCTTAATTGTATAATCAGGAAATTGTGCTCTTAACTTAATTATTTGAGCAAGTAATCTTGCAAATGCAAGGTTTTGACTCGATAATAAGCACACACTGACCATCTATTGGATGCGTCTATTAATCCCACAATATATCTAAATGGTCTGCTTAGTGGGTTAATATGTTCACATATATCACCATGAATTCGTTCTAAAAATGCAAATGATTTAGTTTCCACTTTAACTGGTGATGGACTAATTATTCAGTAGATTGAATAATCTTCTGACTCTTCAATGGACGTCCATATGAATTTTCAATAATTCTCCCCATCATTATAGATCCTAGATGACCCAATCGGTTATGCCAAATTGTAAATATATCTGGATTCATGAACTTCAGGTTTCTTGTTGCATATGTTTCAATTACTCGTATATGAGTATAATATAATCTAGAAGATAAAGTAGACATCTTTTCCAATATAAGTTTTTCATGTGAAACAGTAGATATGATATAAAGATATTTTATCTCATTCTTCCTATCGGTCTCAATATGATAACCATTGCAATGTATATCTTTAAAACTTAATAGATTTCTCTTTGATTAACTAGAGAACAATACATTTGTTAATTGTAAATTTTGTTCCTTTAGGCAAGATAATATTTGTTTTTCCAAATTCTTCAATTAGATTTGCAAAACCGAATATTGTATTAACTTTTGCTTCCAACATTGTTAATTTGGAAAAATATTTTCTACTTGTAAGTATTGTGTATGTAGTTTCACTGTCTCCCAAACATAGATTTTCATTCTTCATCTTTTAGTCACTCAACATATGAAAATTGTTTATGATTCTTCAATTAAACAAGATAATTACAATAAGATAAACAAAACTTGAAGTACCAAAGTTTAACTTAAAAAAACATGAAAGATAGATAGAAAAAGTAAACAACATTAGTTCTAAATATTCTCAAAATCAAATGAAGTATTTGCTATGTCGTTATTATGCAAAATTTACTTTCACATTTTTCCCTTACTTCTTTAAGAAGTTTGATAGAGATCAAATAAGTGTTTTAATGTACGATAAACACGGGATTAGTGCCCAACCATTCCATCTTGGAAGCATTTATGTTCATCACTTTTTGAATTTTTATCTTGTGAAGTTTTTCCTTTATGATCATCATTTCTGGTGGGTTTTTTGAAATTTGGATGGTTAGAACGACCACCACGAAAATAAATAATTATTTTTTCCTCTATCACGACCACAACCTCGACAACGATTATTAAAATTTAAAATATTCACTTCAGAGAATGGCGTTGTTCCAGTTGGTTGAGATTCATGGTTCTTCATTAATAGCTTATTATTTCGTTCGGCCACAGAAGACATGAAATTAGTTCATAATATTGTTTACAACCTTTTTCTCAATATTGCTATTGTAGGAGCATATTTAAGACATGAAATGTAGAAAATGTCTTCTCCAATATATCCGTATTAGTAATTTTCTCTCCGCATAACAACAATTTTGAACTCATTTTAAATAATGTGGGGTTGTAATCACTTACTGATTTGAAATCTTGGAGTCTTAGATGCATCAATTCATAATGAGCTTTAGGAAAAATAATTTTTCTTTGGTGATCATACCTCACTTTCAAATTATTCCATAAGATACAGAATCTTTTACTATTAAATATTCCATCTTCAATCCCTCATGGAGATGATGACAAAGGAAAATCATAGTTTTTGCTTTTTCCTGAATGAAGGTTGTATTTTCCTCTTTGATTGTTTATCTTAGGTTCATAGCATCCATATGTATTTCAGCATTAAACACCCCTGACAAATAATTATTTTCATTGATGTCAAAGGCTGTGAATTCTAGTTTTGTAAGTTTTGTCATGATAACACTATCACAAAGATTTGTATTTATATTAGAAATTTAATATATATTAAACATGCAAAACAACATTTAATTTACTAATTATAATAAAGAGAAAAATGACAAGAGCGTGTGTTGATAACATGTTATAAAATTGAAGAGCAAAATGACGAAAAACGAAAACACGAATACCAATAAATTATAATATTAAAATAAATAAATAATATAATATAATGAAAATGGAAATTAAATTTTATAAAAATTCAAAATCAGTCAAATTTCTCCCCTCCTTTCTTTTCTTTTCTCTCTGACGTGTGTTCTCTCAAAATCTACCAAATACTTCTATTTATAGGCAAAATGGCAAATAAGAGGGGGATTTACATGGCCACTAAATATATGTGATTATGAGGCACATGTACAACACATGGGGTAGTTGGCAAATGCCACTTGGTGTTTTGACACTAAATATGAAACATCATGGGCATCTATTATTATTATTATTATATTTTGGATAAATATGCTCTCTTTAATTTTCGATTGAATTTTCACCGAGTTTGTCATTGTTTTTGACACATGAAATTTCTAAAAGCACGTTCATGTACATAAAAAATCAAATTTTTGGGTTAATAAGAAAATATGAAAAATATGTTTAATCCATACGAATGATCTACTATTTGAATAACTGTCAAAATGATGTGATATCTTTTTGCCCAAGGTTTTCGAGAAAATGTGTTCACCTTTTTTATGTAGATGTAGTTCGATTTCTAGTACTTGAATCTTTAACTCTCTCTAAGTTGAATGCAATAAGCTTGATGTATGAAAGCGAAGAATGTTTGTATGCCAAAAAACTTCAGCCTTCAAGTGCAATTCAGCTCCAAGAGTTAAAGCGTCTTCTGATTATAAGGAGAAATCTCTCGAGAATCTCCGAAGTGTAGAAAATTTTGAATCCCTTAAAAGACACAAATTCTTAGGTGGGCTTCATGGGTCTGAGCTTGGTTGGCCGTTGGGCTCAACTAATTGGATTTTGGTCTTAGTTGGCTTTTGGGCCAAATTAAGTTTGATTTTCCGACTCGATTGTAATTTAACCCAAATATTAATACCAAATTGGACCAAATTATAAAGACATGGTACCATCACAATTTGACAACTTATAATTAGTCCCAAATTTGTTGATTTATAATTTTGTCATTAATTTAAAAAATAAAGTAGTGATTTGTGATGGTCAAAATTTATAAATTTTGATGTCACACCTCCAATTTCTCCATCCTTTTTGTTTAAAAAAAATCAATTTTTGAATAACTTTTACTAACACATAAATTTTAGGAAAATTATTATAAATAGAAAAAATATCAAATTATTTACAAATATAGCAAAATTTTATTTTCTATCTGTGATAGACCACAATAGACACAGATAAACATATGTCCTATTGCAGTCTATCGCTAATAAACAACAAAAGAAAATTGTATTGGCACATAGTTTGATATTTTTTCTTCTTATAATAATTATCCTAATTTTTGTCAAACTCCGAGAAAATTTGTTACTATTATAATTATCATTTAAGAAAAAGGAACAACATCAACATGTTTCTAAAATTTGCAGAGATAAAACTAGTAGAAGGTATTTTTACATAAAAAAGAAAAAAAAAAAGTTATAACAAATAGTTGTGTCTAATTTAAACATTTAGTTAAAAAAAAAAATAGTTCCTATACTTTAAAATTTATTCAATTTCAGTTAATGTATTCATAAATGGCCAACTTTAGTCTATGTATTTTCAATCGACCTCAAATCCTAGTCCCTCGAAGTTAATTTTTATTAAAATTGTTAAATAATAATAATTTTCATCTAAGAAAATACAATATGGGAATGCTTCCAAATTAATAGTAAAAATGCTAATAAAGAATAAAAAAAATATTTAATAATTTTTTTAAAAAAATTAACAATGAACTAGTAGGGACTAAATTTAAGATAAATTTAGAAACTATAATTAAACATTTCAAAGTTTTGACTTTTGGGACTAAAATTGAACAAGCCTCAAAATACAATGACTAAAGCGATATTTTAACTTTAAACATTGAAAACTTTTTTCATGTAATCCTACCGGGAAAAAAAAATCATCAAAACTAATGAGTTGGATATTGTTCATAAGTTGACATCTTTAGAAAGGGCTTGTACATAATAAATTCATAGAAGAAGAATTTCATAAGTCTAAAAAATAATGTAATACAAGAAATCAGCAAATCACAAACTTGAGACAAACAAATAATGTACAAAGCTATAGGTTCACACAAACCTAAACTATGAGTCAAATATTTCAATGGTTACAATTGCAATTATACAATGAACAAATAAAAGAGAGAGTAGTCTAAAGAGATCCTCAACTATGTTATTCATTTAGACTCTTCTAAGCTAAGTTTTTTGATACAAAAATTTAATGTTAAAAGGAGGCAACCCATGCCACAACAACTGAAGAGTTGCTATAAAAACAGGCAAAAGAGAAAGAAAGCTAAAGTCACCTAACAGTTAACATTACCTCCAAATGAGCTTGGAGGATTGATTCATAAATAAAGTATTTTCAGCTAAGGGAATATTATAATGTACAGGTCATGACCTCAGAAACATAAAATTACAAAGACAAGTGAGTTTCCAAGTCATTGAGTTCAAGATTTTTGTTGTTCTGTTAGCTCCATCACAGTTGGGGGAGGTTAGAAGGAGAATGGCAGATCAACTGAAATCTTCTTGGCAAGAATGAGATCATTCTTGTTCTTCAAAATAGGGCTAGAACCGATTTCGTAGCTGTTAACGTCGCTACGCATTTGAACTGCAACAATGCAAAGATCAAAATGTTTAGAACGCAAGGACACAATAGTACAACTTATAGAATGGATCATGTTCAGGTAAGGTTGTGAGAAAACTGAAGTCCTTGAAATCCAAAAACATCCACTCTCTGTGAATATTATTTTTAAAACTAGTTTATTCTTTTAGAGTATTCTCATAGATGAGTTGATCTTAGATCAAGAAAGCATCGTGTAAAGAAAATAATTTTAAGTGGGTTAGGTTTATAACTTTACTCTCCTACTTAGAATTACTGCATCTCAAGTTGCTGTTATAAAATGTTTCAGTTATGCTACTCAAGTTAGGACTATGACAGTGTGACAAACTCATTAAATGTATATACTATTGTTGATTTCGCTATTTCAAATTATATGATTGAAACTTCTAAAAGTGGAGAACCTAAATAGCTATGGAAACAATGTTGGATTTAAACATGTTCAAAATGATGATGAAATTGCTAAAAATTACGACCTTCCGAGTTAAAATCACTCCAAAATATGTTTTTAATCGTTCAAAATTAATTTAATGATAGTTTTTATACTCTTAAACACAATTTTCATTGAACTATTTAATATTAAATCGTGAAAGCCATGTTTAGGAGTGATTTTAACCTATCAACTGCACAATTCAAAACAAGCTGATCAAGTTTCTGAAGATCATTTATCAAAATAATTCCCAAGGTACCAGTATGATCCAACAGTTTTAACAAAAAAAATAAGAGACTTTTTTTTTTTTGGGTTCTACCTTCGGTTGTCTATACTTCTGACGTATGGCATTTAGCGAGGAAGCACTGGTGTTAAGTTGCAAGTCTTGGAGGGCAAGCACAGCAGTTTTCAGCTGAGAAACGTTGTAACTGGTATAGTGCTCTAGAGTTGGATTCTGTAAGAAATGCACAACAAAATCTGAGACAAAAGTTTTCGTGATAAATTAGAGAGAGGAAGAGAGATAGACAGAAAGAGAGTAGATATCCTAGGAGTGAAGCACAGACCCACGGATGATCCGATTGGTCAAGTGTCCATCTCGCAAGAAAAACGGCAGACGCCGCGATCAGAGAAGGAAGGAACTTTAGGAAGCTGTATTCAACAAGAGTCAACTCAGCTAAATAATTGGCCAAAAACTCAAGTTCAATGCAAGGAACCTGATTGCAAAATAGTTAAAATTCCACCATTAGCTCCCGTTGTTCATATATTTTCTGTTCATAAAATACAAAGAAATGATAACAAGATATATTGTAGAGTACCTTGTAAGAAGCATGAGCTGATTGTATAAATCTCCTGTAAATTTGAAATATCCAAGTCACTTTAGATGTCAATATGCCAACTGATGGTATCCAAGAATGGTGACAATATAATACCTTAGAAATGTCTTTGTAGTGGGAACAGATAGCCGAAAGTGCAGTAAGTTCAAAACTTCACTCTCCATTTCTACTACCTGCTAACAAAACTTTAATCGTGAATCTTCGACAGTTTTGTGTTCAATGAAATAACATATAAGTGGTTTGAACAAAATTATACAAGGTGGTGAAACAGATTAACTTAGGCTGAAACATGAACATTGTTTTCTGTCCAATCAAAACTAGGATCAAACATCATAGAATTCGACTCATGTTTGTTAAAAATTTAAGTAACGTTCATCTTTTGTCTTTTTCTAAAAATATGTATAATTCTCATTTTCAAATTGACTCTCTAGTTCCAACGAACACTCTTGTTTTCCGCATGAAAAACTTTCAAGCCCCGGAGATTTATTTTAACAAGATTCAAAACTTTGAAGGCTTTGAGTTTTTCTATAACTAGACTCTCAGTTATGTACTATTCAATCACCATCTTATACTAAACCATTATTCTATACTGAGTTATTCTCCTGTACTAAAACAGACATTCTTTCGCTCGTTTAACAAGCAAATGCATCTCAAAGATTCTTCCCATATATTTTTCCCCTTTAACATCATGAGTCAATGCGGTGAAACAAATGGCAACTCTAAGGCACGAGAATGATGTAATGGACATGGAGAATTAGCAAGCTGTTGACAACGCATCAAAACAAGACCAATACATATAAACTAACCAAGCAGCTAAATGTGTACCTCTGCTTTTGTGTAAGTATTATCTGTAATGAAGCAGAAATCTTCCACCCGCGGTGCACAGATCTCCTCATATTTTCTTCAAGTGATAAGTGAAAGGAAACTATGTTTAGAGTATAATATGTGTACGACATAAATGAATCAATATCGTTTATGGTACTATGAAATGCAGTTGTCATCATTAGTAAATACGAAGAGTGGTTTGATATAATATGAACAACTTAATCCAATTACAACAATGTCATGAAATGGTTTAATTTGAAGAAAGTTAGAACTTGAAATTAAAACTTCTTTAGTAGCATACACTAACTAGAATTCCACATTTATCTAAACAATAAGGGAAATTATACTGGATCCATATTATTTGTGTTATATTTATAAAAGAAATTGTTTCTAAAGCAAAGCATCTACATTTGTTAGTTTCTTGACTCCTTCCCAGACAAAAAGTGGCTACTTTGAACTATTCCATTAGTATGAGAATTATAGTCAAAACTTACGATGCAATAAGCATGCTTGCAACACCAACAAGTTGTAGTCGCTTTTTTTCAATATAATTTTGAGAGAGAAACCGATCAATGACATTCACAGTGAGATAGAGTGTATCTGAAACTAGATTATATTCTTCAGACACCTGAAAAAATAGTTAATCATCAACAAAATTGGCATTGACAAGAATATTTTTGCTTAACTGGAAGATAAATTTTCAATTCATATAACCATGAAGAAGATAAATTGTAATAATAAATTTTCCAATTGCGAACAAAATGTCAAAAGGTACACTTCCTATTATCCGCGAAGAAGGGTGTTTGTCGACTTGGTATCTTTAACCAAGTCCATCGGTGTAACATATCAATTAGGTCAAAGTAAAGCTGTAAAAGTGATGAACGAACCTCTACAAGCCAATCAACCAGTATTCCTCGCATGTTTGCAGTGATATCTTGCTGCAACTGTTCCATATAGGTAGTTGAGGCCCTTTGATCAAGCTGAAAGAGTTGAAAAAAAGTATTAGTGTTGCATTGAGCTAAAAGCGTCAGTCGGTCATTTTTATGTGAACTGCAAACATCTTAAGTATTTCTTTCGTAGAACAAATTCAGCTGCTTCCTAATAATTTCAAAAGTTTCGTATTCCCTTTTTAGTTTAGAAAATCTACTTCCAGTGAAAGGGACAATGTACGACTGTATAACATGTTTAATTATGGCTGATTGTCTATGATGAATGCAGCATCTGTATTAACTACGGCAATGTAACGTTGGCAAATAGTGAACAACAAACCTCTGTCACACGTATCCTGTCATATATGTCTGGAGCATATATGCTGCATGATTGAAGACATTTGGAGTTTGAATCAATGTCTATAACACCTTTATCACTTAATGCTGCCGATTGTTCAGGTGCGATAAATTTTTCTGCAAAATTTTACAATGGTAACACTGTCACTCCTTCCTAATTAAAGACCACAATGCTACGTTATTATGTGGGTCTTTAAAAACTTTTCCAATTACCACGGATATTATTTGGGCACTGCTATTAATAGAATCGATAATTAACAGTTTACTCCATGAAGGTCATATTTCCAACCAATTTTTTATAATGTTCAATTTTTCTGCAAAACTGGAACATTCTTCCATGCTAATTAATTGTGCTTCAAAAAAATTGGAGATGCAGTTTAACTTGGACAATAAAATATGAAATTTATCCTCCTTCCAGTGAAGTTCTTGCAGCAGACTACTTGTATAAGGAAGGGACGTCAAATTGTAGGTTAGATTTTTTTCCGAAAGAAGAAAAGGAAAGAATAAAGAACAAAAAGTTTAGAATTAACTGCTCGTTCTTCAAAGCTCAAGCCATAGAGCACAAAGCCAACAATTACAGAGTCACTGACATAGTATACCCGAGTCCCAGGCTGTTTATACTCTCTTATAAATTATAAGCAGTTTGAAATAGAATATAAGAATTCAGCCAAAAGCACATCTTTCCGTAAAAACCTAAAAGGAATGTTAGTATATCATATTTTATCTTTACTACTATTCTACACTATTGTGCCTGGTGTGTTATAACGCAACCTTTTATTTGGATTAAATCTTGAGAAGTGGGTTGTTAAAATTCTCACAACATGAAAAAATATCATTACAAAAAATGTTATGGCATGCATGCTTCCTCAGTTCAGCACTTGTGATATTCCCCATTATGACGATTATGTAATATTTAAAGGGTGCTGGCCTGGAAATACTACACATAGAAGGCATTCAGATATTGTCACTTGATGATTCAGTTAATCAATGAAGATATATTTTCATACAAAAGTAATTTTAGAGACATGTTGTATACCATTTGGCTGAGGGATAGATTCTTCTGAAGATACAGAGAGAATCATATCTGAAACTCCACATTCTCTGCTGGTGTGACTCGTAGTTTGCACGGTTCTCTCTTTTCCATCCAAAGTTCCTCTTAAAGAGACTTCTCGTGATTCTACCACCCTTATTTTAGATAAATCCTCAGCTAGTCTTGTGTTTGCATCTTCTTCTGCACCTAGAATTTCTACAGGAGCATTTAAAGGAGCATTTGCCTTAGCTTTTGCAGAAACTCTTCTAGTTGGCTTGGCACCCTGTCAAACCGTGGTCATTAGCAGTTAAAGAATAGCCTATATTACCAGTGCCGGCACAAGTCACCATGTTTCACAGATGAACGACACAACAAAAATCCAAGGTTCAATTTTACCTGAATGTTAGAAGCATTTCTGCAATTCTTATCAAAATCTTTGGTGGAAATGTTAGTCACATCCTTGAGCACTGCTCTTCTTTTATTAGGAAGGCCATTGGAAGAAATTGAACAAATCGTAATGTCATCAGATGCCATTCTTTTTGAGTTAGTTCGTAGAATATGTTTCTGAACTCCAGACGATTTTGAGGAGCATAGAATGCCTCCTGATTCGCTTAGCTCTTTCGCCCGTGCTCTTGTGATTCTGCCGGAGCACTCTTCAACTTGAACAGTAACATTTTCCCTACTCATTTTTTACTGCCTTGAAGACCCGCGGTTCATTACAGTAGATCAAAAATCATTTTCATTGAAACTGCATAACCAACATAAGATAAACGGGTATGAACAGTCACTAAGCTGAAAACAATGAAAAGTAGAGGTACAGATGAAAATCCAGAAAATGCAAAGCATGATAAGGGCTATGCCAAAACACAAAATAACATGCAATGGATTGAAGACTTCATTGAAAAGCTAAAGCATAAGACCCTCTTCAACTCTGAAACTTATAGAGAAAAATTGACTACTGTGACACTCGATCCACCATTTATTATATGGCTAAGCGATGCAGCTGTTACAGAGCAAATAAAAGGGAAGGAACAATCGCTTGAAGGTCCTATTAAATTTTCAAACAAGTTTACAGACAGATAATAACAAACCATAAACATTAGACATCACAAGAGCCCGAAGTCCAAACCTAATATAATTTATTTTATCCTGTAACCGTACAATAGTTCCTAATTCTCCTCTCCTTCCCCCCACCCCCACCCAAACAAACCCTCTCCCCATCGCCGCCCATGAAACAGAGGAAGAATAAACCACGCTCGCTTCCAAAAACTTGATAAATCAAATCAAATTTCCGGCTCCAAAACGAAAAACATGGATGCAACAGCATGAAATCATGCAGTACGCTCAAAAATCCGCATGATTTGAACGGAAGACAAAGGCCAAAGTATTGAGCATAAGCTAGATTTCTCAATACACTTAAATAAAACGGAAATCGGCGTTGCGGATCCACGCCATGCACCAAAACCAAGTAAATCGAAACGTCTACAATAATCATCATTCGTCATAGTTTCGAAACCGCTAAAACATCGAAACAAACGTCAAACGCACAAAATAAATACTCGTAAATGATGCGCAATAGATCAGATAAAGCGATTAGTAAAAGAAGAGATATTGAATGCAAAGCTTGAGCTTACGGCTGTAGCGAGAGCTCCACGGCCTCCAATGGCGGTCTGCAGAGCTCTCGGCAGAAGTACAGAGAAAGAGCGGGAGAAGCTGAGCTTTGGACAGAGAGAGTGAGAGATTAGAGAGAGAAATAGAGAGTGAGAGCGTCAAAGGAGCGTGGGCGGGACGAAGGTACAGTTTGAACTTCCATTTTAAAAAAATATATATTTAAAAATAATAAATGCTATAAATTTATATTACTAAAATATTGTGTTAATGCCAAATTGGATTGACTTGAGGAAAAAAAAAATTGATTTTCAAAAAACTCAATTTTAGTTATCAAACACTCTAATTTTTTTTCAAAATGACTTATTTTTTAAATTAAATAGTTGAAAATGTATTCCCAACACACTCTATATATATATATCTAATTTTATTTTCGGTCTCCTTGACTTCCAGAACGTTGCATAGATTACTGGGGAGACATTCGAGTGGTGTCGAAAGAGTTCTTAAAGATTATTTGGGACGGGGTTTGAATTCTTCCCAAGATGCCTGAGGGAAAGGTTATTAAAGGTTTTAGCAATTTATGAAAGCCTAAATACTATTCATTTTACTTACTTGAGTAATATTTGGGTGGAATCAGATTGTTTTTAAGTGATTCATCTTTTCAACAAGGTATCTTTGAATCTCTTTGACATTTTTTTCTTTTTTTGAGGAAGCCATATCTCGTGTATTTGTTTCTCTTATAAACCATCATCATGTTATTTTGTAATTTGATTCTTAATTTTCTCTTAAAAAATCATTACACAAACATAGTTAAGTATAGCTATTATATTAATAAGAGATCGAAATTTCAATTTTATAGGATTAATTTTTAAAGTGTCATCATAAAAAAATTAATAAATAAAAGTTATGATATTATATATTGAAGCAGTGCAATTATATTCAATAACTAGTAGATAATAATAACAAATTCACAGTTTTATAGGATAAATTTTTAGAGTTGAAAATGTAAAGGTGCAATTATAATCATTATAATTTATAGAGTTATTTTCAAATATAGTAAAATGAATTAAATTATTTATAAATATAACAAAATTATAGTTTATCTGTGATAGACCGCAATATACT
The DNA here is from genome assembly GCA_030954485.1 of Citrullus mucosospermus. Lineage (NCBI taxonomy): Eukaryota > Viridiplantae > Streptophyta > Magnoliopsida > Cucurbitales > Cucurbitaceae > Citrullus > Citrullus mucosospermus. The sequence continues at coordinate 27,659,816 of CM062059.1, read as the reverse complement.
ATAATATTTTGTTGTTATTTGTAAATATTTTTAACAATTTTGTCACTTAAGATAATTTTCCAAATTTATATTACAAATTATTGAAAAAAAGTTACTATAGCTTTTAACCTATATAATTTAATATATTTTATAAATAATTGACTTTTTATTTCAGTGTAACTAAAAGTTATATGTCATTATCAACATTGTTCAATTGACATAAAGTACAAGTCGTCGACCAAAATGTTAGAACTTCAAGTCCCTCATTCCACGTATTATTATATAAAAAGCACATTAAAAAGTTCTCATAACTCTCTATTAATTAAATTCTCAGATTAAAATATTATTTTATCTCTAAAACATGCTCCGCTTTTTCAATCCTATATTTTCAAGTATTCAATTATAATCATTCAATAAATTTCAACGTTAAATTTTACTATTAATTTATTGCTATTTTGTAAGAAAAATGTTAACCTTCCTTCTACAATGTTAAAAAAAAGTAAGCACACTAACAATAATAATAATTAAAATAAATAATAAACGTGTCAAAATCAGCCTAGTTCGATAGCTATAGAGAATGTATTATTAACTTCGAGGTTAGAAATTAGATTTTTTCACACTATATATTATTTTAAAAAAAAATCGATAAAACATAAGTTCGAGTGAAATTTTATTAAAAATATAACTAAATTTAAACCAATACGTTGAAATTTAATTTAATATTTTAACCTAAAGTTTATATAAATTCAATCAGTCGCTGTCTATATCATTGTTGTCTCGTCTTATTCCAATGAAAATGGTCCAAATCATGACATTCAAATTTTGAATATTTTTAGTGACAGAATAATAATTTTTTTAAAAAATGTCACAAATCGCTTACATGAAAATCCATAAATAATTTAAAAAAAAAAAGTGGTACTTTTATGGATAGACATTTAGTGTATGATTTCACATTGCCATCTTTGAAAAGGGTTCGATCATTCGCCTTGAAATCGGATACTCCCGTTACTGTCGTGATTTAAATTAAAAGTTCTTTGATTTTTTTTTTTAATTATTATTATTATTCTTTTTATTGTTATTGGATGGTCCAAATTTTGGTTGGTTAAATGTCCAATGACCTAGATTCTATTAAAAACAAAAACTAATATTTTGTTTACAGCACCGTTAAATTCTCACTATAACCCGTTCGTGGTTGTGGGTTTGCATTCATTGCGATTGATGAGGCCCCGAACGCGACTTCAAGGCGCATCACGATTTTTTAAATCTTTTGATTTTTCTCAATCATGAAATCGCTTTGAGATTTTATCAATTCGCTATGGGTGAGACCCCGCGATCGCAAATAGACAATTTAATGTTGTGACGTAAGCAAAATGTTAATTTTCATTATTTTTAGATTCCAAGTCATTTGGCATTGACACAACTAAATTTGGTTCATCCGGTACAAAAATCTCAATTTTTTTTTAAAAAATGTGTGTTTTTTCCTTGATTGATAGATATATATAACAAATATGATAGATTTAATTCATTTTTTAGTCAATGAATTTAGTTTAACAGTTATTGTTATAAATTTTTATCCTTTAAAGTTAGAGGTTGGATTTTCTATCTCCACAATTGTTGTAAAAAAAAAATTTGTCTTTTTATTCCTAAGCTTTTAAATTTAGTATTTTTTCATTAAAATAATCATTTTGATCTTTGAAACTTTAAAATATTAATTATTCATTGTTTTGATCACATTTTACATTTTTTTTTTTCTTTTTCTATCCATGTACTTATCTAGTACTATGTATGTTGAGGAGTATATAAATCTTACCTATACTTAGTTTAATGGTAATTTTGAAATAGAACATCAAAAGTATACAAATTTATGAATCAAAGAATAGTAAGTAATTTAAAATATATACGAGGATAGTTTTAAAAAGCATCCTAAAAACACGAAGTATTAGTAGACAAAAAAAAAATGTTATACTATTTACGTTTTTAGCATCGTTTAGCATGTTTCAATTTTATCCCCACATGATTAACTTTTTAGTTATCAAATCAGACGCAGATATTCAAACCACCAATTTTAAAAGAAAAAAGTAGTACCTCAACTGCTAAACGATATTCATATCAAATATACATTTTTAGTTATCAATTCCAACTATGCATATCGTTAACATTTGAATTGTTGTTGACTACTAAGTTTACGTCAACATAATTCTCATTCAATCAAAAAGTATTGAGAACAACAAAATTATCGAATTGATTTCATCTTGATCTTAACTAATTAAGATCTTAATAGTTAATTTGACATAGAAGCTTTCGACGTATTTCACTAATTGAAAAATTAGAGCTTGTAATTAGATCGTTTCGAAAACGAATGCAATTGAAAGAAGAGACTTTGATGGTCGACATCGACTTTTTTTTTTTCTCTAATTAAAGTGGAGCACAGGAGTCTTGCACCTCATTGTAAAAATAAAAATAAAAAAAATAATAATAATTAAATAAATAAATAAATAATCAAAAGTTTAATTTATGTCAATCTAGAAGCACTTATTGTATTTCTAGAAATTGAAGATTGGATCTGCATTCAAACTTGTCAAAAGAAACCCTATTTCTTCACCTTTTGAACTAATTTTATAAATGATAAATAAAATAAAATAAGAACCAATGAAGAGGATGATTATCGTGAATGTGTTTATGACAATATTCGAAGTGGCAGATAAAGTCGAAAATAAAATAAAAAATTTGCGATTGAATCAATTTTTTGTTTGTGTATCATAATTTTTCAATAAAAGAAGAGAGAAAATATTAAATGAGTATTTACTTACAATAATGATAAATATTCAAGTTGAAGGGGAAAAAAAAAATGAAAAATTAGTTTGCTCGTGATTGAATTCAATTCTCTGTCTGACAAAATGAAGTTGGATGGGACGAAAATAAATTCTTTAGTACGTGAGAGGGAGGGATGTACTCCCCATTATTGATTGTGAAATAATATCTTTTTTACATTTATATTTTTGAGTTGGTGGATTTTGAAAATTAGAAATGATCAATGGTTTGTTTTCTAGTCGTCAACATGATGGCTAAATTGTTTGAATAATGCTCGTTCCTCTAAAGGTTCTCTTTTCGAATACATGTAGAAAGCCCTTGGGAGGTCAAATTTTCTACGATAAAATTTTGCACGTTATTATCCGTATTAAAGTTGACTAGCTCGGAAATGTGTCCAAACTAATCTTTTATGTGCTCTATGCAAGAACAACACTAAAACTTCAACCCATATTATGTGGAAATGTCAAGTTGAGAAGGATGTGTGGCCTCATTTTATAGTAACTAATAATGTGGATATGTTTTGTGATGATAAGATGACGATGAGACAATCTGAATTATTGGTGTTAGATCATTTGATTGGACATCTCAAGGGCAAATCGATGAAGAGGGGAGGGGGGGGAGCACGTGCCCCCTCAAATTGTGACGTTTTACATATTTGTATATTGATTTTTATTAAATATTAAAATTTTGTAATTAGCGTTAATATATTTTTTTCATTTGATATAGACATATCAATTGGACTTTGTTTCAGTGGTGGAAGAGGTAGATTTTTTAGGGCTTTTTTCAAATATAGCAAAAGTAACCAAAATATTTACAAATATAGCAAAATTTCGCTGTCTATTACAGATAGACATAGACACAAATAGTAGTCTATTTGCGACAGAGTAATCTATCGCGATCTATCGCATATAGACTGTGTATTTTGCTATTAGTTGTAAACATTTTTATAATAGTTTTGTCGTTTAAGATAATTTTCCTATTTTTTAATCTTTATAAAAATACTTTTTAAAAATTGATTGAATAATTTCTGCTTACGTTTACATGTAGGTTAAAATAAAGTTTAGTCCCTAAATTTTGAAAATTGTTACTAATCAATCCCCAAACTTTCAATTTTGACCCTAGTCCCTTAAAATGTCCTATAAATCTATAAACTTCAATTTTATATCTATCAGATCTCATAAATATTAAAAATTAACTTTTTATAAGACAAATGAACTAGTTTGTGTTTTAGTTCAAAAATAAATAAATAAATATATAAATAGTTTGTGTCTAATTGTAAGTCTTAGTTCCGGAGCAACAAGCATTAAAGGAAGTCTCGGACTCTTCCTACAAATAATTAACCAGGAGCAACATGGCGGAAGATGCAGTTATGCTTTCATCGTAGTCTTCCTATTTGATTGTTGATAAATTAGTTTTAAAAAGATGTCTAATTGTGCCTATTAAGCATAAATTTATATCTAATGTCTAATATAACATTTAATTTTTAACATTTTCATATATACTAGATTTCTACACGTGCATTGCACATGACCTTTTCCATTTAAAATAAAATCTAAATTTAAAGTTATATTGTTTTAAATTATGTATCGATAAATATTATTATATACGATAATTTTTTGATATTATATATAATGAAAATTTACTAATAAATCAAGTAAAATTTTATCAATTATTGTAACAAAAATTTCGAACCTTTGTTATTAATATATTTATAGTAAAAGTCACTTTTAGTATATACCTATTTGTCATTTCTAGCATTTTTTATTAATTACTAAGTTGATTAGTTGATTGATCCAAAAAATGTGTCTAGATGAGAGTTAAACTATTTTTAAAAATAAGTTTTTCACCTTGGCTAATGTTAACATATCTATTTTCGTATTTTGTTATTCTGGAACTTTTACACCCTATTTTTCTTCCTCCTCCCATTCCTTAAGTTGAAAATTAAAGAAGAAAATAAAACAAGAAAAACAAACCTAAAAAGAAGAGAAACCCTAATGTTTTTATAAAAGTAAAAGTCATAAGAGATCTTTATATAGTTATGGAAGATAATGTTCATTCCATTTTATGTTTTAATAGAATGATACTAAATAATATTTTATAAAAAAAAAAAAAAAACTTTTCTTACTTAAAGAAAAAAAAAACTCTTAGTATACATAAGTAAGTTGTGATCTCCTTTTATTTAATTAAATGTTCCAAAAATTCATAAAATTCTAATTATTGTAATTTAAAGAAAAGTTGTTGTTGAATGAGAAATTTCGGCCAACCAAATTTCGCCACGTCATCATAACAAAGTCCAAATGCATTGTGGAATTTATAAATCAGATTGGGCCGAGTAATTAAAGTTGCTCGGGTCAAAAGCCTAACCCAATTCAAGTCCATTGTGAATTTTTTTGGGCCAAAGAAGATATTGGGCTCAAGCCCAATCCCAATTTTGGGCCCAAAAGCAATTGGGCCCAAGCCTATGAAGTCAGGAGGGGGGGCGAAACATTGACAATGGAGAGCTAATGCTCTGAAGCTTTGAAGACGGAATCCTGAACATTCCAAGACCTTAAAGTTCTAATCAAATTCTGAAAACTGAAACTCCAAAGATTCGAATATCCAAATATTGAAGCTCTAAATATCTGAAGAGATCTGAAGAATACAAGCTTTGAAGAATGCAAAAACTCTTAAAGTTTTGAAGAATGCAAAAACTTTGAAAAATGCAAAACTCTTAAAGTTTTGAAGATTAGAAGACTAAAGTTTGGAAGAGTATAACTCTCTTGAAGATTTAAAGACAAAAGCTTAAAAGACATTCAGAAGATCAGAAGACTTTCTCTGAAGCTCTTGAAGTCAAAAACTGCAAAGGTCGATCAACAAGCCTAAAGGCCGATCATCCAAGAAGATCAATAAGCCTAAAGGTCGATCACCAAAGAAGATCACCAAGCCCAAAGGCCGATCACCCAAGAAGATCAACAAGCCTACAAGCTAATCACCCAAGAAGATCATCAAGCCCAAAGGCTGATCGTCCAAGAAAATCAACAAACCTAAGGATTAAAGTTTATTTTGTCTAGAGAAAGAATCAAAGGATCAAATATTAGAGATTGTAGTCATAACACTGAAATTAATACAAATACGAAATTCAAGTTCCACGAATTAAATTTCTTCGAAAATCTCGTCGAACAATCGTAACTTTTTAAAATTATTTTTTTAAAAAAAACCATTAAATTATTTTTAAAAAACTAAATATATAGATTTTTATAGAAGAAATTAAGGAAGAGAGAGAAAACAAAATCAAAAGAAAAATTCATTATTTGGTAGAAGATGCAAAATCTCGTATATAGTTGTAGGAGTTGAATGTTACAAAATTCCAAATGCAAGATCTCGTACATAGTTGTACGAGTTGAAGAATGTTACAAAATCCTAAATTTAAAAATTTTAATGGTAATTTTAAACCATATTAACTTTTATAACTTTTTTTAATCTTTCTAATTTTTTTCTTTTGTATATATATAATCTATTTGTAAATGAAGAAAAAAAAACTAATTGTATCCCAAAAAAATCTAATAAAAAACATAAGAATATTTTAATATTAACTTTTTATATTAATAGTAAATCATAAACTTTAAAATTCATTTTGTAAATAAATAGGACTGTAACTTTTATTTAAGTAATTATTTCCCATGTATTTATACACTTTTTATTTTAAAAAATGTTTTAATTATTAAACGCATAGAGTTTTTAACTGCCATGACTAATTATATTTTAAGGTAGAGTAATTTAGAAGTCAATTTTAAAAATAATTTGAAAATATTTCTTATATTCAAGTTTATTCTTTTTAGACTTTTAACATTCTTTTTAAGAAAAGTTGCAAACATAACAATTAGATCCAAAATATTAGCATATATAGCAACATTTTTAAAAAATTGCAAATATAGCAAAGTCTATTTGTGATAGACTTCTATCACTAATAGACCACTACCAATGATATGGCCGATCTGCCATTTATATAGTTGTGGGAGATTAAAAGTTACAATATTTAAATTTTACCATTAACTATAATTAAAGACTCATAAATTATGAAGATTAAATGATAGGAAGTGAGGAGATAACACTTCATTAAGCGTTTATATTCAAACATTGTTAATGGGAGAGGGAAGAATATGAGGAATTTGAATTGGTGGAAAGATTCATTTAGCAATTAATATTCAAACATAAATGGTAGGGCTCTTTTCAAATCTAGTAGAAGGAAGCAAAATATTTATAAATATACCAAAATTTTACTGTCTATCTATGATAGACCGTGATAGACTACTATCTGTGTCTATCGTGGCACAGATAGTAGTCTATCGCAGATAAACTGTGTATTTTGCTATTAGTTGTAAATATTTTCAGCAGTATTACCATTTAAGATAATTTCCCTAAACATGAATGATATGGTTAATGGAGAGGGATAAAAATTGTATGGGAGGAGAGGTAACTTGAGATTAGAGAGACAAAATTATGAGAGATGCAAGATTGATCAAAACAAAGAGTAAAGCAAGTAATATATTAAAAATTGAAGGGTGAAATTGTCCAAAAAAGTTTCTTTCTTATTCGTACTTATATATATATATATTATAAATTATAGATAAGAGGCATATTGAATACATAATTAATATTTTAGAAATCCACTAAACACAAAAATCAAGAATTTAGGGACCTATTAAACATTTTTAAAGTTTAGAAACTATATATAAACGAGGATCTAGAAGTTTATGGGCTAAACTATTAACTTTGTATATAAATTTGTGCCCCCTAACTTGAAGTTCTGGATCCACCACTGGGACATCTCTCTCTCGAGAGTTTGATAAGATCATGATTATTGCTTGGCGTATTTGGGAGGCCATAATGAAGTTGTTGTTTGATGAGAGAGTTCCAACCAACGCTAATATCATTAGTGCTTCAATTGAAAATTACATAAATGAAGTGGTAGGTCAGTGGTATCTTTTTGACCTATCCCTATTGGTAAAGTGATTGTGGAGGGTCTTTTACACCCTTGTCTACCTATCATCATTGGATGAACCCATCCCTCTCAAAACTAGTGGAAGTTGGACACTAATGCTACTATGACCATGCTAGTCAACCCAATGGTGTCAGTTGGGTGCTTTGAAACCATCTGGGTCATGCTGGTTTGTCTGGTCTTAAATTAATCTAGATATATAGGTTGCGTGGCTAAAGTTCTCGAGGCTATAGCTATATGCGAGAGACTAAAAAGTATTCGCCCTATCCATGTGTGTCATATTTGGGTTGAGTTTAACTGTCTAGAAATGATCCATCTTCTTAACTATGTTTCATTGGATCTCTATAAGGTTTTCTTTTTTATCAAGGAAGCTAAATTGATTGTGCCTTAATTGGGGTGTTGTTTCTTTCTCCTACGTGAGATGGGTTGCAATTCAGTAGCACACTCCCTTGTGAGGAAGATGGTGGTTGGTTGAGCATGTTATGTCAGTTTTACTTTTTCCTTATCCTAAGTGGTTTGAGTTGCTATTGTGCGTGTATATATAGTCCGATATCTTGACCCTTGCATGTGTCGAACTCAAAAAAATGTAGAAAATTTTCATTTTTTGAAACTAGAGTTGTAGAGAAATGTTGTTGATTTGAGCATAGTATCTTAGACAATAATATTCCATTGGTACATAGGTCTGAATCTTCCTTCATTCTTTCCATGTTAATATTTTAGGTCTCGGTCGATAACAATTTAAATTTATACTTGTTTTATCTTTGTTTTCATTTTTGTTTTCGTTTTTCTTTTCAATTTTTCTATTGCAATTTTCACCTATCTTACTGACTTAAATTCATTGTTGAAACATAAAAACAAAAAATAATGAAAAAATTACCTTTTTAGTCCCAAAGTTTTGAATAATATGTGTGTTTGGTCCCTAAGTTTTAAAAATGTATCTTTTTAGTCCCCAAGTTTATAAAATTAGGTTCATTTGGTCCTTGAGTTTTCAAAATATACATTTTTAGTCTTTGAGTTTTTAAAAACGGGTTTAAAAGGTACATTTTTAAAACTCAATGATCAAATGCACGTATTGTTTAAAACTTAGGGACTAAAAAGGTAATTTTCCCAAAAATTTTTTTTTTAAAGCTATGTTTTGTAACCTTTTTTTTTTTTTTTTAGTTTTTGAAAATTAAGTCTATAAACACCAATTTCACCTCAAAGTTTGTTGCAATGTTATCTACCTTTTATCAATATTTTAAAAAACCAAGTCATATTTTGAAAACAAAACAAAACATTTTTGTTTTTGGAGTTTTGCTAAGAATTTAACATTTTTATTATTTTTTTAAATGTAAATCATGGTAATAAATTAATAGAAAATAGATACGAAAGGGCTACCAAGCGAGACCTTAATTATTCTTAATTTTTAAAAATAAGACTTTGTTTGATAACCATCTATTTGTTTTTATTGAAAATTAAATCTATTTTCTCTCAATTTCTTTCATTTGCATATTTATTAAGTCCAAGATAGATATGGGTGTTCATGGGTTGGGTTGAGTTGGAAGAACTTTTTAGACCCAACCCAATTTTTCAAGCTATAAATTTCTTCAACCTAAATAACCTTTATTAAAAAATGAACCCAAACCAACCATGAAACATTTGGATTGAGTTGGTTCGGGTTACTTGGGTCATTTATTTAAAATTTTTTTCTAAAATAAAGAAGTAAAATGTTAATATGTAAAGAATTATTTAATTATTTTCATATAATGAATTAGAAATAACCACTCAATTTCAATTTATGTTAATGAAAATTTTCTTTCCAAAGTACTAAAAAAATATTTTTAGTAGTTGCCGGAGAAAAAATTATCCAAAAAAACATGAAATTAAATAAAACTAAAATAAAATAATACGAGTTGGGTTGATTAGGTTTTTCGGGTCATCGAATTTTTTAAACACCCTTGACACAAAAGTTGAATTCTTACCAAAATTATATATATATTTTTTAAATTTTTTTAAAAAACGAAATAGAAAAGAGAGAAGTTTAAAAGTGGGAGGAGTGTTTTAAGCTTAATTTTGAAAAACTAAAAATAAAAAGATCAAACGTAATTGACTATAATTAATACATAAAATTGAGATAAATTATCATAAATAGAAAAAAAAAACTATTTACACACATAAAAAATTTACCCAATGGACCACAAACCCATTGCAACCAATGTGAAATTCCAAAAAAAACCCCCTAAAATATCAGCCGATCCGTACCCATTTAATTAGTTACCAGCGTGATGAAAACAGAAAGAAAAAGGAGCTAATTCATTCCCCGTAGCTCTCTCACTCTCATTTTCTTTCCTCACTTACAATCACTCTTATCTCTCTCGCTCTCTCTTGCTCTTTTCCCCGCTCTTGCTCTCGTTGTTTATTAGGAATAGACGGTGATAAATAGTATTTTATCATTCTTTATCACAATGATAAGTTCAAACTTCATAGAGAGCTAATTTCTTTCTAGTAAGTTCGAACTTATGAGTAATGAATTAGCTCTCTGTGACTTTTCCTGTAAAGTGCTGATTAAAACTTAATGGGAAAAGTCACAGAAAGCTCCCTTTTTGGTAAGTTCAAACTCATCGGGAAGGAATTTGTGTTCTGTGACTTTTTCCGTAAAGTGCTTATTATAACTTTACGGGAAAAGTCCCAGCAAGCTAATTTTTGGAAAGTTGGCAATAAAAAACTTACGGAAAAACGTGACAGAGAACTCAATTCCTTCCCGATAATTACAAACTTACCAGGAAGGAAGGAAGAAACTTTACAGGAAAAAAGACAAAACTTACATTCCCTCCGGATAAGTTTAAAAAAAAAAACAGAGATAAAATTGATATGTTAAAAAAAGTTTAAAAAAGTTCTAGAATAATTCAAAAAACATCTTTCATAGACTCTTATATCAATCCATTACAAAAATACAAGTAACAAAATGCAACAATCATGATTACATCATTCATTAATCGACTTAAGTTTGCAAGTCCTACAATGTATTTGTGTAATGGATTGATATTAGAGTTTATGAAAGATGTTTTTTTTAAATTATTTTGGAACTTTTTTAAACATATCAATTTTACCTTTATCTTTTTTGAACTTATTAGAGGGAATGGAAGCTTCTGTCTTTTTTCTCATAAAGTTCATTTCTTCCTTCCTGGTAAGTATGAACTTATTGGGAAGGAATTGGGCTTTCTGTCAATTTTTCCATAAAGTTTTGACGACCAACTTATCAGGAATTAGCTCTATGTGACGTTTACTGTAAAGTTTTGATCGACACTTTACGGGAAAAAGTCACAAACACAAATTCCTTATTAATAAGTTTGAACTTACTAAGAAGGGAACTATCTATGACTTCTCTCGTAAAGTTTTGATAAACACTTTATAGGAAAAGTCACAAAGAGATAATTCATTCCCGATAAGTTTGAACTTACTAGGAAGGAATTAGCTCTTTGTGAAGTTTGAACTTATCATTATGATAGAGAATGATAGATTACTATCTATCACCGTCTATCCCTGATGATAGCGAGAGTTTGGAAAAGAGCGAGAGAGAGGAAGAGAGCAAGAGTGAGAGAGATTATAAAAGTTAAAATAATTTTAATGACAATTTGATTTTTAATTTTTGAATACACCCATGATATGATTATGTGACATCTTAAATTTTCAAGTAATTTAAAATTAGTATCCTAATTTATTTGGGTGTTAAAATGAATTTTGAGAGTAAAATTGAATCTGTTGAGTTAAAATAATTCAATTTGGATTGATCGGTAAAGGTTTGAGATTTGGAATAAATTCTGTTGATGAAATTTATTTTCATTGGGCAATTAAGAAGTTGAATTTAATTTAAAAAGTTGGAATTGGAAATTAAATTGATTCGAGTTTGTTGGGGTGGGAGTTAATGATAAAAATAGGTGTGTTTTACAAAAGGAAATTATGCAAATTTCAGTTGAGTTTTGAGAGGAACAAAGAGTAAAATAAAATAGATGAGTTGAGGAAAAATAAATATATATTTACAATTATCATTTAAGAGGGATTAGGGTTTTGAATTAAATGGTTATATATGTGGATAGGAACCTCGTGGAGCGTGTCAAGAAAGAAAGAATTTCTTTTTGCTCTTCTGCTGCTGTGGAGGCCGACGTCCCCTCTCTCTCCCGTCAACCAGCCGGCGCTCTCTCTCGCCGCTCTTCAATCCGGTCCTCGCGTCGTCCGCCGCCCTCGTCACCCGCTACCGGTCGTCGCTGATTGAAGCCCCGCCGTCAGCTCCTCCAGATCGTGCCGCCCAGACCTTCATCCGCACCAGTTCGTGGGTTTCGTTCGCGCCGCTCCGTTCGCCGTCACTCCAGCCGCCGTCTTCAGCCGTCTGCCGGTGCTGGCCGATTCTGCTGTGGTGGGTTTTTTTCTGTTTCTTTTTTTGTGACTGCTTGAGGGATTTGGGGCTGTTTTCGGATGCTTTTGGGTGGTTCGTTAAGCTTTGCTCAAGTTTTGGGTTCAGATTAGAAGGCGTGGGTGCGGTCGAAACCGCTATCTAGCGAGAATTTTTTTTAATTGGAGAGTTGGCGGTCAGTTCCTTTTTGGATTCTTGGTACTTCTTCATTACCCAATTTGATTGGCGGATAATTGTGCTAATTAATTGGACTTTTTTTTCGAGTTTGAAACCCCTCGATCTGGTTTATGCCTAGTTTGGAGTTCATATTCGAAGCTCGGGTGAAATTCAAATTCTAGTTTAAGCGAATACTTTAGGGCGAAATTGTGATTTGGGATGTACTCTTATGTTTGGAGGGCTTGATTCAAGTTTCTATTAAGCAAGGAAGAAGCTAAATTTGCTGGTATTTTGGGCTCAAGTTTGAGTTAAGTAATCTTCCTTTTGACGACCTAGTTTAAGTCTTCCTAGGAAGTTGGGTCGTTACTAATTAAGTGAGGTTGAGCTGTGACGCAAGACCGGAATTTCGTGCGGCACTACCGAAATAGTTCGTTGTAGGATTGCCGCCGTGTTATGGTCGTCTTTCTCTTTTCCTCGGCGTAAACCCCAAACCCTAATCCCTAATGCCCATTCATCGTTCTAGTTTTCGAGTTTCAGCTCTGCAATTCTCCTCTTTGTCTGCTCGTTCATGGCTGTCCACGCCAGGAAAGCCCCTCATAAAATGGCCTTCACTACCTGACCAGTTCGACAATGCGGTGCAATCAAATTCTGCTGTGATTTCAAACCCTAACCCTGCCATTGACCTGAAATTTGAAGCATGTTTTGCACCAAATGACTTTTCTACCATTTCTCGCATCCTTTCCGAACGAGGTGTTCGGCCCGGTACAACGCTCGAGGATGCTTTGGACCGGACTGGAATTGTGCCGAGTTCGAGTTTGTTGGAAGCTGTGTTCGATCATTTTGATTCGTCTCCCAAGTTCTTGCACTCGCTGTTTCTTTGGGCTGAGAAGAAATCTGGATTTTGTTCCTCTGCGGCATTGTTCAATTGTCTGATCAACGTGCTTGCTAAATCGAGGGAGTTTGATTCTGCTTGGTCTTTGATTATTCGTCGTCTCCGTGGAGATGAAGAGTCCTCTTTGGTTTCAGTTGACGTGTTCGTGATATTGATTAGGCGGTACGCTCGTGCAGGTATATTTTTAACGAGACTGCATTGTAAATACTACTTCTATATGGATTTGATTGCTTTTCCATTTATTTTAATCGTCTCAGGATATGAAAATTCATATGTGGAAATCACATTCCTTCGCCATTGTAATTTAAGGGTTATATTCATCTTGATATTGTCATTCTCTACCGTTGAATGCGCTTGATCAGTACTTGAAACTGAACAGAGAAATTCTTTAACTCGTTTTCTTGTTAGAGATAATGGTTTGATTTATATCTTTTTTTCTGTTCTTACATGATGATAATTTCTTCAGGCATGCTTCAACCTGCAATTCGAACTTTTGAATTTGCTCGCAACCTAGAAACAATTTCAGAGACCAACTCGGAGAGTTTGTTTGAGATTTTACTTGATTCACTCTGCAAAGAAGGCCATGTCAGGGTAGCTTATGAGTATTTCAATAGGAAAATGAATATGGATTCAAGTTTTGAACCATCAATTCGAGCATATAATATACTTCTAAATGGATGGTTTCGATCAAGAAAGCTCAAACATGCTGAGAGGCTTTGGTTTGAGATGAAGAAGAATAAAATATCTCCCTCTGTTGTTACGTATGGCACTCTTGTAGAAGGTTACTGTCGAATGCGTCGTGTTGAAAGAGCCATTGAATTGGTGGATGAGATGAAGGGAGAAGGTATTGAGCCAAATGCAATCATATATAACCCAATAGTTGATGCCCTTGGGGAAGCCGGGAGGTTTAAGGAGGCATTGGGAATGATGGAGCGGTTCACGGTTTTGGAGCAAGGCCCTACTATCTCAACGTACAATTCTCTTATCAAGGGGTATTGCAAGGCAGGAGATCTTTCTGGGGCTAGCAAGATCCTTAAGTCGATGATTGGTAGAGGATTCACTCCAACCCCGACTACCTATAACTACTTCTTTAGATTCTTCTCGAAGTATGGTAAAATTGAGGAGGGTATGAACCTTTACAATAAAATGATTGAATCAGGATATGCGCCAGATAAACTTACATATCACCTTTTGCTGAAGATGTTATGTGAAGAGGAGAGATTAAACCTTGCCGTTCAAGTTTGCAATGAAATGAAGGCTGGAGGGTTTGACATGGACTTGGCTACAAGCACCATGTTAGTTCATTTGCTTTGCAAGATGCATAAATTTGAAGAAGCTTTTGCAGAATTTGAGCACATGATTCATCGAGGAATTGTTCCTCAATATCTTACTTTCTGCCGATTGCATGATGAATTCATGAAACGTGGATTGACAAAAATGGCATCTAAGCTACAGGAAATGATGTCTTTGGTTCCTCATTCAAAGAAGTTACCCGATACGTATAATCAAACTCCTGATTCTATCCGTGCTAGAAGAACATCTATTATGCGTAAAGCTGAGGCAATGTCTGAAATGTTGAAGGTCTGTAAAGACCCTAGAGAGCTTGTTAAACGCAGAAGTCCATCTGAAAATGCTGTATTTAGTGCAAATAGGTTGATAGATGATATCAAGAAGAAAGCCAACCCTGTGACTGTTTGAACCCATCTACCTAAATTTTGCCATTGCTGGTAAATTACTTCTCCTTAGCTGAACTCAAAATGACTTCCACAACATAATTTCTCCATAGGAATCTTTGGAGAAACTCCAACAAATAGATCACGTACAGTTATCTGGTGAGGGGAGAGACACACTTTATGCGGATTGAGTGTTTTTAAAGTGAACGGGGGCACATTCGTATATCGAATGAAGAGCTTGCAAGAATTTAGTTGGACCTGGGATTTTTTTATACGTTTGAACGTAGAACCGAACGTAAATCAAATTGATTTAATCTCTTCTTCCAAATTATTATTATTAGGCTATTTTTCTCCGGTGGAAGAGGATGTCATGTTGTTCGTCCTTATCAGCGGCTCCTACATCCATGTCTTTGATTACCAACCGCAAATTCACGAGTTCTGTCAATAAACCTGTGATCGTTTCCATGAATTCTCGCATCAGAGCTTCTGCAGAAGTTCCCGATTTTCTTCCTGCTGATTGGTACGCACACAAACCTTGAGAGTTTCTCTTTTCCCAATTCATTTTCATTTTTCGTGTTTCTGTATCGTATTATTGAATAGCAGAATTTGATCTCGATAGAAATGGGAAGATGATTTTGTTTCTGTTCGATTTTGAATTCACGTATCTGAAATTTTTGACTGACTTCAAGATGATTTTGTTCTTGTTCGATTCTGAAATTCGCACATCTGAAATTTTCTACTGACTTCTTGTTTTTATCGAGAAATATAGTGTGATTCTGCTTCTTATGACCTTGAGATTACCAAATCAAGCAATTGAATGTTTTGAAATCAGGTTTCCTTGTTTGGCTAACGGGACAAATTACACCATCCTGTATCGTACAGTGATGTTAAAGTACATAGATAATAGGAGTAAATCTTTGCATGAAACTAAATTTATTCTTGATAAGATTATTCGTGATAAGTTAATAATATTTTGTGGTGTTGGAATTCAGATTCCTGCTTTAGTATTTCCATTCTTCATCGGGCCACACAGCTTCATGAAAACTAAATAGCTCCACTCATACTCTTCTGCAGGCACGATGCACACAAGAAGGATCCTATAGGTCCAAGACTACATGTAACTGTTCAACTATGCAAGCTAGTACTAGATTTTGTAGTTGTTTCTGTCAATATCTTCATCTTGAAGCTCTCTATATAGTTCACTGCAGAAGAATCTATTCAACACCAGCTAGATGCACTGAGATACAATGATCGACCCCATCAAGATTATGGAATTGAGGTCATGTACCAGGTAGTGTGCATTATAAAGGGTCTTTGTTTTTTCATATTGAATACTTGTTTAATGACATGGTGGCCTCTAAGTAAATTAAACATGTCTCAATAAATTACAGTTTGCGGGGTTCGATCCTCTTCGAAGGTCAACATATTTTGGTCCCTTCTTTGATTTGGGACAGGTACCATTTGAAACTTCAGAAATTTATATAAGCATTTCTGTATCTGCTCAGTGTTTTCATGATTTGCTACATTTTTGGCAGTGCAGTTTGAAAGATTTAGACGAGTATTCCACCATTCAACCTATCGTGTATTGTTAGGCCATAAGGAGAGAAAGATTTTGAGCAGTTTGTTTGTAGAGGAGGTAAAGCAGGCTCTATTCAGTTTTTTTTAAAGAAACTTTATTTGCCTGTAAATTTGTCTACTGTAAAATACTATCATGTGGATTTATAAACTCTGAAACAGAACCGATTCAAGCAGCGGGTATGGATACGAGGTTGTCGCCCCAAGGAAGAAGAAATATTTCAATTCACCATGGTTCAGGTTAGGCTATGTCATTTTGAATTGGTTGTGACTTGTGAGTGGTCGATAGTAGGGTGAATTCATTTGGGTATCGAAGTTTTAGTCTGCACATAATTCTTATTTCACTAAACTTTATGATAAAGGAATTCATACGATCATTAGATTGATAATTATTCCCTCATCATCGAACATCTTTGGAGAATCTGAACCTGAGATTATCTTCCGTTGCCAACCAAGCACGCTTACATAAGTTTCGATTGCCATATATGATAATTGGAACTTTCTTAAAAAGTAATGGGATGAGCCATGAACATAGTACTCGTTGTGACTATATATATTAACTATATATATTGATATTTGTGAGTGTTATAGCCATCTGTAAACATCTTGTCTATTCTTATAAGACAACTATAGTACGTATTATATATATAACTATTGTTGGTGAGAGCCCTACAGACATTCAATGAGGACACGACATGACAAGTGTTTACGTTGGAAATACTTGTAGAAATATAAATATACAGCCTTCAATAATTTATGGAATTTGGGTATTTACTGGCAGAGGGTTGGCGGCTCGTGGGATGGGTATTGGCTTACTGAGAGTTTGCTAAACGATGGGGATGCATTTAGTGGAGGCTTAGCTTACTAAGGAAAAGGACGTTGTGCTACAATTGGGTGTGGCTGGTTAGCAATCTTGGCACGATATCGTTCCTTGTATATCTGAAATGTATATCATACGTCTTTGTTATTGTGAACCCTTGTAAGATTCTGTAGAATTTGTATATATTATTTTCATGGTTTCATTTTACCATCCAATAATCTTCTCTGTCGCTTTTGAGTGCATGAGAGTAGGATGTTTGTGTGTTGAGTTGGGTTGGTTGGTTATTTATGATAATTGAGTTTTTGGGTTGTTTGGTAAACAATTCAAATTCAATGAGAATATGCTTTTGGTAGACAACTTGGATTCTGTTTTTTAAAATTGTCTTCAGTTTTTGTGATCAAACAAGTGCAATCTTTTTGTGTTTTTATATTTAGATTTTGAATTTAAAATTTTAAAAATTAGAATTATATTAAAAAAAATAAAAACATTAACAAATATTTTATTTCATCTAATAAACTTGAATTATTTATGTTAGATTAAAATATGTATTATATAATATATTATAATTTATGTTATATTACAAAAATGTAAGTTAATTATGAATAGTTTATATCAACCTAATTACCAAACAATTCCTAAAACACTCTGTATAACAACTAGATATCGAAATTAACCCATAATTGGTAATATTTTTCAAAACAAACAAGTTCGGATTACCGGTTTCATTATTTTGCTTTCATACAACTAACAATATGGAGATTTAAACTTCCTATTTAATCTAACTTAAAAAAGATTTTTTTAAAAAGAATACTAGTCAATTACCATTAAGTCATACAAAATAAGGCTTCATTTAGTGGAGCCTTCTCCAAGTATTTTGATATTATTACATTTACAGCAGTTCAAATTTCCACTGCCTTACATATACATGAATGCCAAGGCCATATCATTAGACATACAGTCCCATTGGGAATAACAAAAAAAATGTCAATAACCCACCAGAACGTGAACCACAAATCCTCAAGTTCAGAAGCAATTGGCAAACTAAACTGCCTTTTCAGGCCATGTAGCTTGAGCAGACATGATTATTCCTACAATTATACCAAATAAACCGAGCGCGCTTCCAAAAATCTCGATCACGAGAATCTTTACAAAAAGAGATGAGTTTTGGGCATCAGATAATGCACAACTGCTGCCAATAATCCCTACACACAACCTTCACAAACAAAATATATCTCCTAATTAAAATTTTCAATTGATGGGTTTTTTTTTTCATTCTACTTAAGAAAATGTTTTGAGATGAAGGATCAAACCCGCAAACAAGATTGGCAAAGCCAACGATAATCCCAGAAGCAAAAATTGAATATCCTGCTCTTAGAGACTCAGGAGCATAAATTTGAGATGGTGAAACAGTCTCCAGTTTTGTTTGTAGAATGATGGCTACAATGACACCATATATGGCCACTGCTTCACAGAAAATTACACTGAAAGAAAACAGTGAATCATTCATAAAGACATCAAACTACAAAAGACTCCAATCTTCGAACAAGACCAATATCATAGTTACAAAAAGATCTAGTGACCGACGACCATCAAGAGGCATCAAACTCACCACCTTCAAAACGTCCTCGTCCGATCACAAGACCTGTACTAGATACTTGTTAACACTATAGATGTTGAAGATATTTAATATACTGCACAGGCTGAGAAGTAGTTATTCATCAATTGTTGATCACTGTCAAAGCACCGTTTGAATCAACCACATGATATATCACAACATCCCCAACAATGGAAAAGAAATTTGAGATTCAAAAGCATAAGAGGTCTGAATTCTATCCAAATTCTACAGCCAAAACAGAACAACCTCCTGAGACTTTTATGATCTAGGTTTAAACAACCATGGATCAATCAGTCACCACGAAGCAGTAGAAATCTTCACGCTATTTTCGGTTTGATCTAAGCTTAAACAAGTCAAGACAACTCTATGGAAACTGAAGAGCAATACTGAACAATTAGCGTATACTCCATCGAACTCCACATACATCTGAGGAAATGTAAACTTGGAGTAAGAAGAATCGAAATAGGCTTCGGCTTTCTCACCTAATTAAATTCTTCGAGGTAATACGCGGAGCTTTGATTGCAGCACCGATCAAACTGCTTCCGGTTATGTAGATCCCCCTGAGACAACAGAAAATCCACAATTAGATAGAAGCTAAAGAGAGAGTAACCCTAAATCAAAAAGGGATGAAATGGAATGAATACCAGGCGGCTCCGAGGACAGAGACGCCGATGGCTATGGCAATGCCGATGGCGGAGAAGGTGTAAGGGGAGATTCTGACGAGCGCGTGGGACCAAGAGCTTAGAGATGCCGCCATGTTCGAGGCGGACATTGTTGATTGATCTTTCTGGTGAACGTGGGAAGGGAATTCCGTGGCTTCTTCTTTGGCTGATTGATTCTCATTCTTGTGCTACCAGACGCCGACGTGATTCGTTGCATTAGATTCGGGTTTTTAAAAACTCGACCTTTTTTTGTCCGTACATTCGTACGTTTTGAGAGACCTATTTGAAATCTAGCCTTATCTTAAAAAAAATACTCAAAATTTGATTGTCATTGATGTAATCGAATTTACCACTTTAACTATTCTTCCTTCTTTATTCTACCTTCTCTTTTTGGTAACTTTTTCTATTCCTGCTTTTTTTTATTCTTTTTTTTTTTTTTTTTTTTTTTTTTTTTTTTTTTTTGTTTTTTCATTCATAGAGATTTCTTTTCCGTCAATTTCCCCTTTTTCTTTTCGGAGATTTCAATCTATATCGCTCTATTTTTTTTCATTTTCTTCCTAGCGAGATTTTCTTAATCAGAACGAGAGTAAGAAGCAAGAGTAAACTTTGCAGGTAGATGCGAGAAGAAAACGACGCTGATCAAAACTTTTCTCGTAAGGAGCGAGAGAGAGTGAGAGAGAACGAGAGAGAGAACAGCAAGAGTGAGAGCGAGAGAGATAAGAGTGATTGTCAGCGAGAGTGACAATTAGTTTGAACTTACTAAGAATTGGCTCTCTGTCACATTTCCTGTAAAGTTCTGATCAACACTTTACGGGAAAAGCGACTGAGAGTCCTAATTCCCAGTAAGTTCATCATTCTCGCTTCTCATTCTCGTACCTCACAACTACATCTCGCTTCTTGTTCTCGTTCCACACTAGACCGCTCAAATGCATTGAATTATTGTGAATTGATCGATACATCATACGAACTGACAAAGGTTAGCTCTTCAAATTTCAAAATTATATTGAGGGTCAAATACAAACTCGATTGTGGATGTCCTCCAATGTGCATAATGGACATTGGTGATGTGAGAACGAGAACGAGGAGCGATACCTAGTTGTGAGGCACGAAAATGAAAAGTGAGAATGATGAACTTATCGGGAATTAAGACTCTCTATCACTTTTCTCATAAAGTGTTGATCAAAACAAACTTTACGGGAAAAGTGACAAAGAGCTAATTCTCGATAAGTTCAAACTAATTTTCACTCTCGGTCTCACTATCGGTTTCGATCTTGCTTCCTTTCCTTACTCACAATCACTCTTTATTCTCACTTTCTCTCTCACACTCTTGTTGCTCTTGCTCTCGCTCTTTAGGGAAAAAAGTTTTGATCAACATCGTTTCTTCTCGGATCTACCTGCAAGGTTCTGATTAAAATTTTTCTCATTCTGATTAAGAAAATCTACTAAATAGGGCGACATAGATTGAAATCTCCGGAAAAGAGAAAAGGGAAGTCGTCGGAAAAGAAATCTCCATGAATGAAAAAACAAAGGAAAAAAGAGGAAGAAAAGCAGAAAAAAGAAAAAAAACAGCAAAAAAAAGAAGGTGGAAGAAAGAAAGAAGGATTAAAGTGGTAAATTCACGTAGTGATGACATTAGCAGAAGACCAAATTTCAAATATTTTTTTAAAGTGAGGCCAGATTTCGAGTGGGCCTCTCAAAATGGGTCATTCGTACAAATATCTATTTTTTTCTGTCTCCTCAAATCTTGGATGAAGGAGAAATTACTAATCTTAAAATAAAAATATATAGATTAAAATATCATTTTAATTTTTATGTTTTAAAATTGGTTCAATCTAGGCTCGTTTATTGTTTTTTTTCTTTAAATAATTTTTTCTTGTTATCTATTAACATTTTTATTATAAGTTTGAAAACATATTCACATGTGTCATTTTATTGCATTAAAATTATTGTTATTATTATTTAATAAATTTTGATAAAAGTTAACTTTGAGAGACCAAATTGAAAAATTATTGAAAACATAGAGATTAAAATTGAATATTTAAGAGCATGAAGGTTAAACAACAAACATTTTAGTTTAACTATATATATATATATTAAAGAATGTAAATATAAATAGCATATATCATGGTTTATTATTTGTGTATTTATATTATACTAAAAAAATGTAAATTTACATCGCATATATTGTTTGGTATAGAAGACGACATATTGTATAAGTTGTCTTGTTCATGTAATTATCAAATATACCCTAATTTATTTGTAGAAAATTTAAATACATAGTGTTGTATATAAGAAATATACTTTGTTTTCTACTTCGAAACTTTCTACGATTTTTGCTTTGATTTAGGAGGATAAAAAATTTTGGATTATTGATAAAACTTTCTTTACTTGTGTGTTGAAAAGAAAATCGTTCTGAGAAGTTTCCAAAACTTTTCTTACATGCTTTTGTTTGTATTAATATTATGATATATAAATATTTTTCATAAAAAGTGAAGATAAGGAGGGCTGAAAAAGTAAATTAAGCCTTACTTTTGCTTAAAATAATTGTCTATTAAGCTATTCAAGTAAAAAATAGAAAAGTGTAGAGAATTGTCTAATTAAATTTATTTATTTATACTAAATGTGTAGAAAACTCATTTGATAATCACAACTATGTTTTTTACTTAATTTATCCTTAGATGTAGGAAATATAGACGTGGTTTGAAACATGTGAACATTGTATTAAAACTAGACTTATTGAAATATTTAGGTGTACTAGTTAAGAACATATGCATATGCACGTAAAATTATATAGTTTAAATTAAAATTTTAAAATATATTGATTTTTTATTATGTAATAAATAAAAATATTATATCGTTTTATTTTCATTACTATTAACTTTTAAAAGATTAGAAAATGTTTTGACAAAATTGAATGTATATGATAAACGTTTGATATATTTTTTTTTCAACAAATAAACATTTGACATTAAAATAAATATAATATATTTGAAAAAAAATTTAAACTAAAATTGATTTTTAAAAAAGTGACATTAGATAATAGATAGATCAAAATGTGATAAATTTTTTTGGAAAAAAAAAATATTAAAAAGAAAATATCAACCATAACTAATTATATGAGTTAACATAAATTTGACAAAAACATCATTTCTATGTCTATTGAACTTAATTTTTATAATTATGTGAGCTTAGAGTTTAATTGTCTTGTTAAGATTGCAATTGCATGATCAATATATTTTAAGTTGGTATATACAATTTGTCCATTTTCTTTTATTTTAATAATATATATATAGAGCAAAATATGAATGAAATAATGTGGATATATTATATACAAATTTTTTCTAAGTTAATAAAAAAATCTACAACTTCTCAAATTATACACGTATTAGGGGTTCAACAAACCATCTTAGAGTGAAATATAATTGTAAAATGTGAAAATAATTACTATGGTTAATTTTTTTCCAAATATTTTTTGAATTTTTTTGTTTTAAATTATGCAAAAATGTAATTAAATTTTTGGAAAAAAAAATAACATGAATATTTAGATTTATATTTTAGTAAAAAGATATTATACTTTAATTTTAAATGGTAGAGGATATATTTCATATATAATTTTTTAGTTAAAGATAGTAGAAAGATTGATTTTTTTTTCTCTATAGATTATGAAATTTCAATTAAAAGGTTTATGCAAATATTTTTTTTTTTTTAGAAAAAAAACTTATTATTATTATAGATCTCTTTATTTTTAATGAATTTTAATTTCTTTTATATATAAAAAAAAGCCGAAATGTGGTTTTTTTAAAAATAAATCTTCATGTATTAAATTTGGAAACAAACTTCTATGGAATAAGTCTAAAGAAAAATTTGAAGAAATGTCTTTATTAAAAAAAACTTAAAAAATTTCAACTTTAAATTAATTATTTAAAATATGTGTTTTCTTTGAAAAATATTTTTTACTGTATATTCTATCTCTTTTAATGTTCCCAATATACAGATAATATTTATGAAATTATGGAAAAAAATACGTTGAAAACTAAAGAATTATGTGGATATTATATAAAAGTTTTTTCTTTAAGCCAAAAAAGGAATTTACAATTGTTATGCAAACTCTTTCTATTTTTGAAGAAAATGGATATTTATTATCATATTTTTATACCCTTCAAATGTTATTGAATTATTTTTATATTTTCCATTTAAGATTTTGTAAATTTACTTTTTTTTAATATAAGGATATTATGATTTAATTTTTTTTTAATGCATACGATCTCATTGTAGTTATTTTTTTCCAAATACTTTTTAGAATTTTTCTTGAGAAAGATATAATCACGCAAGAAAAATTATTATTACATTTAGAACTCAAGGATTGGCGCAAAAAACCATCCGAAAATAATTCATTTGTAAAATTTCATTAAAATTGACATTTTTAGAAAATATCACCTACTTCTCCCAAATTTTCTCTAAAAAGTATTTCGAACCAAAATAAATGGAAAAATAATTTGGAATTGTAGTTTTGGAATTCAACATTTTATTAAAAGGTAATTAATGATCGTAATTATATATAAAACAGAGATAGTAGCAGTTGAACTTACCTGTAAGTGATTTTCCTGCAATTCTTTTTTCTAGTACAAAGAGTAACAATAAATCACAACCAATATAAAAAAAATGTATAAATATGAATCTTATGATACAAAACATTAAATATGTCGTAGATCCATCACCTCTCAACACTTATAAATCACAAAAACCATTCAATTAACCAAAGTAAAAATTCTACTACCATTAACATTTTCTCCAAAAAGTGATTCAAACAACGTAAAAGATAAGAAAAAAAGTACCTGAAATTTTTCATTTTGAAATTGTCACTCTTTAGTATCAATAGTGACATAGATTTTAGAATCATGTGTACTTCGGTTCAACTTCAATCTCTCACAATTTAGATAATGGTTGCTAGAACAACATCCAACGGAAACAAAATTTTGCAAAGACTTAAATAAATAAATGAAAGTAGGCTAGGGTGGTTGTTGGAGAAGGAGTGGAGTTTCTTTGCCGAAGTAGTGTTTTGATGAAAGGTTTCGATTGACAAGGTGTCAACGAATAGATGTAATAAGAATAAAATGGAAATTGTTAAAAATTGTAAGGGCAAAAAGAAAAGGGAAAATTCTCCCGTTATTGCCCTTTTAATATATATATAGAGAGAGAGAGAGGGGGGTTAAAAACACTTGTCATTTCTAAACTTTCATGAAAATAACAATTTAGTCTCTGAAATTTGGTTTGTAAATATTTGGTCCTTGTATTTTCAATTTTGTAACATTTTATTTCATGTACTTTAATATGTAACAATTTAGTCTTTGTATCTTCAAATTTGTAAAAATTTAGTCCTTAAAGTAAATAAATTATCGAAATTAGATGTCGACTTTTATTACTTCATGATGTTGACTTTGTATTTTATAAAAGTATTAAGTCTCTAATTAGTTAATCGGTTTATTTATGCAAGAAATCTCGTTAAAATCTTAATACTAATTTCTACGATGGGACTAAATCGTTACAAATTTTAAAGTATAAGGACTAAATTGTTACACAATATAGTTTAGAGACTAAATTGTTACAAAATTAAGTACAATTAATAAATAAAACGTTATAAACCAAAGTTGAAGACTAGGTTATTATTTTTATGAAAGTTTAGGGAGTAAGCGAGAATTTTAACTCATATGCAAACAAAATGATATGTTATTTATTTATTATTATTTCTAGGGAGTGAAATTAGCAAAACATTAAACATCGATAATATTTTATTTGAAAAAAACATTTATTTAAAAGAAAAAGTGTCTTTGTTTTTTTTTTCTTTTCTTTTTTTACATTTGTAAGGACTGAAATTCTCTTTTTGCCTTTTGATTGCCTAAACATTATCCTTGTCTTCTTCTTTTTATCACCTTTGTATTCGCATACTTATCTTCTCTCTCTCTATCTCTCTCATCTCGTCATGGCTTAAACATCCACAACTCACAATGTTGAAGAAAATTATTGTCTAATCCAAATTGATGACGAATTTTGTTTTAGGTTTTTAAGGGCGGATCTATTAAGAGGTCAGAGGGTCACGTGCCCTCCTCAAATTGTGACGTTTTACATATATGTATGTTGTGTTTTAATTAAATATATAAAAAGAATTGCAGTGTATTTTCAATATATTATATGTTTTCTAATTATATTTGTGATACACGAGGTTAGTTTAGCGGCTGCAGAACTATTATTAACTTCTAACTTTATATTCAATTGTGCTCCCCTCACATAAATTTCTGGATTCTAATAACAATAATAATGATAATCAACTTGGCTAAGAAAGCTCATAATTATAGCCTCTCAAAGTTTAAACTTTAGATCATTTCGACTTTCAAAGTCTTAAAAATCAAGATAAGAATATATGACCAAAATAAATCATATAAGTTAAGATCGTGTAGTTAGCGTTTACAATTTTAAGGTGAATTCTTAAATTTGTAGATAGTACATATAAATATGATTTGTTTATGCTCCATTTAATAACCATTTTGTTTTTGTTTTTTGATATTTGAAAATTAAGCTTATATGTTATAAACACTATTTTCACCCAAATCATCCATTCTCTACAATTTTTCTCAAAAATCAAAACAAGTTTTGAAAATTAAAAAAAAAATAGTTTTCAATAATTTGTTTTTATTTATTTAATTTGACCGAATTTAATGTTCTTCAAATAAATTCAAAAATTATAATTGAAAGTTTTAGAGAAACAAGCCTAATTAAAAAATAAATAAATAAAAATCACTATCTACTCAGACCTTAATATTTATGTGTTTTTTTAAAATAAAAGTTTTATGTGTTTCTGGTTTAGTGGGATAATATCAAACCATCAAACAAAGCTTTCATAGTTTAGTTGGTTAGAGCACCTGTTTAGTAAGTGAGAGGTCTTGAGTTCAACTCTCAATGAAAGCAACTTTAGATTTTTATTTGGATATTATAAAAGAAGAAAAATATATACACACGCACATATATATGATATAACCAAAGTCCAATTTATGATCATAAATAAATAGTTTTAAAATATGGTTTACATTAAAAACTATATATTAGTATTTCTAAGTGATCATCTTTTCCTACCTATTTTTCCAATGTGCTAATTTTAGAAATTAATCACAAAGGTTATAATGTGTCGATTAGTTATTGCACCATTGAATATATTTAAAAAATAATAATAACAAGAACCTTTTAAATATATATTCAACGGTTATTAGAAGATATAAAGATGTTTAAATATAATTAATAGCTAATCATTATGTATATGGTGACTCATCCAATATTTTTTATGCTAATTATTATATTGTATAGTTTATAAACTTTAGTTGCTACCATCTTGCTCTTAGTCCATCCCTTAATTGAGATATTGGAATAAATGACTCTACCTCTTTCCCATATTGAATTTAGGATGGATTGATTTGCTCTTTATTTTTATCCATTTTACCCCTTAGAACATCAGCCTAATATCCCCTAAAATTTTGTTAAATATGAGTCTTAATTTTCAAATATCTTCCATCTATATTATTTAGGTAATTATTTTAAATAATAAAATGATTAAGAATATTTTTAAATATAGCAAAATATCACATTCTATCAGTACAATATTTGAAAAGATCCATATTATTTTACTCAAAATAATGATTTATATTGATTGTTTTTCTTTTTCAAAGAACTTTTTTCCCATGGTTGTAGTGACGATTAATATTTGCCTCCTCCTCCTTCCACTGGTTCCGTACAGTATAGTGTTTTAATCAGTATAATGTCGTTTTGTAATTTGTGCATGTTTGTGCGTAATTTTTTAAATTGTTAAAATCATTTTTATTGTCTTTAATTGCTTAAATTGTTTTAATATTTGATTTTATATCTTTTTAATATAGTTTTTATCTTAAAATTTTTTATTTGAATGATTAAAATTGTGTTTTATAATGGTTTTCAAATGACAAAAATGATTTCAACTATTTTAGAGTCAATCACAAACATGTCCTTCCAAGTTCATACATGTGAGATCAAAACCATTGTTTAACGTTCTATTTTAGTCATTATTGTATCGTAACCAATCAACCAATTCCAATATGTTTTTCCTATGTATTATGTTGGACACTGTTTTAACCATTGCTCATATTGCAATTGATATGTTTATTCCTATCCCATATTCTCTACTTCAATCTCATTATAAAACATGTCATTCTTAATTTTGTAGCCAACTTGAAGATAATTCGATTGACATAAAACATTTATTCTTGACCAAAAAGTCAAATGTTTAAGTCCTCCACCTCTATATTGTAGAATTAAAGAATAAAAAGCTAAGTTTATAATTTAACCAAAATTTATCTATAGTGTAAATCGTTTGTAATCCAACAATTAGGATAATAACCTTTTGAGCAGCATAGAATTGGGTTCAACTCTCGACAAATTAGCTTTTATAATTTAACCAAAATTTATCTATAGTGTAAAGCGTTTGTAATCCAACAGTTAGGATAATAACCTTTTGAGCAGCATAGAATTGGGTTCAACTCTCGACAAATGCAATGTTTTCTGAATGATTTTATTGTCCTTTTCTATCTTTTCAAAAACAAACTTAACAGTATATATATATATATATATTTTTTTTTTTTTGAGGAAACAAACATCAAACCAAACCACTACAAAATAACATCCTGAAACACAAGCAATATGCACAAAGGGTAAAAAGTTTAAAGAATAGAGGAAATATTTCAAACATTTCATGTCATTGCCTCACATGTAAGAAGGAAACATTGTTCAACCGTCTCATGCACAACAAACAATGTTTCATCAATAAGACGAAACTTCAATAATACTCATCGAAACTATATTAAGTAAACCGCCTCTATACAACTGCAACATGATGAACATTGAGAATAAATAAGACCAAGAAGGTGATCACAAAATTATTTAAGTTTTTCTTTCCTTCGAGACACCCTCTATAAGCTTTATATTTTTTAAATATATAAATATAAATATATATTTTTTACTAATTTTTTATTAAATTTATTAATTGCCAGTGTTATAAATATAATTAACTTTAGTGCCTTAAGCATCAAGTGTTTATAGTTACGTTTAGGCTAATTGCTTTCCAAACAATAGACGAGTGTTTGACTCCCGGCAAACGCAAATTTTTAATTTATCATTTTTAAATCTTCAAAATTAAAAAATATTGCCCAATCCACGTGTTCAACTCTTCCGGGACAGTCACTGTAACTTTATCGTTTGCCCGTAACCGCTAGCTATATATACAACAATCACACTGCGGCTACTCTGTTTGACTGTTTCTTCGAAAAATAAAAATCAAAGGAAATGGCTTTAAGAATCAACTGTTCATCTTCTTCAGTTTTTCTCCTTCCTCAAGCTCCCGATTCAAATTCCTTCGATTCTACAAAAACCGCTCAATTATCTGTGTAAGTCTCGATCAATTCAACTTCATCTTTATCGATTTTACGTTCAATGACGAAGCGATCTGTTTTTACTGTTTTTTCCACTTCATCTTTATGGATTCAACGTTCAGTGACAAATTGATCTGTTTTGACTGTTTTTTCCACTTCATCTTTATCGATTCTACGTTCAATGAAGAATCGATCTGTTTTACTGTCTTTTCCACTTCATCTCTATCGATTTTACGTCCAATGACGAATCGATCTATTTGACTGTTTTTTCAACTTCGGTTTCTCGATTAACTGCAGGAAGGAAGATGAAGGATCATGGAGAAGCCGAAGCGTATGCGCTTTAGGTTTAGCGAGCTTGATTTTCGCAATCGAACTCGGCGATGTCTTCGTGGCTAGTGAATCTCTGGCTCTGGAATCGCCGCCGCAACTTGTGGATTATTCGAGGAGGCGTGTGAAGATCTCGAGATGGAGCGATGCAAGAAAATGCGCTCCATGGCGAGCCAATTCATTCGAGATCATCGTACCTGAGAACCTTCCCAGGCCGTCGCATCGCCGGAATTGGGAGGCAGTTGCATTTACATTCATGGATGTGAAGAACGCTCCGGGAATTCAAGTAACTTCTTCTAAAACTAGCTCCCATTACTGTTTCTCTTTGTAGATATCTATGGCTTTTGTTTTGTAAGTCGTGTTATCAATCACATCAATGGCGATCCAATCCAACGTGAATAATTTTGGTTATAGGCAAAATTGAACAAAAGAAAAGATCTAGTTGAATTGAGATGTAATGCAGTAGTACAGATTGGCATTATTCAGGTTGAAGAGGCATTGTTATGTAGTACATGCAGTACAGGCTATGTGTATTAGAAAAGTTTGGTGATCTTTCATTTTCATGGTTTGTTCTCGCAATACATTCAGGCATGGGCGGCCCAATAATGTTTGGGCCGCTGCTCTAAATTACAATATTTGCTATTTCATCCAATTTCTCATTAAAATATCCTATTTGTCCCTACAGTGTGATATTTTACTATTATTTGATATTTACTATTTAAAAAAAAAATTACTGTTTACTTTTTAAAAAACTAAGTCAAATTTTGGAACCTAAAAATTAGTTTTAATAAACATTTTTGTTTTTAGAATTATGTTAAGAATTCAAGTATTTATTTATGAAAAAATGAAAACATGATTGAAAATATGTGAGAAAATAAGTACTTACATGAAAAATCCCCTTGGGGCATATATTTCTTAGTTGTCTATAAAGATAGAATTTGATATATATGTAGAGGAAACCGTTTGAATATACAATATGTATACATAATATGACACTTATTTGTATTATACCTCAGATCATTTGAAATATATTCTTAACGTAATCAAAACCACTGGGGCATATTCAACTATATTTAAACAACAATATATATTTAAGCAACTGTAGTAGATAGTATTGCAGCGGCTGCCACTGGTTTTTTTTTGCTCTTTCGACAACGATTTTAATTGAAGAAATAGACTGAGGTTGAAGAATATTTTTTTGAGACTTTTGAAAGAGAAACTATTGAAGAATAAGAGATATGAGATTTGAAGGACAAGAAGAAGAAGATGAAAAAGATACCATGAAGATTCAAGGGATGAGTTTCCAATTTTGGCCTCGCATGTGGAACTCCTCATCAGATCTCATTGGAGTTGGTGTCGGGGAATCGAATATTTTGTAACAAAGTTTTCAGCAGTGGTGACATAGCAACAACAACCATCATTGCCCATTTGGAAGTTGAAGAAGATTCCTAAAGAAAAATGAGGATGCTCATACGGAAGAAGAAGGGAGAATTTTTCAGAGGGATTTGGATTAGGAATTGGGAATTTGGAGAGGGGGTGAGCTAGAAAAATGGAGGATTCAAATGGTTCTTCAGTTTTTGAAAAATAATATTAATGAGTGCATGAATACGTGAAACCCTATACTACGCATGGACGGAGGAGATAAACAAAACCCTAGGCTAATTTTTTCAAAATAAATGGAGTGTGGAAGACGTTAGGGTAATATGGGTCTACAATTGAGACATTCTACGTAAAAAAAAACCCATCTCAAAAACCAAAAACCAAGTTGAATGATCGTAGTCGAACTCATTTTCTTTAAATTTTTGTTAATATATTTTTTTATGAGTACAATAGAGGTAGGGAGATTTGATCACTGACACTTTTAGATACTAGTTGAGCTATGCTCACTTTTTATTGATCAAAAGGTCAATCAGTAGTGAATTAATACATTAATTAATATCTCAAAAGTCGATGTTTCAACTCTCACCCTTTAGTAATCATTCAATTTTTTTTTAAAAAAAATGATCGAATTTACCCTGGCAGATCATTCAAAAAAAAAATTCTCCAAAAAAGTTTCTTACATCACTTTCAAAACATGATGTTTCATATGTTCTTTAAGTTTGAAGTACTTTTTGTCATTAAAGACAAATTACTTTTCATAATGCTCTCTAATCTATTTATCTAAAAATACATCGAAGAACTCTTTCGGAATGCGTCTTTTGAAGCTCAAGTGATGATTATATTTATCTTTTTCACTTTATAGTATTTTAGCCCATATGGAGAGTAAGATAAGCTCAATTACTATATCTTAGTCTAATTGAATTGTTAATGTTAATATAGGTTTCTCAAAACATAATTTTAAGTACTAGTTGTTAATGTTAATGAGACATGGTGGAATCGAAGATGCACTTTCTATCTCAAATCACACAGTAATCTTGTTTCTTCTATCTCGCAAATTCTTAATTTGTTTTAAATGAAGAATTTCTTCTCTTTTTGAGGTAAAGATGATGTTAGAATTTTCATTATTTTTACATGGTTGATGAGAAAAAATATAGATGATCTAATTTGCAAGCGCATGCCATAACATTGTCATGTAACATATACATATACCACCAATATTTTCAATCCTCTTAGAATATTTTACACTATTTGAACCCAACAATAAGAGGTAACAATATTAATTGAGGGACTTTTTTTTTTTCTAAACGTTCCAATCTGATTCTGAGAATATTCTGCAAAATTTTGATAATTCTCATGCTATGAAATTTAAAATAAAATGGAAAATTTGTTGCAAATAAATGTATTTTGGGCATCATTATTTGCTCAATTGATTATTATAATGATTCTATTGAGTTTATTAATAGATCTGCTATAGGCTAATTCGACAAAGCAACCAATGGCTTCTCCTCCATAAGACCATACATAGTGATATTATTTCCTATTCACAATTTCGGATATATATGTCATGTCCTGCAACTCAATCTATAACTTGATAGCCTTATGAAGAATGAATAGACATAGCATAGGTTACAAAGGTTACAAAGTAAAAGGAAGAATGTTGCCAATTATTCAATACGGAATTCCCAACAAATCCTAGATCAAGAGGCAAAACAGACATTTAAAGTATGAAATACTAAAGATAGGGTCAAAAGGAAGGATGGCAAGAGTCAAAGAAGGTCAAAGGAGAAAACGATCCATACCACACTACTCGGCCTCAACCCAAGTGAGGGCTGAGCCTAAAGAAACTCAAAGGGGAGAGGGGAACGAGCATGAGAGCATTAGAGAAGGTAACTTAAGGTTCTGACTTCTCTTCTAATCTATAGTTCTCAATTCTCATATTGATTTAGGTATAGAGCCAATTTATTTTGTTTTGCAAATTCTCTTTATTGAATTACAAATTCATGGTTGTCACATGGAGGTTAAACATTAGACAAGTTTGCCCCTACAACAAAATCAATTTCTAATTTTTCTACAAGAGTGAAGAGTTTTAGATCCATCCATGCTATGGTGATCAGAATAATAAACAAATTTAAAACTTAGCAATTGAAATACAGAGGGACAGGTTAAGATAGTTATTGTATTCTTAGCTAAACTTAATAGTTTTATTTAAAAACTCTTTATTATACTCTTATTTTTATGTTTTTCATATATGTATTTTATTATTATTATTGTCATTTAATTCTAAAATCCAAATAGTCATTTTCATTCACAAGACGCTTTTAAATTGATAAGACTAATACTTTTAACTATAGATATTATCTTGGACAATTACGAGAACGTGACAATCCAAAAACAAATAAAGAAAAAAGAAAGTCAATTTTAAGAAGAATATTCTTTATAAATATTAATTTGGATAATTCATAAAAAATTACCGTGTTAATTAATCAAAGTATTAATTTACCAATGTGGCATATAGGGATAAAACAACCATTTTAACCTCAATATCAAAATGACCAAACTACCCTTGGAAGAAATAACCTATGCATGATATGACATTGTATCTTATTAGGGGCAAGAAAAGTATAGCCTAATTTTCCACTACTCTTTCACAATAGATAATATGGAAAATTTTATAGCAAGCTTTGAAAGCAACCAACTTCTTTTCTGCATCATCAAACAAATATAAGCCAAGCCCATCCCTTAAGCAAGCACTTGTATTTGCTATAAAGAAAATAATGACAAATGCTGATGAAACTGGACTTAACAACAACACTTTCTACCATAAATTCTCTTTACCCTTCAGTGTTGGCCAACGACCTCTTGCTGCGAACAAAAGGCACAAGAACGGCGAGGGCGGGATGGGGACGGAAAAAAAGCCATCATCGTTGTTGCCTTAAGAGAACAATTGACTGTTATTTGTAAAAACAAGAAACTGATAGACGAAAATGGCGATGAGATTGGTTCTAATAGCAATCTTACAACTTCACTCTCATTTCACTGTTCAGCATTGGGATCTGCTGCACGAACAGGTACTCGGGTCTCTTTCGCTGCAACGCTGCGTGAATGATCACCTACAGCTATAGACAGAATGTTGGTGTTTGGTTTGTCAATTACTATATATATAAAAGGCATTAAAAAATGAAAGATTGCATCCACAAACTTGGAAACGACTTTTAACAAAGTGAAACCTAAATCTCGAGTCTTGAAAACCTGATAGCTGCAAAATTTCGAGACCAAATATACTAATATATCTTGTTGTTAATCATACTTAATTAGTTAAACCAATCTTCTTTAAGTTAGAATCACCTGCTTGCATCGAGATAGGAGCATCGCCAACTCCTCGAGTGGTGGATATCAAACTATGATATAACTTTCCATGATAATCTTTAGCTGATTCCTGGTCACTAGGTATTCCAGTTACATTTAATTTAGGTGATAAGGTTGTTGACCAAGAGCCCCCATTTGATCCAGCTAAGGCCATTATAATATCAGCCTGAAAAATATCCAGCAGCTACTACTGAGATTAATGGATAAATTAACAACAAAACAGAATTTTTACTTGAGTGAAGTCCCAAAATTTTAACTAAAACGTCTTCATTTAGGAGATTAAACATGCATACGTGATTCTTCCTTCTAAAGCTTGGTCAACTGCTCAATATACAAACTCCAAAACGAAATATTTTCGAACAAACACATGGAACGAAATTTATACATGCATCTTGACTTGTAATTAAAATGGTGCCATTAACTCATTTGATTCAAAATTTTATCATAGCTAAGTGTGGGTAAGTATGCTGCTGGATAGTATACTGCCCATTGCCCATTTGATTCAAGCTTTTATCATAGCCAAAGTCGATAGATCTTCATGAAGCATA
Organism: Citrullus mucosospermus; assembly: GCA_030954485.1. Taxonomy (NCBI): domain Eukaryota; kingdom Viridiplantae; phylum Streptophyta; class Magnoliopsida; order Cucurbitales; family Cucurbitaceae; genus Citrullus; species Citrullus mucosospermus. Next base: position 27,625,198 of record CM062059.1, on the reverse strand, counting down.
CATGGTGTGAGGTTATCAGTTCAAAGGTCCAAGCAAAAATGAAAATAGTATAATGAATATTACATGGTTTCAAATGAAGCATTTTCCGTATAGGAAAAATACCTTGTTTGGATGGACATCATCAAAAACATGAGCTTGACCGCCATAGAAAATAGTCATCTGTCTGTTGTTAGAATCAAGATCCTGCTGACTGCCACAACAGATTTAAACACACAACACTCTTGAGATCCCGCAATTGATAATCATTTGGTTTTTAAAATCAAGTTTTATACATTATCAACTACTTTCACTTACAGGTTTCTTTATTTTATTATCTACTTTTTTACAAATGTTGTCAAAATCAAAGCTAAGTTTTGGAAATATATATATATAAATAATTATAACATGTATTTGTTTTTGGAAATTGGGTAAGAATTCAAATGCTTACTTAATAAAGATGAAAACCATTTTAAGAAATTGTGAAATAAAAAGCACAATTTTCAAAAATCAAGTGGCGGAAATTGGAAATGAAAGCTATTCAACATGATGTGCGGTCTGGAATTTACCTTGGAGGGTTAGAAGATTTGTATGCTACACCTTCAGTCTTGGCTTTCTGCTTGTCACAACTTCGCAACATTTGAGATGAGTGTCTCCCATCATGTCCAGCATTAAAGCTACTTAAAAGTCCAGGGCTTTTCATCCCAGTTCTAGATCCTTCATCAGCAGCAGATTGAGAAATACTGGGAGGAGCAACATTAAATTCTCTGGAATAATTGGAAGCTACTTGATGAACACGAGGCACGAACTGACTCCTGAGTGGAGAATTTGGTGCAGAAGTCATGTTCGATGGAATAGGTCTCTCCCATTTGGAAACACTAGGATTAAATCTAGTGCCAAGTGAATGTTGTGTGAGGGAAGAAGAAGCAATTCTCGGTGGCTGCATACTGTAAACCGTCTCATTATCATTGTATCTTGGTCGATCTCCACCAGCTCCATTTTGTAGTATCTGATATGATTAAAGAAAATTATATCAAATTATCCATTGAAGTCCTTTTTACTTCCATGTGAATATGAGCAAAGAAACTAAAAGCTGTCGAAACCTTCACTGCATGTGACTCTCAAGAGAGTCAGAGGCTTACATGAGGAATTTGGTTTCTATATGACCCCATGAAAGCAGAATCCGGATGACTGCGTTTAATCCCTGCTATTCGGTTACCATTTTCAGGTCCAGATATATCATTCCTTGGACTGTAGAATGGAACCCCTTCAAGGTAATCTCCAACCTGGTTTTCTATCAAAAGTGAGGAAAGAACAGAGTAAATTTTACGTCAAACAAGAATTCAATGCTCAAATGAGACAGATGACACTTGAAAATAAAGCAAACAGCAACAGTAAGGATTCAAATCACATACATCAGTAAGTTCAGTTCAAACTTCGTAGACGAATCAAAATAAAACATGCACGTCACAACACTCAGTTCAAGGAGAAATATACAGGCTGAATGAGACTTCTAGCCTGAGTAGGAAGAAATTAACAATGGGAAAGGAAGATTCTAGAAAAAATAATTGTAGTTTCTATTTCAGAATAGCACATAGTTTTAAAAATTGAACGAAAAGAGATGGTCAAATGGAAAAGAGGTCTTTCAGAAAGCTTCTAACCAATGGTGACCTCAAAGACACCAATCCTTTACACTTTACAGTGATATAAAGAGCAAAGGGAAAGAGAGCTGCAGACAGAAATTCTACGTTGCAGGAAGAAAAATTGAATAAAACCACGGAAGTCAACTTTATACAGAAAAGATGAGTTCACACATGAAAATCAATATTTTATAATCAAAAGCTGCCTAATCAAAGAATGTAACAAAAAAAATGAACAATCATGTTCAATGAGGATCGAAAAACCATCAGAAGAAGTATAACGATCGGAATATTCATCAAAACACAAGGAAAACCAAAAAATTGGAAGTCATTCAGGCCAAAAGGAGAAGCAATTCAACAAAATCATTAAAACAACAGCCAATGGACACTAAATACACTAGAAAGATGCAAATTCAAGACAACGAATGTTAACAAACAGACCAGAAGCAAGATCGGAGGCAGCGGAGAGGAGTCCACGGCCGCCACTGGAAGAAGCCAAAGCCGACGGCGGCGTCGATGCCTCCGAGAAGCTTACATCCGGCGTCTTCGCGGCCAAGAGTACTGAAGCATCTTTGGTCTTAATGCCAAGAAAATCATGGAAGATCGCATTACCTAACTGTTGAACCTGGCTCGTACTCTTCTTCTCACCATTGCTGCAGTAGCCAGCATTGGAATGAGCGCCTTGACGAGCCATTAGAGACAGAACCACAAGCAATGCCTCTTTACGAAAGCATCCATTTCACTCTGCATAAAGAGCAAGAGTGTAGAGAACAACAAAAGACAAGAAACTCGGTTTTTGAAAAGAAACATACAAAGAACCAAAAAAGAAAAGGCAAAAAGAATCAGAAGAGAGAGGAAACTGAAAGAATCAGGCTCTTTTCTCGAGATAAACAGCAGAGAAAAGCATCTTGAGAAACTTTCCGACGCCGGCGCCAGTGAGGGATTCAGTTTCTTCAGTTCATCGGATTTTGATTTAAATAATGACAAATTCAGCGAGTTCGTTGATTTGTGGCTGGCCGTCAACAAATTTCGTTGCGCAAGAACGAAAAATCGAACAGGCGTCGAGCTCATCAAAATCAAAATCGCATGAAGAGAGGAATTAGTTCAAAGAAATATGAATGATGAAGATTTTGAAGGATGAAGATGGACAGCGTCTCCAGTTGAAGTCACCATTGGAAAGAAAATAGAACTCAATCCAACTTTGGAGAAAAACTTTGGGTTTTGAGTTGCAAATTTTAGTGTCAAATTTGGGTTATTTGTGTTTAAAATAAACATTTTGTACTTGTAGCCTGTCTCTTCGTTGCTTTCCATCAAAGTGCTTTGTTGTTTAGTTGAAAATGGTTGGAATGAGGATACAACCCTTAATTCGATAATAATGACGATTTAACAAACTATCATGAGTTAGTCTAATAGTAAAAAATGAGACATAATCTCAATAAACTATCATGAGTTTGATTCTGCTTGGTCTTTGATTATTCGTCTTCTCCGTGGAGATGAAGAGTTCTCTTTGGTTTCAGTCGACGTGTTTGTGATATTGATCAAGGTACGCTCGTGCAAGTATATTTTTAACGAGCCTGCAATGTGAATATTACTTCTTTATGGATTTGATTGCTTTTCCATTTATGTTAACCGTCCTAGGATATGAAAATTCATATTCGAAAATCACATTCCTTCGCCATTGCAATTTAAGGGTTATATTCATCTTGATATTGTCATTCTCTGCCGTTGAGTGCACTTGATCGGGACTTAAAACTGAATAGAGAAATTCTTTAACTCATTTTCTTGTTAGAGATAATGGTTTGATTTATATCTTTGTTTTTGTCTTACGTGATGATAATTTCATCAGGCATGCTTCAACATGCAATTCGAACCTTTGAATTTGCTTGCAACCTAGAAACAATTTCAGGGACCAACTCAGAGGGTTTGTTTAAGATTTTACTTGATTCACTCTGCAAATAAGGGCACATCAGGGTAGCTTCTAAGTATTTCAATAAGAAAATGAATATGGATTCGAGTTTTGAACAATCAATTTGAGCATATAATATACTTCTAAATGAATGGTTTCGATAAAGAAAGCTCAAACATGCTGAGAGACTCTGGTTTGAGATGAAGAAGAACAAAATATCTCCCACTATTGTTACATATGGCACCCTTGTAGAAGGCTATTGTCGAATGTGTCGTGTTGAAAGCCATTGAATTGGTAGATGAGATTAGGGGAGAATGTATTAAGCCAAATGCAATCATATATAACCCAATAGTTGATGCAGGGGAAGTCGGGAGGCATTGGGAATGATGGAGCGGTTCACGGTTTTGGAGCAAGGCCCTACTATCTCAACGTACAATTCTCTTATCAAGGGGTATTGCAATGCATGAGATCTTTTTGGGGCAAGCAAGATCCTTAAATCGATGATTGGTAGAGGATTCACTCCGACCCCGACTACCTATAACTATTTCTTCAGATTCTTCTCGAAGTATGGTAAAATTGAGGAGGGTATGAACCTTTACAATAAAATAATTGAATCAGGATATGCATCAAATAAACTTACAGATCACTTGTTGCTGAAGATGTTATGTGAAGAAGAGAGATTAAACATTGCAATTCAAGTTTGCAATGAAATGAAGGCTGTAGGGTTTGACAAGGACTTGGCTACAAGCACCATGTTAGTTCATTTGCTTTGCAATATGCATAAATTTGAAGAAGCTTTTGAAGAATTTGAGCACATGATTCGTCAAGGAATTGTTCCTCAATATCATACTTATTGCAGATTGCATGATGAATTTATGAAACGTTGATTGACAAAAATGGCATCAAGTTACAGGGAATGATGTATTTGGTTCCTCATTTAGAGAAGTTACCCGATACGTATAATCAAACTCTTGATTCTATCTGTGCTAGAAAACATCTATTATTCGTAAAGCTGAGGCAATGTCTGAAATATTGAAGGTCTGTAAATACCCTAGGGAGCTTGTCAAACGTAGAAGTCCCTCTGAAAATGTTGTATTTAGTGCAAATAGGTTGATAGATGATATCAAGAAGAAAACCAACCCTGTGACTGTTGAACCCATCTACTTAAATTTTGCCGTTGTTGGTAAATTACTTCTCATTAGTTGAACTTAAAATGACTTCCGCAACATAATTTCTTCATTGGGATCTTTGGAGAAACTCCAACAAATGGATCAGTTTCACTGGCACGTGCAATTATCTAGCGAGGGGAGAAACACACTTTGTGCGGATTTAGTGTTTTTAAGGTGAACGGGGGCACATTCGTATATCGAATGAAGAGATCACAAGAATTTAGTTGGACCTATGATTTTTTTATACGTTTGAATGCTGAACATAATGTAAATCCAGTTGATTTAATCTCTTCTTCCAAATTATTATTATTAGGCTATTTGAAATACAACAAAGAGTTATTGAAGCAAGGACCAAGTTGAATGTTGGCGATCAACTTTAGCTATTAAACATCATTACTGTAATCCAAGACTCCTATTTTGATTTTTCCATTTCATTTTGCTCATCTACTATATCTGCAAAAGCTTTTATCCCACCGGGGATCAAAAACCATTTGTTAAACTTCAACTTTGAAGCTAGAGAGAAAAACAAGGATGGGAACGTTGAATTCAAGGACATGACGTATGGATGTTGCTGAAACGCAAGGTTTTTCAACAGAATGATGATGAAACACACAATTGTTAGGAAGTGCTTTTGTAATCGAACTCCATTGAATTGCATTATTGTCCATTAACAATGTCACGGGAAGCTTTGTGAATGCAGAAGAATTTACTCGAGGAAGTTGCCATACTGTCACTAACAATTTTGAACTTTTGATGTAAGAAAGAGAAAATACTAAATACTTCAAATTTGTATCTCGTGATTATTAGGTGTAGTGTAGATTTCTGAATCCACGTCTAACCGTAATTAAAAAGTAGTTCTATTGTTACGAGCTATAATGTTTTTGTAGGGATGGCTAGCTAGTGGAATCCACTCCACTTCTCATAAAGATCATCTTTTTAAGTTGTTTGCCACTTGAGCATCACACACAAAACCTAATTTGATTGGGGCAAAATCACAATTTACCAACTTTTTAAAAGGGGTTTGATTATATAATTATTTTTTATTAATCATTGTTCTTATTGTATTGTTTTATAATATTACATCACATTTATGGAGTGAAAATTTTGATGTTAAGAAGTATAAAGACTCATTTATCTCTATGGAAAGAACATTCGCGGCATTACAACTTCCTTTTATCTTTATGTAGTGAACCATCACGATGTTATTACTTTCTTTATTTACGTAGTGAACCTTCACGTTGATATAACTTAAGTTAGTTGTAGTTATATCAAGGAGTGTGTTAGATGATAAAAAATTAAGTTTACTTTCACCCGTTGGTTTAAGTTTTTGGGTAAATCAATGATTTAACATGGTACCAAAGCAAGTGGTCCAAGAGGTCCTATGTTCAAGTCTCTATAGGTTGCTCGTGTTATGAAGGAGATGAAGTTTAATATCTCTTTGTGAGCTTCATAGACCGTCTTGTAGCTATGATATTGATTTGATTGTGTTTAATCCAAACCTTTTGTAGTGAGTTCATACTTCATAAAATTTATTATTATTACTATTGTTGGTTTGTGCTTATTTCTCTTTCATCTTTCTCAATAAAAATTTGGTTTCTTTCAAGATATATATAATCTGTTTGGCTAGTTGCTAATCCTAATTACTTTGACTTTGTAATAGTAGATTGGATGATAGTGTTAAAAAAACTAAAAAATAATAAATATAATTTTAAAAAGAAGGAAAAATACTACAAATAGAAAAAAAATATTAAACTATTTATAAATATAGTAAAATTTCACTGTGTGATTGACCACGATAAACTCAATTATTTGGATCTATCGCGATCTATTACATATAAAAAGTAAAATTGCGCTAGATTTATAATTATTTTATATTGTTTTTCTATTTTGAAAACTATTCCTTACAACAATTAATTATCCTGTTTTGGTATGTAATTATTACCATTCATCTCTGTAATCTTTAAAATTTTAAACAATTCAATTTTGAAAGAGTTGATATCTTATTTTAAGCCTAAAAATTGTATTTATTTATTTATTTTTCTTGTTGGGTTCATGAACTCTTGAAAGGCCCATTTAGTTTTTCGACTTGAAAAACAACGGCCAGAAATTAATAATAATAATAATAATAATAATTTTTTTTTAGAAAAACAAAAATTAATTATATTGATCACTGTTATTATGTTTTTCTCAACAAATTAATCTAGTTTTTTTTTTCTAATACAATAATTACGGGATGAGATTGAATCTTCAATTAATTAATCTAGTTTTTTTTTTTAATACAACAATTACGAGATGAGATTGAATCTTCCACTTTTAGAATGGAAGGTCAAAAATATATAAATTGTATGTTTCGTAAAAAGAATAATAATAAATAAAAATTAAACATTATCAAGGCGTTAGGAATGTGAAGGATTTTTTTTTTTTTAATTTTTAAAGTTCAAAATCAAATTAAAAATTAAAATCATTATATTACATAGGTGGCTTCACATTAATTTCTAACTTGAGCGTAATTAAATAGTCATGAAAATATCTTCTTTCATGAGGTCCAAATATCCTCTTATTATAGAATAATAATAAAAAAAAAAATGAAATAAAGGCCAATAAAAATAATAGAGAATGAAGTGAATTGAAATATCAACAAATATATCTCATTTTTACCCATATAGATTTATTGATAAAACATATATTGCTAGAAACCAAAAAGTAATTCAAGTTCTTTAAAAAATAATAAAATAAGTAATTGAGTTGTATACACTTCCAAGTTATGATCTTGTTAAAAATTGGTTCCATATCCTTGGTTGATTGATGGAAATTTTATCATTTAAAAAGAACAATGAAAACTTTTAACAACAAAATCATAACAATGAAAACTTTTAGATTTTTTCTTTTTTTTTTTTGGTACAAGACTACAAGTTACAACAAATTAATGTTGTCGAAAGGGTTGGATCAAAATAAAAATAAAAAAAAATAAAAAAAACTTTTAGATTTGGTTGATTGATAAAAACTTTATCGCTAAAAAAAACAATGAAAACTTTTATATTTCATATATATTTATGTGGGTATTAAAAATGAAAATATCAACCAATGTTTGATTTATGGATACAACTTCCATTTTCTCACATAACACAAATTTCTTCCTAATAAATTTAAACTTACTTACTAGGAAATAATTGGATCTCCTGTGAAGTTTGAACTTATCACTGTGATAGAGAATGATAAACTACTATATATCACCGTCTATCCTTGATAGATAGGGAGAGCAAGAGTAAGGAAAATAGTGGAGAGAGCGCGAGAGAGATAAGAGTGAGGAAAAGAAGCAAGAGTGCGAGTGTTACCGGGAAGGAATTAGCTCTTTTTTCTTTTCGTTTTTAGCGTGCGGGTAATTAAATCAAGTATGGACCGACCGATTTTTTTTTTTTTGGGGGGGGGGGGTGGGTGTTTGGTTGTGGGTTTTTTTTGAATTTCACATTGGTTATAGTGGGCTTGTGGTCCATTAGGTAAATTTTTCTATTTGTGTAAATTGTTTCATTTTTTTTTTCTATTTATAATAAGTTTCAAAATTTTACTACTTATGTAAAACTTTTCTATATTCGTAAATAGTTTGACTCATTTTGCTACATTTGAAACATTCATTTTTTAAATTATAAAAATAATAAATTCAAAAAATAAATTTAAATTAGTAAACAATATTTTTTTTATCATTTTTAAACAAGTTAACATATCTATTATTTATAGGGTAATTGTATTGGATTTTTATAAAGTTGCAAATATAACAAAATGTATCAATGATATATTCTATCACTCTATCAATAACTTCTATAAACTTCTATAAATAGCAAAAATAGACTTATATCATTGATATGGTCTATCATTGTTGGCTCCGCTATTAATATGGTCTATTATCGACTTTGAAAGTAAAGTCTAATTTTTGTAATATTTGCAATTTTTTTCATTGTGTTATATTTGCAAATACTTTAAACATGCTTATTATATTCACAACTGTCCTTGTTTATACTATATTTACACTAGTTATACTTTATTTTTTATTTTGTTTTATTTTATTTATTTATTATTTTTTTAATACATGTTTCATGAATTTTTTAATGGAAATATAGATACACCTTTGATGTCTAGATTCACAAAATCGTATAAATATTGATGAAAATATCAACACGCTGATGAAAATTTAATACTATATCTATAATAGAGCTTGATTTTTTTTTTTTTGGCATATTTTTCCTTTTTAGATAATGTATTCTTTTTTTTAAATAAAACATAATCTGTAGGCTATGATGATTTACATTTTTTTTTTCCTCAAAAAATGATAGCATTCAATATTGTTGAACTATACGTTTGGTACGACCATGCTTGAAACACTAACAACAGCAGAATTACAACTACAGTGACAAAAAGGCCAACAACGTCTATTTAACATTTAAAATACGTTAGTTTGTCAACTACTTTTTTAGAACATGTATATTAACTAGTTAGACTTACTAAAACTAGTAACATATATCTATTAAAAGTATAAAAATTAAAATGAACATTTTAGAATTACGAATACATAATAAATCAAAGCGTGTAAGGACCAAAATAATATTTGAACCATTTTTCGACTATTGCACTAATAGTGTTATATTCAAATTAGTACCATTGCCAAATGTTAACTATGTCACTACATGTTTAATTTTAATTTATGTCTATCATTTTTTTTACTCCAAAGATCGAATCTCTCGTACTTCCATTATTGTTTTTTTTTCTTTTAATAAATTTATTTAGACTTAGAGGAATATAAGAATTATTAAATTAGATTAAGGTCAATTTGTAAGGCTATAATGATAATTTAGCTGTTACGTATTTTGTTATGGAGAGAAACGTGGATTTTGATTCAACCTTTCAATAACGTTAACTTGTTGTAACTCATAGTCTTGTACCAAAAAAAGAAGAAAAAAAAAGGTGATCGATCCGCTTGGATCATACGACTTAGAAAAGCAAGAGAGTTGTAATTTACACAGTTTGTACGACTCTCCAGATCAAATAACCACCTTCCATTTATATCATAGATAAATTAACTATTTAATTGCCTTTTTGGGGCCAAATGAAAAATGACTTAAGGTTAAAAAAAATGATATTTTGTTGATGTCAGCCGCATATGAAAGTAACCATTTGACTGTGCAAGGGCCTGACTCTTGTTTGGATTCTCGTTATAGCTTGTCGATTCCCGCTCATTTTTCTAGCTTCTCATCCGACACAACTTCAATATTTTCTTTTATTTTTTTTCTTGTCTGGATTCTCATTCTAGCTTATCGATTCTTGCTCTAGTTTTTCGCTCCTTCTTCTAGTTCCTCATTAGACACGACTTTAATCTTTTATTTTATTTTTTTCCTTGTTTGGATTCGCTCTAGCTTCTTGATTCTCATTATAGCTTATCGATTCTCGCTCTAGTTCCTCACTCTTCCTCTAGTTTCTCATTAGACACAACTTCAATCTTTTCTTTGTTTTTTCATTGTTTGGATTCTCGCTCTAGCTTCTCGATTCTTGTTATAGTTTTTCGATTTTCGCTTTAGCTTCTCACTTCCCTCCTAGTTCGACAAAGAATAAGAAGAACACATAAGAAAAAGGGAAGAAGAAGAAGAAAAACGCAAAAAAACAAAAGAACAAAAAAATAGAGAAGACGACAACGTAGAATCAAGAAGAAGAAGAAGCGAAAGAAGAAGAATAAAAAAGAGAAGAAGATGAACGCAGCAAAAAAGAGTACAATTTTTTTTTTTCTGGATCTAACAATATGCATTTGGTGTTAAAGTGATAATTTTGACATGAAAAAAATACACAATTAATTTATTTTTAAATTTTGGGTTAATTTTCATTTCTGCCGGATGAGGAAGCCCTCCGTGCTATTATTTCGCGAAAGAATCGTCACTGAGTCTTCACACTCTCTCCCGCCATTCAATGAGGCGCGTTGCTACTCCTCCTCCTCCGCTCCATCAACTGTCCGTCGCCGTCGCCACGACCGCTACCAACACATCCGCTGCCATGTCTTCTCGACCTCCAGTATGCTACATCTTTCCTTCATTGACGTCTTTTTAGAATGATTTATTTTGTTCCTCGCAGAACCGTAACTTCTGTTTTTCCGGTACGCAGTACCGAGCTGGCCGGTACGAACGCCACCGAGGCTTCTCGTCGGAACGGCCATACTCTGGCGGTAAAGGTCAATTAGTCACCGGTGATTCTCATTTTCAGTCTGTTCGGGAGTCAAACCTAGGGTTCCGGCAAGGAGAGAGGGGAGGCTTTGCGAACAATGCGGGGTCGCATACGGCACCTCAATATCCTAGACCTCCGTCTTTTCGTGGAAATCATCAATTCCGACAGGCTCCGCCTTCCAGTCAGAGGCACCAGTATCGGGGACCTCATCCTCATCCTCACCATCAGCAGCCACCGTCGTTTAATCAAAATCAAGGTGTTCGTATGCCGCAGCAACTTCGACCTCGGCCTCCGAAGCGACTAGACTTTCGTCATTGGGATTATGCAAAGACACCACCTCCATCTACTTGCGGTAATTTGCTTTCCCCTTCCTTCTGTTGAGACCGTAAAAGGAACTTGACGCTTTGTTACTGTTGTCAAAATTTTCAATGCGTCGTTTACTGAAATTCAGTAGTTACCGTAAGGAAGGGGGACTAAAGCAGGCGGAGTTCTGGACACTTAACATACCAGTAGTTCACCTAACTGTTGAAGGGTAGATTATCAGATTATTATCACTATTAATATCATTACTGTTTTATAAATTACCGAGAATCCGTTTGCCTAATCGAACAGAATGGAATTAAGTTAGATAGGTCTGATGTGTGAATCGGAGCGTAGAATTGGACTTTTGTTCACTTGATTTAAATGCTACAAGAAGTCGATTCCATGTTTGAGAGCAAGGCAATGAATATATTTGGTTCATTGCAAGTCTTTGGCCGCATCTTCTGCACCCTAAGCAATGGATGATTTAGAAAAGTTTTTAGAGGATCCAAATCCAATTCTAAAGACTTGCGTCTCATTTTATCTGTGGATAGTTTATTTCTTGAAATTTGATTTCTATGATGTATTGATGTCCCTATCATGCATAAAATAATTAGAGAGATTTACCTTGCAAATTATAAAAATGGTTTTAGATATATTTTTTTTTCTCTTTATTGGTGGGTGGAATAATTATAAGGCATCCACCTGACCTAGCCAAAAGAAATCATGGATACTCGCCCGGACTAGCATTGATCAAGGATGGGGAAGGAAGAAAGAAAGAAAAAGAAATGGCCTTATCTGAGACACATTAACATTAGAAGGCCAGAAACCTAATAATATATCAGAGTTCAGACCACCACAAACTTACTCAGCCACTCAAATAATCCTCTTCTCGTGAGCCATATCTTCAAAAAGCTGTTAGTTTTCCAGTCATTAGCCCATAAAATATTTGCTTTTCCCTAGAATGAATGACCGTGCAACAAAATAGTTGATGTGATGGCAAAGAACCAAATTATTCTGCTATAGCTATTTACTTATTTTTGTTTTGTGTCATACAGAGCGGTTTTCAATTCTTTCATACAACATCTTAGCTGATTACCTCGCCATGAATCACAAGCAAAAGCTCTACCATCATATTCCCCCTTACATGTTGGATTGGGAGTGGAGGAAAAATAATATTTTATTTGAGCTTGGATTATGGTCTACTGACATAATGTGCTTTCAGGTAATGGTAGATGCATATTATGCCTTCACATGACTTGTAGATTTACAAGTCTTGTTACTGGACACATTTTTTAGAACCCTAATTTTGATTTAATATCATTCGAGGTTTCAAACTATGCAAATATTGTTCTTGAATTTTTACTGCTTGAGAAAAAGGAAAAGATGGGCTAAATTCCACATGATAAGAAACACTGTCAAGTGTCAATATTGAAAATTTGAAAGTTAAAATGACGTTAAGGTTTCTGTATTTGCAGTCAGTAGTTTGACATGGATTGTAATTTGTGCGGGGTTCCTTTTCTGTCTGTATGCTTTACATTAGTGTCTTCAACAATTGGATGTAGTAATAAAAAAACATTGGCGTTCCAGGAAGAGAGAGCTCAAACTTATTAGTGCACTAATTAATGGTTCTGGAACACTTTTTAGAGGCAGAGCATAATATTAAGGAGGGATTTTTCACTTGTTTGGTAAGTGATTGTCACTCCGACAAGAGATTTATGTCTCATGCTCTTTGTCGCAGCCTGATGATACCTTATTATGTGGCTTGAATGATCCTTAGAAGAAAATGAAATTTCAAAGTTGTTTGGAGTTGGCAATTCTAAATTATGAAGCCTTGATAGACTCTTCATTCATTTTATTAAAATCTTGGAACATGGTAAAAAATGATCTTGGACGTGTTTGAATATTATACCTGTTACTATTTTGGGTTATATGATTTCATCTACTTTCTTTATTTTGTTAGCTATCAATCTATTGACATTTCATATTTTTTCATGTATTAGTGCAAGTATGTTAAACGTCCATTCAGTTCTTTATATAATTCCATGTGCATGCAATTGTGCATTGGTGTTTGACTAGGACCGTTTCATTTTGTTGGCTATTTTTTTTCCAATTCCGTTTTGGCTCTAATTTCTCATACATGACGATTGCTGTATGCAAAAAAATTTACCCAGGAGGTTGATAGATTCCAGGACTTAGAGGAAGCACTGAAAGTTCGTGGGTTCAGTGGAATTTGGAAGGTAGGCTTGGAATTTGCAGTCTTTTAGACTGGAGATCGGGAACATGTTCAAACCTTTTATTGATTTCGATCTGTTGCCAATTAAAACCCATACTGATTTGGTAGTGTATGACATACTCTAAACAATGCAATTTTTTCTGCACTCATGTTGGACAAGAGATGAGACCGTAAAGGTTGAATCTTGTGTTTGTCTTAGTGCGTATAGTTGTTAGCTTATAGTAGGATTGTCATTTTTATTCTGCGGTCAAGGATTCTTTTCCAGAAAATATTGGGTCCACAGTTTTGATGTACCTTTGAATTGCCATTTTTTTCCTTTATTTTTTATTTTTATTTTTATTACTAGTGTTGTTTTTTTTCAACAAGCAATCAATTATGAATAAACATAGTTAGCTCTCCATTTTAGTTTAGTTAATATAATATCTTTATCAATTACTAATTATTCATAGTATCAAGTATCCCTTATTTTTCAAAATTCTTAAGCTGGTGGAGCAGTTCTACTTGTGCGTTATAAGTCTTTACAATTTGCAACATGTGGGCAAATTTTAGATCAAGTGCTTATTGCTAATGAAGCTATTGAGAACTAAAAGGAGAGGAAAGAGGAGGTGACCTTTAAGATTGACTTTGAGAAAGCCTATAACCACGTGGATTGGATTTTTTTGGATGAAGTTATGGGGAAGAAAGGTTTTGGGGTTAAGTGGACAGCCTGGATGCAGAATTGTATTAGATTGGTCCTTATATATATATATATGTATGTATTTATCTATTTATTTATTTTTTCTATCTTTATCATCAGGAGGCCTAGGTGTAAGATATTTGCTATGCATGGCCTTAGGCAAGGGGATTTGCTGTTGTCTTTTATTTTTCTCCTTGGTAATGTTTTAAAAGCTATTGAAGCTTACACCTTGAGGCAAGACGTTAACTTTTAGCCTTGAGACTTACGCCTCCTTTGAACCACAAGAAGCTTATGCCTTTATGAAAACGAACCAGAGGCTTAAAATCCTGTAACTTTAAAAGTATTGAAGAAAAAAACTTGGTAGTATTTCTCAATCATATAAATGACAATATTAGTGAGGTTAAATGTACCATTTTTAGATCTTTTTGTTTAAGTGGCAATTGACAGGTTCTTTTTTTTTTTATTATTTTTATTATTTTTAATTTTTAAATGTATTTCTATGTATTTATATCTCTTATATGGCTATTATGTTTCACAATTCCTGGTCATACTAACTTAGGATGGTAAGGATTTAGGCTATACATTGCACTTCCACAAATGATATTGTCTCTTTCTGTTTGGACCAAGGGGTTTATTTTGTTGTTGCCGTTGTCTTCGTTGTCAATGTAAACAAGTTTTTATCAGTCTGTGAGGCAATTTTTGGCCTTGAGACAAATAGGGGGAAGAGCTCCATCTTAGGTATAAATTGTTGCCCTCTTAAGTTAGACTCTTAGGCGACTTTGGTTGGGTGTGAAGTGAGTAATTTCCTTTCCACTTATGTAGGGCTCTCATTGGAAGGGAATCCTAGGAGCTGGTAGTTTTGAAATCCTCTATAGAAAAAGTTTTATAAATGGATACCTTCTTGAAAAAAAAGCTTACTTCTCTGAAGAGGAGGGAGGCTCACTCTTATTCAGGTCATTTTATGTGGGGTTTCTTTTTTTCTGTCCCCCCACCCCCCTTTGTTTAGATTTTTGAATTTGGTCTATAAGAATATTGAAAGATTGACGAGGAATTTTTAGTTAGTAATTAGTATCATGACTCTGGTTGTTTGTATGCTCGTGTTTTCTTTTATTATCTCAATGAAAGTTCGGTTTTTTTACTAAAAAAACACGAGTGCAAGTTATATCTTAAATTTTAATATCATGGAATTATTCATCAAAAGAGAAAAATTAATATCATGGAATGATGAACGTAGTAGAAAGTTCGAATTCTCACATAATTTAGCTCTTTGCTGAATATTTGATTGAAATAATAGAAAGGTTCTTGTTGAGTTGAAAATTCTGATTATCTATTGATTAAGGTGTAGATGCGCACTGGAATTCCAGTTGACGGCTGTGCAATCTTTTGGCGAGTGTCAAGGTAAGATTCATTAATACTTATTTGTGAACTTTTTGTAGTATGCAGCATCTAGCCTCGAGAACAGGATGACAGGTTATTAAGGTAGTAATTAGAAACGCGTTAATATCTACTGTTGAGAGGCCAAAGAAGTGTAGATTACTTGTATAGAACCCTGATTTTTATTACATATGATGCAACCTCCAACTTGTTTTCAGTACATATTTTTGGACCATGGTTACCCCACATGACACAACGAAAGTTATTGGATCAACATATAATTGGAACATGGTTTCTCCTCATATCATAAAGGAAGTTATTGGGCCTGCACACTTGTGCTGTATTGTTCTAAGCTTGACTGGATAGGAGTGCTAGTTTCATCAATGACAAATGAAATTCTCCAGGGATTTATAGATTTTCCTTTATTGCTCTCTTTCCTCGTAAACAAGGACCCCCCTCAAAGTTCTCTGTTTAATCTCTCTTGTTGCTCTTTGGTTTCACCTTTTGTACTCCTATGAAATAGCCCTTATTTTGTATCCCTTTGGATTATTTCATTCATCAAATAAGTCCTTTGTTATCCGAAAAAAGAATCCAACTTGATTTGTGGTGTTGAGCATGCACCAAATGTTTTAAGCTGACTACAACTATTAATATTGTTATTATTTTTTTGAAAAGGAAACAATCTCTTTCATTGATATAATGATAAGAGATAAAATCTCATAGTATAGTAAGGAATACAAGATCAAAAACGGAGAAGTAACTTACACCGATTACAACGGGAGAAGACTAGAAAAGAATCAATACAAAATGCTTCCGACAATTGTGAACTAAAACATATAAAAAACCACCAGCCTATAAAATAAAATAAAAGACATCAAACAACCCTTTTGAAGAGAACGAAAACAACTCTAAGCTGAGGGCAGTAAGATTGAAGTACTCCAAGTGAGAGGTGGTTTGGGACGACTTTTCAAATATGAAGGACAAAAATCGTCAAAAACCTAAAAACAAAGCCTCGACATTGGAAACGCTGCAAGAACAACTAAAGCTCAAGAGGAACCTCGCCATCTTTGAATCGAGACAACCTCCAACCGTCTAATGAGAGGAAATTTAACCCATCACAAGTCCACATTGTGCAATTGTGGATTTTAAATGATTTGGAATATCCGATTGAGGAATTGGCTTGAGCCAAGAGTTCCAACCCTCATTTGATTGTTGATCTTCTTCGGTCTGAAAAATAGATTTAAGCTCCTCCGCGAAGTAGTCATCTTGATCTGATATATCTTGATTATCTTCTTCTCCAAATCTTTCAATCTCTTCACTGGTTGCACTTGCTATAGAGTCAGTATCTGAATCGACATTCCTTTTTTTGCTGACGAGATGGTTGGAGATGAACGCTGGTTGCCTCTCAAGAATTTAGTCTTAAGGATTGGGCTGTGATAGACTGAATAAGTGAAATGTTGAGAAGGGGAGGAATGAAGGCTTTGCTTAGTGTTGGATTTGGCTGGAATTTGGGCATGAACGCAACAATTTTCCAATAAATCTGAGTTCACAGGAGCATACCAGGAGTTAAGGAATGATGTTTTCTTTCGCACAAAATGCCTTGGAAAAGGCTTCAGCAAGTGTGATTTTCTTTTTCCAAAAGTTGGAAGATTGAGGGGCGAAGGGGTAGCAGAGGTCTTTTCGGGACCCTTGGGAATTAATGGCTTGGATGGAGAAGAGTTAATGCCGCCTACCAACTCTCCTGGAGAGAGAAAAGGACTACTTGTCTTTTACAATGCTTCAGAGCAACAATCGAGGGACTCTCCTTTCATTAATGAAAGACAATCGCTGGTTGGGCCCCAATGGAAAGATCTTTGGCTTTTTTAATCTGACAGCTGCTTTTCTAACTTGTCTTAATTAAATGGGACCCTTCGCCTACCTGAGATGTGTTCACACCAACCACGGTGACTTGATGTGAAGGCTTGGCTGCGACCTCTAGGCTTTTCTTCTCTGGCGCTGGTGGGATCTTCATGACTTGAACTTCGTTTTTTAACAAAGCTTCAACTGGATTCATTGAAAAAGATGGAAATGATTGAATTGAAACTAAATAATGCAAATCTTCTTAATTGAAACAAAATTGGACACCTTCATCTTGCAACACTTGTTTCAACCGAAGTAAATCAAGTGGATTTGCGAAATCATTAATGGATAAAGGCCTTGAAGTAATAGAAGGATGGTCCAAAGCTTCAATGTCCCCGAAATTTAAAAAAAAAAAAATGTTTCCTCGATTGCAATCTATAATTTCTATGGTTGAAGGTGTAGGACCACACAAATTCCTTCACTTTGATTTTGGCTTTCGAGCAATTCAACAAGTTGAGAGTTTCAGCTGCAATATCTTCAGGGCCCCCAAAATAAGCCCCTATTGCTTCAAAGGTCTTCCTACTCCAATAATCCAAAGGGAGTTTTTTTTTTTCTATTTTTAGCCAGCCATCCATGATGGCTGGCTGTGCTTGAGTTTGTTCTATTTTTGGAACATCAAATGGAAAGGATCCATTGCCTGCCATTTCCCTAGTTCTTCAATAAAATCCTCTAAAGTTCCATCTTCTAATTTTATTAAGGCATTTTTTGCAAACAAATCCATAACTTTGGTTTGAAAGAGATCTTCCAAAACCTTTGCAATCTCTTTTCAGTCATTGAATACAAGCAATCTTGAAACAATCCACAAATTATTGAAGTCTTCCCTGAAAACTTCTAAATTCTTAAGTATCTAAAAAGATCTTATGAGTGTTTTCCTTTTGTTGAAACACAAGGTAGCCCCAAGTCATAAACTTCCTCTGTGATTTGCGCTGTTTTACCGATACTGAAATAGGGGAATGAGCTCCACTTTTTGACTTCAACTTATCTGCATAACTTGGCCCCTGAATCTGAACGGAAAGAAAGTCAGCCTCTGTCGAGCTCTGATTGATGGAATTTGGATTAGGAAGTTGCTGTTTTTGCCGATGAGTGTTTATATTTTAGCAAGAACCCGTTTAACATTTTCAGATTTTCAGAAATGCTGTTAATATTATTTATTTATTTATACTGCTTTACTCAGTTTTAGACTGAATGTGTACTGGAAATTTTCTGTCATTAGCTGCAGCTGATGCAGGCCTACCTTGTCTTGATTAGGATTCTATTTATATTCATCTTGCAACAGTGTTCTTCTTCTTCTTCTTTTGTTTTTTTTTCCCTTAATAATAATTTTTTGTGGAGTTTCTTCGTGAAGTGTTCTGAATTTGATATTATATTTCTATTCATAGGTTCAAGCTTCTGCATGAGGAGTCTATTGAGTTCAATAAGCTTGGACTACGGGACAATGTTGCCCAGATATGTGTTCTTGAGGTGTACATCATATTCTGCTAGCTTCAAATAGTGTAAAACATTTGATTGTGTTGTCTGATGTAGTGTGTATGTTTATACTAAATATATTCTACTCACACATCCATTCTATCATAAACGTGTAAGAATGTTTGCCTAGGTATCAATTCAATAGATATTTCTATTTATTATTAGATTTTAAGTTGGAAGCTACAATTTATCGACACTTGACCAATTTAGGAGGGTCGGTCTTCTCTCCCAAGTTCCCAACACTGCAAACTGATTTCAAAATAAAAACACAAATGCCCTATCTACAGAACACAACGCTATTTAAAGGAGTAATAACTCCCTATTTTTTGAAAAGGAAACAATCTCTATCATTGAATTAATGAGTTGAGACAAAGCTCATAGTACAAATGAAACACTACAAGCAATGACTAATAATGGATCAGAAGGTGCACCCGGACATCTCAACTAGGTTGACACTCCCTTAGCACCCACATCATATCCCAGTATACAAAATCTCTAACAAGCCAATACAAGAACTAGACCCACTCGGGTATTACAAAATTGAGATAATCACCGAATAATCAAAACACAATAACTACTACAACATAATAAGTTCAAAAGTGAGAGAAAATGAAATAAGTTCAAAGGTGAGAGAAAATGAAGGCTCTCCAATTAAAAACAAGCTCTTGAATGGAATAATCCTCGAATGCCTTTGACAAAGTGCACCAGGAAGAGGCATTTAGCCTTGCCTGCTCGAAACGATCCTCCCAATTGGATGCTTTGTCATTAAATACGCGTTGATAACTACCCAGAAACTACCCATTCTAACTATTCAAATTTGCAAACTTAATAACTACCTAGAAACTACCCATTCTAAATTCTAATCATTACTTGGAAGTGAAAGTCTTCTTTTACCTTTCTTGGAATACACTTTTGTAATTGGAGGTCTAACATGATTTATGCGTGTTTCTATTTTATATTTTAAATTCCTTGATCTCTATCTCTCTTTCTTTTTTTGTTGTTGAACAGCAGAGCAGTCAGGATAATGGTGACAATTCAAGGTAATTTAGGAGTAATCTTTTGCTATTAACCTCTCTTTGCTGTCTTAAGTTAATAGTCTTGAGGAAGTTTCATGAATAATGGTAATTAAGTTAATTAGTTTTAGGTTAATCAAACACTTCATGATTTTTCCTTTAAAATAAGTTTACAGCTCCCTTGATAGTCTTTCTTTTTTTCTTCCCTTTCACTGTTCCCGTTACCAAATAAGTTCCAATGAACGGTTTGTCTTTCTTTTTATGGTATATTATTTTTCTGGAGGGTTTGGAGCATGCTTCATTTTTCTGTGCAACACTCTTGCGATAGGAATAAAATAATTTCAAGTTACTATGCAATTTTGCATCCATGACCTGGAACTTGAAGTTTACAGTTTCTATTCTGTTTGTCCAATGATTTCATTGTTAACACGTGTTTTCAGTTCATATCTATGAACTCTATGCTTCATACATTTTTAATTTCTAAAAAAAGTTGTATTATATCTTTGCAGCACATCAAATTGCAATAAAGTTGTAATATGTAATATTCATGTCCTCTATAACCCTAAAAGAGGAGAAATCAAGCTTGGCCAGGTATTTTCTGATCTAACTTCTCTAATTCTCTCTTCCCTTTAGCAGATAGAGTAGATAGATCAGTCTCAGTTGCTGCTCTCTATTGGTCCTTGATACTGCAAGTCATCGTTATGCTGTAAAAGTTTTGCTCGTAATGGAGTTCTAAAGCTCCAGTAAAGATGTTTGAATCATGTTGCCCTCCATATAAGTTATCATGTCGAGTTAAATATTTTCATTGTTGCTTTTGTAAGCTTAGCTTGTACGATATTTTTAAACAGGTCAGGGTTCTCTTGGAGAAGGCTCATGCTATTTCAAAAATCTGGGACAATGCTCCAATCGTTCTCTGTGGGGATTTTAACTGTACACCAAAGGTTGTCTTGTTAAGCATTCATAGTAGTACCTTGAAGTAAATGTGTAACGCAGTTTGACCTCTTGATATCCAACTTTTAGTTCTCTTCAATGCAATCACGATAATAACAGTTTATTTGATTTTATTTTTATAATTGCAGAGTGCATTGTATAACTTTATTTCAGAGCAGAAGGTAATACCTTTCTAAGGGCTGTGTCAATATTCATAGTCAGGACGTCTGGCAAAAATCCTATAATCAATGTAATTCACTCTATTACAGCTAGATTTGTCTGAATTGGATAGAGACAAGGTATCGGGACAATCTTCTGCCGAGATTTATCAACCTTCATCACTCTATCGTAATCCTTGGTAATTTTTGACTGGCTGGTTATCTGTATTGCAATTTTCATCACGATGGCATGTTATATGCACAAATCAAACTAAAAGTAAAAGCTTGTCAAATGTGCAGGCTTCAGACTGACAACAGTTCAGTTCCCCTCCAGCTGAGGCCAGAATCTAGTGTTATTGAAAGGAAGCCAGATAATTCTCTGTCTGACATACAGAAGCAAGAATGTTCACATAGCTTCATGGAAAACGAGAATCTTCCATCAGTGAACCGCTTTTTGCCCCCTGATGGTTCTAACGTTATCTTTGATGCACTTGATACTTCTTGTAACGATCTCCAGCTTGGAATGAAGGGTACTACTCTACATTCTGAAGGCCAAAAGGAAAGTCAGCATAGTGCTTTGTTTGACCACAAAAATGTAGGGGAAACAACTTGCTGTGAGAAGACAGATAGCTTTAATGAAAGTTCAACCACATGTGCCAAAGATGAGTTTACTGCTGGTCATACCAGTAAAAAAGTTGGTGAACTATTCTCCCCTTCAGGAACCGACCCTGAAGTTCTTCATCTGAATGACTCTGAGAGACGACAGATGGAAGAAGTTGATACCTCTAGTTTAAACAATAAATCTTCAACAGATGGTTTTCAGGATCACAATTTTGGCAAGGAAAGCAAAGACACTGTTGATAATATTATCTTAGATGACGCACAGCTTTATTCTCAGGCAGCTTTTTTGGATTCAAATAGCGTTTCTTCTACACCTGCTTGCAAAAACTCCACGACCGACACTGCTACAGACTCCTCTGATGTTGTAACTTTTGACCACTCAATTGCTGAATTTGAGAAGGAAAGCTCTGCTAGGAATATTGAAGGTGGCCCATCAATGGTTTTGCCCAGGACTGACTCGGTGGTGGATGGAAGACCAAAGATTTTATCTTCAGATGAGCAGGATGTAGCTGTGTTAAATGGAAGCTTAACTGAGGATGATCATACATTTCTCTCAGCTCTGCATGATGTTAAAGATCCCTTTTCATCTGAGAGTCATCATTCTGTTAGTCATCAAAGCTTGGTTGCACCACCCACTGGAGTTGAAGATGATTTGTTGCCAGGATTGAATTCCAAGTCTTTTGAAGTCAAAAATATTACTCATGATCGCTCATTATGGACTTCAATGGAAATAGAAACTGCTACTGGCAATGCAGATAGTACTCTAATTGAACACTCTCTAAGGCTTAGAAGCACGTATACAGAAGCTGAGGTGGAAGATTCTATCAATATATTTCTTTTATCTGCATGATGACAACCACTTGATATAATCCTTTTTTCTTCTTCTTTACTGTATGTGTTTTCCTCCGGAAATATACTCATAATTTTGTAGTGGCATCTTTGCAGGACCTTTCTGGGACCAGAGACTTGAATGGGGAACCCCTGGCGACTAGTTACAATAGGTGTTTTCTGGGCACTGTTGACTACATATGGTAAAGTTATAGTACTTCATTAGGTGATGAATCATGTTAAGCGCTGCTTGTTTTGTCTGCAAATTTAAGTGATTTATTTTTATTTTTATTATTACTTTTGAGGGTAATTAGCATAGGCTAGAAATTGATGTATCAAAGTAAATAGAACTTGAACTTCACAATAATTTAAAAATCATCCAGTTCTGTTTAATGTTTGGATAGGCGTTCCGAAGGTCTTCAGACGGTTAGGGTGCTCGCCCCTATAAGAAAACAAGTCATGCAGCAGTTGACTCCTGGATTTCCTACAAAGGTATGCTATATGAACTTCAAGTTGGTTTAAAAGTTCAAGAATAGGAGGGTTTTGAAAACTGGTGGTTGGTGAACATTGTTAGGCAATTGCAATTGCAACTAGTTTTATTTTCTCCCCTACCTACAAACAATTGAGTTCCCCCTTTGAATTTTTCTTTCAGGCTTCTCTTGTTTGGGTTTGACCTATGCTTTTATATGGCCTTCTCTTTTATACTTTCCCCCATCTTTTGTAGAAATTGCTTGGACGGGAAATAAGTCCATTAGGAACTGCAAATAGGTTCTTCAGTTGTTTGATTCTCCAAAAATTTCCACAGACGAAAACTATTAGTTGAGTGGGAGTGCCCAACCTATTTTCTTTGAAAGGATTTCTTTAAATTCGAAGTATTTTTGCCAGCGTAAAAGCCTCAGCCGTTTCCTTCAGCCTTCAGATCGTCACAATCTATTGTTTCAAGCTTCATTTGCTCCTGTTTTGCTGCTCGTTTTTTGGCTTTAGCTATAGCTTTTTGTTCTTTCATAGTATGTAATTTTTACCTTTCATTCCCAAAGTTTTAGATCTTGCATTGTTGTAATTGTATCCTCTAGATTTGTTGTAATTTTGCTCCCTTTATTGTCTCCTTTGTACTTTGAGCTATTGGCTCTTTTCATTTTATCAATGAAAAAGTCATGTTTCCTTTTAAAAAAAAAATTGCTAAAGAATATGGGAAGAGAATAAAACAAAGAGACCTACTCTTTTTAGAACACATTTTGTTCATATTTAATTCCTGATATATCATATTATTTTAGGACTCATACATCATTCTTTAAGTAAAACATAGTTGAGGGATGCAGGGTTTTAAAAAGCCCTCTCGGGCGCACACCTAGGCTCAAGGTGCAGGTCTTGCGCCTGGCGAGGCTCACAAAATAAGGAGCGCCTAAAGCGCACACCTTTTGTGAAGCCCCAAGGCTCCAAGTCCCGGGCCTTGGGGCTTTTTCATATTTTTAAAAAATAGCAATAATTAAGAGTTTTCCTTCTTTATTAACTAAAAGAAGCAAGTTTACTAAGCCTAAATACAAAATTTCTTGGGTTTAGGGTCTTTCTTTTTTCCATATTTCCACTGCAACCATGCTTTCTCTTTTTAATTTAATATTTTTATATATAGTGCGCCTCACAAAAAAAGTCTGCGCCTTTTTATGCGTCTTGTGCCTAGGCTCCATAGGGCCATTGCGCCTTAGTGCGCCTTGGGCATTTAAAAGCACGGCAGGGATGATAACAGTACATAAAATTTCCGTGCTCAAAATCAACATTATTTATTTTTACACTTTTAACTGCAATTTTCATACTAGTAAAGTTGATTTTGAATGATTAGTCATTTTTAGAGTGATATTGAAAATGACAAGAGTGATCCAGACCATTTTAGAATCAGTCCTAGAGATGCCATAAGTTCCTTTAAAGAACAGCGAATCATTACCTAAGGCTCTGTCAGCTGTTTTAAGTTTAATTCCTTGCTTTTTTTTTTCCTTTCTTTTTATTGCTGTTTTGCAGAAATGGGGCAGCGATCACATTGCCTTAGCTACTGAATTGGCGTTTGTAAGGAGTAGTGAAGAGTGATACCATGAATCTTAGGAGCAAATGATAATAAGTAAATAAATACTTTCCCTTGTAATTGGAGTTTTTTTATTTGAGGAACCCAACTGGTTCCAACGGCACAAGCCTGCAGGTGCAATGTGATGAGTGGAGGCAACAGAGCCTAAGACAGTGAGTTTTTTTCTTTTTTTTTTTTTTTTTTTTAATTATTAAATTTATAGATGTAGTTCCTCACGAATGCTCAGTTTCAGGTTACTTTATAGCTGTTGTTTTACTTCATTAATTATTTGGCCTGGATGAGCTATGTCACTGTGTGTTGCAGTTGAGTTTGTCTTTTTTATATTTACGAATTAGATTGGAATGGCCTCCCTTACTGAACTCTCATGTGTTGCCTGCATTTTTGTATTCTATGAATCTAACCTAATGTTTGTTATAGGAGTGATAACATGGTTACAATACAACCTAATGTTTGTTATAGGAGTGATACCATGGTTACATAGGAACTTATTGACGAGTCTTCTGAAAGAGATATAAATTTCATTCAAATATCTACAATCGTCGAATGTGGTAACACATTTAACTTACAAAAAATGCCGATGCAAAATGCTCTGCACAGAGAATATGAAAATATCCAGATTGTGCAGAGTACGGACATCAAATATTGAATGTCATTTGTCTGACTTCAATTTTCCCGAAAATAAAAGATGGGGAAAAAAGAATAACAAAGTATACATTTGTACAATGCAACAATCGGAGCAAAGCAGCAGCTCAGGTGGGTTGTGTTGTATCGAATTCTACAATACTCAGTGGCTACTGGGGAGCACCAGCATCACCAACAAGTATGAGGTGATCGCCGTCTCTGATAAGGTCAGTATCCTCAACTTCAGCTCCTTCTTGAGTTAAAATCTTTGCTACGGAGATCCCAAATTTTTTGGAACCTATTTCAAGTAGTTCTTGGATAGACTTGGGTAAAAACACTAGCTTTCCAGTAGCCTGTCCAGTTTCAGGGCAACTGAGAGTAATTCTTGCCTGGTAAGTGGTTCTCATGCTTCGGCTATTGTTAAAACTGAGCGATGCAGATTGTAAAATTTCCCTTTCACCTGTATGGTTTTAAGCAGCACTTTTAATATATGTTAAAATCTAGCTTTAGAAAGTGAGTACCAAATCTTATAGATAGTGTTATTGTGATAAAATTTCGAGTGTTAATAGTCTAGTTGGACCAATATAAAAGTATTCAAATCAAATATGTAAGAAGTGTTCCTTTTAGGTTTTAGAATGTGTATGCAACCTAGAGATTTTGAAATTGAAATTTACGAAATTGAGACGAATTTTTTAAGTAAGCAAAATGAAACCTCACCTCTATTGTTAGTTGTCATGAACCCAACTAGTGAGTTTTGATAATTATTGCTCCTTCGCCTTCTAGGAGGCATATCAGAACAATTTGATTCTCGAACAGGAGTCGTGCATGAGTCTTGGGAAAACCGTGGTGGCATGTTTGATTCACTCTGGTACTTCCGTAGGTAATTTGATTCAGGATTTTGTGGAATATGGACAACAGATGATGTATTCACAGCTTGCTTGACAGAGAATAGTTCTTTTATCTCTTCATGGCCTTGATGATCTGCCAATCCTCGAGGAGTCCATCCATGAACATCTGCCTTATCAATGTCAGCCCCCTGATCTAAAAGAAACTTCACTGTTTCACTGTTTCCTTCACATACTGCCATGTGAAGAGCTGTTGTCCCATTGCTTCTTGGCAGTGTTACGTCTCCACCACATTGGATGATGGATTTGAGCATATCTATGCTGTTTTGCTCTGCAGCGGTGCAAGCAAACTGGGCAACGTCGCCTGAAGAAATATTGGCACCGTTGTCCATTAGAAGCTTGACTATAGACTCATGCTTCCCTTGTATTGCTTGCCACAGGGGTACGTTTCCATCAAAGTCTGCATAACACAAGAGCCCACACCAAATTAACTTCCCCAACTTTTCAGCATCAAGCTGCAGCAATTACTACTACAAAGAATACCTCTTCTGTTCGGGTCTGCCCCATACTCTAGGAGTAGAGCTACGCAGTGTTCGTTTCCTTTAGCTGCTGCAATATGCTGACAATGAAAAATGCCCGGTAAGTTGAATAACTCCATTTCAATTCATTGTGAGTAGCCATGATAAACAAGAATAATGATAGGATTTGTTTACAAGTGCTGTCTTCCCGACATTGCCATCTACTTCATTTGGATTCGAACCCCGCTTTAGCAATTGATTCAACAATATATCATCGCCACTGTCTGCGGCATAGCATAAATTGAGAGGCATTTCCATTCCGGCCTTAGTCAATGTCTGTTCTGTTTCTTGTAGAATGTCCTCCATCACGGGGTCTTTTATCTCCTTCAGGTGCTGCATAAGGTTAAACATACAGGTAATGAAAACTTAACTTTTCGCCTTCACTTAGCACATGAATTCATAGTCATTCAGACATGCCATAGGCTTGCTTAGCATCAGGTAGATTGCAACCTTATAGTTCCCCATAGCTTTAAGAACTAGACCAAGTAACCGAGCACGATATAGATGAGATCTTTTTCTCAAGGGTGTAACTTGAATTAGTGACATTCTATAAGCATTCATCATTTAGGTTAAGTTCAGACGGAAGAGAAAACTGATAAGTGAGCTATTTCGAGCTTCAATCATATCAAGAAACTAGTAACTTTCTTAGGTTAGTTTTCTGTAACAAATGGTGCAATTTTGGGCTATCTTCATTGTGCTTTTATATTCTGTTATAGTTAAAGCAGTTTGAGGGGGGGAAAAAAAAAGCCATCTTATTGGCAAAAGTTGCCGACCTTAAGGAGATTGTTCATTATTATTGTCCCATCCCCAACGCTTGCTTGCACCAAGTTAAAAAACGAGGAGCGATTCAAGCGCAGCAATTGACTCAAACGGCTGGTTCGAACTGTAAACAATTGTGGTTGATAACAAAGCACACCTATCTCGCCAATGACATCTCCCATCTTTGCTTCGCCAACAATCTGAAACAGTCCTTGTCAAAAAAGAAACCAAAGAAAAAAAAAAAAAACTGCACAACATTTTGTGTTGTTGCCAATGCATCAAATCCAGTCAGTCCATAATTACCTCTTCCATTCCGTTTCTTTGTATAATAAGATCCTGCAAGGTGGAGTAGACATCAGACCAAATAACATGAGTCAATCAAAGAAGCATAAACGTCTCATTGAGGTTACAAAGAAAAACGATGGGAGAAGCCATATTTCAGTTGGTATGGATATAATAATCTGTATATTTGGCAGTTCATTTAGTCTAAGGCCAAAAAAATGCCACAGATATACATATTCCTAATGGTAAAGGCTTGAGATTTTTACAGATACCCTTCGACATCTAGAATTCCTAACCCTCCAAGTTAAAGCTCAGTGGCCTTGGACGGAGGAAACTTTCTCATGAATTAAAACACGTTGGACCATTAAGCGTAATGTGAAATATGAAAAGGACCATAAGCGTAATGTAAGATATGAAAATTTCATACTCCAAAATAGGGATGTAATTGGTTCGGTTCAGCTCAGTTTGAGCCAAACTGAATCAACAAATATTATTAAGGAAATGGATGAACTGTGCCAAATTTGCCTAAAGATATTGACTAAATTGCATTGAGCCAATGCACACGTGTGTAAACATCTTGAAATAAAATGTTTCGCACCCTAAAGTTTCAAATTTAATGGCATTGCCATTGGAGCCGCCTATCTCTGTTGATAAAACAATAGACTTTTATTACAGATATAGTTAATCGGTTGTAATTGGGGTTTTAAATGTGACAACCGAACATTTGATGCGAATTGATGTCCATTGAGTCGACAAAGGTCTTGGTTTTTATCTATTTTTTGGGATTTTTTTTATTTTCCCTTCCACCCCTACTCCAAAAAATGCTCGAAGGTATAGACGCAAAGTTATGGGATGTGTAGGAGATCAACGGGTTGTTTTTTCTCTTACCGCAGTGCCAGTGACAACTATATATAAATCTGTTGGTGCTTCATTCTCCAAGATGATATCTTCTTTGGGAGGGAAGTACTCAGCCTTCATTTCAGTAACCTTCCAAAGGTAAGAGATTGAAAAGCACTTAAAAGTTAGATTCGATAAGTGATAACAAATTGTTGTGCTTCCTAGCCTTAAATAATAAGAATTTCAAGCTTAAGAAGTTAAGGGTTTGAATTACAGTGGGAGAAGTATGGTAAAATTACCAGTTGAAAAATCAAGTCTGTTGACACTCCATGAAACAAATAAGCACTATCAACAAGTGAATAGAAGAGATGGTGAGCGATGCCAGATCTGATGGCTTTCGGAAGAGAATCAACTGTCTCTTGTTGTTGTAATCCCTCTGAATCAGTTCTGAATTTCAAACATAGATGAGCGAGCATCTGTTCTTGAAGACGAACAGGTAGTTGATTTCTATGGGCAAAATTCGAGGCAGCTTGAATTGTGTCCCTCTGAAATAATCCATGCAACAACATGAACACACAAAAATATTCAAGGTCAAAGATAAAAAGGGTACGATACAGCCTTTTCAACTACTGATAAAGAAAAGAAAAGAAAAGAAAGGAAAGGAAAGAAAGGAAAGAAAAAAAAAACATTTGACCAAATCATTGTTTTCTCTACTCATAAGTATCAATCCCTAATCACAACATATTTAACAAAGGAGTACAACAAATAGGAGAGCGAGGAAGATACTACTTTAGTCTTCCTATTTCATTCCAGTGGATCCTTCTTCTCCCTAAGAATTAAAAGAACCCTGAGAATTAAAAGAACCAAGTTCACCTATACACGAGTGAGGAATAAAAAGCAACAACTTCCCACTTTTGATGTTCCACGATTCCTCCCATTTAGAAACTAAGAAGAATAGGGGTTGCTAGGTCAAAAAAGCGATGAGTCCAAATTCTTCCCAAGTAGGTTTGAACTCAATAGTCGACCACTCTACCACTAAGCTATTGAGGAACAACAAACTTAAGGAAGCCCACTCTCATTCTTTGGACCAATTTCTAACCGAATAAAAAAGGGTGAGTCACTCTCTTTCACATACACTGAGAGAAAGGTTTACGATAGCAAGCATCTCCTTAGCCAGTGAGCCTCCAGGACAAGGGGATGACGGTCAACCATGCACTCGTAATATATGTCAGTTACTATTGAGTTATGTTTACTTTGAGAGCAAGTAAGACTTACAAATTTCCTGGTTCGGCCGGTGCCATGGACGACCAAGTTAGTCATATTTCCAATCAGGTAAGCTTGCAAGCCGAGAATAAAGAAGAGGTAACAGATGCCAAAAGTCATTTCTTGATCATTTACCGGATGCAAATCGCCATAGCCAGTGGTTGTGATTGTGACAATTGACCAGTAAATGGAAGTCACATAACGCACTCGCAAACTTGCGTTATGAAAATCTTCGATGGATAAGGCTAACCATGTCCTTTTTGGGTCTGGATAGTTTGCAGCCATTAGATAGAAGCAGCACCCAGCAAAATGAACCGTGAATAGACACACCTATATAGAATCCTCATAAGATTGAATCGTTCAAGTCAAAACCAAGTGTTTAAGTTACAAGTTTAGTTATTGATGGTAGTTATTTTGTTTCTAGTTTTCACTTTTGTTGAAGAAATACTTGAATTTCTAGTCAAATTTTGAAAAAACAGAAACATATTTTTGAAAATTGTGGGATAGCAAAACAAAAGAACTTATAAGTGGAAGTATCGTTTATAAGCTTAATTTTCAAAAACTAAAATTATATGGTTTTTGGTTTTTGTTAATCAAGCTTATTTCCCTCCAATTTCTTACAATCGTTTTTATAAAATTAAGTAAAAGAGTTGAATTTTCATAGCCAAAGTTCAAAAATAAAAATAAGTTCTTGAAAACTACTTTTTAAGTCTTCAAAACTTAGCTTAGTCTTTTTAAAAACATTGGTAGAAAGTAGATAATATAACAAGAAATTTAGAGGTGAAAATGGGTGTTTATGGGCTTAATTTTCAAAATTTTAAAACTTGGTTACGAAATAGGGTCTAAATGATTATCAAAATGGACATCAGCTTTGAGGTTTATTTGTATTTGTTCTTTCAACTGAACTTTGTAATGTATCTAGTCTTTAACTTTTAAATTTTTCTTCATTTTTTTTTTATAAAAAAATTTATTTTAGATATAATTTTGAAATGAAATCCTAAATTTTTAATTGTGCATGGTTAATGCTTGAATGTTTTGAAAACATTTAAAACCATAGAAACTAAATTTGTAACAATTTTGAAAGGTAGCAGCAATGTCAAGGTTAACTAATTTAGTCAACAAAAAATCCGCTGCAGTTTACTTACAAATATAAGCTTTGCGCATCGAACCCAGAAATAGTTGAAGTTCCTATCCTTTTCCAACCTGCCGCCATTATTGAAGGGGACAAGAAAAATATAGCAATGTTTAATGATTAAGTAGATATGTAAATTAACAGAATAAGAAGATTGATTTTCATCAGATGCCCAAAAGGCAGGGGAATTTTGACTTATCAGGTTCAAAATTATATACTATCTTACTTTTTAAAGATTACTTTAGTACTTTATGATGAATTTTCATCATTGTTCAATGAAAACAGTTAACAAAATGCAGGGGGATCTTGCAAATATGAGGATTTAAGCATAGTTTTGGTTGATGAAGTTTATAATTATTTGCTATCTTATTTTTTAAAGACTACTTTATGATAAATTTTCATTAATGTTCAATGATAATGGTTAAGAAAAAGCAGAGGAAAAATGCAAAGATGAGGATTTAAAGCATAATTTTGATTTATGAAGTTCATAGTAATTTGCCATCTTACCTTTTAACGACTGCTTTATGATGGATTTTTTTCGATGTTACTATGGAAAATAGTTAAGAAAAAGCAGGGGAAATTTCAAAGATGAGGATTTACGCATAGTTTTGATTAATGAATTTTATAGTTATTTGTTATCTTATCTTACTACTTTTATGATGAATGTTCATCAACGTTCGATGAAAATAGTTAACAAGAAAACAGGGGAAATTTGCAAAGACATATTTAAGCATATTTTTCATATATAATTAGGGGTGTTCGACCTGAAAAACTCAATTCACCCAACTCAATCCAATCATATAAACATATACTTGATTTTTTATTTTATTTTATTGTATTTCTTTATTTTTTTGGGATAATTTGTTATCTAACAACTCATAAAAAAAAAATTTAGCACTTTGGAAAGTAAATTTCCATAATATAAATTGAAATTGAATTATTAATCTTAATTTAATATATAAAAATTATCAAATAAAATTTGTATATATTAACCTTTTACTTATTTTTAGAAAAAAAAATTAAATAAGTAATTCGATTAACTCGAATCAACCCAACCAAATATTTCATAGTCGTGTTCATTATGTTATAAGGATTATTTGAGTTGAATAAATTACAACCCAAATAATTAGGTTGGGTCTAAATAGAGTATTAAACCCAATCCAACCCAACTAATTTTTAATTGGGTGTATAACAAGGAGTTGCATTCCGGTTTTGGAAATTTTTGTGATAGCATATTTGTGGATTTGCATTAATGTCAGGGTCTCTAAGTTTTTCGAAAATGAAAACAGAATAGCAATGATGTTGACATATTATTAAAAAATAATAAGTGTTTAATTAAAAACATTAGGTTTGATAGATTAAAACCTGAGAATTGAACAATTTGTGATAGCTGTACAGAAGTTGTTTACCTGGCGAACATGGAACTCACTCTTCGAAGACGCCATAGACGGAGCATATTGAAGTAGCCATAAGTTTGAAGAGAAGGAGGAAGAATAGCACGAGCCATTTCCGACGGAATAATTGACACAACGTCGAAAATCAACCAGGTTTTCGCATATCGCAGAGCAATCAGCTTCCGATCATCCACGAGCAGGTAAGTAGTTTTGTCCAAATATGCCACGAAGAAGGTCAAAACTATATCAATGGCGAATATGCCATTTACAACGTTATCGATCACAGCAAGAGCTCCGTGTGGTGAAGGAATGAACCCGAACTCAAACGGACAAACCCAGGCGGTGTACAGTACTAGAAATATCAAAAACGTTTCCCAAAGTCTGCGATAAAAATTAACCTCAGAACAAGAAGAACAAGAAGATTGAGGTTAGAGAGAAGAGAGTTAACTATAAGAGGAACCTGTAATTGTAATCGAATGGCGAAATTGTATGACTACGGAGTTTGACTCTTCCTTTATTTCGCCCATTTACGCCAAGCGGCGGAAGGATTCCGCCGGTGAGACTGTATTGGCTGCCATCGTCTCTCGATAATTGCTCTATCTCTCGCTCTTGCTCTCTCCCGCACATTGATCTCCCTAATAATCCCATCTTCTTCGACTTCTGCTTCGACATTTTGATGAAAATCCTCAATCCTCCTCAATCTCTAATTCCTAAGCCTTCTCTCCGTTATTACAGATTCTTGATCAGTTCAATAATCTCTACCATAATAAAACGACGATTATATCGAGAAAATCAAAATCATCCGCCGGCTGCCGATTCAGTTCCTGCAAATCTCACCGTCTCTTCTCAACAATCACGACCAGAATCTTGCTCGCGCAGTTAGCGATTTCAGTTGGAAGAAGTGCGGGGATATGGAGATTGATATTAACGGGAAAACAAGAAAAAACAAAAAAAAAAACAAACAGAGGTGTGTGGAATGGAAACGATGGTTAATTATTAATGAGTGATATTCCATGGCTATGGCGATGATGGAGCTTGGACTATGCGGCTAAATTTAGATTGGAGGAGAAAGAAAGAAAGAAAGAGAAAGGGGGCCTCACGTACGCTCGCCATTGGGTGTCCTCTCGTTGTGGACGCCATTATTAACCACCTGAAGCTGAAGCATTGTTGTGTGTGTGGAAGTTATGGAAATGACAGTTCCATTTTGGATTTGACGCTGCATTTAAAAACATGAATGCCTTCCATTTTATTTTTCACTTTTTTTTTCTTTTTAAATATGTAATTAACAACATCTATCTCTTTGGTAGTATCATATTATTAAATTTTCGTCTATCCTATCACATTTATACGTTTCTGTTAGTTTGTTGTGGACATAAAGGATGAATTGATATTTATGTTATATAGGAGAAAAATTTATGAAACATAAAAAATAAACAACAAAATATCAATAATGTAAATATAATATAAATAAAAGACATATTAATTTGTTTAAAAATAATAAAATGTTTACTTACTAATGGGCAAAATGTAGTTTTGGTACTCGAGACTTGAGGTTTATGTCTATTTTGTCTCGAAGGTTTAAAAACAAACACTTTAGTCCTTCATGTTTATAAAATACTTTTAAATAGTCCCTATCATAACTTTAAGTCGGCATAATACTTACCAAACCGTTATGTGTTGATGTGACTCTTAAATATATAGGATGACATTAGATTAGTTGGAAAATCTATTAAAATTAATTTAAAAAACATACATAAGAATCATGTTTCAAATCAAGAAAATGTCCAGAGTGATTCTAATCATTTTATAATCATCTCCACAACATACATTTAATTAGTTATCTAGGGTGATTCTAAAATTTTTATGTTTGGTTATAGAGGATTAGGAAAATTATATAGTGTGTGTTTTGTTCTAAAGTCCATAGGGTAGCATTATTGATGTTACCATATCATATTTTAAAAAGTTATACAATGCTTTGTAAATCCAATAATATTTTGAAAAGTTTAATCAAACCACATGCACTAACTTGAAGTTTTCTAGCATAATATTTATCGAATCAAAACAAAATTAAACTTCTAGTTTGATATGTAAATGCATTAACCTACCTATGATTGCTTCAATTATTACAATAAGTTCAATTTTAATTTAAAAAATAAAGTAATTGACTATTTAAGATTTTATTTAAAAACACCTAACAATCCATCCAAATAAATATAACTTAATAGTAATTGACATGTATTATCTCTTTTAAGATGAAAAGCATCTATTTTCATTTGTCGTAAATATTTAATAATTTTGATAACTCGAATTACGTTTTTAATTGTGATTAATTATACTAAGCATTTCTTTTTCTTTTGGAAGTTGTGTTTTTCTAAAGAAAGATATTTAGGTATATTTTCCATCACAAATTATCATGGGGCAAATTTTGTTTTTTTTTTTTTTTTTTAAGTATTTTAATTAATTTTCTATAGGATGATGAAAATGAGATACATAGAAGTGTGTGAGGCGGGATGCACACATTGAGTAGTTGGAAAGGTAAATTTAGTGTGAAAGTAATTATTTGTGATAAAAATAAATTTAATTTATATCATATGGAAACTTATAAAAAGGAATGAGAAAAGGCCAGACCAAATTTATAACTAAAATTATGCAAAACTAGTGGTGGATTAAACTAAAAATTATACTTATTTTCATATAACCTGTTTCTGTAGTATAAACATATTGCCAAAATGAACTTAATTTAACATTTATTGACATGATAACTTTTTAGTGGTTTAAGATTCGATTTTTCGTTTTCGTAGTTGTTGTACTTAGAAAAAATATAAACATATTGCTTTTATAAGTTAATATATATATATATATATATATATATATAAACACATCAGAAGAATAAAACATTAAAAAAAAAAAAACTTAAACTAATATCTTAGAGGGGTTGCAAATATAGCTTGATTTTATAAATAAATAAAAAAATATAAGCATGTTGATGAAAAAAAAGGAAAAAAAATAACTTAAATTAATATTTTAGTGGTAGTTGTAAATATAACAATCAAGCTTAAAGTATTTGCACATAATACAAAATTTGCATATATAATAAAATTTAGATCCTACTCTTAGAGTTTATTAGATAGATTATATAGCTGGTGGAGTCTATTAATAAATCTATCATTAATAGGTTTTACTATATTTATAGTTTTTAAAAATGCCGTTATACACTTAATCATTAGCATAAATGTGTTACCTTAGCAATTACCAAATATCTTTATTCACCCTGCCTCTTAGATTGTTTTTTGACGTTGGTTGGAATGTTTGGGCCGAATAAATTAGTGGGCCACGTATTGGGTCGCATACCTAATGGGCCGATCCGTTTGAATATTATAATTTCGCATCCGTCGTAAAATCTTACGAATGAACAACTCGACCAGGCGATTCTTCCAGAAAACCGGAGAGAGGCGTAGCCAAAGTGGGCACTGAGAAAATCAGAGAGCAAATTTTTGCTGAGGAAGAAGGAGAGAGATCGGCATGGCGTCCTTTTTGCAGTCCCTCATCGACCCAAAGAAGAACTGGTTCGCTCGTCAACACATGAAAGCGCTCACCCAACGCCTCCGTAATTACGGTAATTGAAACCCTAATCGTTTCTTGTTCTATGGCGTTGATTTCGAATTTTCATCTGTGGAGATTGATTTGGGTTGTATTACTATGTTAGGTCTTCGATACGACGATCTGTATGATCCGTACTATGATATTGATGTGAAGGAGGCTTTGAATCGACTCCCGAGGGAGATTGTTGATGCGCGCAATCAGCGTCTGAAGCGTGCTATGGACCTTTCCATGAAGCATCAGTACCTTTCTGACGATCTTCAGGTTTTCTTCTGTTTTTATCTCCTCATTAGATCAGTTTGAGCCTCGCCGAAAAACAGAAATGTGTTGGATGTTTATCATAACTGCGTACCTAAATGCTACGGTTTGTTTGTGAAATGGTTTTACTACGAGCCGGGATGGAGGGCAGAGGGCTTGTTATCATGGAGTTTTATTTCTGTATCCAACATGGTCTTAATATAATTGTTGAGCGTGCGCTATTCGCGAAATCTGGGATCTATTTGATGGTTAAGTTCCTATAATTTTTCATGGTCACCGGGAATTAACTCTTAATTATATTGGGTTTAATTGTTTTCCCCCAACTAAGCACAGCATGCTGATGTCTAAATTGTAGTTAGATGGTCATCGGTTTGAAATTTTGAATTGTTTCAACCTTTTGGCAGGCCATGCAAACACCATTCAGGAGCTATCTCCAGGATATGCTGGCACTTGTAAGTCTTTCCAGTATTTCAGATCTCCCGCTTTATTATTTAAAGTGAAAAAAATGTGTTGTAAAAAAAAGTGAATTAAAGCTCTCCGGTTGTGTTCATAGAAATAAGGAAGATGCTCTATATCGTAGTGTCGGTCACGGTTCTTGAATTTTGTATCTTGTGTCCTGTATTGATTTTGATATTATTTACTATCTGTTAGCTTAGATGATATCTTGCTAGGTACTTGCATTGCAGTTGAATTGTTTATTTATTGTAGTTCTAATGTTATCTAATTTCCCCTTTGAGGTTTCTCGTTCTGTCCTCTGTTGTCCTTTTCATGATTTCAGGATTCATGATCTAGATAGATATCAGCTTTTGGGTAATATATGTATGAATCCTGGATATGTTTTCCTTTGAATTTTTGATCTTTTCTTATTGTAACATTACACGAATGAAATTGCTTTATCACGTGCAAATAAGGTAAAATGTGTGTCGGTAACTAAAATTTTGGGTTTTATTAGTTTGGATTCTTTGATTTTTATTTACTGGCGAGTATGGAAGGAAAGCTGGGATGAAAATAAGACAGGCTGGGGTTGATGATTTGATGACCAGTGCAAATTAACCTGCTAAATTCTTCTAATTTATGTGCCATGGGCCAGATTGTTTAATATTCATGTCTCAGTTTAGGTGAATAAAATTTGTGTCAATTTTAGCTGTGTAGTAGCGGCAAGTAGGGTCAGCATATTCTGCGGCATCATGCGTGCAAGAACCCCTTTAATATCTTGAGTACTTAGTGAATATTTTCAGGGGTTGTGTGTGACATCCTGCTGTAGCTTTCTACTTGCTGTGACCTATCTTATTTTGCCTAATTTCATCTGGTGTCTTGCTAGACTGTTGGTATATAACTTCTTTTGCATTTTCCCTTTGAACTTTAGGGTACATGACTTTGTTTAGCTAAGTTAAACAATCTAATTTAGTATTGATTTTTTGTTGATATTGGTAGTTATTAAACGGGAGCAAGCTGAGTTTATGAAGCTAATGACCCTTTTTTTTTCTTCCTGCTTTGTGTATGTTTTTGCAGGTAAAGAAGGAGAGAGCAGAACGCGAGGCATTGGGAGCATTGCCTCTTTACCAGCGCACCATTCCTTAAGCTATTTCTGCTTTTCATAGTTATTTTTGGACGGAGTAAATGTCGTTTGAGACACAGTTTCTTCCATATGTTGATGGATTGGAACATCTCTCCATCATTTGTTTGTTTCCAACATTTGTATTTCATTACCAAAGTTTCATTCACCATCTGTTCTAGTCATTATTGATATATAATAAGTGTGAAACTTGTTTTATCTTCTCGATTGGAATTAATATGAATTAATATGAGATTAGTCCTTTTTCTATGGTAATTATTTGGACCCATTGTATAGTCTTGGCTTGGATGTTTAATATCAATTTTAGCTAGAGTTTTAAGATATTAGTATTACGTCTATATATAACTTCGACTCTTCGTTGGAAGGAAAGTAGGATTTCTTTGTCTAGTTTATGGTGGGATCAAGAATACAGTGAATCCACGTTTTCCCTCCGGTGAGATTTTTTGCTTCAGAGCCCATCTCACAATTTCCAAATATTAATGCATGTGGTTTTCTCCTGAAAATTTCATCAGATTCCACTAGTGAACTTGGCTGTTGATAATGATGGCAGATGGCATCATCCTCAGGAAGGAACAACTCCAGCCTCTTCATCATCCTTCTCGTGAGTTCTCTCCCTCTTTGTCTGTTTCGACTTTTCACTTCTTCTTGAATGATGTTATACAGCCCACTGCATCTTTTTCTTGCGTTCCCTTGAGCCCCACATTTTTGCCCTGTAATGTCCGACATTCCGATTATGCCAACTTCTCTTTCTTTCTTTCCCTATTTTTGTTCCAACACAAAAGATCTTGAGCATCTGAGAACTTTGGAAGGTTTGTATATCAGGATCAGAGGTAGATAGCGTTGGAACAAAGAAATAAAATTATCCACCATCAAGTTTATGAGTGCAGTAAAGGAAAAAAAAGAAAAAAAAAAAGAAAGAGTTTCTATACTTGTTTTCTGGCCCGAGTTCTAAAAGATGTATAGACTTCCCTTTTAGTGTTTAGTCGTCTGCGGTGTTCTCTCTCCCTCTCCCCCAAACAAGACACAAAAAGGGGCTATTCTAATTTATGGATCGATGGCTTTGTTTAGGGAGTAATCAACTATGTGGTGTGACTAGACTTGCTTGTTTTCAGCTACTTGGACGGATGCATACTACACTACAGGGTGACATTTCTTTATATCTCCGGCCAGGTTCTTGGATGGCTGGATCATTTTCTGTCTTATGTTGAATTTCTTCAAGGACAAAAACAGGAATATTCCTTACCCATACTTTGATAACATCGAAATGATGTTTCCAAAATCCAGACACGAGTTAATTTTATCTGATCTCCCTAGCAAATAGAGCTTCCAATTTATATTGCAGGTTCGAAATTGTAGTCATTCTCAAACCTCTAGGCTTGTATTATCCTTGCTTTTTGCAAGAATATTTTTTGAACATCATGTCAGTTGCATCTTTCCACTCATCATCTTCCATGAGATCCATGAGTGTTACTACTGCACATAAAACTATAACAGAGTGTATAGCTGGCGCTCGGTCAGATGCTCTCGAAGTTCAGGAAAAGGCTCTTCAAAACTTGGTCATCATTACTCAGGTTAGTCCTCTATACAGGAACTTGCTTGTACAAGTAGATGGATCAATATCAATTCTTATTTCTCTCTCCAAATCATCTTCTTCAACCATCCAATCTCTTTCATTGTCAATTCTTTTCAATCTCTCTCTGAACCATGACATGAAAAAGCTTCTTGCATCAATGGAAACCATCTACCATCTCAAAACACTTGTATCCCTAGGCTCACCGGAAACCGTCAAGCTAGCATCCTCGTTGATTTGCAGCCTTGCAATGCTAGACAAAAACAAAGCTAAGTTT
The DNA here is from genome assembly GCA_030954485.1 of Citrullus mucosospermus. NCBI lineage: Eukaryota > Viridiplantae > Streptophyta > Magnoliopsida > Cucurbitales > Cucurbitaceae > Citrullus > Citrullus mucosospermus. The sequence continues at coordinate 27,585,738 of CM062059.1, read as the reverse complement.
GGTGTAGCAGGGACAATACAGTTATTGGTTAGAGCACTTACGGTCCCTACTGTTCCTGCTGCCCATCACCTTCTCTGTTCTTTAGCCGAACTAGGCCAGTTTCATGGAAACTGCACTGTGGCAGTTCGATCGGGAGCCATCCGAGTTCTTATCGATGTAGTGGAGAGTACTAGTGGGGAGGATCTTGCTGGCACTGCTCTTGTTGTTCTCGGTCTCTTGGCTAGATTTGAGGAAGGGTTGAGAGCTTTGATAAAAACTGATCAGATTGTAATTTCGATGTTTAATGTGCTGAAAGGAAGGTGTATGCTCAGCAAAGAAGGTGCAACCGAGATCCTTTTGCGATTGTTCGACGAAAGTGAAGGTTGTCTGAGTGATGCTTTGAGGTTGCCAGAGTTTTTGGGTGTTGTTGCTGATCTTTCGGTAAGAGGATCAGCAAAAGCTAGAGAGAGATCTAGTTTACTCATGAATAAACTCATGAATAGTGACTTTGATACATATTCAAATGCTGATTCAGTGTATTCACAATGGTATTGAAGTTAATTATGGTCTCTAAGCTGGTGTTTGCTTCTTGAGTTTGCCAATTTAATTGGAATGAATAACACATTCCTCTTGGAGAGGAAATTGTTGTAGAACAAGTATCATTTTATGGAAATGGTATAAATTTTCATTGTATTTTGTAATACTGTCTTAGTCTATAAGGTTGTTTAAATTTGAGACTTCAAAATATTCAACATAATTCTGTTGAAATGCTTTTTTTTTTTCTTATTATTTTGTTTAAATATTATTATAATAAAATAATATTATAGTTTCGAACTTAGAATTAGGTAGATGAGTCATTACTTTTCTATTTTAATCCTTCAATTATATATACGGACAAATGGGGTTCATAATGGTTCATAATTGGCGATTCCATTTGCGAGTATAACAAATGACATTTTGATTCTAACTTTAATATATATATATATAGTTAAAGTGACTTAAAATTCTGTCTTGCAATTCTATCTAATACATTAGAAAATAAAAGACAAGAATTGGGCATTTGTACTTCTCACAAAGTTGAATTTGAGGTTTGCATTCAACATGTTAACAAACCAAACTTTAAAAAGTATCTCTTACTTTTTGAAGTTTCAATTATGGTTCTATCAAGTTTCTTAACCTAATAACATAAATATAGTCCATCGATAATTGATTTATGCACGTTCCTTTGATGTTGAGGTTTAAATTATTGCATTTGTACATGTTCATCGACTTCAAAAGTACTAAATGAATTATTTAAAAAAATTAATGTATTTATTAGATATAAAGTTTAATTTTATATATAACATAACTTGAATAGGTGAGAATTGTTCAAAGGTTCTAGAAAAAGAAAAAAATTGAATGTTGAAAGACTTATGTAAGAGTAATTTAAAAATTTAAGGAATAAAGTTATAATTTAACTTTTATAAAATAAATACTTATTTTTAGTTAAATGATATGTTGAATAGGTTGGGAGTATATGGGTACAACAATAAATGACCCAAAAATGGAGGAGAAAATGAAAGCTGCCCCACCTTTTAAATTTGGGGTCTTTTTACCCTTTGTTGATGTTGTATTTGGGCGAAATTATAAAATGGAGTTTCTACTCTCGATCTAAGCTCTTTGCTATTCGCTCTCTCACTCTCGCTTGTCTAGTTTTCGCTCAGTATCATTATGCATCACAAATTAAAACGAGGGAGAAGAAGAAGTTGACCGAAATTATTCACGTGGACTGATCGAAGAAGAAAGAGGAGAAGAAAAGGAAAAATGAAAAAGAACTTTATCGAAACTGGTTCAAAGAAGAAGAAGGAGGAGAAAAAAAGAAAAAAAAGAAGAACAACAAGAAAAAACACAGAAGATGAAAGAGGAGAGAAAAAGAAAGTGAGGTTAATTTTGTAAACTTGTTTGAAACTGACGTAAACAAGAGGTCAAAAATTCTAAATTTTAAAAAGTGGGGCAAAACTCATTTAGGCTTAAAAACGGGTGTTTTAATCAATTATCTCTGAGTATATATTTTTAACTTTATTTGTGTAATTTTTTTTTTTTGATAAAAATATTTGTGTAGGTTTTTTTACTTCCTCTTACCATTTATGAGGGTTGCAAAATGTTTAGTTTCTCAACGCGTCTTGGTTTTATCTAATTATTTGGTTGTGATATCTGAGATTAGTGATATTATTGCGAATATCAAAAAAATTACTGCATCTTTTCTTGTCTTTTTGTTGGCACTGTTCAAGCAAGTGCCATATTCCACAATTACACGGGTCATTCTTTAGTCGAGATGAATTTTTCGAGTTTTGTGCTTTGAGATTTAAGGTTTGTCGGATTAACTTTAAAAAAATGTATTTTTTTTAAAAAAACTTATTTTTATTTAAACTCTTTTGATAAACTTCATTTAAAATAAACTTCAAAATCTATTTTGAGTGGTTGCGAAATTTTTCTAATTTTGCACAAAATGACTCATTTTAACTTATTATCCTTAATTCGAATAGACAACATATAAAATGAGAAGACAAAAACAGAAGTATCTAAATCTATTGTGTTTCGGCGAACTTTGCCCGAGGGCTAAAATTCCCCACTCACTTCGCCTCATGATTATTCAACTTAATCGGATTCTTTTCGCTTGATTTCGTTAATGTTCGTGTCAATTATGAAATTCCGGTAATTAATCTTCGAGGTTTTCTGTTTCAATTTGGTCACTCAAGGATTTCAACAACCTAGATTCTCCATTTTCATTTCTGTAATGCTACACCCTCAAACTGTTCGACAAAATGCTGCAACGAAGTTCCAGGCTATGGCGGACTGAAGCTATAGCTCGGAGTTCCAGTAGGGAGTAAATTCATGAAGTGACGTTCGAGTCCTGATTATGGCGTGTAAGCATTTGCAGACATTGTTCTTCATCTCTCGCCTGAAGCATCTCAAGAACACGAGATTTGGAGCTTTGCAATCAAATTCTATGTTGTATCATTGCGCAGAGCAATCCTCCGCCGATCAAGAGGTGTTACCATCTGAATGGTACGAGAGTGCTTCTCGGAAGATAAAGAAATTGAGTTGCTCGTTGAAGAATGTGGATTTGATCGATGGACGACTTGTTAATGTTAATGATGATTCGACCATTATCGACGAGCGAATTGAACAAAAAATGCACACTTTCAAGGCCCTTGTAAGAGTCTTGATTGGTTCTCCATCGACTCAGAGGAGATTAACAGAGATGGCTGTATCGAGTTCAATAAATTGCCAGCCTCAGGCATGGTTTAGAAATTCAAGTGAACGAGAGCCGATGGTTGTTGATTCACTCACCAAGGTCAGCAACTTCCTCAACGTCTCTGCCCAACAAAGGAAACTGGTGCGCCATACCATATGCCCACAGGTTAGTTTAAATAACAAAAGCTCAAAAGCATATAGGTTAGGAAATATTTAGCCTGGTACATGTATGCTGCTTGAGTATGATTTTGATTTGTGAAGTCATTCAACTTACTTCGACTAATTTCATGGAACAATCACAATGCTTGACAATATAGAATTGTCCATAAGAAAAAAGCTAGTGTTAGAGTATTGATTACATTAAATTTACCTTCACCCATTAGTTTTTTTTAAGCTCTCACATCAATCGATGATTTAACATCTTATCAGAGCAGGAGGTTTTGTTTTCAACCCTTTAGATGTTATTTCTTCTTCAATTAATATTGATTTCAGCTTGTTAAGTTTTTTACATATTATTTCAAGCCCACAAGTGAGGAGTAGTGTTAGAGTATTGATATAATATTAAATTTACCTTCACCCATTAGCTTAATTTTATTCTAGGTGAGTGTTTGCCATGAAACTTGAATCCTTAGGCTCAAAATCTCCAAATGTGATGTTGCACTGTGGTTTGTTTTTGAGGATAAATCACTATGAAACCCATAAGTTTGAACAAACAAATTAGTGTATATTTGATCTTTAAACAGGTTACACAACATCACATTTGGACTGGTGCATTGGATCATATGCTGAAAGAGTTAACTTCAGAGTTGGATCCATTATTTCATCAGTCAACCAACAAAGGGATCAAAATGGGCAATCAGATTGTTTCAAGTTGCCTAAAGTTTTTGGATGATGTTACCAATTCAAATGCTCACTACACTTCGTGGATGCGGCCAGCACCATTACGAGCTGTTGCAGATTCATCTGCACCGCCAAGATGGGAAGACATGCTTGAGATGTTCACCGATCTGATCAGCTATCTGAAAGATGAGAAATATTTGGTCCATTATGTGACAAAGCTTGAAGTTATGAAAGAGGGGCTTTCCCAGATCAAAGATGTATTGACTGATAAAAGCATTGGATACAAGGAAGCCAGTCATCAAGAAAGCTTGGTGCAGAAGAAGCTTTCAAAGACACTGGGCCACTCATCCAGGTGCTTGTTCACTCTTTTACTATACTATCTTTTTGGGCATTTTAGGGATATTGAAGTGGATCTTTGTGGTGGGTTGTTGAAGGCTGATGGGAATGACAAGTTTTTGTTGTTCATGGGGAGGGTCTTGAGTTCTGATGAAGAGAAAATTGTTTGGAATGGGGTGAGGCATCTTCATAGAGTTATGGGGCTTTTTAAATTTGTTTGGGAAACAGCTGGAATGAAGGGAGAATTGGAATTGCAAGGCCATTTATTTTGTGTTGGGGCTGAGGATAGGCAGCTTAGTTATAAAGAAAATGCTTATTTATTACATGAGATCAATTTATAACTTCTCTCCTGATTATTTCCTATAGGCTATAGCTTTGTGCTTTAAGAAAATAACAAGAATAATAGTAATAACTCTTTTATCTTCATCTATGTTTTTTGCTTTGCTAACTAATGAGTTAGGAGATAACTTTTGAAAGTGATGTTCTTGGGGGAAATAATTTTTTTTTAAGAGCTTTTCATAGTAATGATTTCAAGTAGAAGTAATGTTTTTAGGTGCAACATTGTTTTGATAATCGCTTATTAAAAGTAGCATTTTGGTTAAAATATTCTTTGATCTTTATAGTTGGAGAGTTGTTAAGTTTTAGTCCCTAACACTTTAAAATGTCAAGTTAAATAAATTTCATTGAGTCTTTTTTGGGTGAAAACTATAGTATTTGACCAAATTCGGTAAAAATTAACTTCAAACTAATAATAAAAAATTTTAAGAGTTATTAAAAGTATGGAAACTAAAATGTAACGACTCTTAGGGTATATAGACCAAAACAATATGTTGATATAATGTTTTCAATTGATGCAATTTTTTTTTCTTGAGATTATAATACTTTAACTAGTCGATTGAGTTGTGTACTAAAAAACCATTGTATACTAAATAGTTGGATTCACTTTTTGTGCAAAATAAGCATGAGTACACTTTGAATTGTATAAACGGACACAAATAAATACAATAGCTGAAAAACTATTTGATCTTGTTGGACATTTTCTCGCCAGCATGAACATGATTCAACTGGCATATAAACTTAAGCAACCAACTTTGAAATATAAGGTTTTATCTAAGTAAGTTAGCAGCTGAACATAATTAAATTGATTGAGACATATATATACTCTTGACTAAGTGGTCAAAACTAAAAATTTTAAAACTTCTTAAAACAGTACATTTCAAAATAAATTTAACATTTATTTTTTAAATTAATCCGAGCTCTATGATGGTAGTCCCAATAGAGCTCCTACAATTAGAATTGATGTATCCCTTTTTAGGTTAAATTTTAGCACCCTAAAATTACGATTTTGGTCTTATATTATGGGAATTGTTAAGTTTTAGTTTATGTATTTTTAAATGCTTAATTTTATTTTATGTACTTTTAATAAATTTTAAATTTAGCCTCTATCTATTTATAGTTTATTGCTTATTTTTAAAAAAATATATGCGTTAAAATATCATTTTGGTCTTTATACTTTGGAGTTTGTCCAATTTTAATCCTTATATTTTTGAATGTCCAATTTTAGTCCTTCTAATTTCAATAAATCTTAAATTTAGTCCATATTGCCTGTTTATTGTGGATTTTTCACTATTTTTATTTTTTATTAACATTTTCACTATAAATTTTGAAAACATTTTCATATATTGTGTTTCTTTGCATAAAAGTTATTATGATTTTGTAATCAGTTTCAATAAAAATTAACTTTGAGGAACTAAATTTAAGATTTATTAAAAGTATAATAACTAAAATTGGACATTTAAAAGTATATGGATTAAAATTAAACAAATTGCAAAGTATATGGACCAAAATGATATTTTAATTAAAAAATCTTTAAATATCCACTAACTTTTATGGTATAAATTTTAAAAATATATTCATATATAATTTAGATTAAAACAACTTAGTTCTCGTACTTTTAAATTTGTAACAATTTAATCTTTAACATAGAAAAAAATCATCAAATTAGATATCAATTTTTATTATTTTATGATGTAGACTATGTATTTTGTAGAAATATTGAGTATTTAATTAGTTTATCGGTTTACTTAGGCAAAAAATATCATTAAGTTTTAACACTAATTTCTATAATAAAATTAAATTGTTACAAATTTTAAATTATAAGAACTAAATTATTCTATAGTAAAATTTAGAGACTAAATTGTTAAACAATTGATGGAACAATGATTGAATCATTACAAATCAAAGTTTAAAGACTAAAATCGTTATTTTTAAGAGACTAATATTTAACCTATAATTAAAAAAAAAAAAAAAAAAAAAAAAAAAAAAAAAAAAAAAAAAAAACATCGGTATGTGTTAGTAAACTGCGTCGTTTCAAAGAGGGTCTATCATCTTGCTGTTTGACATTGGTCGAACAAAGTGTCTGTCGACATAAATCGACCGATGGTTCTTTCAGCGCCGGTGAAGGCACCGGAAGCATTTCCAGGTTCGCCGTCGATTTCTGGTCGTGATGGCTTCTTCTTTTGCCGGCCCTTTCCAACCAATTTTAGTCTTATGCGTCTCCCTTCGGTTCGTCACACTCTATCGCTTACATTTGCTCGCCGTCGGAACCAAAATTCATCAGTCAGTCCGTCTTCATCGTCTTCGAAGAAAAAGAAGGTAGACTTCTATAACGCCTGGTGATTTTATTTTTAGTAATTTTTTTTATTGTTTGTGTTGCATTGGCATGAGTGTGGAATTAAGCTTATCCGAAACTTTAAATTTTGTTATTCTGCTCTTTTTTGCAGAGAAATTTGATTCCGAAAGAAGCTACGGACGAGGAGGAGGATGTAGAGGTGGATGCTCTTGAGTTGTTGTTTAGTCAACTGGAAGAAGATCTCAAAAATGACGCGCCTACCTTGGATGACGGTGAAGAGGATGAATTTAGCGAAGAGGATCTTGCCAGACTGGAGCGCGAGCTAGGGTTAGCACTTGGCATCGATGTTGATGATGATGAAGAACAAGAAGCAGGAGAAGAAGATGATGATGAAGAAGTTCTCGAGGATACTGAAGAAGAGGAAATGCCTGTAAAACTTAAGAACTGGCAACTTCGACGACTAGCCTCGGCTTTGAAGAAAGGCCGCCGTAAAACTAGCGTAAGTTTTTCAATCATTGAGTCTTTTATGCAATATCAGTCACCTGTGGTTTTAGTTGAGATTGATTTGGAAACTAGAGAGCACAAAATCTTTTTGTATGAGTCCTGTTTGGAAAAAGGCGCACTTTGAATATTTTGACTGATATCACATGCTATCAGTGCACGAAGTCGCCAATCAATCTTATTAAGATTGTGAGGTCCCTTCATTTTTTCTAGGTGATCCTCAACATGTTCTCTCGAGATGGTGTCTTATTGGGTTCACCATTCTTGGATCGGATCCCAACCCTTTTTTTTGGATTCAATGTTCGTTTGGACTTCATGCACTCTTGATACCATTTTAAATTGCCAACTGACCTAAAAGTTTAAGTGGATGAATAAAGATAGATATAATATTATGTCAATATCTAACAATAGAACTGGTACCCAAATGAGATTTTAGCATATCAAACCTTTCAGCATCAAATAGGGCTAAGAGTGAGGGAAAATAGGGAGCGGGTACGAGAGAAAGATGGTCAAATAGAGACTGAGAGCGAGAGGGAAAAGTGGGGAGCATTAAGCATGAGTGAGGGCGAGAGGAGGGAACAAAGGAAGCAAGAGCAAGAGGAGATGTAGAGAATGAGAGCAAGAGGGATGGCCGAGAATAAAAAATACATTTTCTGATGCAAGAAAAATTTTATTTTGAGAAACCAGTCAAATTTCATTTTCGCATAACTTTTTAAGTCATCTGTGCAAAAAAAGAAAAAAAAATCTCATGTACTTTCTCAATGTAGTGTTTATTTTACTGATGAGAAGTCCTCCTAAATGCTAATGCAGTGTTTACTTTGCAAATTTATCTTGCTGAAGGCTAATACATTCTCTACTTTGCAGATCAAGAGTCTTGCTGCTGAGCTTTGTCTTGATAGAGCCATCGTTCTTGAATTGCTTCGCGAACCACCACTTAGTCTTCTAATGTTGAGTGCTACCCTTCCAGACACTTCTACGCCATCAATTGAAGAAACTAAAACATTACAAACTACCGATGAAGAACTCATAGTAGCAGACACTGCAAAAGAGGCAGAAGGGGTGAAGGTGCCTGTTCATGTCATGCAACAGAGTTGGGCTGCTCAAAAGAGACTGAAGAAGGTTCAGATTGAAACTCTTGAAAGTGTTTATAGAAGAACAAAGCGGCCTACTGTAAGTATAGTTTGCTCTATCAGTTGTGCATCAAAAGAAGTTGATGCTATCTTAAATTCTGATTTCTGAGTATCTGATCTTGTGCCAGTTTTTTGGGAAAAAGAACAAAGGAATTTTGAATCCTGTGTTAGATCTCTTGGTAGAGCTCCTCACATTGCCTTTGAAAACATAATTATCAAATATCATGGAGTGAGATGTTTGGGAAACGAAATATCCTAAGATGCTAGTTAGATAGTTATGTTTGAATATGGTTTACATTTCCTTTTTTATAAGAAACATTTCAATGAAAATGAAATAGGGTGATTACAACATAGATTTTCAATTGGAAACAAGAAAAAGTCTTGTTTCTATTTCAAAAAAAAAAAAAAAAACAGGCAAGGGGTGCTTAGTTTTACACCATTTGAAAGCAGTAGACAAAATTAAATCCATAAAGCGATCGAAGGATGAGGAAGAATCTCTAAAAGGATGACTGTCGCGCTCGTGCTAAAGAGTCCAAAAGAATGCACACGTAATGGCGCCAAATCATCTTTTAGAACCACTAAAAGCGATGTAAGGATATCAGTAATGTTGTTAGGACACACCGGAAACCAACCAATGGTTTACATTTGCATCTTTGATATATATGTGTATGTGTGGATGCATGAAATTAATTAACTCAAGTACTCTAAGGCCTGGTTTGGATTGAGATTGACTTGTTAAAAAATGTTTTAAGAACTCTCTATTGGGAATACCAAATGTTCTACAAGTTGAAGATCATGATAATGAACACCGATCGGATCCTAGGGACAAATGCCTCATCCCAGCCTTAGCTTGAAGATCTTTGGCACTAAACTTATTCCTTTTGTGTGTCCTCATGAGTATTTCCTGCCCTACTTAAACTTATGGCTTGCTTCAATCCCCCCCCCCCCCCCCCCCCCCCAAAACTTAGAAAAACATAGGTTATGAGGGTCAGCAGTGAAAAATTTTGCATTCTACCTCAAGTAGAATATTATTTTCGAACCCAAGGGTTGCAGGGGCGAGATGGGATGGAGGATCAAATTATCAATCTTCATGATGGTTATAGGTCGAGCTCTACTAAGATTAATACATCAACTGACATGCTATTTTGCAGTTGTTATCTAATTTTTTCTTCTTTGAACAACTGATACAGAATGCGATGATTAGTAGCATTGTCCAAGTGACGAATCTGCCTCGCAAAAGAATAGTGAAATGGTTTGAAGATAAGCGAGTTGAAGATGGGGTTCCTGATCAACGCCTCCCTTATGATCGGTCTGCTCCTAAATCTGTCTGATCTTCTTCATCTACTACATGCCTCAACGGTTAGCTTTCTTTATTACTTTAGCACTCATTTCAAATATGCTACTTCATTTGTGTTTTTCAATTACTTAATGAGATGGGGGGACAAATAATTGTACTACAGATTTCCACATAGGTTTCATTCTTTCATTGGCATGAAGGTTGGCTTGGGATTGGATGCCTAGCATGGATAATTCGAACTCTGAAACTGTTGGTCACATTGAATAATTTTTTCTTTTTTCTTTTTTCTTTTTTTGGTTTTTTTAGTACATGGGAAAGTTATTTAATTGGCTACTTTTCTATTCAAATGATTAATTGATAATTATATCTTTTAAAATCATGTACCCAGTGGTTATTCTTATTTGACTGAGAATTTAAAGAAAGAATTCCGTTAAAAAGTTTCGCGGTTAACGATGAAGAGCACATTTTTGTTATTCTACTAATATTTGTACTTGCATGGTTCGGTTCGGTCCGGTTTTTGGCTGAACCATGAACCAAACCGAAGTTTTCAGTTCCTAATGAAGAAGAATCGTTGAAAACTGGTTCGCATCGTTGCGGTTCTTGAATCGAACCAACCTGATTCAGTTCAGCCCGGTTTAGTTCGGTTTTAACTAATGCTTCAGTAGAGCGAGAGAGCGAGAGAGATAAGAGTGATTATCTCTCTTGCTCTCTCTCATTCTCTCTCTCTCTCACTCTTGCTCTCTTGCTTTCGCTCTTATCTCTTGGTTGGTTTGGTTCAGTTTTTTGCGGTTTTTTTTAGGATAATGCGGTTCGATTCTGCTCTTCAATTCTCCATTCTTCAGAAAAAACCGGACAGAACCAGTTGGTTCAATTCTGTCCATTTTGGCCGTTTTTTTGTTTTGTTTTTGCACACCCCTAATTTGTACTCTTATACTATTTTCACCAAATGCTAAAGAAGAATTATAAAGCATAAATCTAAAAATATATAATGATTCGAGCTGTGTATACTTTATTTCATTTATAAAGGGACAGTCACCCTCAACCTATTAGTGAAAAAAAAAAAAAATTTCTCTTATTGTCCGGTTCTAATATTAGTTTGAAATTTATGTATAAATTCAGGAACAGACAACTTTTATCGTAGGAGAACGAGCTTATTATAATGGCATTTTTTTTTCTCCTTGAACATTTATTCTTTTAGATTATCTACTCGTATCTAAAATTAAAATTTTTTTTTCTTTAAATGCTTTCACGCAAAATTTGATTGAAACGACTGATTTTTTTTAAGGAAAAAAAATAGCAGCGTTAAGTAAATGTATCATTGACGAAATTTAAATAATAGTATGGTAAAAGAAATAAAAAAATAAAGACTAAATTTAAACTTTATAAATAATAAAAACTAGATTTTATATGTATATTTTAGTTCAATAATATGTGAAGGGAAGATTAGAACTTCACTTTTAGATCAATAGTATTTATTTTTTTGTGTTGGTTGAGCTATATTTGCAAATTTAGATTTATAATAGTATATTTTTTTGTGTTGGTTGAGCTATATTTGCAAATTTAGATTTACAATAGTATAGTTGAAAATTAACAATGTGATCATTTAAACTTTTACATTGAAGAGACAATTTTGGATGCTGATTCATCGTTAAAGGATTCCCAAAATGATAAAAGAAGCAAAATATTTTGTAGGACGATGCTTACATATTTTAAATACTTGTATATAATAATAAATTAGTGTGACCTACTTTATTAATGACACCGAATAATTTTACCAAAATGGTATGTATGATGCATGTAATCGTCATTTTTACACTATTTAAAGTATGTTGATAAATTTAGAAATATATTTATATCAATTTTTATTTTGAATTTGGCAAGATATATCAAATTATATTATAAACTTTCAATTTAATTAACCTAATTAAGTATAGCGTGTTTGAATTTCAACTTCAGGAGTGATAGTAGATAAACACTTATGTTGAGCATTCAATGAATACAAAACATTTATATATCTAGTATAAAGTCGGTAAATCTTTTAAATAGAAGTGACTTTCAAGTTGAATTTTTGTAGTAACTTTTATCCTATTGTGATTTTGTGCATTCATCAAACTTAATTTTGTATTTTATCTTTTTTAAGTTGAAACTAGTAGATTTCAAGAGTTTTTTTTTTTTTTTGGTGAATTTCAAAATTGGAAACGTGATAAAAATTGAAATACATCTTTTTAAGTATAGAGTATCAGTGGTAAACATTTAATTATTTTACAAGTGACCTTTTTTCTAAAATATAAATTCGTTGTGACACGTGAAGTTCAGTGAATTTTGTCATCGCAATAAATTTCACAAAAAAAAAAAAAAAACCATAATTTTTTTTTTTTTTTGAAAGAAAATGGAATATAAATTATAGGATAAATCTGAATGTCGACGGTAATGAATTTTTAACCATGATTTTTTGGTGTTGACGTATATGGATCCCCATATCTCAAAATTGTACCTAATCGTACGGCTCCAACATGCTCCACGCTACCATTTTTACAACCCTTGATTAATCTCACTGTGTAAAGCTCATCTTCCTCCACGTTGATCATTATCAACCGTCAGATTGAAAAAGCAATTGGACGGCCAGTTTCAACCCAAAGCAATTTCCTGTCCTACAAAGGCACTGTTACCAAACTTGTCCCGCCCTTTTTTTGGTCTTTCATTTCTTTTTAACCAACGTTTTTCCTTTCGGCTCATTTTTTTTCCTCTCGCACATCAATTCCTACAGCGTTGATTGTTCGCCGGCTTAATGCAGGAACGAGCCGCCGCCGCAGCCGCCGGTCGTCTGCGCTCGAGTAGCGAAAGATCGTCGAGCTCCGCTTTTCAACTTGATGTTAAAGAAGGTCCGATTTTAATTCCTTTCGTTTTCTTTACAGTCTCTCGCGGAGAAATTGTACGTGAGGTAGTGTAACCGGATGTTGTTACTCGTTAGGAGTAGTTGTTTTTCTTGTTCTTTTGATTGATCGGAGTCGAGTTTATTTTGAAAATCAAATCTCCTGGCTAGCTGTGACTGTAGTTTCATTCGATCATTGTTCTTGTTACTATCCTTTTTATACGGCGAAATTGCTAGGGACTGTGTTTTTGATTGAAACATATTTCCTGACCTAAATTCGTTACAACTTGATAGTTTCTCCTCCGTGATTTTCCTTTTTCGTTCAAGATTTCGAGAATTTGTTGACGTAGAACCGTGTAGATAATTAATAATCTTAAATTTCCTGGCCGAATCGGATCCTGTTTTTGTTCGTTTGCTGAAGAACTACGTTATATGATTTTTTTCTTTCTTTACCGAAGATATAGGAGCGGAGAGTGATGAGGAGGAGATAAGCAGAGAACCGCAGATCTGTGGCAACTCCGTCTCTGCCGTTGGCATCTCAGCATCTGGTAAAGCGCCTGCATCAGATAGCATAAGGAGCAGAGGACGAAGCGCCGCTGAGAAAGAAAGCAAAAGGCTGAAGAGGTAAGGTTTGTAGGCCTAGAATAGGGACCAAAATAGGCATTCAATTGCAAATTTCGGCACAGAGTTTCATTTTCGTAGCTCGTTAATCACTTTTTTCTTGAAGATTGTTAAGAAACAGAGTTTCGGCACAGCAAGCAAGGGAAAGGAAAAAGGCGTATTTAAGCGAATTGGAAAGCAGAGCAACAAACTTGGAGAAAAGGAACTCGGAGCTTGAAGAGAAGTTGTCCACGTTACAGAATGAGAACCAGATGCTTAGACACGTACGTCAAACTAATCCCCGTCGATACCACTTTCTCTTTTAGGCATCATCTTTACGTTTTCTTTCCATCACAAATGTACTAGTATAGGTCTTCTTCCTAATCTCAGCTCCATATCCACTGATTTCTTGTTGAGCAATGATTTGGTACAGTCTGCCTACGTGCTCCCTCTTTTTTTTAGACATAAAGAAAAAAAAAGTAATTCAAATTCTTTTAAAAAATTGTCACATGACATAATTTTATTGGCCAATTTCTTGAATTTAGGTGCATCCAAGGGAGCACCCAAATTTTCTTTTTCTTAAATATATGTGTTTTTTTTTCCTCTCTCTCTCTTTTTTTGGACAGATTTCTTATATATGGGTTAAAGAATAGAGTTATATTTATTGTTTTTTTAAGGAAAAAGAATAGAATAGAGTTATTTATTTCTTTGATGGTTGTCTACATGAATTTATTTTGAGATTATACCTAACCGGTGTTTAGGGGTAAGGCTGGAATAGTGAAAAGTAAGTAGTCGTGAACTTTTGTGGTCTATTGTTTAAGGAGTTGATAAAATATAAAAGGAAAAAAGTTGTGAACTTTTGCGGCCCACAGTATAAGGAGTCGATAAGATATAAAAGGAAAAAAGTTGGATACAACTTCAACCCAATGAAAATTTGTCTTGTGGCAATTAAATTTATATATATTTTTTTGTGTAGAGAAAGGGGGTGTAGTTTAGTATTGCTCGATATAAAATTGATATTCCTTTTTAGTAGTGGGACTCACCAACTCTTTAGGCCAAATAAGTAGTGAAGCTCACAACTCTTATTTTCTAACTCCTTGGGCCAAATACATCCTAAAAGCTCATATTAATAAAGATATTAGCGAAGGTGTTTTTTATTTCTAATATGGAAGACTTATTTGTAACCTGATTTTTAATTATTTTTTGTTTTTAGGTTCAAATTATTAAAAAAAGAAAAAAAAGTAAATAATAAAGTATTTATTTAAAAAAAAGTGAGTTTAACTTAATGATAATCAACGTGACTTTTCTTCTTCGAGGTTGAAGGTTAGATTTCTTATTCTCCGTCTTTGTATTAAAAGAAGTTGTTTATTTTCTACTGTCTCAAAGTTTCTAGCTTTGTCTTTGGCTGTTCGCTTAGATTTGTGTATTTCAGGGACTAAATATGTTGTGATTGAGATTATCCAGTTACTAGTTCATGTTAGTGTAGTGTTAATTATATAATGTAAAATTCATAGATTATTTCTCCATTTTTGGTACTTTGCAGGATCAAATGAATTATATTATTTTCGCCTTTCGATATAATTTGTTTACTAGATAATAATGACTTTGAATAATATATCTAAGAATCCTTGAATTCACTTGTTAATACGATTATATATAGATACTAAAGAACACAACAACCAACAAGAGAGGTGACGGCGACACTGCAAAATGCTAATGCAAACCAATCCCGTATAGCTGGTATGAAGAAGTAAATTAATTATAGTATGTGTACATACTTAACGGTATCGATGGACTTGAAGGGAATGAAAAATAATAATTATGGGATAAGCTTTCATGTGGAAAATTATTTAACATGACTAATGCAGTAGTTGATACTTTTAGGGGTGTTTGATAGTCCAACTTGAGTTGGGTTGGGTGGGTTATCAAATTTAGTCGTTGTTTGTTTCACCGATAAAAATAAAATGGTGGGTTTAATAACTCACCGATTTATCATTCTCATTATCTCATGCATTTTGGTTATCCTCCAACTCTCTCATTTACTTTTGGTTTCTCTCTTATTCATGGATTACTCCTCTTCTCCCTTCATCTTAATTCTTTTGCCATCCGGTTTGTCTTCTCTCATCTTTTGCCGTTCGGTTTGTATTTCCCATCTTCTCTCTTCTTTCTCCATTTGACTTGTATGAGTTTTATTTTCCTTCTCAACCTTTCTTGTTTCTTCTTTGATTTTGTCTCTATTACTGTTTTTTTTTTAAGATCAACCATATACAAACTTGTTTTGTTGTTGAGCTCAAAAACGTATCACTCCATTACAAAATATGGGTAGTTAATTAGGTTGAGTTATTTGCAAAGGAATAGTATTTGTAATTGTCTTTTATTTTTTTTATTTATCATACAACTTATATTATAAACTCAACTGGCATAAAATATGAACTATTGACTAACAAGTTAGAGGTTTGAATCTCAAATCCAATATTGTTAATCTAAAAAAAACCTTGAATTGAAAGGATGTTTTTAACTAAAACAAAATTAGTCAAATTATTTACAAATATAGAAAAGTTTCACTGTTTATCCGTGATAAACATCTATTGCTTGAGTTATAGATTGCGATAGATTTTATCACTCAAGCGATAGAAGTCTATATCACTGATAGATTGTGACATCCTAAATTTTCAGGAAATTTTTAAAAAATTATCTTGAATCATTTGGGTAATTATTTAAATTTTTAAGAATTACCTTGAAAATATAATTCAATTTAGATTGAATGTGATCAAAGATTTGGGCTTAATTCAATTGGTTTAAGACTTTGGTTAATTTAAGGAAAAATGGATAAATTAGTGTGGAATTGAAATTTAAGTTGGTGGTATTGGTTGTTAGGAGATTTTTAATTAAATTATTTTGGGTGGTTAGAAATGATTTGATTTTGATGTGTGGAAAAAAAAGATTAAATAAGTTTTATATTTTGTTTTGGAAGATGGAAAAGGAAAAAGAAAAGAAATAGTATATTTATATGAATATGAAATTAGGTTTTTCTAAAAAGGAAATAAGATATATATATATATATATTTATAATAGTGATTTTGTGAAGCAAAAGAAAAAGAAAAAAAAAAAGAAAAAAAAAAAGAAAAAAAAAAAGAGAGAGAGAGAAAACATTCTTTTTTCTTCTCATCTTTTTGACCAACGATAGCAGTCGAGACCCACTCCTTTAGCTGTTGTTCGTTCCGAGTTCCAGCCATTGTCGTCTGCGGGTGGTCGTTTCTTCGTTCATCGTCGACTCTCTCTTTCCTGCTGGCAACTATGTCTTATCCTAGTGCTGCCACCGCCTCCACTCGATGATTTGCTGCCATGGGTTTGGTTCCTCCCTTGTCACCCGCTGCTGTTTACTGTCGCCAGAAAGGGTAATCTTTACTAGATTTTTTTGCCATTGGAATCATGAGGTTTTTGGTAAGTTTTATGGGTTTCTTGAAAATCTTTTTTACCCATCAACTTTTTGGCTCATTTGGTGGTTACCCATTGTAATCTGGTTTTAGATTGGCAACTTGGAGTTTTTGAAGCCATTTTCAAAGTATTTCCATAAGTTTTGAAGAGGGGATCTCAACTGAAGTTTGAATTAGTTTTGGAGATATTCTTGGTAAGTTTTTATTTGGAACTTTTGAATTAATTTTGTGTTTTGGATTTTGGTCATAGTTGTAATTAAATTTGGTTTATAATTTTAGGGTTTGATTCAAGAATTTTACCCAAGGACTTTAGACTGCGATTTGATATAAATTGTGAGTGTTTTGTTATGTACTTGAACTGGTGCAAGAAAGTGATGTACTAGGATCGATTCGTTGTCCAAATCTTGTACGGTGGTGCAAGAAAGTGGTGCACTTCAATCCTGTACGGTGGTGCATGTCCAAAGGTTCTAGTGCATGAAAGTGATGTCCTAGGGTTGGTATGTGTGAAAGTGACATATCTAGAGGGAAATGAAGTGCACGAAAGTGGTGCATGCCCAATGAGTTATGTGTATCCACAAGTGGTGTATACATAACTATGTGAACGTAAGTGGTGCACATTTCAAAATTCTTAGAGATGACCTGGGGTGTATGAAAGTGACGTGTACCCAGAGGGGTACATATACCTCGACCTCATGTGCAAGAGATTAAGACACGTCCAGGGGAAAGGAGATAAGGAGACAGGGTGAATCAGCAACGAAAAATCTTTAGGTTTTATTAGCATGAGCCTTAGTTTATGTTTGCATGCGATTGCACAGCCTAACTCCAGTAGCGAGGTTACTTTTTGAAATCTTTTTTATACTTACAATTTCTTATGTTACATTTTTTTAGATAAAGGCAACGATAGACAGACGTATGACAAAGAAGATTCTGTGATCGTGCTATTGGGATTAGTTAGATGCTTCTGCACATGTTTTCATATTTTTATGTTTCTAGTCTTATGTTTCAAATCATAATGTTAGCTTTTACACTGCTAGATGTTTATACAAATTTACAGTTTTGTTTTAAAATTTAGGGGTGCCTCGATCAAAGATTTGTAGTTATTCATATTTAATAAAAAAATTGATTTATAGAATTATTTCGGTTTTAGTTTAAATTATGAAAGGGGTCGTTTTGAGATCTTTGCATGCATGTGGTAACGACGTAGTTTAAGTCTTAGAAAGTTGGGTCGTTACATAGATAGTAAAATTTTTTCTATATTTATAAATAGTTTGATATTTTTTCAATTTATAATAATCTTCCTAAATTAAATATCAATTATCACGCATATTTTCATTTCTAAATGGTATAAAATCAATAATTTTCACTGAAGAATGTGATCATTAGATGACCAATCTCTTTCACGAGGATGACAACAACCTAGAGTTGATTCGAAATACATAGGGGTTTTAAATCAATCAACATTATGAGATGATTGGTAGGTTTTCATAAAAAGAAAAAAAAAAAAAAGAAAAAAAGAAAAAAGAAAAGACCATCAGTATATTTGATTACATTCTCCTAATCATGATTATGTTTTAAAGCTTTTACCATCTCAATTCTCACACAACCCTATAAAATTTTAGGTACAAGTGAATATATTTGAATTCTAATATTTTCATCAAATTTATGATGCTTAATTGAATTGTGTTGTAAAGCTCCTATTAAACTATATAAAATTATAATATCATTGTTGTTTCAAAACAATTCCTTGAAGACTGCTGACGTTAAATTAACATGTGAAAAAGTTGTGTTTGTTTATGTCAATAAATCTATGTTTGTTAAAAAAAAAAAAATTGTCTTCTTTCTTATTTCCCCAACATGCCCTCGATTTTTTTGTTGTTTTTTTTAATAATTTTTGTTTGACCTTGATTCCAGAATTATTCCAAAATTAAATATACTTTCGATATTTGTTTAGATTTGTTGATTCAAACAACATATAAGTTTGCCTAAACTTTTTCATCTACAAATTTAAAAATGTCTCAAGAATTATTTTGAAACAAACTTTAACTTTAAAGGTTTGAAATAAATTTTTCAAAGTTTAGAGTATAATTAAAACTGGTCCTATAATTTAAGACATTCTTACAAAAATTAAAAGTTTAAAGACTAAACTTATAAACATTCAAAAGTCCTAACACCAACCTCAAAATTAAAAACCTAATAGTCTGTTTGGTAACTATTTCATTTGTTGTTTTTGCTTTTTAAAAATTAAGTCTATTTCTTCTTTATTTTTATTTATTACAATGATTTGCATTTTTTTAACTGCAATAGTTGAATTCTTAATCAAATTTAAATAATAAAAACAAATTTTTAAATTTTTTTTATTTTTAAAAATTGGCTTGAATTTTTAAACCATTGATAAAAAGTAGACATAAAAAAAATTGGAAATGGAAGTAGTATCTATAAACTTAATTTTTAAAAATAAAAAATAAAAAATAAAATAATTAACCAATGGGCTTAAATTTTTAATTTATCCATTTATTAAAACATATTTAACCTAAAATGTATTTCTCATCTCCGACAACATGAAATTCCGATTCAAGGGCGATGATAAAATCCCCTTTGAAATGTGTTCACCGGCCAGTAAAAACTCGCCACGTCAACACAATTCCTATATTCGCACAACGGTCGATCAAGAGTCAAACTTTGGTCAAACATCTCAATCTTTTGTTCTTCTATTATTATTCCATATTTCCTTTCCTAATAAAACGTTCTCTAAAAACAAATTTCTTCACACCTTTTTTTTTTCTTGGGTTCTCAAAAAAGGAGGAATAATTGAAAAAATTAAAATAACAAAAAAAAGGTGGTCCGATTCAGAGATATATCCATCGCGATCTGATTAGTTCACACTCTCATGCTCCCGCCATTTCCTTTGCGCTTCACGGATCGGGTAAGCTTTCGTTCTCTCAACTCTCTCTTCTTCTTCAATTACTCTTTCGATTCGTAATCATAGCCTTTCCACCAGATCCATTTTCTAATTTTTCCATTAATGATTTTAGTTCATCTCGATTATCTTTGTTGATGTGCGCGTCGATGGATTTGGATTTGAAATTAGCTCCATCTTTATTTCTTCTGCCGTTTTTTTTTGAATAATCTGAATTCTCGACGAGCTGTTAGTAGATGTATTTTTGTTTGTTTTCTATCCTATATCTTCTTTTGGATTTTTGGTGGTTTAGTCTCGAAGAGTCGGAAGTTGAATGCATTTGATGGTTTGGATATCGTTATTTAATTGCGTGCGTTGCTGTTTCTATGCATGTTTACATGTGGCGGTTTACCGTGGGATTGAGTGACTATGGAGAGTTCATTTACTTCGGTAGTGCCACTTTTAGTGCTTCATATTTTTTTTTTGTTTTGTTTGCTGAAGTGGATCTAAATCCTACCATCTGATTTTGGTTTTTCATGTCCAACGAACAAGAAAATACATTGAACACCTGTTGCATTTTATCGCGAAGAGAAGTAGCGTGCCTTGATTATTGATTGAAATTATATTTTACTGGAGCTTTGTGTTTAGGAAAGAGTGGTTTTGGATTTGGATTATGGATTTGGATTATGGATTTGTGGTGTTTTGTGTAGGATTTGAAACCGATATTTATGGGAGCTTTGTAGAGAGAACTTAACGAGGACCGGGTAGTCTGACCCAACAATGCAAGACCTTAGAGCCAAAATCAAAATCGCTGTTCTTATAGCTGTGACCGTATGGATCAGCCTTGCTGCTACATATGGACTTCTAAAACCGATTGCTAATGGTTGTATTATGACGTACATGTATCCAACATATATTCCAATTTCTTCACCGGTGGGCTTATCGTCAGAAAAATATGGGGTGTATTTGTATCATGAAGGATGGAAAAAGATTGATTTCAAGGAACATCTTAAGAAACTTAATGGAGTTCCAGTCCTTTTCATTCCAGGAAATGGAGGTAGCTACAAGCAGGCAAGGTTTTCTTCTTCCTTTTCTGCTTCTTTTTCTTCTTTTATAAAATTGATTTCTCTGACTTTACATTCCTTATGTATTTGACTGAAAGTCAGAAATTAGCTGTAAATTTCATTTTTTCTAATCTGTAAATAGTAGTTATGATTTTCTTTTGGAAATTTTCTTGATTACAGGTGCGTTCCTTGGCAGCAGAGTCTGATAGGGCTTATCAAGGAGGTCCTCTTGAGCAAACTTTTTATCAGGAGGCTTCTTTAGGTAAGGTGGAGGGCGAGGCAGGTGCTAATTTGAATGACCTTCAGTTGCCAGACCACTACACACGTAGGTTGGATTGGTTTGCAGTGGATCTTGAAGGGGAACATTCTGCAATGGATGGTGGTATACTTGAAGAGCATGCAGAATATGTAGTACACGCCATCCACAGGGTATTTACTCTTAAAGTTTTGTAATCTAGTTGTCTAACAAATTACATCATTTTCTAGATTCTTTCCTCTTTTCCACCAAAGTAAAAGGGGAGGGGTGGGTGCATGGATGTGTTATACTGTAGGAAGGAATACTGTTCTATCAGTCACTCATTTGCTCATTAGCATGTTCATCATTGATGGCACTCATTTGTTTTTTTTTCCGGGCTTCTCCATCTATTCCAGAAAATTTAGTTGGCAAAGGAACAATGGAACTTTTAAAATAATGTAAGTGTTGGAGATAGTCTCAAATATAATGTATAAACATCTTTACAGGAACCTATGGAAAAAGGAAGCAAGAATATCTCTTTATCTTTAAATTTAGCTTGCTGGATTTTGTTGTGCAGTCATCAT
Organism: Citrullus mucosospermus; assembly: GCA_030954485.1. Taxonomy (NCBI): domain Eukaryota; kingdom Viridiplantae; phylum Streptophyta; class Magnoliopsida; order Cucurbitales; family Cucurbitaceae; genus Citrullus; species Citrullus mucosospermus. Next base: position 27,564,098 of record CM062059.1, on the reverse strand, counting down.
GATTGACTTCAATCCAGATATTAGCTCATTCCTGTCTCTTCCTTCGTGCAAGAATAATGCAAATAATATCTTCTGTTCGTTCTGTTTCCATCTTTTTAGTGTAATGGTTTCCTGTTGTGGATTTGTGCTGTGAGTCTTTTGTTTAATTCTCCATTTGGTTACCAATTTACCTTGTTATGTGTGCAGATCTTAGATCAATATAAAGAATCTTTTGATGCCCGAGCAAAAGAAGGTGCTGCTAACTCTGCAAATTTACCTAGCAGTGTGATATTGGTCGGCCATTCGATGGGTGGGTTTGTTGCAAGAGCTGCAGTCATCCATCCAAGACTTAGAAAATCTGCTGTTGAAACAGTTCTTACTCTTTCTAGTCCTCATCAGTAAGTATCACTTGCATGATGCTGAGAGCATTTTTGGTTTGTTAATTTTGTACTTCATCTGGTTTTCATGTGTTTTTTCAGATCACCTCCTCTAGCACTGCAACCATCTTTGGGTCGCTACTTCACTCGTGTAAATCAGGAATGGAGGAAGGGCTATGAGGTTCAAATAACTCGAAGTGGGTATTTTGCATCTGATCCTCTACTTTCACACGTTGTCGTAGTTTCAATTTCTGGGGGTTATCATGATTACCAGGTATTTTTGCAGCCAATTAATGCATTGTGGGAACTTTGTCTTGTTTAAGCTACAATTTGGTCTTTTAGGTTCTATTGCAAGGACAGTATTTTTCTCATGCATATTTGGTTTGAATATTCATTAAAAAAATGCATATTTGGCTCAAACACATAGAATCTATCATCTAATTTTCGACTTTGATGAAGGCTTGTGGCCTCGATATGTTTAGTAGGTGAAAGAAAATCTGAGACCAAGAAACACCAAAATAAATTCCTTTAGTCATGTTCGTTGCTCGCAAATGATCAAACTTTAAGTGGTTTATGTTTCGATTGTTCAAACTTTCAGAATCTCTGTCTTCCCCCACCCATAGGATTGCTTATTATTCCACAATGAACATGCATTCCATTCCACACTTACTCAATTTCCTTTGGCTTTGATCGAGTCCTTTTTCCTATATTGAAAACAAGCCCTAGCGTAAATAGAAATCTGTAGACCACCCTTTGATCCACTGTACCGTTGGTACAGAAAGTTGGAACTTTCTTTGTTATACTTTTGGTATTGTTTGACGTCATACTAAAGATACCAGAATCTAGCTTCCATAAATTTTATGGAGTTGGTGGTTGGTAATAGGGAAAACCTTGAATTCTCTACTTAAGTGCCTTTTCAAGAGCTTTTTCCTGGTAGTTTGGAAAGGAAGAAACAATAGAACTTTCAACAATAAACACGTTTATTAATTTTGTGTGAATGTATGTTTGTGGCCTCAAATATTAGTGCCCTACGCAACACTTTTTTGCAACTAAGATTTGGGGTGTATTCTTGATTCCTTTTTGAGGCAAGGATTTTCTTTTTCACCCCCTTGGCCTTGAGGTTGTTCTTTCCTCTCTTCCTCATTTTAATGAAAGTTTCCATGGGGTAATTTCTTTCTGCTTGATCCATCTTTTGTACATCTATATTGCTATGATCTTTCTCTTGTATGTCTATTTCATATCATCAACGAAATGGTTTCTCATTTCCTATCCAAAAAAAGAAAAAGAAAAAGAAAAATGTTTCTGTTGGGTCTTGTGGATAAGTTCAGTTTTTAAAACTGAGATGGAAGAAAAAATCTTTTTTCGGAAGACTCCTTGGATAAGATGTCAGCTTGTTAAGTTGCAATTTTGGATCTTATTTGGTTCAGCAGACACTTTTATGGTTTTTGAGTCTTGGGTTGTGAAAACTTGGTCTTGAAAATTTTTGGCCGGGAGAAATCTTTGGCAGGAAGAATTTGAGGAGTTTAGAGGTTTATTGGAGTTATCACAAGGTATCTCTCTTTCTGCTAGAGCTGATAAAGGAATATGGATTGTAAATACTCGCTCTTTTTTAGGCAACACAATGGTAAAAGCAAGATGTATTTTCCCAAAAGTCAATGAGGCATGGCTAAAAGCTGTTTGAAAATCAGAAAGTCTAAGAAAAGTTAGCATTTTAGCTTGGTTGGTCTTGGTTCATTTGGAGGGCTTAAATACAACCTTACAAAAGAAACATCTTTGTTCTAAATCATAGGAAAGCCAAGAGCATTCCCTTTTTCCAAGTATCCTTAACTGTAAGTGTTGGGAACAAATTTTCAGGCTCTTGACGTTTCTTGGGTTTTTGATAAAAGGCAAAGGACAGTATTTTTTAGCTTCTTGGTGGAATAAATTTTGAATGGAAAGCCAAGCTTTTAGTACTATTTAGGGTATTTGGAACAAGAGAGATCAAAGAATCCTTGAAGAAAAATCTTTGGAGTGAAAGAAAGGGAAAGGGTAGATCCAGTCATAAGTCATGCATCTGTGCCAATTCAAGTTCTCTTTGCAATCATTCTTATTGTGTGTGTGTATTCTTCCCCCCCCCCCCCCCCCCCCCCCCCCCCCCCCCCCCCAAACAAAAAAAAAAGGAATAAGGAACCTGGCATTGAGCTAATCTTTTGGCTGGGAGGAGATAAATTTAGAGGATGGATGAATATTTGGTACTTAATTTATTTCTTAGAGCTCTAAATGTGTGTGCTTTCTAAATTTTTTGTGGTCAGAAGGACTTGTTTGTTTATGCTTTTCTGTAAAATAGGAAACTTTATCCAGTTTTGCTTTAAGAGTATTATGTTTCTGTATCATTTATTATTTTCTCTTTATATTCAATGCATATTGATCTATCCTCGTCTATAGGTAAGGTCAAAGTTAGAATCGCTGGATGGGATTGTTCCTCCTACACATGGCTTTTTGATCAGCAGCACAAGTGTTAAAAATGTGTGGTTATCAATGGAACATCAGGCGATTTTGTGGTGTAATCAATTAGTTGTACAGGCGAGTGAAATTTTTATTCTGAGTTTGAAAGAATATAAGCTGTCTGCTGTCTTTAAATTGTTCTGAAAGTTCTCTTTCTTGTCTAGGTGTCACATACCCTTCTTAGTTTGGTAGACTCTAGTACAGGCCAACCATTTTCAGCCACACGAAAAAGACTCACTATATTGACAAGAATGCTTCATAGTGGAATACCACAGAGTTTCAATTGGAGGACTCAATCACACACTTCTCAACAATTTGCTCATTTTCCTGCTAAAAACGTTGAAGATGCATCTGGTAGTTTGTTATATTGTTTTTGTGTTTGCACATTGATGTTGCTGCTTGTCTTTCCTTATAACATTCTATTCCAATGCATGGATCAAATTATTAGTTATTGCATGTACCAAAATAGTGTTTGGGAAAAAGGAAACAAGTTCACTTTCCTTTATCTTCAATTCATGGATCTAATTAGTTGAGCTCTATACTTTTGCATGCAAGAGGTTTTTCTCTTGGTCTTTTCGGAGAATTTTTTGTTCTCTTGCATAGGATTTGTGGCTATAACTTGGAAGATAGAATCCGGGTCAATGTTTCACAATTCATTAGCATTTCTTTGAAGTTTCAATATATGAAAAAAGTTGTCTAATACAACCTCTGTATTTAGAAGAATGATAGCAATAATGATATATTGCAGGATTTGCGGTTCTATCTCCAGATGCTTGTCCCGAAAACGTCCATTGGAGTGATGATGGCCTAGAAAGGGACCTATATATTCAGACGAGTACTGTCACTGTTTTAGCCATGGATGGTCGCAGGCGGTGGTTGGACTTGGAGAAACTGGTTAGCGTCAGTAATAATTACATCTGCAATCTTGAGAATTTTGATTCAACATATTATATTTCGTTTCTCACATGACATCATATATTTCCTTATGTTAGGTCAATCCGCTTTATTATTATTATTATTATTATTATTATTATTTGTCCTTTCTAAAAGTAAACAAGGCAATTCATTGATTAAATGTAAAGAGACTAACATTCAAATTACAATAAAACAAAATAAACAAGGCCTTAGTTACTAATCCCTTGTAAATTTCATATGTCAATCAAAGTGGGATGTAGTTTAACTAACTTTGTTGGCTTGACTTTGCTATTGCTCAATAAGATTAAGTTTGAGGCTTTGGCCCCTTCTAAATCTCATCTAAGTTGACACTAATTTGCCAATCTTCCCTCCCATTAGTTTGATGATATTGATTCTTGGTTTTACATTATTCCTTGGGTACAGGTTCTAACTTTTTGTTCTCTATAGGGGTCAAGTGGCAAAGACCACTTTATATTTGTAACAAACCTGTTACCATGTTCTGGGGTCAGGCTTCATCTTTGGCCTGAAAAGGGAAAGTCTGCTAGCTTACCTTTAAGTAAAAGGGTTCTTGAAGTGACCTCAAAGATGGTGCAAATTCCTTCAGGACCAGCACCGAGACAGGTATTAGTTTTCTTTATATGGTGGATCTTTCTCTTCTTTGAAATCTTTATACTCGTGGGCTAGACGTATGAAAGTCTAGGATTTTATTCTTCCATTGATCTGTGCTATGCTTGTTAGATTGAACCTGGGAGTCAGACAGAACAAGCTCCTCCTTCTGCTGTACTGATGTTGGGAGCTGAGGATATGCGTGGATTCAAATTTCTTACAATTTCAGTTGCACCACGACCGGTATTGATCTTCACTCAGTCATTTAGCTTTGTCCTTTCTACTTCCATAAAAAGATTAGACATGTAGTCTTATAGAAAAAGAATAGTCTTCAAGATTTTCCCTCTCTACTACAATATGTTACTGAAGTGGTTTTTTTCACCTGATTTCCTTTTTCATTCTTATAGATTTAGGTTGGAAACCTTACAACCTAAAAAGTTGGTTTTGTCTTTGAATAATTTCATTGCGTGTGAATTGTACTTTTCTTTTTTGTAAATAAGCAAAATTAGCTCCTTTTCTTTTTTATTTTTTTATTTATTTTTATTTTTTTATAATGAGCTTTGTGTAGAAATTAGTGTGCATGTATTGTAACTATTTTGATGCTCAGACTGTTTCAGGCAGACCTCCACCTGCAGTTTCCATGGCAGTTGGGCAATTCTTTAATCCTGATGCAGGGAGGGTGAAAATCTCACCTTGGTCGATGCTTCTTTCCAAGTACTACAGTGATGTAAATACCTCATGAAATTGCTTTCCTTAAGTGCTTCAATCTTCAGTATCAACTTGATGACTGGACTATTTTAAAATTAATTGTGGTTTAGGACATTTTTCTGATGGAGGATCATTCTCTGGTGTTGAATTTATCATTCCCCATTAGCTTGGGACTTCTTCCAGTTACCATGCAACTTGAAACAACTGGGTGTGGAATTAAGAGTTCGGGATTTTCAGATGATCAAGCCAGTGATATCGAAAACAATAGTAAGTTCAATACTTTATTGCATATATTATATTATTATGACTTATGTCATATTTTTTACATATCTATGTTGTCTATAATGTAACTTGCAATTTCATAAATTTATATTCTAGACATGGATTTCTTCATTTCCTTCCATTTTTTTCTGACACGTTCATTTTTTTATAGCTTTTATAATCTTTTGATCAAGAGAAAATTTTTGTAGCTCATTTGGTTCAAACTTTGGCCCTTTTGTAAATTTCATACATCAATAGAATATGTTTCTTATTAATTTTTTTAACACGAGACAAGAATTGTCATTGAATAAATAAATGAAAAGAGACTAATGCTCAAAGATACAAACTCCGTAAGAGAGTGAAAAAAGATCAGAACGGAATAAAAAAGAATCAACAAAGAGACCCATCAAAGAATACAAATTTCTTCCTTCATTTTCTTATTTCAATAAATTATATGCTACGTCATCCTACCTAGCTCAATTAGTAAAGATATATGTCCTCAACAAAAAAATATCAGAAGTTCAAATCTCCGGCTCCCATTTGTTGTTTTTTGGATGAGAAACGGTGAGAATTTCATCGAGAAATAAGAGAAGTAAAACTGTAATCACAAAAATGGGCTAAATTTGCACCAAAAATAAAGTAAGGTGTTAAAAAGAAAGATGAGAAATCCATAGCTTTGTCTATTTCGTTCTAGCTAGATGTTCCAAAAGAAAGCTTTAATGAAAAAAGTCTACATGACCTCTTTTTCCTTCTTAAAAGGGTGAACATTGAAGAAGCAACTGAAGAAGGAAGATCATGTGGTAGTTGAAATCCTTTGAAAACTTTGACCAAAAAGCACGAGCAAAACCACGTGACAAAAAGGTGCATAATAGTCTCGCTGTTCTTTTGGTAGAGGGCACACCAACTAGGAGCAGAGAGGACCCATGACAAAAAAACAATACATACGCAGTGTTAACGCAACCGTGGCAGAATTCCACGAGGAAGAATTTGACCTTTTTAGGTATGCGGCCTTTCCATAACCTTAAGATCCTTAAGGAGGAAAACCTGTGGAAGAAAGGTTACTTGATAGAGACTTAGTTGTATATATTCCCTTGGAGTCCATAGGCCATTTCCATAGTCCTCCTTCAAGGGATTGGGAGGGATAGTAAGAACTGCAGATAGCTAGGACCATTCATTGATTTCGTTATCAGCGAGGTGTCTTCTCAAATATAACTTGCAATACATAAATTGTTGTTTCTGTTTAAAAAAAAAAAAAAAAATTGTTGTTGAAATCAAAGAATATATATTTTGCAATTTTTTATTCTCTTAGTTTTATTCTTCCTTTTCCTTGTGGGTGAGGACTTTGATGAATATTCTAGCGGGATAATTGTAGGATGGAGATTTTTTTTAAAAAAGGTTTCGTTAATGTATGAGAGTTGCAAAAGTCTTCTCCAATTGGGCAAAAGAGTATAGAGAGAATCAAAGGGAGATACCTCTGATGATGTAGCTAGCCTACAAGGTTTTAGCATTTGGATTTATGAGGCTTCTGCTTCCTCTTTCCAATCCTCCTACCGATGTCATGTTACATTCAGCCCAATATTAGATAATAAAGTTCAGTGTGTTACTAGATGCAGTTTGGGCTGTTCATGAAGTGTAAAAGTCTGCAATGCTTCAATGAGAAATTCCCTTCCCCCCCCCTCTTTTGTATGTCTCAGAAAATTTGAGCTTCCAAATAATCTCGGAGAAGACAATTTGACTCATGAACATAAGTAAAGAACAACACAAGAAGAGAGGGGGGCTAACCTCCTTGGGTTCCTGATTGCAAATGCATGTAGAAACACTCAGCTTAATGCAAATACTTATTTAATCTTCCATTGTGCTACTGAGCACACAAAAATTGAATTTTCTTTAGAATTTTTGTTACTGCAAATCTACTTTATAGGCTCAAGATTTGATTCGTCTGTGGATTCCATGCTTAGGAGAGATTCCTGTTTGAAGAGGCAGCAGTCAGGAAGCCTTCTTATTCCTTCTGCTTGGTGGTCTGGTCTTGCATTTTTAATAGTCTGTATAGGCTTAATTCGAAGTTTCAAAGTTCACCCATCTCATATGTTACGTACATCCTATAGTGGCTGTCAGATGTCACAAGCCATCCAAACTTCCTATGCATCAATTAACACATGTATATTTTCTGTGTATCAAAATAGCTCAACTGATGAAAACTAATTGGTTTAAGGTACCTCTCATAGGTTCTAATCCCCCACCCCCCACACCAAATCCAGCTCCATATATGGCATTTCATCTATTCCGCTGCTTTTCCTTCTTTCATGACCTCCCCACCAGCTGATTGCTCCTCCTTGAGATTTTTCATCATCATTTCTGCTCTTTGTCAATTAGAATTGTAACACTAACTATCCCATAAATCATAATTGTTACAACCATCATAGGTTGACCTAGTGTAGAAAAGGAGACATAGTCTCAATAAATGACTAAGAGGTCGTAGGTTCAATCCAGGGTGGCCACTACCTAAGAATTAATATTCTACGAGTTTCATTGACACCCAAATGTTCTAGGGTCAAGTGGGTTGTCCCGAAAAAAAAATTGTTGCTAAATATTATGAGATCCATTTTTGCGGAGGTTGAAAGAATTATAATAGTCTTTTTAGGAGATGGAGTGGAGTTCATTTGGGAAACTGTGTTCTCCTTCCTCATGGATTGCTTTACATAATTCTTTTTTGTAACTATGAGTCCGATGACCTTTCTATAATTATTGACAGTTGGAGGTCCTCACTTGGCTTTTGCCTGCTCTAGCCTTATACATTTCATTTGATAGAGAAGAAACAATTTCTCAAGTGTTTCCAGCACTCTTGATCGTAGAAGTGGACATAATATAAAAAGAAAGTGAGGGAAGTAAACTGACATCCACTCTGTTTTGCTTTCTTGGTAATCCAGGGCTGTGCAGACTGCGTTGTTTTCCACCTGTAGCATTTGCTTGGGATGATATATCTGGTCTTCATATTTTCCCAAATCTTCAGAGTGAGACAATTCTTGTTGATTCCTCACCAGCGCTCTGGAGTTCCAGTGCAGGATCTGAGAAAACAACCGTTCTATTGTTGGTATGAAGTTTCTTCCATAATTCTTCTTTTATTTGGCCTTCTGTAAACATAATCAGAAATTTTGATCTTGTTAACTCGTTTCATCTCTACAGGTAGATCCTCACTGTTCATACAAAACAAGCATTGTTGTCTCTCTCAGTGCTGCTGCCGGCAGATTTTTGCTTTTATATAATTCACAGGTAACAGGCTTATTAATACCCTAAATATGTACTTGCTTATTTCTTTAGCCACTAAATGTTTCACATTATTTCCCGGTGAAAGAAGAGTCCCTCATAAATATATTTCTTTGGATAAAAAACCAAACTTTCATTAAGAAAGATGAAATGATATACAAAGACAGATATGGGCCCCCTCATCCAATTACAAAGAGGGGGTCCCAATCCAAAGGAACGAGGCTAAGTTGATAGTTACTGAAAAAACTCTATTAATAGACGCCATAAAGAGGAATAAACCTAATCAAATCCTAAAGATCCTCTGCCAACCTTTCCACCTGACGAAAAGTTCAAGAGTTTCTTTCAAGCCAAATACCCCACGAGGCAAAAAAGAAAAACCACCAAAGAAACCTTCCTTTGTCACAAAAAGCAAGGTTCAAAAGCACCTCCTCAACATCAAGCAAGATCTGCTATTATGAACGGCACAATCCTGAAAGTCCTAAAGAACCGGTAGAGCTAGCAAAATCATAAACCTGAAGCAAGTGGTTCAAATCCTCCTCCAGTCTCCTACAAAGAACACACTATTGAGGTTGTAACACCATGGAGGAAATCCTCTGGGTACAATGTAGAGTATTCACTCTCCCAAGCAAAACTTGTTGGACAGAGAACTTTGTGCTTCCTGCTTCATGGTTTCTGATATTTCCTTCTCTCCTGCATTGGATAAACTCTTATATATATACATTTACCCACGAAAAAGATTAGAATTAATCAAATGGAACTGTGTTTGGTTAAATTTTGGACGATGTTCTAATTGTTACATGCTCCTGTGAGCTGTGAGGTAACTATGCTGAAAGCTGATTGGAATATGTTATGCTTGTGTTCTGAAGGTTTTAACTGTTGCTTGCATAAATCAGTCCATTCTCAAAAGTGAAATCCTTTGATAAATCTAATTATGATATTATTATGATATTTATAGTTGTCAAATGTGTAATTGCAGTAAGCTAAGGTCGTTGATTTTGATTCATTCATCATGCTGTTATATTATTCAATTTATTACTACACTTGAGCAGATTTAATATTGAACTATCTCTCTAAACATTTGGTTACAATGCAATTTTACTGAGCCATTAGGTGTGGCCTTTTGAACCTAAAAATTGTTTCTTTTATTTATTTATTATATTTTTTTAAAAAAAATTATTTCGTTTAAATGTTGATAAACCCATTAAAACTCTTTCTTTGAGTTTATAACTTTTGTGGTATTCGATGGAAGACAACAGTTGGAATCATTAAATTGATCTAAACTTTCGGATAGGATTATTGCAATTCGTTGAACATGTTTCCCTCCCTTAGAGTGAGTCTATTCATCAGCAATAAATTAGCTAAGATATTGTTAAACCTCTTGAAGCATATAATTATTTGTTTGTTTTTCCCCTACCTTTTCTATTTGACATGGTTTTGTGGTGACTCATCAAGTCTTTGCTAAAATTGCTAATTGCTAGCTGCCGAAGGCCACTCTTGTGTCAGCTATCTTAAATTAAATATTCACGTTTATTTCTAAATATAACAGTGAACGCCAATCTTGATTTTAAGTTGTTATGCTTTTCAGATGCTTGTCTTCTAGAATTCTTCCTCCCTTCTGAGTTTATTATAAGCTTTTGAACCTTTTCCTTTCTCTCATTCTCTCACATGCATGCATTAGATTTATCTTATATATTCCCAGTATATTTAAATATCTTACGTTATGCATTGTTTTCTTGCAGATAGTTGGTTTTTGTATTGTCGTTATTTTTTTTGCTCTAATGCGGCAAGCGCAAGCATGGAATCATGATTTTCCCGTACCCTCATTGCTGACAGCTGTAGAGTCCAACTTGAGAATGCCGTTCCCATTTTTTTATTTGGTCATTGTACCTATTTTACTGTCTTTATTCTTATCCCTTTTAACTTCTCAACCGCTACCTCCTTTGGCTATCTTCACCACAGTCTCAGTGGTCTGTTATTTGTCTGCAAATGCTACTGTCGTTACGGTGATTTTGGTATCCCAGCTGGTTTTCTACGTGATGGCGGTTGTGCATGTTTTCATCAAGACAAGGTCAGATTTTTACTCCATTGTACAATTCACAGAACGGGAATACTAAATAAACCAATGATATCTTAAGCATTTTCTGATAAAAGAAACTTCTTAACCGAACTACTAGGGAGGGTAGGCTATTGGAGTGTCAGTGTAGTAAACATATTGGTACAAAATTATCAGAGGGTTTAAGGTCATTGATTCATTCATCATGCTGGCGAGTATATTAGCCATCTTTCTGAATGCCTATTACTGCATGCTCATTTGCCTGAATGACTGCCTGACATGTTGCAGGTGGCAAGTGTGGGAAGGAAATGTCAGCTTTGTGCCTTTTAGTTGGTTTGGCAAACTATTTTCACGTTTTCAATCAACGAAGGTTTGATTTTATCTGTGATAATAAATGCAATTAGTCATTTACACTTCATAGTACACTAGAACTAGATCTTCACCAGACAAACCAGACCCTGCTAAAATGTTCGTCATCTTTATTCAAGTCATGATGTGTTGTGTGCTTCGCTCGAGTTGTCCAATACCTATAATGTGCATTTACCTTTACCCGTATGGTTGTGAACTAAAAATGAATTGAACAATCATTTTGTGTGGGCTTTCAGATTTCCTGATTCAGCAGTACTATGCCTGTTTGATGCATTGAACCTTGAGTACCCAAACAAGTATTCCCAAGTGTATCATAGTTCCTAGATCTGTTTCCATAATAAACTATGCTGTCTATGCCTTGGACTACCTATGTTAATAAGTCTATCCTATTAATTATTCTTGAAAAGGAGCTTGTTTCCAAATTTATACTTTTTGTATTTAACGGGAGAATCTAATTCTAAGAAGCATTGAAGTTGTTGTCCCTTATTATCCATTAACTTAACTTGCTTCTGTTTTGATAGTGTAAGGTTATGAGCTGTTGATTTCCAATTTGGTTGATTATCTCACTCATTTTATAATAGGTTGTAAGGGTGTTGGGAGTCAATCCGGTACTGGTTACTGCACTTTCTGCTATTACCTTGGCATGCTTTATTCATCCAGCTATGGGATTGTCTTTGCTACTCGTTTTCCATGCTTTCTGTTGTCACAATGCCCTGTCCAGGTACTTGTAAGTTGACTCTTTTAATCATTATTTTGTTCTTCATGTGGGGGAACCCCCCCTTCCCCTCCTTTCTCCTCTTACTCCTGATAAGAAACAGCGAAGGTATATTCATCACAAAGAAAACAGCCTTAGGGCAAGGATTGAGGGGACCCCATCCCAAGGAGCTAATGAAGGAGAACCTTCTAATTGTTAATAATCAAAAGGCTATAATTACAAAAGAATTGGATTTGGTGTAATGTGTGCACCACCAAGAGGTTGTATGTATCTTCAAATGAATCAACAAATACGAATATGAAGATTCCACCAAAAAATCATTTGTTGAAAAACTATGACTCTTAGGGGCTGTTTGGGGAGTTGAAATGTAATTGGATTACTGGGAATCATAGGAGTATTGGAATGCGTGAACACTTAAGGAATAAACGAAAATGAAATCGCGAACTATGGATACGGTGGAAAATAGGATTGGGTTGAAAACTATCGGAACGGAATGACTTTTGTATTACCAATCGGGCCCAAAACGCTCAATCCAAACATTCATTTTGGATTACATTACAATACAAGCCTATCTTTGTATAATTCCCCAAACACCCAATAAAATGTAACTGGCGTCCAAGACTAAGATAAGGTTGTCAATCTCATATGATACGCACAACTCATGTATTACAAGTTGAAATGGAATGTAGGCTTAGTAGATCATAACTATTTTTATAAGATTTACTGGCATGTACATTTCTGATGGTTTAATAAAAGGAAACGCTCAAAAGTGATAATGGAGTGGCAAACAATGAAAACAAAATGGGTTTGAAATGTAGGCTCTCTGCTTTGAGTCTATTAGATCAAAAGTTCTGGCAGCCAGTTTGAATAGAGTCCTTCCTTACAATACTTACAATCTTACAATCTTAGAGAGGACACACTCTATTATTCTCTTGTACTTGCCTGAGTTGAGATTTTCATTTTTTCCTATGCCGCTGTAAGTGTTTGTTCCATGTATTGTGTCAGTTTTTTGACAGCTTCCTTTTGCAGCCATGTACGAAGCAAAAAATTACAAGGTGGAAATGGTTGTCAACAATCTGCATTTCCATTGCCCGATGAATTGAACTTGAAGGAGTCTATTGAAGACAGCCTATCCACCAGTCCTGGCTCTTCAAAAAGTTATGGTGAAACACAATTGGAGATATTTCATCATTGTCATGGCTTATTGATCCTGCATCTTGTGGCTGCAGTTATGTTTGCACCCTCACTTGTTGCTTGGTTGCAGGTATGATTATGATCCCCCCCACCCCAAAACCCAAAAAATAAAATAAAATAATAAATAATAACAACAATAATAATAAATTAATATTTGTTGTTTCTTTTCTGTTTAATTGGAAAAAGAACAAAACACCATAATTTGCTAGATGCAGCATATTTTCTAATTGAACAGTCAAGTTCCTGAGTTTTTGGAGTTATCCTCCATTCTCCTCTCTAAAGATGAACAGCTCCGTCTTTTTTCACCTTTGCATTTAACATTTTGTGGGTTTTCACATTGCCTATTATTTGGGGTTGCAGAGAATAGGGACAAATCAGAGCTTTCCCTGGTTGTTGGATTCTTTCCTTTGCACTGGAGTTATCCTCCACGGTGTCTGCAATTCAAAACCTGAGTTCAATTCCTATTTATTTTCCTTCTTTGGTCCATCACGGCGTGAAATCAGACTGGACTTCATCTATTTAGTTGCTGGATATTATACCTACATGTGTAGCCTGGCCTTGTCTCCATATAAAGTCTTTTATGCCATGGCTGCCATAGGAGCCATTTCGTTATCCTTGAGGATTTTACAGAAGAGGACCAGGGAGAAGTTAGAGCCCCATTTCGGCGGTCGAAAGCACTCTCACAGACATTGAGAACAATGACAAACCTCAGCCTAAGTTTAAGAACTGGCATTAGACCATTTTCTTGGTTCTCTAAAAAGGTTCAGATTTTTCATGGTTGTTTTAGCCACAAAACTTGCCATAGATTACATGTAATTGCAAAATAGGTTGAGAATTAGATCTTAATGAGTCTTACAAGAGGCTGAGCCGTTTTTACCCCATGGCCATCCCAGCTTTTATCATTTTTTGAAAACACATTTAGTTGTATTTTGTTCTGACATCAATTTGGAGAGAGTTTGCTTTGTGTTGCGGCTTGACAGGTTAGCTAATTCGTTCGTGTATTGTAGAACATTAACAAAGCTGATTATGGAAAAAGAGGTACGCGATTTCTTTTGTGTTTCAAAAACTTGCATTGATTTGTAGTTTTGCCATGTTCGTAATGGAGAATATTTCGGTGCATCTCAAACAACATTTATCTTTATGCATCTCTCCAAATTGTCTAATTATAATTTGTCACATGGCAAACTCTTCTTCCTTTCATTTTTTATGTGTGATGAACTAGTGCATCTTGATATTGCTCATTTGTAATTGTTTGTGGATTTGATTTGTCATGTTAAATGATCCTTGTAAATACATAGCCTCTTGTTTTGTTTTGACTTTTTTATTTCACAATATGTCAAGATTAAAATATTTGACTTTTTACTCGATGTTATAATATTTCAACAAATTAAGTTACATTCAATCGAGCGGGACAATCAAAATTATATGCGTTTAATTTTAATTTAACCTTTTGATAATTATTGCACTTGAATTTCTATTTAAAATACGTCTGTTTAATTATAATGCTCTGAACTCTCTCTCTCTCTCTGATTGATAGAATGAGAGATACGACGGCGGCGGCATGTTTATATGTATATAAAGTGGCTTCTTTGTTATGTTGTCATTTTCAGTTTCTCTTTCTTCTATCATTGTCTCAATTGTCGGTCCTCCTAAAAAATCCCCCGTAGAGAAAAAAAATCTGTGTTGGAACAAAAAGGGTTGAAAATAGATTAAATGATGATACGGATAAAGTATGTCACATTAAGGTTACAAATCAAATAGACTGAATTGATTGTGATAAAATTGATTGCTAAATTGACTGAACTAATCCAGTTTAACAAAATAAATCCAAAACGAGCCCACTGGTAATTATTCCAATTGAAAATGGAAAGTTTAAATACTATTTTGGTTTTGGATTTTCGATTTTTGCTCTTTTGATCTATATTTTCAACTTTGATTCTTTTTAGTCTATAACTAACTAACAAATGATCATTTTGGTCCCTTAAGAGTAGAATGAAAATGAAAATAAAGGAACTAAATTTATTGTTTTTCAAAAGTACAAAAACTAAAATTGACATTGTAAAAGCATGAAAACCAAAATAAACGTAAGTTAAAAGGAAAAGACTAATATAAAATAAATATTGTAAAAGTAAAGAGATCAAAATAAACTAAAGTTAAAAATATGAGGACAATAATAATAATAAAAATAATATTTAAACAATAATAATAATAAAAATAATATTTAAACCAAAATTGAATCAATCTAGATTAGTTGAATGAATGCAAATTAATTGCTTGAAAGGACATACTATTCTATTAAATGAAGAATGGCCCATAGGTTGCAAGGACTATGAGTGGTAAATGATAATTTCTTGAACAATATTGAAAAGAAAAAAAAAAGTCGTAGAATTTAACTATCAATTAATGCCCAACAGTTCACAACATCATTTAGTGAAAGGTAACAAAATACCGATATGTTCTATGATTACAAGTGTGTTTGGAATGTATTTTCAAGTGTTTAATTTTAAAAATGTCATTTTGAAAAAATTATATTGTTTGACAACCACTCAAAATAGATTTTGAAGTGCATTTTCAACTCTTTTTATTAAAAGAATTTAAATAAAAATGAGTTTTTTTAAAAATATTTTTTTCTCAAGTCAATCCAGACGGGCCCTACATATTAACAAAAAGTTGACTTGATATCATATAAGATTCTTACTACCATCATACCTAATATAGAAGGCATAGATAACATAATTGAAAATAGAGAGTTTAGATCCCATTTAGTAACTATTTGGTATTTGAATATTAAACCTAGTTTCTCTCAATTTTTTATAATAGTTTGTATTTTTCTGAAGTAAAAAAGTTGAATTTTTAGCCAAGTTTCAAAAACAAAAACTAGTTCTTAGAAACTATTTTTTTTAGTTTTTAAAACTTTACATGGTTTTTTAAAACACTAGTAGAAACTAGATAATCAAGCTAGAAATTTAAAGGTGACATGAGTTTAGGCTTTATTTTAAAAACTAAAAATCAAAATATCATTTGGTTACTAAACTAGGCTTTAAATTTTAAAAATTGTTAAAAAGATAAATGTAAAATTGAAATTTTATCTTTCATTTATTTCACGCGATTCATGGGAAATCCTTGTATATCAATAAACACTGAGAGTCATATCAATTAAAATCTCAAATTAATAGTATCAATTTGAATTCTAAAATTTTAAAATTAAATCAATTTAGACTATGTTAGTGTATTTTTAATTAGTTTAATTAAAAATCAAACTGAAAATCACTTAAATATAAGCTTAGCCTTCTCCCAAAATCTTACTCAAGCAACAAGAAAATTTGTCAAGTAATTCTTCTTAAATCGGTAAAGAAAGCATGAGTAATAATAATTGAAACTATTATAAGGGAGAATTCAAACATGAGTGAGCTATAATAGGTCTTCCACTCAATACAAATTGTAGGCCCAAACGCCCATTTGTGAGTTGACATGAATTTAGATAAAAAAATAGACTAAGAGAGGAAAATTTTTAATTCCTTCTCTAAATATTTTTATATGAACTAGTGTCAATTCACCAAGTATCATATATATATATATATATATATATATATATATATATATTTTGTTATCCATTAGTGTTTAGACCAGTTTACATATATCTAGACTAATCTCACAAAACAATCAACTTGACTACATTTGGGTGTCAAGAAAGGTGATCACTATGAATTGAACTCATGACCTCTTAACCCTTTTATAAGATAATATCCCATATTTACTACTAGGTCACTCTAAGATGGTTAAATATCATATTTTTTTAAGTCTATTATCGAAAAAATGTTCAAATACAAATACCAATTATATATATTCCTTAAAAAAATTGAAATAAATTGAAAAATAAAATGTTCTGGTCTTGAGCTTGAAATATCCAACTTTTCAATTTATTCGATAAATTATTGGAAGTGACTCATTTCGTGCTATAAACATTACAAATGGAAGCGTATCTTGTAAAATCAATCAATAAAAATAACATATCACATATAGTAAAATATCAATTAATATCCTAAAAAGTTGATGATTCAGTCCATTTACAATTATTGAATTGCAAAAAAAAAAAAAAAAAAAAAAAAAAAGAACACACATGGATGGAGCCGTAAATATTGAGAGAAGCCAACTGAAATAGATCATTTTGCAGCTCACAGCTTGCAATAATCGAGTCCACCGACAACCACAAACATTAGGTTCGAAGCTACCGACAATTTCCGGTGTCTCTCAAGACAGCCTGTTAACAGCAAAACCTATATTTTCTCCGTTTCTTTTTGTAATTAAATTATTTCTTATCCTTCCACCTCAACAGCAACTGTTCAACTAAACCCTCCACGTGTAACGATCTCAATGGCTATTCTCTCAAAAGTCAACTAACGACCTAAAATTTACCGCTCTCCGCCCAATGAACACTCGACACGTCATCAACTAACAAAATATCAGAAAATCCCGTGGCTTACTGAGCCGAGTCGAGCCGTTTAGAGCACAATGGAAACCAGTCGATCCGGTAGTAAGTAAAGAGACAAAGAAACGGAAAAAAATAATTAAAAAAAAAAAAAAAGACAAAAAAGGGAAATATAAAATATTTAAGAGACGATACAAAGAGAGAGAGCAGCTGGTTGAGAGTAAAGTTCGATTGAGATGGCGTACTGAGTGGGGGAAGATTTGAGGAGAAAAAAAAATCCATTTCTTCTTATTTGGGTCTTCCAATTCACTTTCGATCTGCTTCTGGTTCGGAATCTGAAGAAATTCCGACAAGATGGAAGCAAATGCGGGATTGGTGGCTGGATCTTACAAGAGGAATGAACTTGTTCGGATTCGCCACGATTCCGATAGTGGGGTTAGTCTTCATCGACATTCAATTCATCAACATTCAATCCGGTCTTCTAACACTGAATTTGGTTTTTCATTGTTGATTTTATGATCTTAGTCACTTGTGTGGGGTGTTGATCTGTGGACTGGAAGTTCAGATGTGGGGTTTTTTTTCCCCTTGCCTTCTCATTTTGCGATCTTAGGGAATTTGAAACTGATTGCTACTTATGTAATCATATAGAACTAGATCCATTATGTTCTTTTGTACTCTATAATATGTGGATCCGAGTGTTGATTTGGTACTTATTGATAATTGAGCTTCAACTCCAATGTCTTAGCTGATGATGGACCATCGGTTTCTCTGTGCCATTGTTTGGATTTGGCATTTGGGGCTTCGATTTGTGCCTGTTGCAGTTTAGGTCTTTTTTGGCACTTTCCCCCTTCACTTCTTTGTGTCTGTTCCTTTTTTTTATTATTTTTTTAATGGTGTATCAGTCTTTGTCATTCTTCCCTTCATGTTTCAGTACTGTTGTAGAGTTCGATTTGCTTTGCTAGTGCTTCTTGTGAAAATGCCAAAGATCTGCTTTTGTATCTCTTAGTTGAGATCTGTACATTTTGCAATTTTTACTTAACCTTCTTTCTATGTTATGGCCTCTGATATTGTGACTAATCCATATTCCATTCTTCTTTGGACGATGCAGCCTAAACCTCTGAAGAATTTAAACAGCCAAACATGTCAAATATGTGGCGACACAGTTGGTCTTACGGCCTCTGGCGACGTCTTTGTTGCTTGCAATGAATGTGCCTTTCCCGTTTGTCGTCCTTGTTATGAGTATGAGAGGAAAGATGGAAACCAGTCTTGCCCTCAGTGCAAGACTAGATACAAGAGGCACAAAGGTTTGATTGAGTTTGCATGTGTCCTTTCAGTTGCATGCTGTCTTGATCTGAGTAAAAAAAACTCATTGATATGCTATTTTGTTTCAGGGAGCCCTCGCGTTGATGGTGATGATGATGAGGATGATGTGGATGACATTGAGAATGAGTTTAATTACGTCCAAGGAAGTGGCAAGACAAAACGACAGTGGCATGGGGAAGATGTTGAACTATCTACTTCTGCGAGACATGAGTCTCAACAGCCTATACCACTCCTGACAAATGGCCAATCAGTATGAATTTATCAATTTCACAATGCATTTGTAATCTTGAGTTTTACATTCATGGTTATATTTATCTTGCTTAACATCTTATGAATATATTTCAGATTTTACATATTTCTATTGCCCCCAATCGCTTAACATTTGGCATCTTTAGGTGTCGGGCGAAATTCCTTGTGCTACCCCTGACAATCAATCAGTGCGAACCACATCTGGTCCTTTGGGTCCTCCAGAAAAGCATATGCAATCCCATCCATATGTTGACCCACGGCAGCCAGGTATAACGAAGTTTGAGCTTTTCATGATCTTTGAGGAAACTTTTTTGTTGTTTTAGGTTTGAACTAATTGCATTTTTTCATATCACAGTTCCTGTGAGAATTGTAGACCCATCAAAGGATTTGAATTCTTATGGCCTTGGGAATGTTGACTGGAAGGAAAGAGTGGAAGGTTGGAAACTGAAACAAGAGAAAAACATAATGCAGATGACAAGTAGGTACACTGAAGGGAAGGGGGACATGGAGGGCACTGGGTCAAATGGAGAAGAACTTCAAATGTAAGTACTTCATCCAAATCTAGCATTATATATACAGTTAAGCTATGACAGCTGATAAAAAATGAAACTTGTTATTTTTGTTCCAAAATCATTCTAAATGCCCTTAGTCTACTTTTTCTTTACTTAAATGGCATGATGCTAATTTTGTTGACTTCATTTATTTATTTCACAGGGCTGATGATGCTAGACAACCTTTGAGTCGTGTCGTTCCTATTCCATCCTCTCACTTGACCCCGTATCGTGTTGTGATCATACTTCGTCTTATTATTCTGGGCTTCTTCTTACAGTACCGTTTGACACACCCTGTGAAGGATGCATACCCCCTGTGGTTAACATCAGTTATTTGTGAAGTTTGGTTTGCCCTTTCCTGGCTTCTGGATCAGTTTCCAAAATGGTCTCCTGTCAATCGTGAGACCTTCCTTGAGAGACTTGCGCTAAGGTCAGTCTAGTTTTTCTGCATTTTGTCTAATCTAATGGGTTTAGTTTGGAAGATCAGTGGCAATTAGTTCTACTATTAAGTCAATTGCTGTCTTCACTGTCCAGATATGATCGTGAAGGAGAACCATCACAGTTAGCTCCTGTTGATGTCTTTGTCAGTACAGTGGATCCACTCAAAGAGCCTCCACTTGTCACAGCAAACACTGTGCTTTCCATACTTGCTGTGGACTACCCTGTGGACAAAGTCTCTTGCTATGTATCAGATGATGGTTCAGCAATGCTTACTTTTGAAGCACTCTCTGAAACTGCAGAATTTGCAAGGAAGTGGGTGCCCTTTTGCAAGAAGCACAACATTGAGCCGAGAGCCCCTGAATTTTATTTTGCTCAAAAAATAGATTACTTGAAGGACAAGATTAAACCTTCTTTTGTCAAAGAGAGGCGAGCAATGAAGGTAAGAAACCTATGCAAATGATTTTATACTTGCGTAGTTGTGTACATTGTTTGATATGCACTTTCTACCATGGTGTAATAATATGAAACAATAGTTTCTCAACATTTAGAGCGTTTTAGAGCTAGAAATTCTTAGAACTTGGCGTGTTTCAATGATGAGAATGTGGTCTGGAAACTGCAAGCATGCTCTATGAATCCCCCAAATTCATTTAGCTTTGGAATAACAATTATTTGTCTAATTTCAGAAGGCTAATAGATGGATACATATTTTTTAATCTTTCGATAGACATTGAAAGTTAAGGTGTTGTTTCACAGAGAGAGTATGAAGAATTCAAGATTCGGATCAATGCGCTTGTTGCCAAAGCACAAAAGATGCCCGAGGAAGGTTGGACCATGCAGGATGGAACGCCATGGCCAGGAAACAATCCCAGGGATCATCCTGGAATGATACAGGTCTCTTAGCTTTTAAATAGTTTGTTTTGGCAATTTATTTTATCCTTTTTTTGGGGGCAATATTGATATTGTGTGTCTTCGGGTGCAGGTTTTCTTAGGCCACAGTGGAGGTCTTGATACTGATGGCAATGAACTACCACGACTTGTTTATGTTTCTCGTGAGAAGCGACCTGGTTTCCAGCACCACAAGAAAGCCGGAGCCATGAATGCATTGGTCAGTCATTTTTATTTGATACAATCGTACATAAAAGATACAAGATATTGAAAGAAGAAGAATTTGACTTATAATTGCCAGAAAAATATATAATCGTAGTAGTAAAAATATGAGAAAGTGCATTTTTGTGATTTTGTATAACTATTTAATGACTTGATTTCATCTTATCTGCAGATCCGAGTTTCTGCTGTGCTTACTAATGGAGCATATCTATTGAATGTCGATTGTGATCACTACTTCAACAACAGCAAAGCTCTCAAGGAAGCCATGTGTTTCATGATGGACCCTGCTTATGGGAAGAAAACATGTTATGTACAGTTCCCACAACGTTTTGATGGCATTGATTTGCATGATCGATATGCCAATCGCAACATTGTCTTTTTTGATGTAAGTTATATGATCTGTTATCAAGCATTTCAATCATATACCTTCACATAATTTTGATGTTTTGGGGGTTTGGCTTGTTACTTGTGATTGACCTTGTGTTCCTTCTTGCAATGCCTCTCAGATAAACTTGAAAGGGTTGGATGGCCTCCAGGGTCCAGTCTATGTGGGAACTGGTTGTTGTTTCAATCGGCAAGCTTTATATGGTTATGATCCAGTTCTGACTGAGGCAGATTTGGAACCGAATATTATCATTAAGAGTTGTTGTGGTTCAAGAAAGAAGGGCAGGAACAAGAAGTACATCGACAAAAAGAGGGCTGCAAAGAGGACTGAATCTACCATTCCTATCTTTAATATGGAAGATATTGAGGAAGGCGTTGAAGGTTGGTTTGCCCCACAGAATACTTTTATCTTTATTCTGCATTTTAAACACTCTTTAATAAATAAATGAAGGTATGTTTTTTTTAAAGAGACTTGATGGAGGTTCAGCTGCCAACTTCTATAACTGTTGGACGTATGAGAGAGAAAAAATATTTTCAAACCATGCGAATATTGCAACATTGTGGCATCTGAAAGTTTGTCAGTTTTCTTTAGATAAGGTGATGGAGATTACAATTATAAAACAGAATGCTTACCTTATTTGCTGTGTCCTACAGGATATGATGATGAGAGGTCACTCCTGATGTCTCAGAAGAGTTTAGAGAAGCGCTTTGGCCAATCTCCAGTTTTTATTGCAGCCACTTTCATGGAACAGGGAGGTATTCCACCTTCCACCAATCCTGCAACTCTTCTAAAGGAAGCAATTCATGTTATCAGTTGTGGATATGAAGATAAGACAGAATGGGGCAAAGAGGTTAGTTGTTATTAGACAATCTCCCTCAACCTCCTTTATTTTACATTCTTTCCTCTCTAAGTATCTAACACTTGGTTTTTTACTTCTAGATTGGGTGGATCTATGGTTCTGTGACAGAAGATATTTTGACTGGGTTTAAGATGCATGCTCGCGGGTGGATATCAATTTACTGCATGCCTCCACGCCCGGCATTCAAGGGATCTGCTCCCATCAATCTTTCTGATCGTTTAAACCAGGTGCTTCGATGGGCTTTGGGTTCCATAGAAATCTTGCTGAGCAGGCATTGTCCTATCTGGTATGGCTACAATGGAAGGCTGAAGCTTTTGGAGAGAATAGCATACATCAATACTATCGTCTACCCTATCACCTCAATTCCACTTATTGCTTACTGTATGCTTCCGGCGTTCTGTCTGTTGACTGGAAAGTTCATTATTCCTGAGGTATTTTGTTAGTTTCTTCCTTATGAAATTGAAGCTTGATCAGTTATGTTTCCATGATAAGCCATTTGTTTTATCTAATCTAAATGTGGAACTCCTCCATATATTTTGATACTATGCGTTAACAATAATCAGACATCCTGTTTCTATAACTTGTAATGAAATAACCATTCCATTTTCCAATCTAGACATCCTATATTCAATCTGTATATACTACACACTTTATATGTTTCTCTCCATTTTTCTTTACATGTTTCTCTACATAATTTGCAGATAAGCAACTTTGCCAGTATGTGGTTCATTCTCCTTTTCGTCTCCATCTTTGCAACGGGCATTCTTGAACTCAGATGGAGTGGTGTTAGTATTGAAGACTGGTGGAGGAACGAACAATTTTGGGTCATTGGTGGTACTTCAGCTCATCTGTTCGCCGTCTTCCAGGGTCTCTTAAAGGTTCTTGCTGGAATCGATACCAACTTCACTGTGACGTCGAAGGCCAGCGATGACGATGGGGATTTTGCAGAGCTTTATGTGTTCAAATGGACTTCTCTCCTCATCCCTCCTACCACTGTCCTGATTATGAATATGGTTGGTATAGTGGCTGGTGTATCATATGCCATTAACAGTGGTTACCAGTCTTGGGGTCCTCTCTTTGGTAAGCTGTTCTTTGCATTGTGGGTTATTGTCCATTTATATCCTTTCCTAAAGGGTTTACTGGGAAGGCAAAATCGTACACCGACCATTGTCATTGTCTGGTCCATTCTCCTTGCTTCCATTTTCTCATTGCTCTGGGTGCGAATCGATCCATTTACCTCAGCCTCGACAAAGGCTGCTAACGGTCAATGTGGTATCAATTGCTAGACGGTTACATCATAGTTTTGTCCCGCAGTATGGTGATTTTCCTGTGAATATGACAAGAAAGAAATCAAGGCATTGAAAAAGAGCCCTCAGGAAGGAACCAATTTGAAGAAAATGAGAAATGATGAGCTTTTCAGATTCTCTTACAGGTCTTCACACCAGAATTTGTTGTAGGTGTCTTGAAGTTTGTATTTTGGTATGTTATAATATTATTGTGCAGTATTGTGAAGTCTCATTTGTTTAATGAAAATAGATATAAAGGAATTATTTATATCAGGAGAATTTGTATGAACAGACAGACAATGAATTTTTGATGTTTCCGAAATTGTTATGACAGTGAAATTATAATTTAATAACCGTTCATGTTCATCACAGTTTTTCAGCTCCAGAAATGTATTGATATCTGTGCGCTATTACAGATCATATATAATACAAAGTAAGAATTTAAGGGGTTAGAAGTTGAAATTCATCCAAATGGTTTGATAATAGAATTCATAGGAACTAATTAGGAGGATTTTATCCAACTACATTGACTAAATTTTAACCTTTTCAAATTATTACGACGAAATTTATAATTTAACCACTTTTGATTGTTGATTGTATGCTTTAGCTAGTTTAATTTGGGAGATATAATTATGCATAAGCGTTAAGGGTGTTCTTGAGTTGGGTTGAAGGATTTTTAGACCGAACCTAATTGTTTGGGTTGTAATTTCCTTCGACCCAAATAACTTTTATTAAAAAAATAAACCCAACCCAATCTAACCATGAGATATTTTGATTGGGTTACTTCGGGTTGTTTTGGTTCATTTATTTAAATTTTTGTTTTAATGGAGTAAAATGTTAATACGTAAAAATTTGATTCAATTATTTTGATATAATGAATTTAAGATCGACAACTCAACTTCAATTTTATTATGAAAATTTTCTTTCCAAAGTGCTAAAAAAACCTACTTTTAGAAGTTGTTGGAAAATAAGTTACCTAAAAAAAGAATGAAATTAAATATATGGTTATTTTCAAATATAGCAAAATGAGTCCAACTATTTACAAATATAGAAAAATTTCACTGCAATAGACTTCTATCACTTAAGCGATAGAAGTCTATCATAGTCTATCGCTAATAACCAGTGAAATTTTTCTATATTTGCAAATAGTTTGATATTTTTTCTATATATAATAAATTTCTTTAAATTAAAACTAGAATAAACTTAGGGTCTTTTTCAAATATAGCAAAATGAGTCAAACTATTTACAAATATAGAAAAATTTTACTATTTATCAATATAGATTGCGATAGAACACCATAAACTTCTATTACTCAAGCGATATAAATCTATCACTAATAGACAATGAAATTTTTCTATATTTGTAAATAGTTTGATATTTTTCCTATTTATAAGTAAAAAAATATACATTTAAAATTAATAACAAATTCGAGTTGGTTCAAGTTGGTTTGGATTGTTTTAAGTGAACCCATTTATTTGAATTTAACCCAACCCAAACCGCACGGGTTGGATTATGTTGATCGATTTTTTCAAGTTATCGAATTTTTTGAACCCCTAATAAGCATGCACATTTGATATTAGAGTCAGATTTTTGTTCGTACCTGTAGTTGAAGCTTCGAGATTGAGATCATAACTATGAAAGATGATCTTAGAAGCACAAAGACAGTAGGACATGTCGATTGAAAAGAAATCAATCTCTCACACTATAATAACCATAAGAATAAATGAAAGTACACATTTAGTAATATATACTTTTACCATATTTTTACATTGTTTATAAGAAGAAATCGATCCAAATCATTCTAAAACTTCTTTTACATCATGAGACAAGTTTAATATCAGTAATGGGAAGATACAAAATTCTAGACATGCCACAGCTGAAATCCTCTCCTTAGCTATAATGATTCAAGAGTCATGCAGAACAGACACTAACCGATTGATCGAACATTACTTTACTATTAATTAAGCATATCAAAAATCTGATGTGGGTTTTGGTATTCTTCTCCGATTACAATCACCTTCTAATTTTCATCATCTTTGTCTACGAGAATCCTCTTGCAAGCTTCATAACACATGAACGAAATGCCTGCATTAGGCACTAGCTTGATGCAGCTGGGGCCAAGCCCTCTATATAAGCCCTGAATGCCTTCCCTTTCAAGTATGCTTAAAAGCGCATGAATAACATTTTTGTAGACTTGTCTTCCACTGAGAGCCCCAACTTGCATCTGCTTCCGAGCTACCTCCAGCGGGAATGTCGCACTGCTTGAAATGGCACCAGCAGCTGATCCTATTAAAAGGGTCTGAATGTTGCCAATTTTTTCTTGTTTGAAGATCTTCCGGTAGGCTTTTCGCAATGTGTCGTAAGCAAAGTAATTGGTGGCTGAATATGGAATCACTCCAATCAAACTAGGAGTGAGACCTCTGTAGAATTCTGCAGGCCCCTTCTCTTGAAGTATCTTAATGAAAGCATCTAATAGACCATCATAAACGCCTCGCTGCGCAAGAGTAAGCAAGAGTTGGAGATTCTATGACACGTTTAAAGAACAAATTATGTTGTTTCAGTTCACTAAAATTTTCCAGCTACCTGTATGGTTAATCGGGTTTTGAGCAACTCGAGGGGGTATGTACAGAGGGTTGCACTAACTCCAGCACAGGCTCCAGCAACTAAGGAAGCAGGGATTGGAATTTTTGGTTCCTCCCCTGGTCCGGGTGATAGGTTCTTGTTCACCGTATCGAAAGCAAAAAGCTGCAGAAAGAGCAGGAGAGGAATCTGTAAGCATTGAATAAACATAAAAAGCAGTTTTCAATGAAGATGGGGTCAAGTCCTTCCTCTTATAATCTGGAAATGGATTTGTTATGGAAAAGTTAGTACCTTCAGTGAGTTTAACCGTTAAGTTGATGGAAACTAGAAGTTAAGTACATTAGATTATATTCTCAGAACTCATAAAAATATTAGAGAAAATGGAAAATTCTACATAGATGAGTTTCACAGACAAAACAGGCTTTGAACCATAACAAATTGTTTTTTTAGTAAAGGAAACATTTATATATATAATGGAGGAAAAACTCCGAGGATTACAAAAGCTACATGAGTGATAGCCAGTTGCTAACTAAAAAAGGTAAACTGAAATGAGTAAAAGGGTGTTGTATTTTACACAAAGCAGTAATTAAAACGTTCTCCATAAAATGAGGAAAGGAGGAAAAAGAATCATGGAAAAGTCGTCTATTCCACTCATTCCCCATAAGCCCCAGAAGAAGTACGAATAATGGCCAACCAAATAGTCTTCTTGGTACCACTAAAGAGGTGACCCACCAACAAGGATGCTAATATATCCGAAACGTTATTTGGGCAAGTATAAGACCAATCGAAAGCAAGCAAGACAAAGTCCCAAAATTTAGTGGCATAGGAACAGTGCATGAGCAAGTGAGCCGGCGGTTCCGCATTCGAGTGACACATATGGCACCAAGATGGAGAAAGCGACATGTATGGCAATCGGCGTTGCAGACAATTAGCAGTGTTAATGGTACCCCAGCTAAGCTCCCAAAGAAAGATTTTAATCTTTTTCGGATATTTATCTTTCCATATAACCCTATAAAGATCTGACAGACTAGTATCTAAATCATCCACCAAATAAGCCATCAAGGATTTGACTGTAAAGATCAAAGAAGAGTCAAGAGGCCATAACCATGAATCAGGTATGGAGCGCAATCTGATGGTTGCTAGGAAGCCAGAAAGGGAGGCCCATTCAGTAATTTCAAACTCAGTGAGGTTGTGTCGCAGGTTAAGATTTTCCAAGCAGACGTGGAAGGAAGCCATACATTGGCTACCGTAGCCTCCGGATGTTGAGTGAGTCGAAAGAGTTGCGAATACGTAGTAGCTAGAACACCACAACTGAGCCAAGAATCATGCCAAAAAGATGTAGAAACACCATTTTCGAGGCGATGGGAGACTCGATCCACAACCAGATCCATATAATGCAAATGGATCTCCAAGGTGCTTTAGATGACCCACGAGAGATCGGAGAGGGCCAAATATAATCAAGGGAATAATACTTTGCCACAATAAGTTTTCTCCATAAGGCATCCAGTTCAATAATGAAACGCCACGTCTATTTTGCAAGAAGAACAAAATTACGACATTTAAAGTTACCAATCTCCTTGCCACCCGATAATTGAGGTCGCTGCGAAATGGCCCAATTAACATCGTGCATGCCACCATCACCTCTAGCACCTTCCCAAAAGAAATCACGCGTCAGGTTATCAAGGCAACTAATAATAGAGGAGGGAGCACGAAACAACGACAAGTAATATGTAGGGGAGGCTAGAAGAGTAGCTTGAATAAGCGTATGTCTCCCCCCTTTCAATATATAAGCATACTTCCAGTTATGAAGTTTATGCTAAAATCGCTCAACTACAAGCTGCCAAAAAGCTACAGAGAAGAGTTACCACCCAACGGAAGACCAAGATAAGAAGAAGGCCAAAAACCTCTCTTAAAACCAAAAGTGTTCAACCATTCATCTATTTCAGTATCAGGGATGTGTAACCCAAGGAGCTCACTCTTAGCAAGGTTGACTTTGAGGTCAGAAGCACATTAAAAAATGTGAATCACATCAAATAAATTTTGTATAGCATATCTTTCAGCAATAGAGAAGAGCAATGTATCGTCTGCAAACTGTATATGATTAATCGAAAAGGATGACTGACCAATGAGATGAGCAATAGTGAGGCCCAAAGTGGAACTGTGAGCAAGCAGACGACTCAGATAGTCTACAACAATGATAAATAAAAAGGGAGGAAGGGGATCTCCCTGTCTAATACCACAAGTAGGGATGATCTTGCCACGGGGACGACCATTTAAAATAATGGAATAGTTTGCACTAGAGAGACAATTGTTAATCCAATTAAGCGAAAGAGAACCGAAGCCTTTAATTCGCAAAACTGTATCAAGAAACTCCCAATCAACCATGTCAAAGCCTTTTCAAGATCCAGCTTAAGAACAATCCCTGATTTCTGAAAAAAACTCCAATCATCAATGAGTTCATTCGCCATCAGAGAGACATCGAGAATTTGTCTATTGGCCACAAAAGCCAACTGATTTGATGCAATAGTGAAAGGTGGGACCTGTTTAAGTCGGTTGGAGAAAACACGAGCAACAATCTTATATGCGCAAGGAATAAGGCTGATAGGCCTATAATCGAAAATTGTTTTAGAGTCCACTTTCTTGGGGATTAGGCAGATATAAGTTTCGTTTAACTTAATATTAATAACCCCAGAATTAAAGAAGTTACGGCTTTGAACCATAACAAATTGTTCAAGAAGGAAATTTACAAGTTCAACCTTTTAGAGATTAAAAACCATCATGAGTTGACCTAATAGTGAATAAAAAGTTAGGAGGGAATGAGTTTAATCCATGGTGGTTACCTACCTAGGATTTAATATTCTACAATATTCTTTGGAACCCAAATAATGTAGAGTCAGCCAATTGTCCTATGAAATTAGTCGAGGTGTGCGTAAGTTGACCCGGACACGCACAAATAACTTCTAGAGATCATATCATCTACTCTACTAGATTCTAGCAAGTACAAGAAGGATAATCATAACCTTATTTGACCAACTAAAAACAGAGCCTAACTGAACAACATCCAAGCAGTAAAGAACACAAAAGAAGGGAATTGTTGAGAATACATAAAGTTATCAAATTTAATCCTAACGCCTTAAGCTTTTGGATCCAGTTTATATAGAATTAGACAGGGGTTCCTAAGTTTGAATTCCTGCAATAATTTCCTCCAATTCATATTAATGGAAACAAACCAAGTCTTGTGAATCACACAAATATTCAGCCAACATATGGATGGGAGTATCGAGAATGTACAAGAGGATTAAATTTAACAAACTCCAAAGAACCATTCTAATAAGCAATTACCCAACAGGAATCCATCAAAATCAAACAGAGAATAATCTATCCTAGGTTTCAAGTGCAATGCAATATCAACAAAATACAGAGCAAATTAAAAAGCAAATTAAAAAGCAATACATTAAAACAACAAGAATTAGAGTTTAAAGTACCTCAATCGCCTTGCTGGGTGCGACCCGAATAACATTAACCAAATTCCCCCTAAACAATCCCTTCCACCCATCATTCTTCATAATATCATTGAACACCTCTGTGACAGAATGCCCACTGTTACCCACCATCAAATGAGTTCTTATAGTCTCCAATGGCGCCACACAAGTGTTTGACACCGTCCCAGCAATTGCACCACTTATTAACCTCCGCAGTGAAGGATTTTCAACCTTAATTCTCAATTGAAAACCACCATTCTTCTTCTTCTTCTTCTTGACAAAAGTTTCCTCAAAATTAACAGCCTCAGCAGAAGGGACGTATTTCATACACAAACTGGTGTAAAGAGAATTGGTATCATCCGAATTTGAAGAAGTGGGTGAGATGCCGAATCCGACGCCCATCTGACCAACACTTGCGAATAAGCCTCCAGGATGGAAGTGGCCTTCCTGGATACTCCATTGGGAGCCCAAATCGAAGACTGAGAAAAACCCATCTCTCTTATAGGCTAAAACTTGAGTTCCTTTCTGACCCATTGGTCAGGATTCAGAACGAAACAAGAAGGAAGGAAGAAGAAATTCTAATCGATGAACAAAACCATAGTCGTGGAAAGATTATAGGCTAAAGAACAGGATCAAACGGGCATGAGAGGAGTTCATTCAACTGCAAAATTGAGTTAAATAGAGAGAGGAAATGTGGGTTTATGAGAAAAGGATGAACCGCGAGGAGAGAGGGAGAGAGGGAGTGAGAGAGACGAATCTCCCTCTCTTGCCCGCCCCACCCTCCGATCCTCTGGGAACCCTTCCTTTTCTTTTCCTTTCTCTCTCTTCTTTTTGGAAAGATTCCGATTCCGATTCTTCGTTTTTTTTTTTCTTTGTAATACGTAGATTGAGAAATCGACCCCTCAAACTATAAAGTCATAATACAAATTTCATGATGATGTATCCTCATTTTAGCTCCGATCAATCTTAATATTAAACATCTCTCTTGTTTCGGTTTGAAAAATTAGGGTTTATCATTTGATTTTTTTTTTTTTTTAAATGATGACCTAATTTGCAACGATTGAATAAACCAAATTTTAAAAACAATAAATACCAAGATTTTGCTTTTGTCCCATACCTTGTCACTATAGCTACTTTCTTTGTCTCTCTTGCTCGTTCTTTTCTTTCAAAAACTTGTATTGCGGTTTCTCCTTCTCCTCTTCAAATATTGGAAGTATAGTAAATCCTTGTGTTCTCTCGAATTCTTGTGTTCATGATTAATGGTTGGAAGATGGCTAGAACCACGAGCATGAAAATTTTTCGGAGCTAGTAATGCACGATCGGTCTGTGGTTTGAAATGCGAGTGGACGTTCATCAAAGCGGGTGATAAACACTTAGACAATGACCACAAGTGCAAGCAAGAGAGGGAGGGAAGGAGGAATTGCGAGAGAAAGGGAGTGAATAGGGCAACACAAGTGAGGTAGAGAAAAAAACAAAAGCACAGACAATAGTAAGCACTATCTATGTAGTATGTGATATAAGCAAAAGGTTACTAATTGTTTACAAAATTCGAGTAATTATTAGACATTAACGCAATGATCATCCGTAAAAAAATGTAATGAAAAAATACATTTTTGGTTCTTAAATTTTGGGTCAAGTTTTTATTTGGTCTCTAAGTTTTAAAATGTTGTACATTTAGTTCTCAAGTTTTGATTTTGGTTTCAATTTATCTCTAAGTTTCAAAATGTTACAATTTTACCTTTAAGATTTGAGTTTTATTTCAATATGGTCCCTAAATTTAAAGAGTTTACATTTTAAATCTTGATTTCATTAAATATTCATTTTCAATCATTAATGTCAATATCTACTAATTAAAATAGTTATGAAGTGAAATTTTAAATTTGATTTTAAAAGTGGTGAAAAATAGTGAAACTCAATTAATTATAATTCGTTCAATTATTTTAAATTTATTAACATACATTAACACTATGGGATGAAAAATTAGTATTTAGTGAAAATCAAGGTTAAAAATGTAAAACTTGAAATCTAGAGACTAAATTGAAACAAAAATTAAATGAAAAAAAAATATTTTTTTACTATATATATAATTAAAATTAATAATAATAATAAAAAAATAAATAAATAAAAACTCTTCTCATGTCCCCTTTTATCGAATAAAATAAATAGAGTGGCTAGCGCGTGCATACTTCAACAACAAAAGCACCATTCCTACAAGCAAAAGCAACAATGTTTAAAAAAAAATTGGTTTAGTTAAAACTTACTTTATTTTAGCCCTTTTAATTTAAAAAATTTCCATAAATCTTAAATTTATATTTTGTGAAAAAATAAAGTGAAAACCGAGGGGCTTTGAACCCAGCAATTGCATGTCTTTACTTGCTTCAAAAGATAAATAATTAATAAATCAATAACAATTGAAGAACTACTCAATTTAAAATAAATATTAGTCCCTAATGTTTTTGTTCGCTCTAATTTTTTTAAAGAAGGTTTTGTTCTCTATCTTATCTTTTTCATGTCTAATTTTAGTGTATATATTTTTAATACATCTTTGAAAAAAAATTAATTTAAAATTTTTAAATTTAGTTCATATATTTTTAAAAACCTTAAAATTAATCTCCAATGGTCGATTTCTTTCTAAAAAATGAAAAAAAAAACAATAGAATTTTTTAGCATTTTTTTTTAAATTGTGAAAATATAATCATAAATTTTTTTTTTCATGAAAATTATTATTATTAAATTATTAAAAAATAAATTTTGAAAAACTAAATTTAAGATGATAATTGAAAGTGTAAAAATTAAAATAGAATGGTATTTTAATAAATACCGTTAATGAATGAAGTAGCAGACGGAAGTAGAGAGAATGAAAATGTCGGGTGAATGGGTTCTATTTCACCATTTTCTGATCGTATCAATAAGTTTTTTTTTTTTTTGGTTGAAAAAAGCTCTGCTTAAAAATTAAAATTGAACTAAAAAGATAATTAATGTAACTCCAATTGTCAAGCACGTGGACAAGTCACAATGTGGTAAGGGCATATGATGCCAGAATTAATACCACCTCCAAATCAAAACTTCATATTGATTATACATCTCAACTACTTTAACAAACTAACAAAGTTCCCTTATTGATTCGAGGATAGAGTTTAAATTAATTTCGATTTAAGTAATATTATCATGCCATCGCATTGTTCTGTTATGTGCAAATTTGAACGTGTGATTTCAAATAAAATAAATTGCTTAATTATTTAAGTAATAGATAAATTTTCTAATACTACCCTAATATGTACTACTTCTTTCAAATTATCATAGTACTAGAATTATTTCCAAAGTATTCTCATATTGTTGTGACCTTTTTCCCCTTTCCCTGAGAGTTCTTTGCTAAATAAAAAAATAAAAATAAAAAAAAAAAACCTGAAACACCTTCTAAATAGTATCTGATAAATCAATAACATTTGAAGGACTTCCCGATTTTAAAATTCTTTTATAAAAGTAATTTACGAAATATAAATGATTTCAAAAGGACGGTCTTGATAGTTATGTCAAAACTACCAACCATGGAAGCTTGCAAGAGAGGTTCAGAAGTTAATAGGAAAATCAATGGTCATACCTACTTGAGAAAATGCAAAAAGAGAGATTAACTTCAAGACAGAATTGATACACCAGTTCACCCGTTAAAAACATGATATTTATCATAGAGAAAAACTTTGATGCATCCTGACTACACTCATCTATCGTAAACTCTTATTGCACCCAATAAAAAATTGTCACGTCTCAATTTATTTTTTTAAAAAAATTATTAAGAAAATCTATTTTTTGTATGTGTAAAAGAGAGGAGAGCATAGGATTGTAGCCTAAGCTGCACCTAATAACTTCTCTTTATCCAACGACTTTCTAATAAAAAAAAATTATTTGACATAGAAACATGTTTTTATGCCAAAATAACTAATCCAACTATCGATCTTGAGGCCAAATATTTGATTTCTCTATTAAAATAAGGGTAACTGTTTCAAAAGGCAAAACTGGTAAAAATATTCTCAAACATAATAAAATGTCATTGTTTATTAGTGATAGATGTTGATAGTAGTCTATTAGTGTCTATCAGTACATTTTGCTATATTCACAAATAAAAAATTTACCCACTAAAGTTTAAAAACTAAATTGATACGAATTTGAATTTTTTTTAGTACAATAATTGTGGGGATGGGAGATCGAACCTTTCACCTTTAGATAGAAGTTCGTGCTAATTATTGCTATGCTAAGTTAAGCTCGCTTTAGCACTACGAATTTGAAATTTCGATTCCAAGGACTAAAATGTTTTACAACCACTTAATGAAAACTTTAAGGTGTCCGTTAGAATGAAGAAGCAAAAAGTTCAGTATGTTGATGTGGGTAAGTAGTCGTTGGGACTTTGGAAGGCCTAGAAAGCTTCCATATATTCTAAACATATCGTTCGAATAGTATTACCTCAAGAATTCGGTCACATAAAATCCCAATGTGGGAGTGAAATTATAGACATTTGTTGAGAGAATGAAATTGAAGGAAAAAATAAATGTTGGAGAAGCAAATCATATCTCAATATTTGTTAAATAAAGAGAAGAAAAATGAAAATGAGAGGGGCAAATTTTCCAGTGCTATCGTGGTAGGGAACTCTTCCATACCTCTTCCCTTCCACGAGTAATATCTGCCCCTATTACATTTTCATTTATACAATTTTTACATGGGCTCTACTAATAGTTGTTAATTTTAAACAACGATTTCTCCTCTTTTTTTCAACTAACCACATTCTCTCTTCACATACTATTTTATTATTATTATTTTTTTCATTCTCTCTTTTTTTTTTTTTTTTTTTTTTTTTTTTTTTTGTCTTTCTTTACCAATTTCTTCATTATTTTCATTTGAATGTAGAAAAAGAAAAGATTTTATTTATTCTTTGAATACATAAATATATGGGTTGAAATAATATAAATGAAATATAGTGAAAAAAAGAGGAGGAATCGTTGTTTAAAATTATTAGTGGAGCCCATGTAAAAATTGTATAAATGAAAATGTATAATAGTAACACATGTCACTCATAGAAGGGAAGAGGTATGGAAGAGTTTACTGATTTGAAATTTTCCAGAATGAGAGTGAATTTCAAAGATCTTATTGAAGTTGGAAAAAATGATAAGTTTTACATGGGAGATCTCCCTTTTATAGTAGGGAAGTGAACTTAAATTAATAGTTCTACGTTACAAATTAAAAGCAATATTAAGAGCATAAATTTACATAACTTAAAATTAAAAAATTTTAAAAATAAAAAATAAATCAAACAATAAAGTAAATAACTTAAGCATGTGAAAAAAACTCATAACTCAACCAGATCAAACAAAAAGGAACGTTGCCAAAGTATAGTTTCAACTTAGGTTTCAAAAATAGAAGGAATGAAATGACTAAGGGTGAAAAGATATAACATTATTGGGTAGGGAGAGGGGAATAAAGAAAATGAGCATTATTAAGTTGCTATGACTTCTATTATACTACTTAATGTGATCTTATTTTGAATCCTCTTATCTTGCTCTGTTGTTCAGTTTTTATAACAGGCCCAAGATGCAATAGACTAGTAAGCTCTAGAGAATTAAATTATATATTTTAATGTGGAGGGAGAGCTCTATCTATCTCTCTTCTCCCTATTTTATCCTCACATGAGAGAGAATTTGAACAATGGAGGAGTACCTATAAAGTCAAGATGATTGCTGAAACTGGAACCTGGCCGGTGGATCAACTGATAATTCTGGTTCTCGTCTTTGGAAATATGGATGAAGGTTTCGCACTCCCTCCAAGTATAAAGGTGTCTGCATCTCAATCAATCGAGAAACCTACACACGCAGCTAACCTGTAAATGATAGAACAAGATATCCAAACTAAACATTTCCCTTCCTTTCTATGTATATGTATACTTTCAATTATATCCCCAACTTTTAAAAGTTTCGTTTTAAC
Source organism: Citrullus mucosospermus (assembly GCA_030954485.1). Lineage (NCBI taxonomy): Eukaryota > Viridiplantae > Streptophyta > Magnoliopsida > Cucurbitales > Cucurbitaceae > Citrullus > Citrullus mucosospermus. The sequence continues at coordinate 27,528,511 of CM062059.1, read as the reverse complement.
TGTTGAACTTGTATATATAATTTTGCAAAGCTCCCAAGGTTGAAATCGACAGATGTTACAGCAAGATTAAATCAACTGATGACTAATGTAGAGAAGAAATGGGTAATAATCAGAAAAAAAGTATGCAGGGTAAACTTTCTTCCGGATTTCTAAATCAAAGGATTATGATGGAAAAGGCCATCGTTGGTTGTATCTCATTCATTTTTGTTACTACAAAAGCTAAAAAGGAATTATTGACATGGCAGTTCATCTGTTTTATGTTCATTGTAAAAAGAAAAGAGAAGGAATATCACAGTTCTAGCGAAAATTAGAAGGTTAAATTACAACTTTAGTCTTGCTCTATATCTATTAAGTCCCTAGACTTAAAATATATCTGGTAGGCCCTTAAACTTTAGCTTTATGTCCAATAAATATGTTGATTTTTAGTTGATCCTTAACTTATTCAATATTTTCTAAAATTTATGGATCTACTAGATGTAAAATTGAAAGTTAAGGGTTTGATTAAACACCATTCAAATTTATATCTATTAGATTAATTGATTTTTAAAATTTGTAAAGACACTTATTAAAAGTTCAAAGATCTATTAAACAAAACATTTAAAATTTAAGGACATATTAAGAACCAAATAGACATAAATTTCAAGGCTCGGACACTAAAACTTGTAATTCAACCAAATTAGAAACTCGCCTTCTACAACCAGAGTTTAACTGAAGTTTCTACAGTCTTTACTTGCAATAAAGAGTTAAAATGATCGTCTGTAACCACAGTTCTAAATGTAAATTAGAAATCTCCCTCACAGCCCCCCCCCCCCCCCCCCCCTCCCCAAAAAAATAAATAAACCTTAAGAATGGGAGCAATTACTAACATTATCAACTCCAACTATCACCAAAGTGAAATTATCTAGGTGTGAAAACTACATGTTTCAAAACCAAAAGTAACCAAATCTAGAGCACAGCAAATATATAGTAACATATTTGAAATTGCACCCCAGGCTAAAATTTCATACTAAGAGGAAAAACCTAACACAAACCGAACCTATTGGTTCTGCAGAATGAACCTGATTCGTAATAGTATTCTTTATTGTAGACATAAGTATCTGCAAATCATACAAAAGCTATGATAGAAACCAAGGAGACAAGAAACTTACAGCTCGGCGGAATGCAAACATCTCTTCTTGACCAGATAGCATAGACACAATTGCAGTTGGAGCACCTACTGATCCTACGTTGCCTTCCACTAGGACATTTCGACGAAGCTTTCCCCCTTCTGCCTCTGTTTCAAACTGAAAACTGCAACAAGAAATACTAAGTTCATAGCATAGTGGAATAAAATATTTATTCAAATGTAACATGTTTGTCAAACTCTTCTAGCCGTTATTCATTTAAAAAATGCAGACAGTAAACAAACATACTCGAGCATGAAAAGAAATCCAGATTGAATTACATACTTGACAAATCAATGTAATCGAACTGAAGTTGGAAAGTTCACTTAAAAGTGGAAACATCTAAAAATGAAGATGGGATATCATGGCAGCCTTCACATTCAGAGAGTTTCACCCAAAAAAAGAACAGAACAGAACCATAATGTTTAACCGAAACACAGGAGGAACAATTACCTCTCCAAATCGAAAAGAGCACCCTCTTCAGTGCCTTGAAATAAGTCCTCAATTGAAGTAGCTGCCAAGCAAAATAGGCAGCAATGGTGATTGTATAGCTCATCAATGAGAGTGATGAACCGCCGGGCCTGACAAAAGGCAATTCACTAAGCTTAAAATGACGGGAAATGGTTGGCAGCACAAAAGATATTAATTGTTACGCTTAAAGATGTCTAAGGCCAGAGAGAGCAACATTCAGTTAATTATGCATGTAAATTACCAAGGGAAATTACATTTAGCGACTTAGGCTGGTATCATGTGCCTGATTGAAATTTGAAGCCTCACTAATATCACAGAGAAGTTATTGAAAAGAAAAAAAAAATGCTTGCTCATACCTTGTCACGAATGCGCATGCTCATCATTGGGATGTCAGATATGAAGACAGTGTGGTAGTTTTTGGCTAAGGCAATATAATCTGCAGCACCTACCTATGGAGACCAGTTAAAAGAGAGGTGATAAAATGAAACATTTAACAATCTTTAAAGAACTAATACGAGTATCACTATCTCCTACCGTTTCTGTTACAGTGACAGATTTTTTATTTTTAATTTAGGATGAATTCAAACATTTCTTTTTGCACGCCCAATATTTTGTATTTTTTTCTTTTATAAGAAACCAAAAACCTTCTGTAGTGACAGAAAAAGATAAAAAAAGCAGTTAAAGGAAAACAAGTTGAAGAAGCCAACTGGATCATTAAAGAAAAAGAAAATCCTCCACTTGGCACTAACCATAAAAAGGTATCATGATTACAAAAGAGACAACGGCAGCACCAAGTAAAAACATCAAAGTGACTTAAGTTTTGTTATTGTTTCTACGTGTCATAACAGATAATGTGATTTCTTTCTAACTTTTTTCACCAAATGCTTTTAACAACGCATTTGGTTGTATTCAAGCTTACCAAAGAAACAACGTAAGAAGATTCTCACATTATTCAAGGACTGTCGATTTCCAGTAGCATTGAAAACATGTTAACCAGGGATGAAACTCCTATTTGTCATGAAGGGCATACAGGAGTTACACTACAAATACCTCTCAAAGTGTAATGCCCAAGTCAATCAATCTTCTCTCTACATAGGAATGCATCAAATCAAGAGAGAAAGTCTTGTAAAGTAAAAATTTTGAAGAGCCGAGGAAAAATGTGCATGTTTTATCATTTAGATCATTGCCGATCATTAAAGCTATCTCTTTTAGGATTTTTCTAAAACTACCTAAAAGAGACCAGGCAATTAATCTACAAGAAAACCCTTCATCAAGACCTTATCTGTAAATTTTGTAATTGGTACCACTTCTTCCTCCATCAGGCTACAAGACCAGGCAATTAATAAAGGGCAAGAGGTTTGAATTAATATAAGTAGGTGGCCTTCGCACATAAAATATTAATCATGACGTCGAGAAAGGAAAGATAGAAACATTATATATGCCCTCACAGAAATAACTGTACTAACAATTGATAGGCATGTTGTCCACCATTCTGTACAACGGTGTTAACTATCAATCATACACCATTACACACGCACAGAGGAAGACATATTGAACCACACTGTACACCATTGTGTCAATAGTACAAAGATAAGCATAATACCGGTTGACCACAGAGAAAATCAAATGCAAATCGTGCCACTCCATTGCAGCTTTCTGACACCTCCAGTTTTCTGAATGATATACATACAATTGGTAAAGCATCCTCAATGAACAAATTTGAGTTAAGTTTAGTAAGTAGCAAGTACCTTCCAAACATCACAGGAATAGTCTCAGATGTGATTTGTCCTCCCAATTGGCTGGTGATTTCGATCCACATCTTTTCGAATTTTCCCACTGATGCGCAATCTAAAGGCCAGAAATAATGCACCTACATGTGTATCCAATGATAAATGAATAAGAATATGATCCACTGTATGAAATAAATTGCAACCAGTAAATGAATATTAACATTTCACGCTGCCCATGTCTGGTGTTAAAACCATTCGAGTGCAGTGCACTGATTTCAATAAAGATTGCTCAAGAAATTCAAAGATTCAAAGTCACCCAAAAGGATGAGACATAATAGTAAGAGAGAACTATCATAATGGAAAACACCAAGATAACACCAGTGGATGAGAAGGCATCAGTTCCCATAGTCGGTAGCTGATACGAAACATCGACCACTCTCTCATAAGTCATAATCTACAACTGTTGGAATTCCTTGAATCCTTTACCTAATTAGAATTGGTATATGATATATTTAATTAAATATTTTCTTTCTCCACCTAGGGTCTAAAGAACTGCACTATATAAACTCTCTAACCCTATAGGTTTTATTCATTTTGTAATCTTGTAAAATTCTCTCTAATAAAATTGTTCTTCCTTCGTCCCGTGGACGTAGCGAACACATTGTTAGTGAACCACGTAAATTTTTTAGTCAATCTTCTCTATTTTTTACATTTTTTTTATTCTTTAATTGTCGATTTCGTAACAATAACATAAACATGGTATGCCATGAACCCATCAACTCATCAGTTTCTCAAAAAATAGGAAAGGAAGACAATATGGGAACTGTTATTCAGTACTAATTTTGTATATATTCAAAATCAAATAACTCTTCTCTCTCTTACTCTCCCTCTCTCTCTCTTGGGAATGGAGCTTAAAAAACAAGTGTGATGTTTTCATCCAAATTTAAGTATCCAAGAAGTATCCGTGAATTCAACTCTTATGAGTTGACATGTTAACAAAACTTAAGTACTTGCGCTTTATAACTCATGGTTATGATAACATAACTTTGTGCAAATGATATTAAACAAGCAACTAAAGATAAATTGAGATGGACATGCAATCGAGTTTTCAAAATTCTAATTGATATAAAAGCTCCACGTGAAATACTCATGTGGATAAGATGTACATTCAACAACGTATACTTTCAAAATTGTAAGTGCAGTTTTTCCTTGAATACCTTGTTACACTGTTAATAATCTCACCTGGTCAAAAGACCTTTGGGCTATAAAGCGCCGGTAATCAATCTCACTGCCAATAAGAACAAATTCACAATGCTCCTCCAGTTTGGTGACAAAGTTTTGGAAGATATCCTTCTGCATCCCATCCTGAATTAACAAAATCCTTCTAACACAGTCAAAATGATGATTTTTCATACAAGTTCACTGCATACCTGCTTGATGACTTTTTAAGTGATTTATTTTGACTTTTCTCCTTAACATTCTGCTAATCTTCTGCCACAGTGTGTGCCTTTTAATAATTATGGTTTACTACTGTTTGGATCCCATAGTTCTATCAGTAGCTCTGATAGGATAAGAAATGGCCACGTAAAGAAGGTACTAATTGCATGGGAATAAATTGATTAAAAAATACATGTTGGAGTTTGATCCCTCAAAGTACCCTTTGTTGTTCAGAGGATCATTCCCTAGAAGAGTTGATCTAATAATTTTATAGCTTCCAAGTCTGATTCTTCGAAATCAGATTATTTAGGTGACAGAACCAGTCAGAATATTGCAGAACTCAAAATCACAAGCAGAATTTAGAGAATCCAATGAAATTTTTAGTCAAACCCAGAAGGTTTGCTGGTCAAATTCTGCAATGATTGATTGGAACACATTTACAGATAACAGCCGTGAATACCTGACAAAAGGATGAAATCTATAGTGACAAATGATTCTATCATCTTAGAGTGGATGATCGATTTTGTCCCATCTCGATGATTAAAGACTAGGAGGCACATTCAGAGGGTTGGTCATGTCAGGATCTCTTCTGCAAGTTTTAGGAAAGAAAAACCTCTCATGCAGGAGTATGTAGCACCAAAGAATAAAAGAAAAGATAATTGTTGCAGATTTGAGGTAAAAGAAAATAGAGAACTGAAGGAAGATCTTCACATTTCCACCAGTTGCCTAGCAGGAATGGAGTAGGAGCTTGCACTAATGTAGGTGCAGTTAGTGATGGAGATTCATTCTGGCACTAGTGAGTGGTGACAACTAGAGGCTTTTATTAGAAGGGATTTGTGTGTGCGAGCGCTTCATCCCAAAACGAAAGGTCAGATGAATGCCAATCCAAAACATCTTAACAAGTCAGAGAAAGAAAGTTAACAGCTCCCAAACAGAGCACTTTATCTAAAGCTTGATGGCCTTGGGAGGGCTGCTCATCTTCTCTTCACAGATGATCTTTCCTCTTTGAAATAGAATTGTTTAAATTAAAAGAAGTTAAGTTATTAGCTCGGAAGGAAAGGGAAGAATGTCCGTAGTGCCCCGGGCAGTGTTGTTTGTTCTGATTTTCATTTAGTTGTACTAATGCTCCGTTGCCCTGTTAATTTTCCTTACTTTCCCGCTGTTTAGTTATGTCCCTTCTCTATAGTTTTACTAGTTAGTTTCAATGGGTATATCAATTTCCTATACAGCGAAGAGAGGTGACTGATTATGGGGATGAAAAATATCGACTAGTTTGTCTTTCAATTCCATTCAACCACCATTCATATGATTTGAACATTAATATGGAAAATTGTAAATCTGATTATTCAATCTGATTACATTGTAAATCTGAATACCCGACTTCACCAGCCAGTATGATTTGAACATTAATATGGAAAATTAACATTCTAATGACCAGCAAGTGTATATCTTCTCTCCTTCAACATTTCAATTAGAATTGTACCTGATTCAAGTCCTTTGGAGCTCGATTACTGGTGGCTACAAGAACTGTTCCAGTACTCAACAATCTGCTTACAATTCCAGACAAGGCCACAATAGCAAATACATCAACTGTCTGAAAGAGAGAGCAAAGTGAGCGAACAAATAAACATCATGAATGAATAGAATCATTGGCAGCTAATTTCAGAATGTTTGCTTACACATAACGTGTGTGAACAAAACTTTGTTTCAGATATCAGCAACCAAAAAACAACCTTGTCTCCATGATATACACCTCAAGTTTCACTCCAAAGTTTCAAAACTCTAGTTTTCCTAAGTTAGCCTCCATAATTTCAGAATTTTAGTTCTCCTACTTTTACACCATAATGCATGATCCACTGTTATTCATATGTTATTTTGACAGTGTCAGGAATAGTACAATCATGAAGCAAACATATCAGCCAGAATTTTCCCTAAGTGTATTTCCAGTTACCTGTATCTCATCGAAGCAAAGAATGCTAGCTCCTACTTGACCTGCTTGCTGATCAACAAGAAATTTATCGGCAACAGCAGGAAGAATGTTTTTCATCTGTACCTCTTGCTTGTATTTTTCTTCTGCAGCCAACCACTCTTTCACTTTTGTGTCAAAGGGGAGATTCATAATCCAACTCGAAATGCTTGACTGTGAAGATTTCTCCCTCACTTGATTTTTCCATATCTTGTGCATATCTTCATTAATTTTAAGCATAGCCTGCCATACAATGGAGTAAAATTGAAGACCAATACCAATCCTAAAAATAAAAAGCATGCATCTCTGAAATGTTAAAGCTTAATACAATGGTTGGAAAGAAGTCGTTATTGTATGTTCCAATGTTTCCAATTTTCCAAACTAGAATAAACTCTCACCTCATGGAAATGGTACCTTTGTCGATGTTTAACAATTCCTTCAGTCGCATTGTAAAACATATCCATGAGCATTGTCTTCCCTAGATAATTAGAAATTAGTTCAGAAAATCAAAATTAAGTTGATTAAAAGATTATAAGCAAAAATCACAATGATAGTCAAACTATAAGCACAAATCACTATGAAGTGGTAACTAAGAAGTGATATCCAAGCTTGCCACAAAAACTTTAACCGTAGTCAGAAACTTACCACTTCCAACATTGCCATATATGTACAGTCCTCTAGGAGCATGTGGAGCAGAAGGACAGCGACCTACAAGCGAATCCAACTTCCTCTCTCGGTTAAGGTATGAAACCCATTTTCCAACTCCAGGTTCAATATTTTCAGAATTTTTCCTACGGTAAAATAAATAAATATTGGCAAGGATCAAATTTACAAAGTTTATCATGATCAGAAACCAAAACAGAGCTGCTGATGATTTTAAGCTCAGTAAGCTGACTGGGAAAAGGAGTGTGCCTAACCGAAATATCAATGTTTCAACAAGTTTGCTTCGGCGCTTGTTTACTGATGTCCATACATCACTCTGTTGTTTAGACTCAGCTTCCTCCATTAAAAGTCTGCGCCTCTCATTCTCCCTATTCTGCTTCCAGTTAGCTAGTTTTACCTTGAAAGTAAGAAATTCAGAAAAGTTCCTTAGTAGTAGGTTTCAACCTATTTGTAAGAATAAAAGCATATCCAACATTCAATCATCATATTATTATCAATTCCAATTAGTACATGATACTCTTCCATATCCTTTTCATATTGCTCCAACCTTCCAAGCAAAGTCTCCAATTCGGAAGCCACTCTCTCTTGAAAAGGATCATGTTGTAGCTCCCCTCGCTCAACTAGATGCCTGTACTGATTTAATAGCCCTGAAAGAATGAATTTCATATTACAAGTCCGAAATAAATCTAGGGCATTACGGAATCCAAAGCGCCTATCCTCTATCAATATGAGTCATACATGAACTCCATACCATAAAACGCTCGGAAAAAGTAACTAATTAGAACATTATCCCCTTCCTACCCTAGCCTCCTTCCATCCGAAAACTAAACAAAACAACCAGCGAATTCGAATCCGAGAAAATGAGATCATTCAATGCAATGCTTTAACGCCAAACCACCGTACCATAGGGAACAGAAATCGAACTAAAAGAACATCAGCGATCAAACAATTACCAAATCACGATCAGAAATACGACACATCAAGCGAGGAATTCAATTTCTCATGAATCATTAACCAGTAACCACCACAATCACACAGTACTGTGTATAAGCAAGAGAATGAACTTCCACACGCATACACTACATGCTAATTCCATACTCCACATTATAATATACAGACATATAATGAGAATGCCAGTGTGAGAGAGACCTGAAGGCTTCGTAGACGAAGAGAGGAACCGAGGACGAAGCGGATCAACGCCGAACTTCGAAGATTGTTGACGAGTGAACCTCAGCGACAGTAGCGAAGAAATCGTTGAAGTTGAAGGTCCTCTTTTCATCTTCGAATCGAAATTTCTTCTCCTTCTTCGTTTCGTTTCGAAGTATGGCGTGTAGTTTTTCCGCAAGAAGAGAACGTTGCAATTCCCCGAATCGAGAGCTCCAAATCGTTCATGTACCTGAAAACTGCAACGAAAATGGAAAGTGACGACGTGTTCTTCCCGCTAACCAGCCACACATCGCCAAAAAGGTACCTACCGCGCGCAGATGACGTGGATACAATTTTCACCATTGGATAATTAGAAAGACAAATATTTTCGAGAAAATTTATAATACTATGTTTGTATGCAATTGTTTTTTGAAGTACAAGAATGAGAACCGAAACAATAACTAACCAAACTAAAAAGAGTCAGAATGAAGAGCATGATCCATCCATGGGAGTAGTCTTCAAGCCACATAGCAGAGAAATGAAAATATAAAGCATGAGTAGCTTGCACATACGATTGGCCCAAGTGAAACCAAGAACGGCATCACGGAGTTAGAAGTCACGAATAACATCAACAAAAGCATAAGTCTTATTAGCGTATCGACAATTCCCAACTAAGAGGTTCCAAAGAATCTTAGAGTTAGATTCAACCCCAAAGCAAAGAAATGTCAGCCTCAATGGATCTAGAAATACCATTAAGCATAGCAATGGCCTCAACGAGTTCCACAGTACCAGTCACAGCAAAATGACTTTGCATAATTAGTAACACGTCACCATTAGTGTCACAAACAATTACTCCTATACCCACATCTCCATCTAGGACAACAACATCAGAATTTAACTTGTAAGTTCCAAAAGGAGGACAAGACCAACGAGAACTGTTATCAACGATGAGGGAATGGCAAGCCAGCTGCAAGGGGGTCAGTTGATGAAGACAGTCAAAAGATTCCACCACATTCAACACCCATCGGGTAGGGTTGTCTTTAGGCTTGTTGTGACGATTAAAGACCATAAAATTACGTCTATGCCAAATTGCTGAAGCGATGAGCGAAAAAATTTTGATATCAAAAGGGCTCAAAAGCTCTAAAACCCTGCAAAAGAGAGAAACAACATCAAGGTAGTGCAAGTCGAAAAGACAATGACTAGGAGGGCAAAGCTTCCATATTTTTTTACTTCCCTTATAGTCCCACAGAGCATGGATACTCGATTCAGAGGCATGATGGCATAATGGGCAATCCTCACTAGCGATAATTGTTGTACGAAATAAATAATAAATTAATGACATGTCAACTAAGGAGTAGGTCTAGGTACTACACTAATATTATTTTCTTTTTTTCAATATTTTCTAGTGCTTTAGTTTTTCTCACTCATGTTTTGTCCCGTCACTAAATGGTATTTTATTGAGAAAAATACAGTTTTTAGTCATTAGATTTTGAATCTAATTTCTATTTCATCTTTAAATTTCAAAATCTTACCCATCTAGTCCTTAAATTTTGAATTTTGTTTCAATTTAATACATAGGTTTTAAAATGTTATAATTTTGCCCTTGACATTTAAATATTGTTTCAATTTGGCCTCTTGAATTCGAGATTTACACTTTTAACCTCGACTTTCCATTAAATACTTATTTTCTATCTTTAGTGCCTATGGATGTTAATAAATTTAAAAGAATGGTAATTAAGTTTCACTATTTTTCATCACTTTTAAAATAAAATTTAAAATTTCACTTCATAATTTTTGTAAAGTTGTAATTATTTTAAATTAATCAATAGATTGAAAATGAGTATTTAATGAAAACTCGAAGTTAAAATTTTGAAACATAGAGACCAAATTGAAACATAACTCAAATTTATAAGGTAAAATTGTAACATTTTGAAACTCAAATTGAAGCTAAACTCAAAACTTAAAACTAAATGTGTAACATTTTGAAACTTAAGGATCAAATATAAACTAATCCCAAAACCTACAGACCAAAAATGTATTTTTCCTATATTATTTTAATACATGCATCCACAAATTTCTTAAATGCTTATGAGATGAAAACCAATGAATTGAGGTAGTATGAAAAAATTTACATACCAAGATAGTACAAGATATTTTCCCATTAGAAACAAGGAAATAAATCATATTATCTTTATTAGGATTTGTCTCGTAGGATCCTTAGATGAAAGATATTTAGATGTGTCCTGAACTATATCTATCTTTGTGTAACCAACTATAGTTTGTTGCATGACGAACTTTCTTTTACTTTCTTAAAAAACATTCTCAAGCTTTTTTGTTGTGTTGTTGGTAGGTTGCACGATGATTGCAACCAAGATGCACTTAGTATAGCTCGTTTTGGATGGAGTAATATTAACGGCTAATTTGGTTGTAGGCTTCATTTTTTTGTTGTCTAATTTGTTGGATATTTATAGTGAAAAAAGTGAAACTTTGGTGAATATTTAAAACATAAAAATGGATTTAATTATATAGATTAAATTCATGGTCAGAAACTTCAAATTTGATTGAAACCATCAAATTAGGATGATGTTTCATGTATAAATTTAACATATTCATGTACAAATTTAACATATATGAAAGCTAAATTTGTAGTTTATTCAATTTGAATGAGTTATGATTTATTTTTGTCAAGTAAAACGCCTCAATTGTGTTAAATTTGACAAATATTTCAAGTTTTGTATTTATTTATTTTGTTTTGTATTTTGGAGGGTTATAAGTTGTTAGTTTATAAATAGGAACTTGTTTATTCATTTGGAGCATCTCACTTCCAATTGAAGAGTTCTCTCCTATATATATATATATATATATAATCTTAAATTGAGTTGAGAGGAAGTATCCAAGAGTTCTGCCAGATTTGAGTAGTTTGAGGTTGCAGTTCTATTGGAGTTAATCATTGTTAGGGTTGGCAAGGGGACCGGGCCGGGGTGAGTGGGGGTTCCCTGTCCTCGCCCCCATCCCGTGGGGGGAATTTACCCCATCCTTGTCCCCGTCCCCACCATTTGTAGGCGGGGACGGGGACGGGGCGAGGATTCCCCGCGGGGGAAATGGGTCCTCGCAGGGACCCATTCCCTAAGATAGAGCGAGAGCGAGCTAGCGAGAGTGTGAGAGAGAGTGAGAACGAGAGTGAGAGGTTGTTTGGTTTTGGGTTTGGTTGGGACTTGGGTTTGGGCGAGAGAGAGTGAGAGTGAGCAAGAGCGAGAGGTTGTTTGCCTTTGGGTTTGGGCGAGAGATAGAGTGATTGTGAGGGAGGAAAGGATGTGAAAGCGAGAGCGTGAGAGTCAACGATAACATCTTTTATATATATAGAATTAATTTTTATATTAAACAGGTTGGTGCCAGGGATTCGGGGTCAGGGCAAGGATACCTCCTCGTCCCTAAACGGGTACTCGAAAAAGGTCTCCAAGTTGACCCCAATCCCCGGTCAAACCGAGGGAATCCCCAACCTCCGGGTTTTTTTTGCCAACCATATCGTTGTATATACTGAGATGATTGATGCAATCTGCTTGCATCCAATGCAAAGTGAATAATTGTCTTTAAGACGACACTTATCAAAAGTGTGCCTCGATTATGCTTTGAATTTTCAAAGGTTTTGAAGTTGTTTCAAGTCTTTAGTTATTTTCATATCTAAGCCATGTTACACCATCTTGCTTATGTTTGAGATTGGATATTATACATTGAATGTACTGTTTCTAGTTGAGGTATAATCAGTTGACTAGTATATTCATTTCTTATACATCATTTTCTCCAATACAATCTTGTGGTATGATGTGACAAACTTTTTAAATTTTTACCTACTTTGACTAGTTTGAACTATGAAGTTTAAGATTCAATAATTAATACTATTTACCTGAAATTATTGATTTTTTAAGTACAACAAAGAGGATAAAGATTTGAACTCGGAATTCAAGAGAACATGTAGATATCATTTACGGGATCGAAATTGAAATTAATAAATATTGAAATCATAGTGTGAACTTAAAAAAAAACGCATGGATTTATTTATTTCAAATTGGACCCTTGGATATAAAATGCTAAACATACTTTTCATTTTTCAATACTTGGATTAAGTAGTTCTCAAAAATTTTAGATTTTTATATATAAGTGATATTTAGAGTTAAGAATACATATGAAAGATATCAACATAAATTAATTCTTAATTTGGTTTAATATTTGACATATGAAGATAATATAAAATGCCTACATAAAGATAGTTTTGACAGTGTGATATTGCATATATATAGAAGGGGTATGAACCAATCAAATTTCTTTTTAATTCTAAAAATCTATGTACATATGACTCAATATTATTTAAGGCTTTTTTTTAAGCAAGGGTTTGAACTTTTGAATCAATTATCTATGAAATTAGTGACTAGATTTTATTGTTTATTTCCATCTTTATTGTTCATTCAATTATTCAAAGAAAAAAAATTGTCTTTTTGTGAGTTATATATTAAAACTTATGAGAGCCATTCTCACCGAGTAAAGTGGAGTCCTCTTACTCTTATTATTATTATTATTATTATTATTATTATTATTATTTATTATTATTATTATTATTTTCATATATAGAAAAATGAACCAAAATATTTACAAATATAACAAAATTTCATTGCTTATTTGTGACAGACTGCGCTAGACTACTATATGTGTCTATCTGTGTCATGATAGACTCATAGGATTGGCAAAAAAATTCGCATGGTCGGGTCCCCACGAGGCCTTGACCCGATCGGGTCAGAGAATCCTCATTTGATCGAAGATGGGGTAAAACCGGGGACATTCTCTGGGCACCCGTCCGGGGACGGGGAGGGTATCCCCGCTCTGCCCCAATTTATCCCTAACCACCTATATATATATATATATGTCTCGCTCTTGCTCTCTGTCTGTCTCGCTCTATTTATTGGTAGTAATTTGGTCCTGCATTTGGATTCACAGTCTCACTCTCTCTCAATCTCGCTCGCTCTCGCTTTATATCGGGGAATGAGTCCCCACAAGAACCCGTTTCCCCGATAGGGAATCCCCACCCATGTGCCCCCTACAAATACCATAAGCCTTAGTCAACATATACCAAGAGGTTAGAACTTCGGTCTTTCATCTTTGCATGTTGTTGAACTAAGAAAAAAAAACTTTACTAACAAAAATATTTTTTAACCTATGTGGCTTTAAATCACGCTTTATTAACTTACTAACATAAAACCATGTCACTAGTTTGTTAAAATTAGAAAAAAAATAAAAATTGAATTTGAAATAATCATTTGTGAAAGTTTGATAATCAAAACATAATAAAAACTCCAAAGTTTAGAAATTCAAATAGGATTTAAACATAATGATTAATAGAGGGGAAAAGAGAGCAACTGTAAAGGGAGGAGAATCAATTTCTGAATCTAGAGAATGTATAAACAATAAGAAAAAAAGAACGAGTAAAGTGGTTATTTATTTTCTACATCTATCATTAGGTTTCAGCAATGAAGAATATTCCCAAGTTCCATGCTTTTAAAAGATGACAAAATCAAGATAGTCCAAAACAGCAATTAAGGCCTTTTTTAATCCTTGTGAATGGGATGGATGACTTGGTTTTTTAACAATTTACCTAGTCTACACATGAAACAAAGTAGACATAAATTTTAAAATCTTGGCAACATTTAACAACTACCACTCGTTTTGGTGACAAAATTAAAATAAAACTATATAAACTTAACAAGTTTCATGTCATAAATTAACAAGATTAGTTGAGATGCTTGTTTACTCATTTATCTATAAGAAAAATGTTGACAAAGTTCAAACATTATGGATTTTCTTTTGATAGTGAGAAGATCAACAACAAACTCAACTTCATGAATTCAATTCGATGGTCGTATTGCGAATTTTGGTTCCTCCAAACTACTTTCAAAACTTTGCTAGTTGTTTCAAATATCTTTTCAAAAGTTTCAATATTTCAGTTGGTTTTCTATAAATGTTTCAAAACTACCCTAGAGCAAAACTCTATTAACATGTTGGACGAAAAATTGAGACTTCAAAAGGTGAGGTGGTGGCCATTTTAGATTTATGTTCCTAATCACCATCACATAGCTCCAAATCCATTACCATCTAACGTTCTTAGGAATTTTCATTTTAAGGGTAATTTTGAAATGTTTACGAAAGATAAAAAACAATATTGCAACTTTTGAAATTATATATATATATACACTTTTGAAACACATACCAAAGTTTGAGATCCATATTTATAAATTAAATGGATAGTTACAAACAAAAGAACTAATCCTAGGCAATCAAATCAATTGTCAGATCAGCATTGGTGTTAATCCGAACAAACACGCAGTTCTATTGCTGTCATTTCTTCACAATATCCATAAAGCCAAATAATCTAACCCAAAGTATCATTAAGACATTAACAAGAGAACAATGGAATACAACCCCTAAAGTGAATAAATAAGCACTGGACTGAGCCTTCATTGAATCAAAAAAGTTTCTAAAGAAATGTAAGAGATAAGAAAATTGAAAATGGGAAAAAAGGGGAAGAGGATGATACTGTGAGGAAAGAAAAGAAAAAAAAAGGCATTTGAGATTCTCTAGTTCTACAAACACATCAGATTCATCAATGGCCGCAAGCAACAGAATCAAATCTCAAACACCTAATAATATTACTAACAACCAGAAGTAACAATGGAGGATGATAAAATTCAGAAAAACAACCTGAATTTTGAGTTGATGAAGAAGAGAACCCAAATTCCTAGGCTGCCTCAATTCTCCATATTGATCCTTCTCTTTGTTCTCTTCTTCTTCTTCTTCCTGATTTATTGCTATATTCTGTGTCCGTTTCAGATTTGAATTCAATCTTCAGATTCGTTCTTCTTCCCCAATCCTTCGTTCTCCCTTTCCTCCAGCAATTTTCCGGTCTCTTCATCGGCCTGAGCTGCCTTCTTTTGTGCCTCTTTCGCCTTCAAAGCCTGCAATTTCGAGTGATTGTAATATGCAACTCCAATGAAAGCCAATCCATAGCCAAACAAGTTGATCGGAGTCACAGTGTCCTTAATCACCGACCATGAGAAGGCGATTAAGAGCCAATCCTTAACCACGCCGGCGACGTTCATCGTTAGGGCAGAGGTTTTTCCGACGAGTAAGAACACGGCAAGATTTAGGGCAAATGCGCATAGTGAGTTAGTGCCAAAAATCACATAATCGAAATGAAAACTGGATGTAGCCTTCAAAATTGGATACTCGACGAAGATCCACGGCACTAACAAGAAAACAAAACAACAAGGTGCAACGTAATACAAAGAAGTGATGGGATTCAGTGAGATTCCTTTAGATGTAAGCAAAATCTGGATCAGAACAAGCCGAGTCGCCTCGAATGCAACGGCCCCGAGTTGCAAAGCCACACCCCAAGCATCAAATTTCGCTTCACCATAAGCAGCGATCCCCACACCAAACGAAATCGATAGCATATTCGCCATCGTTTCCGTCTTGAAACCTTCTTTCTTCAAAAGAACACCGATCGAATAAACAGCGACCGGCATCAGAGCTTTGAGCATCTGAATGAAGGAGACAGAGAGGTAAATGTAAGCGGAATTGGAAAGCCATAAAGAGAGAGAATAGAGTGCTCCGATTGGGACGACAGAGGAGAGATAGAGATCTCTGGACATTGACACTGGTTCGACGAGCTTGAAGACGCGAATGAGAAGAAAAGCGAGAGAAGCACAAAAACCCATATGGATCATGGTGAGGGAAATCGGAAAAGGCCAATCGTACATCTTCTTGTCGAGGATGAACTTGTTGTAGACGATGACGGTGAAGCTGAGGAAGATCCAAATGGCGACATAGGTGTAAGAGAGAACGATCTTCTTCAGAACACTGTCACTGAGAGAACCGCCTTTGCCCATTTAGTGGATTTGGGGGAAAATGGAGATGAATCAGATGAGAAGAACAAGAACTTTGAAGGAAAGATTTGAGAGAGGGTGATGAAAAATCAACAATGGAGATTCAGAGAAAGGGACTGAGCTCGATTTTGAGTACGGATCAGGGAAGAAGAAAGAGACAGAGGGAAAGGGAGAGAAATCTGGGAGAATAAATAAATTGACAATCAATGGTGAAGGAACTTTAGGGAAGTCTATAGATCTATTCCAGTTTGTTTTTTATTTTTACTTTTATTTATTTATTTTCATTGGGTTTTGGTGAAACAATGAAATAATAAATAAATTGTGGGGTCGAAAATGGGAAGAATCTGTCTTATTTTGTTGTCTTCTGTCCAAATTCTTGAATCATTGAGGAACTCCCATGTTTGAATTTCAAATTCAAAACCAAAATATGTGACTATATCTTACATTATATTTATTTTAGTGCATATCATTTAATTGTCCAATAATAACCAATCACTCCCATTTTTTAATACTTTTTATGTTATTAGAATACCATGTATTTTATTATAACTATAAGTTGGTATGGAACAACCGTTGCACTCATCTTGGTCACTTTATTTTGATATTTATTTAATTTTATTCTTTCTGGGATCCAATTTCTACAACTATAGTAAGTTTGAAGGTTCAATTTTAACATTTGTAGAAGTTTGAGGGTCAAATTTTAACATTTATAAAAGTTTTGAAGGCCCAATTTTTACGATCGAAAGTTTGAGAATGTAATTACAACTACTACCATATTTCAATGATAGTTTTTCAATTTTCCTTAAAACTTAGTTTCTTGAAATTAAACATTATCAAAATTTATTAAATAATAATAATAATAATTTTCATTCAAGAAAATAGTGTGTGTATGTGGATATATTTTCAAAATTTATAGAAAAAATGTTGATGAATAACACAAAATTTTTTAAGAATGAACAATAAACTAGTAATATAGACTAAATTCAATACTTATTAAAAATATAACAACTAAAATTAAATTTTTGAAATTGCAATAATAAAAATTGGACAAAATCTAAATATAAGTTCAGATATTTTAACTTTTTTTTTATTATATAAATTTTATGTATACCCTTGCATGTGTGTATATTATTATATATCATATATGGAATGATAATAATGACTTTTGAAGATATGGATAATTTCCCTTAAAAAATACGGATAATTTAGTACCAAACTTTCATTTCAGAAAAAATATAAATAGTACCAAAATATAATTTCAGAAAAAACAAAATCAATAACAAAATTTTGATTTATTAATAAGTAGGGATGTTTTTAAAAATAGAAAAATTATTAAAAATAATTCAAGCAAAATTTTACTTTTTATTTGTAATCAACTGTGATAGACCCTTTCTATCTAAAAAGTAAAATTTTGATATTTATAAATAGTTTGATATTTTTTCTATTTATAATAATTTTTTATTTTTAAAACTATATTAATAATAACCGAGTTGGTAAATTTCAGTTAATTTATAATTTTTTATTTGTTCTTTATAAGGTCAAGAAAAAATCGACATCTAGGGAAAGAATAAAATTAAAATATTATTATTTTAAAATAGTCTTGTTGTATTTTAGTTCCCCATAATTTAAATAAGTTTAGTTCTAACACTTTCCATTAATTTTAAAATAGTCTCTATTATTACTTTGTAAAATTTCAAAAACATATTCACATTACTATATCTTTTTTTTAATGAAATTTATTGTCATTATTTAACTAAATTCCGTTAAAATTAACTTCCAATGTTTGATTTTAATATTTTTTGGAAGCACATAATATAATTAAAAAATTCAAAATTACATTGATTACAATGAAATGAAACTCCAAAATTATAATTACCAAGTGGTAGATTAACCTTCTTATAATTTTAAAATAAAATTTGCTTAATATGAGCATAGTTTTATGCTTCGTGGATAAATGCATTCATTACTTTCTTTTAAATTGAAGTATTAATTTCTTACCACTGCAATGTTATATAACAATATAAAAGTTATAAAATAAAAAAAAATTAAAAAAAAACTAAAATTCAATAAAACCGAAAGAGCATCTCAACAACCAAACATCAATCTCTATAAAAGATGTGAGATAAGACAGAGGGAGGAAATAACTCGTTTCAAAAAGAGAAGACTCATAAGAATAAGTCAAAACGGCAAGATTATGACAACTTTGTTTTTCTATTTTTTTTAATGGTAATTAAATTTGTTACTTTATATGGGTATATTAATATACTTTATAACATAAATTAGATAGTAGCGATATGTTACAAAAATATATATTAACGATTTATTTTATTTAATGGTATATCGATTATATGTCATGTGAATGATATAAAAAGTGTATATTAGTGTTATATGTGGAAAAAGAAAACATATCATATTTGTAAAATATTATCCATATAAAAAATTAACAAATATGGCAACAATTATTTTATAAAAAATTATTATAAATAAAAAAAAACATAAAACTATTTATAAATATAGAAAAATTTCAACAATAGATCGCGCGATAGATTTCTATTGCTCGGTCTATCATATTCTATCATGAAATGATTTACATTTAAAAAAATAATAATAAATAAGATACTTTTTAGAGTTGAATTAAAGGCATATTATTGGCTTGTTATGTAACCAAAACATGTTAAGAAATGAAAATTGGGAACATGTTGCGGATCTTGGAGTCAAAGGGCTTCGGTTCATGGTCATGGGTTGGAGATGGCTTTAATTTTATTATTATTACTTTTAAATGTAGATGGCTTTAAATTCAGTCTTCCTTTTTATTTTTATTCTTTTTAAAAGAAAAATTATTTATTATTATTTTTTTAATCTTTGAATTTTCAAGAAATGCACATCGAAATTTTTAAAAAGTACCGTTTTAGCCTCTAAATTTTTAGTTCATTTGGTTATTAAGTTTTTAAAAAGTACCTTTTTAGCCTCTAAATCTTTAAAAATAAATTTTAAATGTCTATCCAATATTATTTTTGTCATTTTAAATTATAAATTTGATTTTTATTTTTTAAAAATTGCCTATTCTCTCTAAAAATATATTTTAAACTTATCTTTTAATTGAAAATGTCATATAATTATATATAATGATAAATAAATAAAAAATTCATAGACTTTTTAAATTTATTCTTAAAACTTTGGGACTAAAAAAAGGAACATTTTGAAAATTTAAAGACCAAATGAACATATTTTGAAACAACTCAAAAACTAAAAATAAATATTTTGAAAGCTCATAAACCAAATGTGCACTTCACAACTTGGGGAGTAAAAATAAAATTTTTCATAATATATATATATATATGAGTTATTGACTAAGAAAATTAGATTACATATTATCAAATATATATATTAAAAAATAAAAACAAAGAGCAATTCAAACTACTAAACCAGTTTTTTCTTTTGTTTATATATATATACTCAGTATCTTTAATGAAGTTGAGGAATTAAAATATACCTAACTATCGAATGAAGATATCTAATTTTTATTTTTATTTAAAGAAAAAAACTATCGAAGAAAGAGAGACATAAATAGTATTTAACAAATATGAACTGTCACACCATTTGTGCTATCAACTAACATCAATTCGCCATAAAATTATTTTTTTATAAATTTGATATTTTAAATATTTTAATTCATTTTTTTTTATATTTGAAAACTACAATAATAATAATAATAATAATAATAATAATAATAATAATAATAATAATAAGTTTATCTTTTTATTGGCAAACACATCAAGCAAAGCCACCACTTTGCTTATGGAAGCAAAATGATTGCTTGTAAAAGTTGAAAAGTTATATTTTTCTTTTTCAAAGCATATTTTTGTTTAAAAGTCTAAAAATACCTTTTTTTTCCTTTTTGGGTTAAAAAGGAGTTGCAAAGTTAAAAAACCGTTTACTATAGCTTAACTTATTGTAATCTAATTAAATCTTTTTACAAATACATAAGGAGGCAAAAAAAAAAAAAAAATTAAATCACAATAGTTAGACTCCAAAAAAAATTAAAATATTTATAAATATAGCAAAATTTTACTGTCTATCTACGATAGACTACTCTTTGTGGCACGATAGACATATATAGTGGTCTAGATAGTGATCTATCGCGGTTTATCGCAGATAGATTGTGTATTTTGCTATTAGTTGTAAATATTTTCAGTAGTTTTGTCATTTAAGATAATTTCTGGGATACTTTTTTGCCTAGTTGAGATATTGCTAATAAACATGGTAATTGAAAATCCACCAATTTAATAATTAATTAAGATAGCAAAATTTACCAAATGAGCCAAACTATTGTTATTAGTTGTATTAGTACTACTACTGATACATACTAGGAGCACAACAAAAAATCGAAAACTCACCAGACCAAATCGATTCAAACTAATATGTTGTTTTTTAGTATAACTTGTTTATATGAAGAAAACAAAAAATTGTTAGTTTAGATCGTTTTTTTTATTAAAAACTACCCAAAACCGCACTTAACAAAATAGGTCCAATTTTATTTTTGAAAATAACAAAACGGACCAATTCAAAACAAATGGAAAAGAAAAATGAAAAACTAAAAGTAAAAAAAAAAATGGCAAAAACCAATAACCGAATCCACAATAAATTGAACAAAAATAAATTCATTGGTTTTATTTTTTTCTTTATAAAATTGATTGGTTTGGTTTTTTTCTCTATAAAATCGATTTATTTGTTTGATTCTTGATTAACCCAAAATTAATAAAATCAAATTGACTTTCACCCTTATTATATACAAACAAATAGATAATTTATTGTGGATAAATATGTTAATTAGTTATATAATTACAATATTACAAACATATATTTTTAACAAAATCTAACGGGTCCGAAGAAATTCCTTTAAAAAAAAGTCTCAAGAAATTTGTACTATAAAAACAAAATACAAAATTTAAAACGGCACAATTACAATCTAAGCCTTGAAATATTAGAGAAAAAGTAAAATATAACCTAAATCAATCAATAAAATATTAGAGAAAAATACATTTATAATCCCTAAATTTTGGGCTAAATTTCTGTTTGGTTCTTAAGTTTTAAAATGTTACATTACTTTTGAGTTTACTTTCTATTTAGTCCATATATTTCAACATGTTACATTTTTACCTTTTTGAGTTTTTTTTCCCACTTAATGCTTCGAGATTTACACTTGTAATGTTGACTTTCCACTAAATATTTTTTCCAGCTTTTGTATTAACGTATATTAATTAATTTTAAATAATTAAATTTATTAAAATCAAATTAGTTTCACTAATTTTCCACTACCACTAAAATAATTGCAAAACTTTTACATCATAAATATTTTAAAATTAAGTACACACCCAATATCAAAGTGAGTAATAGCGAAAACACGAGGAAAAAAAATGTAAAATATAGAAGTTTAGGAATAAAATGGAAATTAAAATTCAATTTAAGAGTAAAAGTATGATATCATGAAATATAGGGATAATTGGAATTAAACTCAAAATTGTTATATGTTTCTTTAGAGAGGTTGTTTGTTTAGTTGGCATCCTAGATTCCTTCGAAGTGGGCATATGGATTACCTTATTTGTTTTGCGGTAGTGTAAGATGACTCGACATCTAGAAATTTTCGGGCGTTTCAAAAGTTTTGGATGCCTTCTTGAAACATGGGTTTTCCAATCCCCATTTTACATTTTTATCTTTTTTTATTATTTATTTATTTTTATTTTCCATATATATATATTAATCTTTATTCGTATTATATAATTAAAATAAATATTGTAAACTATATGTATCATATTTTTTTTTAGTTAAATCATATTTCTTATTATTTTTAAAGCAAGATATTCAAATTTAAACTCAAATTAATTTTTATTTTATAAAGCATCTTAAATTATGATATGTTATATTGTTGAAAAAATAGCATATAAAAATAATACAATTCTTTTAATTTAAAAATAAATTCAAGAAATTTGACAAAAAAAAAAAGTTATATAAATTCAAATTATATCAACTTAATTATAAATTAATAAATGGTCGTAAGACATTCTTGAAACATGATGTGAATCTAAGACATTTTCGATTAGAATTTCTACGAAACAAACACAATTATAAAAAATTCCTAAATATTTACATAAAAATATTCATGTAAAACAAATATGGTAATCTAGTAATTATATATATTTATAATTTTAGACATCTAAGATTCTGATTATTTACATTTTCAACGAAAACAAACCGTTCCTAAATATTATTAAAGTAAGTTAGGCAGTTGGCTAACTTAACTGTAATTATAAGCGTTGAAAGTAATATAAGGTCCTTTTAGTAAAAGAAAAGCAAAAAGTAATGAAGCACATGTTGTCGCCGTGGAGGGACTGTCCATCCTTAATTTACTGCTCCATGTTGGAAGGGGACAAATAATTGATTTTTTAAAACTAAAATTGGTATTTTTATAAACTTAATTTAAAATTCTTGCCGCGAAATATTACTTAAAATGATTGATAAAACAACAAAAAAAAAAAAAAAAAAAAAAAGAAAATTTGTGAAATATTTTTAATAATTCATCTAAACATGACTATTTGTCATAATTACAAAATGGCAAACAACAATTATAGGTAATATATCAATTTAATTATTTATGTAATTCTTTTTTATAACAAATATTATTGAAGTACTAGATTGTTATTATTATTTTTAAATCAACTACACAAATGTATCGATATCCTTGCTTTGTTATAAGCTAGGGTTAAATATTACTTTTAGTTCCTAAACTTCGTAAAAGTAACAAAAAGTTCATAACGAGTTAATCCCTGTACTTTTAATTTTGTAATAACTTAGTCATTAAACTTTACTGTGTAACAATTTAATCCTTGTACTTTAAAATTTGTAACAATTTAGTCCTTACCGTAAAAATTTGTTTAAGATTTAATAAGATTTTTTTTTTGCATAAATAAACCGATAAACAAATTAGAGACTCAATATTTTTATATAATACAAAATTCACATCATAAAATAATAAAAATTGACATCTAATTTTGATGATTTTTTTTTTTAATGTTAGGAACTAAATTGTTACAAATTTGAAAGTACAAGGACCAAACGGTTATACACTAAAGTTTAGGGACTAAAATTGTTACAACATTGAAAGTATAGGAACTAAATCGTTATAAATCAAAGTTTATAACTTAAGTTATTACTTTTTTGAAAGTTTAGAGACCAAAAGTGTTTTTTAACCAAGTTATCACTCTAATGTTGTCATCTCTTATATTAAAATGAAATGGCAAACTGCAAAAACCACCCCTATAATATGGTGGCAATTGCAATTATACCCTTAAACTTTTTCAATTGTAAAAATCAAGCTCTCAAACATACACAAGCGTTAAAATTAGACCATCTAACTTACATAATTGTATAAATTGTAACAACTTGATAAGTTTGATGATTCAATTTTTATCATTGGGGTATAATTTCTAAAACTATTGTAAGTTTGATGGTTCAATTTTAACATTTGTAAAAGTTTAAGGACCCAATTTTTACACTTGAAAGTTTCAAGGTGTAATTGCAACTATCAACCTACTTTAGTAGTGGTTTTTTTTTGCAATTTATTCTTAAAAAAAAAAAGAGTTAATATTTATATAGTTATTGTTTTAAAATAAGTTATTTGCACTAACAAAATGGTTATTTCTATTAATATTTTTTATAAGTTAAAACATCATTTTGAACCCTGTATTTTGAGAGTTATTTAATTTTAGTGTCTATACTTTCAAATGTTAAATTTTAGTTATTGTACTTTTAATAAATCTTAATTTTAACCCTTTAAAGTTAATTTTTATCGAAACTAGCTAAGTAATGACAATAATTTTCATACCAAATATATATATATATATATATATATATATATATATAATTTATGAATATATTTTTAAAATTTAGAGTAGAAATGCTAATAAAATAAAAAATAAATAAATAGTAAAAATTGAAAGTATGTAATTTTATTCATATTAATTATTTTCAACATTATCAACCGTGTAGCGTTTGTAGTCCAACGGTTAGGATAATTGCCTTCCAAGCAATAGACCCGGGTTCGACTCCCGGCAAACGCATTTCCCATTTTCTTTCCGTGAAGAAAAAATATATTGTACTTGATTTATATAATTTTTGGAAACTAGAATTTAATATAGAATCATTAAGGTCTTCTACATTATTAATTTCCTCACCTGAAATTATAGTATTTCTGTAGGTCTAATTTTATTTTATTTCATCTTTTATGCACTATACCATTGAGCTATATTTATATTATCTTTAAAGAATGTATTGTTTTAAGTCATTTTTCATATTTTTTTAGAATAAAAACAAAAACCACCAAAACAAACAGCTAGATAAAAGTGTCTCGAGATACAAGAAGAGAAAACCACACGGATAAGGAGAGGTAAGAATAGAAGACTCCTGATCCTCCAAAACTTTTTGTGCAAGATAGTGCGCCAACACGTTATGACAACGACGAACATCGAAAAAGGAGACAACTCTTAGATCTCCGTCTCTATCCAAAGTCTCCTTAACAAAAAAGGAGAATTCAGAATAGTCTACAGCAACATCATTCAGCAAATTGATGACCTCTAAGCAATCAAGACTCCACCAAAATATTCGAAACCCTAATAGAGAATAGAGTCTTAAGCCCAAAGCAAAGGACATTCACCATCTAACATCTAGGAACAAGCTTAAAGCTAGCTAAGCACACTCGGCCCAAATGATCTCAAAGCACCCAACCCAACCCTACCCTTTGGAATTGGAATTAGCATTACAAGTTGCGTCAACATTCAATTTCCAAAAGGATAGATCAGGGGGGTGCCGACTAGTCTTAGTTGGATGTGGGTAGGAAGGATCAACCCCTTTCCTCTATGATCGAGGTGCTTGCCACAACAAATAAAATCTGAAAGAAGCCTCGCAATCACATCATAAATAGACTCAGCATCAGCCGGTTGTCTCAGAAACACCACTTTATTTCAAGCTTCCCAAGTTGCCACACCACAATCACGATCTTATTGATATCAGCAGGAGCCACATGCTCAAACATCCACTGCAAGTAGTCTTGATAACTCCATTGAGACTTGCAAAAAACCTCAATATTAGATGAAATAATCCTAAACCAAATCTCCCTAGAGACTAGGCAACTCCAAATAAGGTGGTTTACATTTTCCACATGCTTCCTGCAAAACACACACAACATATCAAAGTGAACACCCTTTTTGGCAAGACTATATTTATTGGGGAAAATGTCATTGATAATTCTCTAGCAGCAGATCTTAATGATATAGCTAGCATTTATGAATATAAATGTTGCTTCAGACAACTTCTACACCAAAATTTGTGCGGGTAGTTTTCTCATATTTTTCTTAAAGAATTTGTTTAGTTTAGTAACATATGAGGGGAGGGATTCAAATTTATGACATTTTAATAGATAATATATCTAAACATATGTTATGGTTGATTTTTAAAATAAAATTTGAAAGTACTAACTAGACTTTATGATTTTTAAATAGTGTTAGACATTGTTGATATTCTTTTTGAAATTTTCCACTTTATTGTTGACAAAATAAATTTCCACTTCTCTTAGCGCATGAGTGAGTGACATCTCTTTTGGATATGGCAACGTTGTCACAATACTATAACACACTTCTTCTCATCAAATACATTGAAAGAGTGTGTTTATTATCCTCTCTCTATATATATTTTTTATAAGAAACATTTCATCGATGAATGAAATATCCAAAGAGTACGATGTGGAAAGTACACCTGATATGAATGGAGGAATCTAAATCATGTCATATGAACTTCCTGAACGATGCCAAGAATGCACACAACATCCAATCCAAATTCACAATGAAAAGAACTTGCAACTATGTGAAGTCAAGTGGAATTTATGAAGAATCAAGCTTCATTTAATAAACAAAGATTTCAAGCTACTTCAAATGAATGGTTACAAATGCATGGAATATAGATGAAAAAAGATAATCTCATATTTATTATATTTATTAAGTGTATTTTTCAGTTTTGAGTCATTTTAAGTGTTTTATGTTACAATTAGATCATGGTAGATAATGGTCATTAATTATGAGCGTTACAACTATTTAAATGCTTCATAGAATGTTTAGGGTTATATTTTGAGGCCTATATAATCCCATGTAATTGTTAAAAAAAGGAGAGACTTCGAGGAGACTTCGAGGAGACTTGGAAAATGTAGTAAAAAGAGCATTATTTGAGCTTTCTTTTAGCATTGTGCTATGTTTCTTTTGCAATTCTGTGGCGTTTAGGTTGCATGTCCAAAATAATTCAAGCTTGACTTGATCGATCTTGCTTGTGGATTGATTCGAAGACCAAGGGTCGATGGGAGCTGCAAGTTTTGTTTAAGTAATATGTTATCTAGCCATTCTTAGAGGTTAAGATCATCTTGATTTGGGGTATTTGGGTTTGAGATCTAAAGGTTTTGCTCGTCAAACAAGATTGTTAGATCCAAGTTCTCGAGGATTACTTATCAACACAAGATAAAAGATGTCTAGATCACAGATAAGGATACAACCAATAAATACATTTGAAAGAGTGTGTTTACTATCTCCTCTATATTTCTTCTATTGAGTAGTTTATTATTGTGGTGGGTCATAATTTAACATTTTAGTTCGTTTAGGATTGGAATTGTTGTTTGCTTCCATAACAAAAAATTGCCTTTGCTAAAAGTTAAAGGCATTGAAAAGGTTTCTCAACTTGTGGTTTTTCTCTATCTCACATAGTTTGATCATACATACCTAAGACTGTCATTAATATCTTAGTTGACTTTAGAAAATAGCCCATAATAAATATTCAGTTAAATTGCATTTTTAATATTCCTCCATTAATTAATTTCAATTTTAATTAGTCTCTAGAAGCTAGTGAGTTGAACTCAAGGTTATGCTGAAAGAGGGGACTCCAATCAAAGGAAAGTGCTCTTTCATTATTTATTTATTATATATATATATTTTAAATTACTAACATTGTGGGTAGCTAAATTCAACATCAAACTTTGAGATTGGTAATATAAATTCATGCCAATTGAGCTATATTTCATATTGACCAATTGAAAGAAAGTTTATTGTTGCATAATAAATATTTCAAATGGTTAGAAAAAACTTTTCACTTCTACCACAAGAATAAGCAGAATAATATATATATATATTTTGTAAAGAAAGCAATCACACTGGAAACAAAAGAATTTATGTGGAAAAATTCCAAATTGGAGTATAATTATAGACCAGAAATATTTGAAAAATTATTACAATCAAATAGAATATCTCTCTCCCGATTTCAATTACAAGAGTACTCTCTCAAAACTTTTATACTACTCACACCCTTTTTTCCATTCTCAAACTAGATAATGTAAAGGAGAATTTAACTAAAGTTAGCACATCGAAACTAAGTGTTTCTAACTAGAACAACTTGAAATTAGAGGCATAGAGCTCTTAGGAACCCATCACTTTCTTCAATTTTTCTAATGTAAGACAAATTACCCTTATAATATTTTGCCAAAATGAAAAAAAAAAAAAGAAAAATGTACCCTAATTTTTAATTTTTAGTTCTCGATTATATATATATATATATTTTAATAAAAATAAGAAACCAATAATTTTAAAGAAATAAGGACTTCGAAATGTTAGTCCAAATGAAGTCCAACTATATGAGTCGGGGTACATTAATTCTTTTCATTCATTCATTCACTTTTTAGTTCAAAAAGCATAGAAGCTGAAAAATTACCACATCTTAAATATTTCACAATCAGATGTTTAAGAGAGAAATTAAATTTATACCCAATTCAATAGAGGGATACAAATTTTCGAATAATTCTTTTTTTCCAACATACTGTAATTTGGTTAAATTAATTTCCATCTTAGCCCTTATAATTTAGCGTTGGTGGTCACTATGGTAATACAAATTTCAACTTATTATCATCAACATGGCATCGCCTTTAGCAGATCAACTGTTTTTCTTGGTTGTTTATATGCTATACTCAAAGAATAAAAAACATCAAATATCTATATATCTAAATACCTAAATTATAAAAAAAAAAAAAAATTTCATGAACTTTGCATTTTGTATAAAAAAAAATATACATAAATTTTTAAAAGTTTCAAAAATATCCTCAAACTTTAAAAAAAAAAAAAAAAAATACCATTGTCGTTAGTTTTGGATGGAAACCGTTAAAGTTTTGTTTAAAAAATATTCTTAAACTTTCAAAAGTTTCAAAAAATATCTTAAACTTAAAATAAATTAAAAAATACCTTCACATTTAGTATATGAATAAAAACGGTCAATACTTTGTTAGAAAAATAACTCTAAAATTTCAACAGAAAAAAGTTAAATATGGTTATCAATTTGTTTAAAGTTTTATTGGGTTAAAAAGAACAAATTTTAAAACAAATTATATAGATATCTTTTTTTATTATTATTATTATTTATTTATTTAGATACTTTCGCTTTGTTAAAATAAAAATGTATTTGGCTATTAACACACACTCAACTACTAATATATAATTTTGTTAAAACATTTAAGTCGTCTTAGAATCCCTTAATGTTTCTATTATTCTATTTCTCCTTATTATAGTCTATACACTAAAGTGTGCAATTTTATTTATTTATTTATTTTAGATATACAAAGGTCAAACATTTAACAAAAATGAGAGTAGGAGAGTATTGAAGAAGAGAAAGGAGAAAAAAAGGGGAAAATAGAGAAGTAACACAATACTAACAGTTTTTGTTCATATAAAATAGTAAGAGTATTTTTGAAATTTTATTTTCTAAAGTTTAAGGTTATTTTTGAAATTTTATGAGTATTTTTTACACAAAATACTAACAGTTGCCATCTAAAACTAATGCTAATAGTATTTTGAACTTAATTTGGAAGTTTAAGAATATTTTTTAAACTTTGAAAGTTCAAGGCTATTTTTGACACAAGGTAAAATGTTTAGAGATATTTTGTATAATTTAGCCTACATAGCTCTAAAATAAGAAAATTATTTTAAATGACAAAATTGTTGAAGATATTATAAATAATTGTAAATCAATAAACTACAATATACTACTATCTGTGTTTATTATGACACATATGATAGTTTATCGTGATACATCGCAGACATTAAAATTTTGCTATATTTGTAAATATTTTAGTTTATTTTTTTATATTTGAAAATAGCACATAAAGATATATATATTTTTGTATTTTTTAAAAAAGAATAATAAAGAAAATTATTATAAATAAAAAAATATCAAAATATTTACAAATATAAAAAAATTTCACTGCCTATACGTTGTAGATCGCGATAGACTTTTCTTGTTTGAGTGATAGTCTACTACGATCTATAGTTCGATAGAGTTTATCCCTCAAGCGATAGAATCTATCTTGAAGTCTATTACTAATAGAATAAAATTTTTCTATACTTAAAAATAATTTACTTCATTTTGTTATGTTTGAAAACAATAAAAAGATAAGATCAAAGATAAGGATATTTTTCGTATTATAATCCATTTGACAGCCAACCGTTCGGAGTTTCAATGGCGTCTTCGTCTTTATCGGCCTCAGCAAATTACTTCAGCTCCATTACCACTGTATCAGGTAACTCGAAATCCGTTTCATTCTTGTAAACATTTGCAGAAACATTTTTAGTGAACTACAAAAAGCAGTTGCAATTTATCAATCTTCTCACGAATTTCGCAGCAATTAGTGGTTGTAGTAATCAGAAGCTCAACCTAATTAACAATGGCTTCCATGCTTATTCTTCCCCTGCTCGATTCCCTCATCTAAATGTCAAGGTTCTGCTTCTTCTCGATCGCCTTCTCCTGTTTGATTTTTGTTTGAAATAAAGCGAAAATGTGTATGTACGTCTCTGGAAAATTAAATTATTTGAAATGTTAAAATTGATGGAAATTGAAAATGTTAGTGTGTTTTCTGATCAATTAGGCTGCGAAGAATGATCGGAACACAAAGCCTAATAGCGTGATATGTGGCGATTGCGATGGAAATGGTAAGTTGATTTATGAGTTTGGTATAGAGGATTTAGGTTTTGCGAATGGCTGAATGCTTTTGTAAAATTGAATGAAATAGGTGCTGTTCTTTGCTCACAATGCAAAGGAAATGGAGTTAATGCTGTTGATTTCTTCAATGGACAGTTCAAAGCCGGCGAATCTTGTTGGCTGTGCGGGTAATTTTGTTCTCTTCAATTAATTTATCATAGTTTTTTTTTTGTACGTATGACCTAAGAATTTGACCGACTTTTTCAAAATAAATCTTTTTAACCTAGCAAGTCTTTTTCTTTTAAAAAAAAAAAAAAAAAAAGAATTCTACACTTATTTATCCTCTCGCTCCCTCTGCATTCGGAAATTTTTTACAAAGGACCCACACCCTCAAAATGATGTTTGATCCAAGTTTTTAAAACATGAAAAATAATATCTCGCTAATGTCACAAATTACTTTGTTGATACTTTTTTGATGAGTGAAAAAGCGAGGAGAAGTGCGAGCATGAGAATAAGGGAAGAAGAACCCTAATGTGTGAGAACATAATTGTATTGAATTAATTCTATGAGGAGTACATTTTTACCTTGAATTTGGATCATCCCTACAAAAAGAAAATAGGAGAGAGAGAGAAATGAGAGGAAGATAGAATTAAAATATATTTTTTTAAAAAAGTTGGAAAAGGATTAGAAAACTTTATTTTGAAAATGAGGTCAAATGAATTTTGAAACTTATTGTGTGTTTGCTGATCAATGGGTTTGTGTTGTAGTGGGAGAAAGGAAATGTTGTGTGGGAATTGCAATGGGGCTGGCTTCATTGGAGGTTTCCTCAGCACTTATGACCAATAGAAGTATATTATTTATATTTAGTATTTAAATAGTTCCTTAAAACTTTAAAAAGTTTTTAATACGTATTT
Organism: Citrullus mucosospermus; assembly: GCA_030954485.1. Taxonomy (NCBI): domain Eukaryota; kingdom Viridiplantae; phylum Streptophyta; class Magnoliopsida; order Cucurbitales; family Cucurbitaceae; genus Citrullus; species Citrullus mucosospermus. The sequence continues at coordinate 27,497,041 of CM062059.1, read as the reverse complement.
CTATTTTCAATTTTGTGTATAATAAATATTGAACTTTCCATTTTTTTTTCATGAATGATAATAGATATAATGTATATCAGTTCTCTCCTAGTTTGTTGTATTATTGTATATATACTTTTTCATATAGAAAATATAACGGTGGAGTTGAATTTGTATTTACTAAATTTGTTAGTATCTGATAACGCTATCATGTTCAAGTAGGTTTTTGAAAATTAAGTTTCTAAACTCTACTTTCACCTCTAAATTATATAATGTTGTCCACTTTCTAGTAATGTTTCAAAAAGACGAAACAAAGTTTTGGAAAAACAAAGTAGTTTTTGAAAACTTGTTTTCGTTTTTAAATTTTGACTAAGAATTCAAACATTTGAAAAGTGAAAACCATGACAATAAAATTAGGAGAACAACTAAAATGTACATGGTTGGAGCTTGAGTAATTTGAAGCTGAGGAATTCATACTTTGATCTCATTAGTTTCCATCTTATACTCGTAAATGATAATGTAGAACAGTAGCTTTTCATAGTGTGTGCAAGTATTGTTTTATTCTATATTGCTAATAACTCTTCATGAATTGACTCATCTGCTTTTGAAGTAAACGAGTGGCTTCGGATTCAGGATGGAACACATGATATACATGCGACTCGTCTGCAGCTTCTATCAGCTTAACCTCTTTTACCCTCATCTTTTGCAAGAATTTTGCATACAACTCTCCCCTTTCCTTCAAGAAATCCAAGCCAGCCACAAAAACCACCACATTAGGGAAACGACCCCATTCTTCTTTACTCACTTCTTCTGCATTATTCTCATAGTTACATCCAAAATAATCTCGGTCTCTACCTGTCGGTATGCTTAGTCTCCAGAACATGTCATTCATTTCCACGAATCCTTTTGCTCCTTGTGCTTTCTCATTCTCGGTTCGCTTCTCACTCCCAAAATAAGGATGAATTAATAACAATCCTTTGATAGTTAGGTTAGAAATATTGCTTTTGATGGTTTTGACCGCTACATGATGGACAATATTCCCTCCTGCACTATCTCTAGAAAGGAAGACTCGAGAAAGATCAGCATTTTGCAACAATGGCTCAGAACTTGCTTCATAACTAAGCCATTCAAGTGAGTTATAGCAATCTTCATAAGCTGCAGGAAGTCGATTCTCTGGTGCCAGCCGATAGTCAATGGATAGGACAACAGACTCAGATGCAACAGTCAAGTCTCCAAGAAAGTTATGGTAACCAATCCAAGTAGTTGAGCCAATGCAAAAGCCACCACCATGAAAGTAAACCAAAATAGGTAGTTTTGTTGCAGACTTAGTAACATTTGGAAGAAACAATCTTCCAGTAACTAACTTTTTCGAGTCAATGATGACGTCCTTAAACTTATAATTCTTAGATGATTGAGTGTCAGTTGAGACGACTACTTCAGGAATCAAACGTCGAACCAATCCATCAGAGTATACTTCAAAGAAACCGGGCGCTTCTCCTACCAATGCCATTCTTAAACTAAATAGTTAGGAGGTGATATTTGAGCAAAAAAGTGTTTTAAAAACTCTTTTGGATTGGAGTTTCAAGAGAGTTCGTGAGGTTTTTATACAGGTAAGAGTGAGTTCATAGTAATTGAAAATGTAAAAGGCAATGTTGTTTGGTGGATTGGCGTTGGTCATGCAAATGAGATTGATAAGATATTTGGCCCAAAAAAAAAAAAATAAAAAAGGCTTTTGCTGTTTTGAATTAGGTGTGGAATTTTATTTTTAAGTGATTAGGCGTTAGTGAGGGTTGGGAGAAAACAGAAATTAAGTGAAAGAAAAAAAAAGACAAATATTAATTTATATCTCTGAATTTTAGGGTTGTACCAATTAAAACTCCTAATTGTATCAATTTAAATTTCAGACTTTTGTAGGTGTATCAAGTTATACTTTTTCCGGATTTGGTTCGATCAATAGCATGTGAAACTTGTAATTTCACTCAATCAAATTTCTAAATTTTCAAAAGTTAATTAATTTAGACCATTCATTACGATTACCTTTGAAAATCATATGTGCATCAATTTTGTGTGTAAACTCTTTAAATGTCAATTTTGTAAAATAGATGATTAAAATAAATGCATGAACGATTCTCACAGGAAATTATAACTAAAAGTCTAAAAGTTTATTAAAGTTTAGGAATTTAGTTGATAACAGTTACAAATTTCACACTAGTTTTTTTCCAAACAGAATTATTTAATGGAAGGTGTAAATTAATATAATCGTTGAAACTTAGCCAAAAAGAAAAAAAATGAAAAAAGGGCAAATTGGCAATTATACCATTAAATTTTTAGTTTTAAAAATTGAGGTGGTTTTTGCAATTTGAAAAAAAAAAATAATAATAATAATAATAAATGAAGTTGAAAATTTAAAAAACGCGCCGGGTAGGGGTCGAACCTACGACCTTCTGCTTAGGAAACAGACGCTCTATCCACTGAGCTACAGGCGCTTCTTGTCTTATATAAATATTTCGTTTTAATAAATTCATTAATAAAAAGTAGAAAAGTGATTTACGCCGTCCAAAATTAGATATGATGACATTTTAACGATTGTGATTTACTTTATATTATTCTTCTGTATAATATATTAACCACCAAGTTGTTATTTTATTTATTTATTTTAATTTAATAATTGTTGTGGAGTATGTAGCTATATCTAAGTTATGCTCAAATTGGCAACACTAAGTAATTTTTTAAAAACGTATGTATTAGTAACAAGGAAGCTAAAAATATTTCTGACAAATGAGCAAAATTTTACATCTTGCAAAATCTAAATTTTAGGAATGAAATTAGATGAAAAATGTTAAAATTTAATTTAATTTTTTTCATAATAATATTGCTGTTCTAAAAAAAAAAAATATTACGTCATAAATATGAAGATAAAATTTTGAATATATGACTATTTAAGAGAGGTAAGAACACATTCATCATGTTATGCTTAAATTGATATCACATTATAAGTGTTAGCGTATTTAAAATTTTATAAACCATCATTTAATCAATATGTTTTGAACCCAATCAATTTTGACCATTTTTAAATGTATATATTATTGCATCATTTTCAAGTTTAATTGGATCGCAATCCTTTTTTAAAATTCTTCAATTGCAAAATAGAGAATAAAATTATTATATTTAAAATAGTAATTGATACCTTCAAATCACATGCTCGAAATGATGTCTCAAACATAATTTTCAAAAGGGTAAAAAAAAAAAAAAAAAATAGAAAGATCAAAAGATTAATGAAAATTGGAAAGCAAATAAGGGAAATGGAGTTTATTCACAAAGAACAAAACTAGAGAAAGAAGACAAGAAGCAGTATTTTTATGGTAACACATGGAAATGGAAGATTAAACATATGACTTCAAGATTAAAAGTACAAGTAATATATCAAGTGAATTATGCTCATTTTGACGAAAAATTTAAAGTGCATTATAAACATAACTAACACTAACTCGTAGTTACGTATATGAGAAACCACAAATTTGATTGGTTTTGGCAATAGTTGAGAAGCATAAATGGGTGATATTTTAATCATTCTTTGGATGTTCAAAGCCATGAGAAGACATCAATTGTTGAACTTCCACCCCTGATCTCCTTGAGAACATTGAGGGCCGAGAAGGTTAGCTTCAGGTACATACTCTCCATGTACTCGATCTCTGCAAGATCTTCGGGAATGTTCAACACCTTTTCTTTACTCTCACTCTCGGTCGTAGTCGTCTTGGGGTCTTCCTCATTGACTGCCTCAGCATTAGCAGCAGCACATGAGATGTCTTTCTTGAAGAAGAGAATATCAAGCATTATCTCACATTCCTTCAATAGCTTGTCCAGCACGTCGGTTGAGTAGAACGGTTGGTGTAACACCTTCTTGATGAATGGCACGCGGATGAGCTCGCCGCTTCGCTTGTCGTACTTCTTTAGAATCTTGGCCAATCCTGTGCTTGGTATGTATTCACAATCAACTTTTGAAGATACAAGAAATGGAGTTTTATTTGACACAAAATTAGCTTAAATACCTCTTACCATACTTCCTACGAAATACCGACATATTTGGGAGTGATTCTCCATTGGTTCAAATCACTTTTGTCATTTTCATTCTCACTCTAAAACATGTTTTTAATCATTCAAAACCAAGTTGACATGGATGTAATTAACTATAAGGCAGTTTTGACATGAAGCACGTCGTATATTCTCATCGCCTTTCGTGCAAAGTCCTAACGAACTAGAAGGGTCGGGCTTGATGGGGAGTTTGAAATGATCTTCGGGTAGAAAACTTAGGCGTTATTTGGTAATCATTTCGACCTTGTTCGATAACCATTTCATCTTTTGTTTTTGTTTTTGAAAATTAAGTCTTTCCTCCCCATTTCGTACGTTGAATTGCATCTCTCTTAAGTACAATAGTTGAATTCTCTACAAAATTCAAAAAACAAAAGCAAGTATTCAAAAGCTTTTTTTTTTTTTTTTCAATTTTCAAATTTTGGTTTGGTTTTTTAAACCATTGGTAAAAAGTAGATAACAAAGGAATAATTTGAAAGGAGAAATAGTGTCTATAAGCTTAATTTTCAAAAGCAAAAACAAAAAACGAAATGGTTGCAAAACGGAGCCTTAATGATTAACCATCATTTATCAAAAAGTTGTTCTGGAATGCCAAACTTTTAGAGTTTGATACGAACACCAAGCCAAATAGTCTATTTATACGGATTCCTAAAAAATGCAGAAAATAGACTATCATAATATATGACAGAATCATCACCATCACTCTGTCGGTAGGTGGTTGGATGCCCTTCCTCCTAGCAAGATCAAGAATAGCCAAAGGCTAGGAAAGCACCGTCAGACTAGTGCCACACCCAAAGCACCAAGACTGCTTATTCTGTTAAAACAGTAAAGAGACAAGACCTCTTATCCTGGAAAAGTCAGAACCACTACACAATCTCTTTCCCCTACTTGCATCTTGTCCTAAGCCAACTAAAAACGATAACATTGGATAGAATATGATAACTTTGGCCTCGTTTGATAACCATTTAGTTTTTGGAAATTATGTTTGCTTTCTTACCACTTCTTTACTATGGTTTCTATCTTTCCTATCTAAACAAATATTTGTATTTTTGGCCAAGTTCAAAACACAAATACTACTTTTTCCAAGATTTATTTGATAACTATTACATTTTTTGTTTTTATTTTTATTTTTTAAAATGAACCTTCAAAAACCCGTACTTTCACCTCTTAATTTTTATGTTATACTGTCCGCCTTCTACCAATGTTTTCATAAACGAACCCAAATTTGGAAAACTAAAGAAAAAAAATTATTTTGACTAAGAATTCAAATATTTCTTTTAAAAAAAGTGAAAATGGGAGAAAACAAACATAAATTTCAAAAATAGAAAACTAAAAACGGATTGATTATCGAATCAGATCTTAGTTTTCAAATGTTAATTAGGTTTTTGAAAGCACCCTTAAACTGTAGATAACAAAACAAAGAAATTAATAGGTGGGAAATAGTGTTTATAAGCTTGATTTTCAAAAACCAAAAAGTTATCAAATGAGACCTAAAAAACGTCATATGTTCCGTTTTTGGAATTTGACTATGAATTCAAATGTCTCCTTAGGAAATATGAAAACTGTGGTAAAGAAATGGTAAGAAAACAAGCATAAGTTTCAAAAACTAAAAACCAAATGGTTCTAACGGAGCTTTACAGTTAGAATCCAATATCTAGAATGTTCTTAACATCAGAATATGACCACCAACATCCATTTCGTGGTAGCATTTGCACAAGAAAGGCAATTTCTAAACAGCAAAGCCAAAGCAAGCTTTAAAAAGAAAAGAGAAAACAACAGCAACACCAACCTGTGTAATTCAAAGCACTATAATTCTCTAACAAAACCATCTCTCCATGGAAGTCTGCAATGTCTCTCCCTACTTCCATCAGCATTTTGTTCGAATCTCCAACCATCGCTACCTTCTCTTGCAATAACTGCATGCTCGATGACGTCGAAAATTGGATGTAAATGTGTATGTTTGTGTTGTGTATGTCTTAACAGTTAAAGGGAAAAGAATAGCTTTCAACATTAATTACCGAATGGTGAAAATAACAAATGCATAGCAGACCAACTATTCAAGTGATTTCAAATAATTCTTATTGAACCCAAATATATCGAAAGCTAAACGATAACAAAATTACGAGGTGTACTTAGACCCTCCCTGGTCTTGAGATCACTCTCAAGCCTTAATTTACTCACTAAAATATTATCTATCTTCTTCATTTACCTCCCCTCTACTTGTAACTAACAAGTATAACAAACTCCCTAACTAATTACTAATATAGCTTAATATCATTCCTATCAAATCCAAGGCTTCTATTCTAGTTGTATCAAACAGAACATTTCAAAGGCCACAGGTGGACTTATGTTTAAGATAAATATTTGTAATTAGTTATAGTTACCAAGATGGTAACAAAAATGAAAATGTTTTCACTCTTTTTGAGACTCTAAACTGAAAGTTTCAAAACTAACAATCTTAAAAATGTCACCGAGACACCAAAAAATTCAAAGTTCAAGACAAATCTATTTAAGAAAATACTATGAAGAGGCAGCAATGTTTTCATCAAGTTCAACTGAGGAAAGTTTCGTTTGATAGACATCAATTACACATATTCAATTCAAGTAACCTTTTTGGTCCCTGACTCCTTGAGCTTTCAAAATATCCACACTCAAACTTTAACTTTTTTGTTTTTTTAATAGTATTTTTTTCACTCCATCTTTACCACATCCAACCTATGTACCTCTAGTACATCCCCATGTCAATTTTCTTTTTTTTTTTTTTTTTTTAGTGTGGAGGGGGGGGGGGGATTGTGATCGTAATTGGTATCTTATCCATGAGCATAGTTCAAGTTGGTGCCCACGTAAAACTTTCTTTATAGACCTCACATACTCCAAGCCATGTTGTTTTAAATTAGTTAAGACTTAAAACCATCATGGTTTGACCTGACGATAAATAAAAGACTTGGATTTGACAAAGGTTCTATGATGGCCACCTACCTAGCACTTAATATCCTGCGAGTTTCATTGACACCTAAATGTTGTAGGGTCAGGCGGGTTGTCTTGTGAGATTAGTCAAGGTACGCGTTAGCTAGTTCAAACATTCACATATATCACAAAAAAAAAAAAAAAAAAAAAAAAAAAAAAAAAAAAAAATCTTGCACCAAAAATAGAATTTCAGAATCCACACAATATTGAACCTCCTCAATACTTGGCTTCACCAAATACCCACACTCAAACTTCATGGCAACATGCTTCCAACTCATCATAAGCCAAAATGATGATTTATTATTATGCTCAAAAGAAACATATAGAGAGAAAGTCGGTGAAAATTACCCTCCACTTAATAACATAATACTCCTCCTTGCCTTCAAAGAATTGGTTAAACTTGTCCACTTCTTCCTCAAGCAGATTCAGAAAGATTTCCATAGAAGCTTCTCCATCTAACTTTGGGCGTTTAGGGTTTCCACCATCATCTTCATCAGGGTACATCAATTTCAATTGCTTCTTTAATACCTTATAGGAAATGTATTCATCTCTCCACTCTGGCAAAGTAGATTCAATCATACTGCAAAGGATCTTCCAAAACTTCATGGTTGCCCTTCTAAGGCAGTCAAATTTTTTCAAATTTACATAATAACAGAGTGAAAACAAACAGATTTATAATCAGAATTAGGAGGGGAAAACCTCCCCAAAGAAAATAATAAAGAAATAAAAAAGTTGATTTCATAGAGAAAATGGGGGATTCTGGGAATATGCCCGTTAGGTTGAAAATGAAAGGGATATGAAATGTTTGTTTGGTTAATGAGAAAAAGCAAAAAATGGTGGAAACGAGGGGAATTAACAAGAGTATATTATGTATGGTTTCGGAATCTTGAAGGATGACTTTATGGTAAAATTAAGAAACAATATATTAACAAGAAAAATGTGGACTTGATTTCAAGTGTAAAGACAAGAAAAGAAAAGAAAAAAAAAACTACAAAAGAGGAGAAAGGAACAAAGAGATAAACACAAAAGAGGTGAATTGAAAAGAAATTATACTCTTCATGATCCTCCAATGGCTTCCTTAATAAAGCTTAAGTTGGACTTTTGTGAAGAAGCTGCCAATAAAAACTAGGGCATACTTTTAGGGCCTGAATGAAAAATGGCCCAAAGGTTAAAAAACGAAATGAAAAATGGTGCTGAAGTCTTCTACATGTGAACGTACCCATTCTACCTCAAAATGAGCGTAAGAGCCTTTTTCTTGCTCCTCTAGTTCCTCATCAGACATAACTACAATTTTTCTTCGATTTTTTTCCTTTGTTCAGATTCTCGGTTTTCACTCTCGCTCTAGCTTCTCGATTCTCGCTCCTCCTCTAGTTCTTCATTAGACACAACTGCAATTTTTTTTCATGAAAATTACAAAATGAAAGATGAAGAAAAAAAAGCTACAAAATGAATATGAAGAAAAACACATAAGAAACAAGGAATAAGAAGGAAAAAAACGTAGAAAAAATAATAGAAGAAGACGAAGAAGACAACACAGAATCAACAAGATGCAGAAGAAGAAGAAGTGGAGAAGAAGACGAATACAGAAAGAAAGAAGAGGAGAAAAGAAGAAGAAGAAGAAGAAGAAAAAAAAAAAAAAAAAAAAACCAATTTTGAAATTTTGTTTTTTCCAAATGGAGCCGCTAAGAAGGAAGAAATAGGTTTGGAGCCAAAAAGTCAAAATCCATTTGTTTTCAAATTTAGGGTTAATATTGATTTGGGCCAATAAAAGTGCAAGCACATTCTACAATTCTTCCTAAAAACCACTCACCACCTCTCCCTCTCTTTTATTAGGGAAGGAAGTTTGAGTATTGTATTTTTCCCTTTATTTGCGTGTAAACAATAAAGCCTGTCATTTGAAGGAAACGAGTGCATAATTATTGCTTAATTAATTTCATCTTCATCTTGATTCTTTATTTGAGTAAGGTGAAACTAAGATAAATATTTTATCTAGTTGAACTACATTTTAGGTGACATATTTTTAACTTTAAAATATTAATTATAGGCAACATGAACATAGTTCAACGGTAAATGACACGCACTATTTATTTTATCATTACAAAAGTGGAAATGACAATTCAAACATTCCAAGTCAAGAAAAAAAATTCTTTTTTTCTTTAAAAGAAAAAGAGTGTTTTCTTTAACAAGCGTATCAACTAAAATTAATCATAATTTAAAATCACAATGTAAGAAATACAATGTTTTAAAATAATGATAGTCTAACTAACATATCAATTAAAATTGATAATAATTCTACATCATGATAAAATGAAGAAAAAAAAAACCATGTTTTAAAACAAGGTCAACTATAGCGTTCTCCAAAAAAAAAAAAAAAGGAAACAGTTTTTTTTTTTTTTTTTAATTTTTAGTACAACAATAACAGAAATGAGAAATTAAACCCCTACCTTTAAAATAGAAGATCATGCCAATTATTGGCATTTGATAGATTGGCTTTACAACCACACATTAGAGGCACAAGTATGCTAAGATGCATTTCCAGAGAGACCTCAAATCATTTGCTTCAATTCTGGGAAAAAAATATTATAGCACTACGTAGTTTTTTTTTTTTTTTTTTTTAATTATACAAATACTAGAAGTTTTCTCCAATAATACTTGAAAATAAAATTTCATTTCAAAATGACAATTTGTGTGATAATCCCATGAAAATAACTTTTTTTTTTCAGACGTGAAGTATAAAATTTGAAGAACTAAACATTAACAACTTACTTGTAGAGCGAACTATCTAATCTTCGTAAAATTTAGTAAAAAATATTAAATTTTACTGTAACTTGAACTCATTTCCTCCAAAGTACTTTTAAACTTTTTGCTCCAATGCCCAAACTTATACATACCTCAAATATTCAATGGAAACAAACATCTAAACCAACCACAGTTACTTGTGAAGAAAGTTCCTAGAATACTAAATCTTTCGTTCTCAACTACAAATTTACTTCATAATTTCACTGCATTTTACCATATCATACAAACGTCGTCTGCTGTATTCTCAAGCTTCCTACCCGCCATGAAAATCTTGATCCAAACAATTTCTCCATTACAGCTTCGAGTTCTAACTAACAAACCCAACGGTCCGATAAGAGAATAATATGAGCCAGATAGAATAGGTAGTAAAGTAAACTTATCAATCATGATGATTAAATCACATCGCTGAAACATTCTTTGGCATTAGTTGAGTAAAATATTTGAAAGCAGCAACCAGCAAGATATTGCATCCGTTTCATTGATCAAAACTCATTAGGAGGTTTTAACCTTATCAGCCTCTTGATCCTGTCTTTCTCCGTGTTCTCCAAGATGCCCTTCACGAAAATCAAAACAAATCAGTAAAATCTAAAATAGCACACGTGCAGTCGAAGCATAGCATTTTCTGTTTCTTTGGAATAGGAAAAAAAGTGTATGTATCTTTCATCCTTGAAAAGAACAAACTTCGATCGGAAATCCAAGGATAACAGAGCCATTTCTTTCCACAGACATTGTTCTCTGAAAGGCAATTGGCAAATAATTTTCTTGAATTGAAGTTCTAAGTTTTTAGTATGTCTATCACTATATTATATCTGGTTGAATTATGAAGCTTGAGCACCAGGATTTTTCCCAGCTTAGCACAAAAACTTCAAGAAAGATTCTGAGTGAGGGAAAAAAGAAAAGGCATACCGTCCAGACAATTTCATCAAGACACAAGCAAATCTTTCCGTACTTGTCAAGAAACAAGCGCTCAGTTGGAGCTTTCCCACAGGCATCCTTTATTGCTGATGTTATAACAAAGATCACTTCTGCCACTTGAAGAAGTGAAAATGAAATTATTGCAGAGATTACATAACAAAAAGATCAAGTTAAAAATAATAATAATAACAACAACTGCTTGGGAGGTTGGGAGTTGAGTCCAAAGAAATGGAAGAATTGATATTTACTTACAAGCTAATTCATCATATTCGTCCTTTCCAACAACATAAACTGCAACATCGCCGAGCACAGTGTAAACAATATATACAGACCTGTTACAGAAAGTTAGCTTCGATAGATTGAACAGTAAAACCAGCTACAGTATTTGAAAAATTAAAAAAAGAAAATTATAACAATAATAAAATATATATAAAAGAAAAATTGAAGAAGAAGAAGAACCCCAATGAGTAGTGCCACAAAATAGAAAGGGACTGATTGATGTAATGTATGAGCGCATCATTATGGCTAACCTTGTTATTTAAATTCCCTTGTAAGCAAAGCAGTCTATTGATGACTAGGGGGTGGGGGGTACGGGATTATCAAAGTGAATTTCCATACTTGGATAGGGAAGTATTTTATGTAGCAGGATAACGGTTTATCTCAAACATTGGTGACCGTTCGAGCTAAGAATATATATTATTTTTTAAAAATTTATTGTGACATAATTTCATTCCAAGCATTCATGGAAGGATGCCTTCGGAAACTGCCAAGCATTCTAACGTTAGTTCAAGAAGCTCCTACAGGGTCTGGGGAACGAAGTTGTAGCTCGCTGCTATTAAACTTTTACTACCTCCCTCTTGAGGTGGAGGAAGGGGAAAAAAATATATTTTAGGACAATTGGATAAATGACTACTCAGATCATAACAATAATTAAGTGGAAGCAAAATGACATTTTCCTTTTTAAGTTCAAAATATCCCAGGCAGGGGTGGAACCTTACTTACAAAAGACATTAAAGAGAGAAGTGGTAGAATAGATTTCGTTCCAACCCATTTTCAATGGTTTTAATCCATCTTCAAGACTTCACTTTATAGGTTGGAGTGGAGGCAATTCCTAGGTAAACCAAGAGGCTTCGGAAATAGAAGGTAACTATGAAGAGTTAGTTATTTGAGAAGCCATGCTGGCAGAGAGGATACCCTTTTTCTTCTTTTTTTTTTAGAAAGAAACCCGGAGATTTCATTGATAAATGAAATGAAAGCTCCACCAATGGTGGATACCATTGACGTTTATACATTAGAGCAACGAAGTTGGCTTATGTCCCAAATGATTTATATGATGCAGGAATATTGATGAAGATCAAGGGCACCAAATCATGTTCAACAAGTTCTTCAAAGAATGGGAAAATCCTTAGTAGTTAGTACATTTGATTTATATAGGTGTTGTCACTTGGATACCAAAGACTTCATTCATATCAGCTTGTCCCTTGCAGTTTCTTAAGGTCTCTCAACTGTTTAAAGTAGAAGAAAATTTTGGCTCTAGGAAAGAGTTTCGACAACTCAAAATCAAATGATATTGGTTAGTTCACTTTGAAACATTAAATATACTATCTTTTATTCTTTTTTATCATAAGGATCGTGATTCTTCTTGTTACAGTAATGACATGCAAAAACTAACGTCAATATGGCACTTTATACATTATCGCATATAATGAACTTCACAAGAATAACAATAGTAATACACTATAATAGTCAAGTCCTTATATTTCAGATGAAATAAAAAAGCACTAAGAGATAAGGCTCATTAGAAGAGGAGGCACCCGTGTCCTTTAATCCTTTAAGCTACTCCTTTTCACCCTAGGACGGGGACATAAGAAAATCGGTACTGCACATGCAGGGTATGGAGGAAGAACCATTGAAATAAAAACTCTTCTCAAGTGTTGCAAAAATTAGTTTTCAGGTATAATGCATCACTGCGGATTACTCAGAATTGCTACAAAAGAACTTATCGAAAGATTTCACTCACTTGTGTGAAGCAACATATAGCTCTTCATTTTTCGCACCTTTGAGATTATCGGCTCCCAGCTTCACTAAAAAGGATCGCCAATGCAATCGCTCCTCTGCCGGAACTCCATGAAACCTAATAAATAAATAAAAATCACGACCAACTGTTCAATCGCATGAAATTAGAGTTATGCAAGACACTGTTATCCGTCTTACCATCATCATTTCACTCCTAAACATCTATTTTCAATCTAATTTAAATTCTAATTGGAGTATATCTGAAGCTAATCGCACATTTCATACAATCATTCAAAGCAATCGGCACAGAAAACTACAACAAAGCGATCAATTACACAACAAAACCATTCAATTCACATTTTCTCGCTAACGCAGATCAGAAAGATGAAAATCCAGTGAAAAAACAAGGTGATCGATCGATCGAGCCAGAGCCAGCGTAAAGGAAAAGAAAATGGTACCGTTCGACGAGAATGTTGCCGACGGAATTGGCGATCAGCACAGCCAGCAACATGCCTGATCTTTCGCCGTCTGCTTTCAACTCTTCGATCGGAACTTGGCCACCGAGAAAATTGGAAGCTTCGAAATAAATCTTACAAGCCCAGATTTTGTCTCGCACCTATTTTTTATTTTTTATTTTTATTTTTTCCTCCTCTAAGGCACCGATTAGGGTTTGTATGGAAACGGAGATAGTGGAACCTGATTTGAGAATTATGATAGCGTATCCACGTCGAGGTTAATATAATCCGCTCTATCACATATTTATTAAAGAAATGTTTGAATTCTTATTATTTTTTAAATAAATTTTTAAAAATTATGGGAAATTTCATCCTAATTCAAGTTTCCTTTAATAATTATTTTACTTTTTATTTTTTATTTTTTATTTTTGAAAATTATGTCTATAATTATCATTTTTATCTATTGGTTTCTATGTTTTATTATCTGCATTTTAAGATTGTTTTCAAAATTAAAACTTAAAAAAAATACTTTTTAAAAACTTGTTTTTATTTTTAAAAATTGGCAGAGAATTCAAATGTTTAAATAGAAAACATGAAAAACCATGAGTAATTAGGCCAAAAAAAAAAACAACAAAAAAAACAAAAACAAGCACAAATTTCAATAACCAATAGTTGCTAAACAAAGCCTTAGTTTTGAATTTTAGTTTTTTAGAAATTAAACTTGTAAACACTTGCTACCAATTAATTCTTTGTTTCATTAACTTTTTAAAAATTAACTTATGTTTTGAAATCTAAAGTAAGTTGTTTAGTTAGAAACCATGAAATCGTGGTATTGTGGTAAGAAACCGAACATTAAAACTAAAAACTATAACTCGCAAATTGTTATTAGATGGGGTCTAAGTTTTTTAGTTTTTTTAAACTTGACTCAATTTTTTAAAACATTAATAGAAAGTTAAGATATTAACTACGGTTTGGTATAGGTCTAAAGCTTTAAATAATATATATTGTTAAAATAATTGTAAATTTGTGTATTAATCCATCACCCTAAAGGTATCAAGGGCATCCCAAGCTACTCTTTTTTTAAGGAAGTTTTTGTCAGCTCCTTGATCAGTAAGCATTTCAAAGACTATTTACACGATATTATTAATTTTATGGATTTCTCAAAAATAAAAAAACATTTGAAAATAATTATAATAATTATAGATATAGCAAAATTTTACTTATTTTTAAAAATAAAAAAACGATTAAAAATAATTATAGATATAGCAAAATTTTACTTTCTATTTTCTATAAATCGCGATAAACCCTCATAAACATCTATTACTTTACTAGATAGACATGTCTATCTAAATCTATCACAGTCTATTACATATATAAAATAAAAATTTTGTTATATTTGTAAATAGTTTGATATTTTTTCTATTTATAACTTTTTTTTCCTTAATTTTAGTGTTAGCTGGTCATCTTAACTAAATCCCAATTCTTCTCTTAGAAAAAAAAATTAAATCTCAATTATTTTACTAATTTCAATTCAAAACATTTATTTCATACGTCTACAAAACATTGAAGAATGGTTTAATCTCAAATACTGAAAAATAAATAAACGGTAAAATTACAAATTTGGAATTTAGAATTTAGTCTCTATGGTTTATAATTAGAGTTTAGTCTATGTGGTTTGATAAAATAAATTGTTAAATTATAAATTTGGAGAGAGTTAAATTTAATCCTATGGTTTATGATTAAATTTAATCTCCTTACAGTATGAATTATTTATGAGAATTTTATCAAACCACAAAAGATTATATGTGAAATTTTTGTTGGGATAATCAATAAGGACATGTTTGGGAGTGATTTTAAAATGACAAAAATTACTTTTTCATCTTCAAAATCACCGTGAAATGTGTTTTTAATCCTTAAAACTTAATTTTGATGATATGAAAATTGCATAAAAGTGTAAAATTGAAAACTAAATTAATTTTGAGTGATTAAAAATGTGTTTTCGAGTAATTTTAAAAATGACAAAAGTGATTTTCAACGATTTTAAAATTAATCTCAAACATGCACTAAATTAGTTGAATCAATTATCCTCCTTGTGTGAATTTAATAGGAAACTAGTTAACTAAAAGACTATAATAATAATTATCAATCAAAGAAAAGCAACTCAAAGTGAGGAGTAAAAAATCTCCACTATAATCAATAATGGGTACAACAAGTCCTCCCTAATCACAATTAGAGGTCATCGGCCCACTACTAAAAAATCACATTTCTTAAAGAAAGCCGTGTTTAATTAATTACGTGATATTTAAAAAATATCAAGTATATATCTCAAGATTAATAATCTCGACAACAAATAACAACAATAAAAAAATTAATTAAAAAGGTCTCACTTGAAGTGACAATCAATTACCCATTGTATCTGACTGTAGGTAGCTCTAAATGAAATCTCCATCATCCAGATAAAGACCGTTGTGTCAAAAACACACGATCGATGGAATCACAAATAGACTCCCAACGAGTTGTCTTCTGTATATTTCTTCATAGCCGTAAACTCTTCTCCACGGTGTGTGTGTGTGTTACAAAACCGGCTACTGCAAGGTTATTTTACAAAATAACCCAATACCCTCTTATTGGGCCTTATGTGAATGGGCCTCCCACATAAAGTGAAAGTAGTCCAGAGTGAATTATTGGGTTGTCTTAAAATAATTTAAAAAGTAAAGATGGGAATAAAGAATTTATTGTTTTAAAAAATATTATTGAAATTGTAGCAAAGACTTTTAAGGTGAATTGGGATAGCATCATTAATTGATATGAAAGAAACATAACTCCATGTCTACAAATCCCATATGGAGTGTATTATGATATGATATCTACATCATTGAAATGTGATGAACCACAATTAATTTCCAACCCCACAAAAAAATAAAATATTAAAATAATTTTTTTTTTTTTTTTTTGCTAGTAATAACAATAATTTTGCCTAAGTCTATGCGGGGTATAACCCATTGACCTAGCTCGACCAATTATTTAAGAACGATGTCCACTTATAACTTCGTTTTTTTAGATTTCGATAATAGTTTATCTTTGACGTTATTCTTTATTATAAATTAAAATTTGTCAAATTGGTACTAATATTTGTGACAAATCTTTTTGGGTGTGTTTGCCTATTGAGTGAAGTTAGGTAGTTTGTGTTTTAGTATAAAGTTGGGAGATGGAATTCCTCAATAAATGTACAAACTTTAATGGTGTTTCTTATTGAAATTTAATTGTTTACCACCAAACTCTAGAAATTAATGTGTCAAACAACTATTTCATTTGCACAATAATATTTTTATTCTTGAATATTAAATTATGGAAGAACAACTTCAACTTTATATATGTAAAAAAAAAAAAAAAAAAAAAAAAAAAAATTGTTCAAGATTAGATGAAAAAATATATACTTTCCCTTTCAAAACTCCTTATTCAAAAGATTATTCAACAAAAAGGGCACAATAATAATAGATACTTTTCCTGTTCAAGTTGATATAAAATTGCTATTAAATGGTAAACTACTTTATATATGGATAAAATTTGAGTATATATATGTATATGTATATATAGTAATGGACATATAGAGAAGAATCCTTGCACTTCTATTTCTTCTTTTGTTGCTATTAGTCTGGTTAAAGTAGTTGTACAAAAGTGGTATACTCTTTCGTGTTTAGGGTTAATCTAGACCATAATGTAATATTACGATGGCAATATATTTGAACATACAGTCAGGTTACAACTACTCATGTCAAAATGGTTACACAAATAGTATATCTTAAAAATAAAAATAAAATAAAATAAAAAGTTGATTAATTAAAATATTTCTAAACCTTTTCTTCTATGTACTATATAAAAAAACTATAAATTTCATATGTATTGCATGTATTATAGGCAGGTATTTTAAAAGACAACCACATTGAATGAGTAATTTGTCTTGTCGGGCCAAAATGAAAATAATTCAATTGACATAAAATTTGTAATATCAACCTCAAAGTTGGAAGTTCAGTTTTTCCACTCACATATTGGGTAAAAAAAAAGTTGTGTCATTTAACATACCAATTTTAATTTTAAAGGACAAAATTACAATTATAATTATAGATTAAAGATTGAAAAATTATTATAAATAGAAAAAGTATCAAACTATTTATAAATATAGAAAAAATTCACTGTCTATCAATAATAGACCACGATAAACTTTTATTACTTGAACGATAGAAGTCTACTGTGATTTATTGCTAATAGACAGTGCAAATTTTCTATATTTATAAATAGTTTGACTCATTTTGCTATATTTGAAAACAAACCCTTAAAGATCACTATTAACCAAATTTTGGGCTTCTATGTTCAAGAAAAGTAGAAAATAGTATCGAAAAGAATTGGTTTTCTGTTTCCCAAAAATGGAAAACGAAAAATAATTTTCAAACATGCACTATCTTCATTTACTTTGAAAAGTGACTAATTTAGAAGGAAAAGTAAAATATTAAGGCTCAATTTTGTAACTCTTTCGTTTTTTGTTTTTGTTTTTGAAAATTAAGTCTATAGACATTATTTCCACTTTCAAATATTAATGCATTTGTTATCTATTTTTTACTAATGGTTTAAAAAACCAACCCAAAATTTGAAAAATAAAAAATAGCTTTTAAAAACTTGCTTTTGCTTTTAGAATTTGGCAAAGAATTCAACTATTGAGAGATGCAAATCAATGTAAGAAATGGGGAGGAAATATGCTTAATTTTCAAAAACAAAAACAAAAAATGAAATGGTTACCAAACGGGACCTAAACCATCCAAATTTTATTTTTGTTAGAGAAAAAAAAAAAAAGCCTTAGATTCATCCATGTCATTGTGTTGCTACATATATTCATATCACTCTAGAGATCTAACGTGAGCACTCAAGTGCATCAAACTAAAATATATATCTTAGACTATGAAGCCAAATGTTCAAATCTCGCACTCCACATATAATTGAACTATAAAAAAATGTTAGTAATGTTGAGGGTTCTCCAGGGCAAGGCCCAAAGTCCACGGACGTGCCCAAACCCAAAAGGTACCAAGAGGAGGCATAGAGGATCACATATCCCAAAATGAAAAAGTTAGAGGCTCTAGGTTTTGAGTTGACCAGTCGAGTTAGTAAATGTATATCGATTGAGAAAGAACTGAGCTGCACTTAGTCTATCTCCATGCAACCTCAAGCGTCGATAACAACACTGACATTGCCAAAATTACACATAACCACAAGTGAGAAAGGGTATAATAAATAGCCCTATTTGACGACCTGAAAGAAAAAAAATCAAATAATCTCTAAACGAGAGTCCTGATATTATTTTTTTTTACGTGCTTAGTTGAACTATACACTTCCTATACTAGTTTAGGCATTGGAATGTGGAAGACTTAGCACTACACCGGTGTGAGAATCTCTTACTCATGTCAACTCGTAAAAGCGAGACCATACCGAGAGAAGTGGGCCAAAAGTCAAGCCCACAAGGGACCTACAATAACAATGAAAGCAGACAAGAGTTGAGCACCGACAAGTAATAACTAATGAATACTTAAAAAAAAAAAAAAAAAATGCATCTTAGAAGTTGATCCCAAAATAAAATAAGTTTGTCAATTACCATTGAATTATATGTTTATAATTCAATTAATTAAAGTATACCATCTTCTATCAAAAGGTCAATAGGTTAAAATCTCCATTTCACATATTGTTGACTTGAAATAAAGGTTTTTGACCTAAATCTTATAAGTTTCTAAGCTTTCAGCCTTGTGTTTAACGGGTCATTGTTATGTTCAACATTTTAAAAGTTTAGACAAAATATTGAAATTTGGGATCCTACTATATAGAAACTTCAATTTAATATCAAATAGATCCCTTACTTTTTCACACACATATATATATTAGAAACTTATTAGACAATTTCAAAATCGATCAAATTATACAAAATACTCCTAGAGTTTAGGATTAAGGGCTTCAATTATGTCTTTAAACTTTGAAAATTTCCACTTTTAGTCTTAAGTTTTGAATTTTATTTTTAAGAAAACTACCTTTGAACTTTGAAATTGTTCGGAGAAATATCAATTATGATAAAATAAATTATGAAAACAAACATGACAACTCAATAGAAAGTTAAGATCATTGTTACCCTTTATTTCATCTCAAAATAGATCATTAAAATCATTTACATAATCAACTCATAAACATCAATTATCATATTAATTTACGTAAATAATGTTATAAATATTGCGGCAAATTTTTCTAAATTTAATACATTAGCTATCACAACAATTTTCATGTATTTCTAACTCCATTTCAACCTTTTAAGTTAAAAAATAAAATTAAGAGCATAATTTTTTCAATTGGAACACACTTTTAAAATATCGTAACATAAATAATAATAAAGGCTATTTTGAAATATAGCAAAATATTATATGAACCAAAATATTTACAAATATAGCAAAATTTCACCGTCTATTTGCGATTGACCGCGATAGATTGTGATAGACTACTATTTGTGTCAATCGTGACATAGATAATGTCTATCGTGATCTATTATAATCTATCGTAGATAAATTATGTGTTTTGCTATTAGTTGTAAATATTTTAAATAGTTTATAAGATAATTTTTTTTTAATAATAATAATTAAAAAAAAAAAAAAAAAAGATAATAATGGAAAATGAGAATTTGTAGGACGTTGGCGTTTGAAGTGACACGATGTGCCAACTGGAAAGTGTGACCAAAATTGTCAAACCCCACGACCAAAGAAACATCTTCAGCCATCCATCTTCATGCCATAAATAGTTTTTTTTTTTTTTTTTTTTTTTTTTTTTTTTTTTTTTAATTTATAGTAAAAATATTACCAATAAACTAGCCTTGCATACTGAATTCAAGATTTATTTAAATTATATAAACTAAAATTTGACAATTGAAGGGATAGAGACTAAAATTAAACAAAATTTAAAATATAAGAACCAAAATAATATTTTAATCTATAAAATATTACTGCTTAATTACAAAATTAAAAAAAAAAAAATCTAACCCTCTTATAGTAAAATGAAAATTTTTTATTAGTACAACTATATCTTTTATATAATATAGTGTGTGTGTTTATATAATATGTATGATCTAAATATATAACCTCAGAGCTCAATTTTTCATTGAAAGTTATGAATTTTGGCTATGTTCTTTTAGTAAAATTGGGGAGGGAGAATCTAACCACAAATCTCTTCATCATTAACATATTCGTATGTTAGCTATGTTTTTTTTTTTTGGTCAATTTTGGCTATGTTATTTAATGGTTAAACTTGTACATGGGTCAAGCTTATTCCAAAATTTAATTTTATTGAAATTAATAAGTTTTAAGAAGATTTTTTGAGTTAAAATTATTGTACAAATTAGGAAAAAAAAATGAACCAACAATGCAAATTTCAATACCTATTTAAGTTTAGAGAAAATTTATAATTTTTTTTGGGTTACTATTGGAGTTTTATAACATGTTACTAGACAGTTGAAATTATTTTGGATTATTTTTAAATATAGCATATTTATAAATATAGAAAAATTCACTATTTATTAACGATGGATTGCAAAATTTTTTTATCACAAATATTAAAATTTTAATATATTTGTAAATGGGTACAATAATTGTAATATATTTGTAAATAGGTACAATAATTTTCCAATTATTTTTTAGCCAATTAGCTGGGGGCAAGAACTAAATTGCATGTCATGTGACTAGCATAAATTATAACGGACAAATCATTAGAAATTTTCCAACTAAATTACGAAGGTTCCCAACTAGCATAAATAATAAAAACAAAACTATAAAAATAAAAATAAGTGCAAGGTTAAATTTAAAATCTGACACATGGGATGACGACATATTTAATTTAGCATTCTTTTTTCTTTAAATATCATTAGTTTATTGGAAAAAAAAAATGATATTATTATAAATATTAAAGAAAATTAGATGTCCATTATATAAATATGCTTAGTGGCAAAAGGCCATGTGTCTACTAAAGACACGTCCTTTGTGGCCATGAAATGCTACTACCTACTTGCCAAATTGCTTATAAATAGAGGCCTTTTATGGATATTGTAATACACACGTTGGAGAGAAAATAAGAAAAAGGATTGGTGTTGAGAAATTTCATAAAATTCCATTTTTTTTTATTTTAGTTTATTTTAAGTTTATTTAATTTAGTTGTTTTAATTACTTTTATATTATTTAATTATTTTAATATTATAATTCTCGGTTTTCGTGCTCCGTTTTTTCCGTCATTTTGCTCCTCAATTTTTCAACACGTTATCAGCACGAGCTCTTGTCGTTTTCCTGTTGAAGGTAGGTTCTGAAGGTATGCCATTTTCTCTTTATTATAATTAGTAAATTAAACTTTGTTTTGCACGTTTAATATATATATATTAAATTGCTAATATAAATATAATTTTTTGTGATAGTGTTATCATGGCAAATCTTACAAAAATAGAATTTGCACCCCTTGATATCAATGGAAATAATTATTTGTCATGGGTGCTTGATGCTGAAATACATCTTGATGCCATGAACCTGGGAGAAACAATTAAGGAAGGAAATGCAACATCCATTCAGGAAAAAGCAAAAGCTATGATCTTCCTTCGCCATCATCTTCACGAGGGATTGAAGATGAAATATTTAACAATAAAAGATCCATGTATCTTGTGGAAGAATTTAAAACAGAGATATGATCATCAGAAAACAGTCATTCTTCCTAAAGCTCGTTATGAATGGATGCATTTGAGCCTCCAAGATTTCAAATCAATAAGTGATTACAACTCCGCGTTATTTAAAATCAGTTCAAAATTATTATTGTGCGGAGAGAAAATTACTGATGCGAATATGTTGGAGAAGACATTTTCTACATTCCATGCCTCGAATATGCTCCTGCAGCAGCAATATCGAGAGAAAGGTTTTAAACAATATTCTGAATTAATTTCATATCTTCTCGTGGCTGAACAAAATAATGAGTTATTAATGAAGAACCATGAATCTCGACCAACTAGAACAACACCATTCCCTGAAGTGAATGCTGTAAATTTTAATAATCGTGGTCGAGGTCGTGGTCATGGTCGTGACCGTGGCAGAGGAAGAAATAGTTATTATTTTCGTGGTGGTCATTCTAATCATCCAAATTTCAAAAGAACCACCCGAAATGATGATCATAAAGGAAAAGCTCCACAAGGTAAAAATTCAAAAGATGATGAGCATAAATGCTTCCGATGCGGGATGACTGGGCACTGGTCTCGTGTTTGCCGTACATCAAAACACCTAGTTGATCTCTATCAAGCTTCCCTGAAGGAAAAAGGGAAAAATGTGGAAGCAAATTTTGCACACCAGTATAATGATATATTTGACCAATCCAATATGACAAATTTGGATGTGGCGGACTTCTTTGAATCTCCTGAAGAGAAAGTCAGCACAAATGATGGCATAGCAAATGTTTCTTTTGATTTTGAGAATATGTAGAATTGTTTTATCTATCTTTTATATTTTTTTTAGTTGAACCTTGTATTACAAGTTTTGTTTTCTTATTGTAATTATCTTGTTTAAATGAAGAATCATGGACAATTTTCATATATTGAGTGACTCAAAAATGAGGAATGAATATCTATGTCTAGCAGACTGTGCAACTACACATACAATACTTACAAATAAAAAATATTTTTCCAAATTGACAATGCTGGAAGCAAAAGTCAATACAATATCAGGCTCTGCAAACCTGATTGAAGGATTTGGAAAAGCAAATATTATTTTGCCTAGAGGAACAAAATTTACAATTAACAATGCATTGTTCTCTAGTCAATCAAAGAGAAATCTATTAAGTTTTAAAGATATACGTTGCAATGGTTATCATATTGAGATTGATAGGATAAATGAGATAGAATATCTTTATATCATGTCTTCTGTCTCACATGAAAAACGTATATTGGAAAAGTTGCCTGCTTTATCTTCTGGATTATATTATACTCATATACGAGTCATTGAAGCATATGCAACAATGAACCTGAAGTTCATGAATCCAGATATATTTACAATTTGGCATGACCAGTTGGGTCTATAATGATGAGAAGAATCATTGAAAATTCAAATGGACATCCATTAAAGAACCAGAAGATTCTTCAATCTAGTGAATTATTATGTGATGCTTGCTCTCAAGGCAAATTAATAATTAGACCATCACCAGCTAAAGTAGGAACCAAATCACCTACATTTTTGGAACGAATCCATGGTGATATATGTGGACCCATTAACCCACCAAGTGGACCATTTAAATACTCTATGGTATTAATAGACGCATCCAGTAGATGGTCACACGTGTCCTTATTATCAAGTCGAAACCTTGCATTTGCAAGATTACTTGCTCAAATAATTAAGTTAAGAGCACAATTTTCTAATTATACAATTAAGACCATCCGTCTTGATAATGCTGGTAAATTTACATCCCAAACTTTCGATAATTATTGTATGTCAATTGGGATACATATTGAACATCCTGTAGCTCATGTTCGTACACAAAATGGTTTAGCATGATCATTTATAAAACATTTGCAATTAATTGCTAGACCATTACTTATGAGAGCTAAGCTTCCTACATCTGTATGGGGACATGCTATTTTGCATGCTGTGTCACTTGCACACATTAGACCAGTAGCTTATCATAAATATATCATAAATACTCACCATTACAATTAGCTTATGGCCAGGAGCCAAATATTTTCCATCTAAGAATTTTTGGATGTGCAGTATATGTTCCAATTGCTCCACCACAACGTACTAAGATGGGTCCTCAAAGGAGGTTAGGAATTTACGTTGGATATGATTCCCCATCAATTATTAAATATCTTGAACCCTTGACGGATGATGTATTTACTGCACGATTTGCTGATTGTCATTTTAATGAGACAAATTTTCCAACATTAGGGGGAGGAATTAAGAAGTTGGAAAAGGAAATTGCATGGAATGCATCATTATTATCTCATTTAGATCCTCGTACAAATCAATGTGAACTTGAAGTTCAGAAAATAATTCATTTGCAAAATATAGCAAATCAACTACCAGATGCATTTATAGATGCAAAGAAAGTAACTAAATCGCATATACCTGTTGCAAATGTTACGTCGAAAATTGATATCCCAACACAGCAAGTTGTCACTAATGAATCTGGAACACGCCAGAAGCGTGGTAGACCAGTGGGTTCCAAAGATAAAAATCCTCGAAAAAGAAAAATAAACGATAATAAAAAAGACTTGGTTGGGGATGTAAATATCCACGAAGAAACCCTAGACATGACTAATAATACAATTAGTGAAGAAGGTGAAATACCTAAAGATAATAATGAAATTTCTTTCAATTAATTATATCATGACAGGGAAAAGATGGAACCGAACTCATGTAATTATTGATAACATTTTTGCATATAATGTTGCACTTGATATTATATCTGAAAATGAAGATCCTGAACCAAAATCTGTTGAAGAATGTCGACATAGAAATGATTGGCTTCGCTGGAAAGAAGCAATCGAGGCAGAATTAAACTCACTTTCAAAACGCCAAGTTTTTGGACCAGTAGTCCGGACACCAGAAGGTGTCAAACCCGTGAGATACAAATGGGTATTTGTGAGAAAAAGAAATGAAAATAATGAGATCACGAGATATAAAGCAAGATTAGTTGCACAAGGTTTTTCCTAAAGACCTGGTATTGATTATGAGGAGACATATTCTCCAGTGGTGGATGCAATTATATTAAGATATTTAATTGGTCTGACTGTGTATGAAAATTTGGACATGCATCTTATGGATGTTGTCACAGCATATTTATATGGATCTCTTGATAATAACATTTATATGAGAATCCCAGAAGGATTTAAGATAACTGAAATACATAAAACAAGTTCTCGAGAACTATATTCAATAAAATTACAGAGATCACTATATGGATTAAAACAATCAGGATGAATGTGGTATAATCGCCTGAGTGGATATTTGTTGAAAGAAGGATATCAAAATAATCCAATATGTCTATGTGTTTTTATAAAGAAATCACAATCAGGATTTGCTATTATATCTGTATATGTTTATGACCTAAATATAATTGGAACTCCTGAAGAGCTTTCAAAGACAATAGAATATCTTAAGAAATAATTTAAGATGAAAGATCTCGGAAAAACAAAATTTTGCCTTGGATTGCAAATTGAGCATTTAGCAGACGGGATTTTTGTTCATCAGTCAACCTATACAGGAAAAATTTTAAAAAGATTTTATATGGATAAAGCACATCCATTAAACATTCCAATGGAAGTTCGTTCACTAGATGTGAAGAAAGATATATTTCGACCTCGAGATAATAATGAAGAACTTCTTGGTCCTGAAGTACCATATCTTAGTGCGATTGGTGCACTTATGTATCTTGCTAATAATACAAGACCAGATATTGCATTTTCAGTAAATTTATTAGCTAGATATAGTTTTTCTACAACAAAAAGACATTGGAATGGAATTAAGCATATACTCCGTTATCTTCGAGGAACGATTGATGTGGGTTTGTTTTATTCAAATAAATCAAATTTTGACTTAGTTGGTTATGCAGATTCTGGATATTTATCTGATCCACATAAAGCTAGATCTCAAACAGGTTATTTATTCACTTGTGGAGGAACTGCTATATCTTGGTGATGAGTGAAACAGACCATAACAGCTACTTCCTCAAATCATGCTGAAATTCTTGCAATCCATGAAGCTAGTAGAGAATGTGTATGGCTAAGATCAATGACTCAACACATTCGAGAAACATGTGGCTTGTCTTCCAGTAAAATTCCTCCAACAACATTATACGAAGACAACACAGCATGTATAGCCCAAATCAAAGGGGGATATATTAAAGGAGATAGAACGAAGCATATTTCACCAAAACTTTTCTATACTCATGATCTTGAAGAAAATGACGACATCACTGTACAACAAATTTGTTCGAAGGATAACTTGGCAGACTTATTTACAAAATCATTACCAACCGCAACTTTTGAAAAATTGGTGCAAAACATTGGAATGCGGCGATTCAGAGATCTCAAATTTAAAATTTATTAAAAGAATAACTAAAAAATTAGACTAAATTTAAAATTTGGTAATTGATTGTTAACATTTGAATGAATTTATAATTTACCTTTTTTATATTAAAAAAAGTTAAATTACAAATTTGGTCCCCATAATTTGGAGATAGTTAGAATTTAATTCTTATGGTTTGATAAAAATTCATATAATTTCTATCGTATAGACTATTTATGAGCTTTTATCGAACCACATAGACTAAATCATAATTTTCTCCAGATCATACGACCAAATTTTCAAATTAATGTTTAAAAAAGGAAGAAAAAAAAAACTTATTGACCTTACAATATGATTCCTCAACTTGGTTATCAAGGTTAGATGAACATCATAATGACAATCTTGTTTAGGATATTTTAGTCATGTAAGACTCTTCTTGTGGGATCAATATCTATACTTATTAGCACAATAGAGTCGTTCTCATAGTATCCATTTTTGGAACAAGCAACGATATAATATACTTGAAATTATATGATTATGAATGTTGAACAAATTAGGTTGTTTTTTTATATAGTCATCGCACAAATTATTGTTTTTGTCATCTCATATGTAAATTTGAATACATTTTTAGTCTCAATACTTTGACTTATATATATTTGGGTTCCTTAAAACTTCATTTTCTCACCTAGTTATTTTCCAATCAAATTTCTAATTAAAAAAAAAAAACAAAAAAAAAAAACCAAAAGACTTATTTGTTCGGGGCAACAGCATAAATAACCAAATTTAAATATGCATTTTGAAATATGGCCATCACACCTTTTCTTGGAATAAAATGTCAAAAGATTTTTCAGAATTTTTAATAGGATTTATCAAATGTTAAAAATGACCTTACCCTGTTTAATATTCAAATAAAAACAAACTAATTTCTTAAATCTAGGAATCTTTAGTCCTTCATTTTAGTGAACCAATCTTTGCAAAATGGTTAATTAACAACTTATTAAAAAATAAAGGTTAAAAATCACTTTTAGTCCCTAAACCTTCATAAAAGTAACATTTCAATTTTGTAACAATTTAATTCCTGGACTTTACTCTGTAACAATTTAGTCCCTAGCATAGAAATTAGTGTTAAAATTTAATGAAATTTCTTGCATAAATAAACCGATAAACTAATTAGAAACTCAATATTTTTACAAAATACACAGTTGACATTATAAAATAACAAAAAATGACATCTAATTTTTGATGATTTTTTCTATGTTATGGACTAAATTGTTATAAATTTAAAAGTACAAAGACTAAATTGTTACATACTAAAGTTCATGGACTAAATTGTTATAAAATTAAAAATACATGGACTAAATCATTACAAACTAAAATTTAAGGACCAAATTGTTACTCCCATGAATGTATAAGGACCGAAAACTATTTTTTAACCAAAAATATATATCACTTAACATAAAATTGATGCATAATGTAAAAGTTTCAAAATTTTGTGTTTAGACATTTTCAAAACTGGCCTTTTTATTTTGGCCCTACAGAACAATTTTCCTATTTGGTTACCTTGCTTTGAAGTATATGGGTTTAATAATAACAAATAAAAATGTTAGGACCAAAACATTAAAAGAACTAAAACATGTTGATCAAGTAAATATTATTAACAATATTAAAACATTATTCACACCAAACAACAAGATCCACAAAAACAAACTCAATTTAAAATTTAAAAAAAAAAAAAAAAAAACCTTTTAATTACATGCCCAAATATCAAACATCAATTATCATCTTGAGAAAAAAAAATGGGTATCAATTAACAAATCGGTTAATTGTTTTAAATGACAAAATTCCTCTTATAAATATAGCACAATGTCACTCTATAGAAAACGATAGACACATATCTATCCGTGATAAATGATGGTAATCTATCAATGTCTATTAGTGATAGACATGATATTTGCTATATTCGTAAATATTTTAGCTCATTTTTCTATATTTGAAAATAACCCTAACAAATATATATATATATATATATATATATATATATATATATATATATATATATATTTTGAAAACAATTCCCAAAAGTTAAAAAAGAATTCCCCTATAATATATAAGCAATGAAAATACAAAACATGAATCATATAGTGAAAGAGTCTTGCAACTGTTAGCTAGAAATATCTACCCATTTATCAACATCACCCAATACTCCTTTGCTCATCATCTGCAAACTTTTTTCCTTTCTATTTATATATATATATATATATATATATATATAAATACATATAGATACTTACAAAAGATGACAAGTCTCCTACGATATTTTGATTCAAACTGACATAAAACAGCAACTTATCTATATGCAAAAGCTCCCCCTTTATACAGATTTTGAGCTTCCCAAGTCCCATAAACAGCTTTACATAAGCTGATAGTAATAGAAACAGTAAGCATAACAGATATATATATATATATATATATATGTATGTATGTATATGTATGTATGTATATACACATACACAGTCAAACACACAGATTAATTAAGCCTCTTTGTTTTGATCTTATAAGTTTTTTTTTTCATTTTCTTTTTAGAGTTGAATTTTGTGTTGAGATCTTGTACTTAGCTTGAAGTAGAAGGAAGAGGGCAGTTCCAATTGAGTAACTCTTCAATCATTTGCATTGCAATTCTGTCTTCTTCATCAATTCCATTCCCATGGTCATCAGCTTCCTGGCTTGTCAATTCAGGCGACAGGGACGGGGACGGCATCTCTTTCTTCCCTAGCTCAATCCTCATGACCCAATTAGAGGTTGCTCGAGTGCCTGCACGCTTCTGCCATACGCCGATGTGAGCGTTGTCACTGTCGAGCCGCAGGCATGTCAATGAGGGAGATGGATTCTTGCAGCACTTTCTGAGCTTTGTGCTGAGTAGCTCTGAAAGTGCTTTTGGGGACATTGAAGAAGAACCATGGCCATGGCTAGCTTCTTCAGATTGGTCTTTAGATGCAGGGAAATTGGTCTTGGCGTTTTGGCCATTCATCAAAATGGCTGCTTGATCATACGCTCGAGCTGCATCCTCTGCTGTGTCAAATGTCCCCAGCCACACCCTTCTCTTCCTACAAAGAAATAAACACATGAAAAGTATAAGAATGTGGGCTCACGGTGTAATGTAGAGCAGAAATGAGCTCAAGTTGTAATGTGGGTTCAAGGTGTAATGTGGAGCAGAAATGAGCATGGCCAATAATCAACAAACAGGTTGAAGGCATAAGAAAGAAGATGGGTTTTTTTCACTTTTTCAGAGCTTTCTTTTAACCAACAAACACAAGTAATGCATACATTTACAGCAGAGAAATACACAATGTCTGTAAGAAATAATACACTTCACAAATCTGCAGATATTTGCATGCCATGGCCTCCCATCTTCTTTCAGGCAAATCAACAAACACATTATGGATACCAGAAAAAAGATGGGGTTTCAGAGCCTTATTGATCCAACAAACACAAGCCAGATAACGCAAAAACATACAACAATTTGGTGTACAAATCTGCAGAACTATACGCCGCCATAGGCGCCTAGTTTCTTTCAGGCAAATCAACAAACAGGTTATGGGCAGCAGACATAAAATGGGAGGTAACAGAGGATTCTCCAACCAATGGCACATATATTTATAGCAGAAGAACAAACAACATAATAAAAGAGGGAATTTTACAGCAGTGGGTGGCGAATCTCTGACACCCAAGAGCCCCACTGCCGCTGCCTGACTCCTCTGAACTTCCTTGAATAAACCATAACTCTAGAGAGAGATTCAGAGCCTTCAACAAGAGAGAGAGAGATGAAAAATACAAACAAAAAAACAGGTGAGAGAGTTGGAAAAACGTACAGAGAGTAATAATTTCAACCATTTATATAGAATTGTCGGTGGGAAATTGGAAAGTCTCTAAGAGAGAAGAACGAAGAAGAAGAAGAAGAAGGGTACTTTTTTAATGGGGTTGGCCATTAAAAACTTTCACCTGCTCAACCATGAAAGATCCACACAAAGACGCAGCTTCTTAACAACCAAAATTAAATGATAGTCCTCCACATTGCAATTTCTCTTTCCCATTCTGCAACTTTTCTTTTTTCTTCTTCCCTCTCCAATGGCGGATCGAAATGGAATGGAACTTCAAATTTGTCTGCTACCCAAAGAGAAAGTATCATTAAATTTTGCTTGAGAGCTTTGTGTGTGAATGGGGAAAAAGGGAAGATGAAATTTGGAGGTTTAGATCATAAAGCGCCATTTATGATTCTAGTGAGGAAGATGGAGTGTTTGAATTGAATAAGGGCCTGTTTCGCTAATTACTCATTATCAAACAAATTTTAATTATGCATTTTCCTCTTTTTCTAATTATTATTTTTTCGGTTAAATTACCATTTTTAGTACATGCTCTAATTTTACTTCTCTTACTTTTAATAATTTTGAAATTAAACTTTTGTCGTCTTTTTTTCGCGGAAATTTATTGTAAAATAGAAAATTATCATTATTTTAATGTCTATCCGAGTTCTATAACTGGAAAATCGCCTTTTTTGGAAAAAAAAAAAATATACAAAATGTTATCACTTACTCTATATTTAACATTTATTTAACACTTTCTTTAAAAATTATGAAAATATATTCTTACAATATCTTAGGATTATTTTTAAATATAGTAAATGAGTCAATTTATTTACAAATATATTAAAATGTTATTGTCTATCAATGATCCACACTAATAGACTACTATCATCTATTAAAAATTTAGGATAAAAAATTATACAAGCTAAATGTTGAATGAGAAATTTTTGGCTAGTCGCAAGTTGCCATGTCATCACAATGAAAACCCAAGCTCAATGGGCCGAGTAATTCAAGTCACTCGGGTCAAAAGTTTAACACATTTCAAGTCCATTTCAAGTTTAATGATTCTACTTGTAACTTAACATTTTATCATATTTAATCAATTTTTTTAGTTTAACAATATATTTAGTTGGAGATTTGAACATTTGACATTTTGATCCAGTATATACTTTAATCAATCGAGTAACATTTACGTTGACATTATTTAATAATTTTTAAAAGAAAAACAAGGCACGTTAAATCTACAAATAAAGGATATGGTATAAAGCATGTTTATAAAACTTTTATCTAAAGCAATAAATAATGTTAATTAGAACATAACTCAACTAGTTAAAGTTTACTTCGTCTATTGTAAGGTTTGTAGTAGGAGTGCAACAAAAGATCAAGCCAATTCAAACCAATTCATTGGTTTGGTGTGGTTTTTTAGTATAATATTAGACATTTTGGTTTGTCTTTGGAGAAAACCAAAAAGTATCGGTTCATATCGATTTTTTATTGGAAAAACCAATCAAAATCGAACTGAACCAAGGATATACATATACTCTTAAAAATAAGCTCTAACTATCTTTTAATATTTTAATTACTATGGTGCATATTTGTTGTTTGGGGAAAAAAAGTCAATATTTATTATAGAGGGTACGTTTTTTATTTAAAAAAATTGCCAAAAAAAATAAAAATGTCCAATTTCAATCTATAAAGAAAGAAATAGACCCACTTTTAATTTTAAAATAGCAAAAAGAATCAATTCAAAACGAAAGTGGAAATAAACATAAAATTTTTGAAAAAAAAAAGAAAATGCCAAAAATCAAGACCAAACCTTGTAATAAACGGAACCAAAATATAAAACCAATCTATTGGTTTTGTTCTTTATTGAACATTTGTTTGAAACTCCTTTTTCTTATAAAACCAATTAATTTGACTTAATTTTTAGTTAGTCTCAAAATTGATAAAATCGAACCAACTATCCTCCGTAAGAAAATGGTAAGCCATCGTAGAGTTGAAAATATTTGAATATTCATTTTTTTCTATACTTTTTGTTGAAATTAAGATTCTAAGATTCACAAACAAATGAATAAAAAGTGGGCTTTTTGTGAAAATCACATTCCCTTGACCCAAGCCCAACAAAGCCCATTGTTAACCAAACTCATATTAGCCCACACAACATTTAAGTCACATTTAACTCTCTCCGATCATAACTGGGGATTGAAAATAGAAAAAGTGTTTTATCTCCTACCTGTTTTTAATATAGCAAAATAAGTTAAAATATTTATAAATATAGTAAAATTTTAATTTCTTATTAATGATGAACTATGATAGACTCGGATAGACGTCTCTCATTAGACACTGATAAATGTCTATTTGGGTCTATTACAATTTATCACAAATGAAAAATAAATTTTTGTTATATTTGTAAATAGGTTAAGTAATTTCGTCATTTTTAAACCATTTCTCTTTCTATTTTTCGTTTGTTTGGTTGAAATCTTATCTTAGTACTATTTTATCTTGATATTTATTATTTTCAATATGTTATTTATCTCTAAATTTACATCAAAATATTGGTTGTTGATGTTAAGTTTTTGTATTTTTAATGATAGAAATCTTACATTAAATGTAACTCATTTCATGCCATGATTCATTTATATATATATAAAAAAAAGAGGCATCTATACAAGTTTGAATACTAGAAAACACACCAGGATCAAAATAGAATAAATATTTAAAATTTAAAACAACAAAATATAATTTTAAAAAAATTCCCTTATACTTTCTTGTTTATATAAGCTTGCGCTTGAATTAATCAAACTGAAAGTTGTAGTGTGTAGGATTTAATTGAGCAAGAAAAATTGAACAATCAATGGGATCGATTTTGATCACTTGATGACCTTTCATAAACTATCAATGTCGATGTTCGATATTTTTACTACTCAAAATTAGGAGTATTAAATTTTTGTCGATATCTCGATATTTTCATCAATATTTCTCCATATATAAGAGTTCAACATCGACAAAAGGAGAATCAACATTTTCATTATATTTTTAAAAATATCTATGAAATATAATAATAATAATAATAATAATAATAAACAAATCATCACTTATATGAAAAATAATATAAAATTATAAACACTACATCAACTGTCTATCAATATTCATCGATAATAAAATTAACCCATCAATATTCTCATCGACATCAAAATTTTAAATTTTGCTCAAAACGATAATGGGTGTTTGGCACACCAACATGAGTTGGGTTGAGTTGGTAAAAAATAACAACTCAATGTTTTAGCCACCAACTTTAACTGTTGGTGGAGTTGAGTTGTCATTTTACCAACTCACCCCAACACTCCCCCAATTCTCTCCATATCTCAAGTGTTTTTAATGGCTCTACCCATCGATCACTGTCGGTGACTACTGCTACTACACTCTCGCGACATACTCAACGACCATCGACCAACTTCGACGATCGACTCGGAGCACTGGCAACCACCTCCGACGACCAACTCCGACAACCAGCTCTGACAACCACATTCACACAAGCAATCTTGATGACATACTCCGACTTCCACCTACGCATGTCCAACTCCAACAACCAACTTCGGGCTCCGCCAACCACCTCTGACAATAACTTTAGTGACCAACTCCGACGACTACCTTTGCACAAGCAACT
Organism: Citrullus mucosospermus; assembly: GCA_030954485.1. Taxonomy (NCBI): domain Eukaryota; kingdom Viridiplantae; phylum Streptophyta; class Magnoliopsida; order Cucurbitales; family Cucurbitaceae; genus Citrullus; species Citrullus mucosospermus. The sequence continues at coordinate 27,463,194 of CM062059.1, read as the reverse complement.
TCGACGACATACTCCAACTTCCACTTTCATGCAGCCAACTTTGATGACCAACTTCGGGCTCCAACAACTACCTCCAATGACAACTCTAACAAGTAACTTTGACCAGCACTAACATTCACCTTAGGGGACCAACTATGGTGAAGGCCACCTCTAATGAGACCCTTAATGACAACCCTATTTTTTTTGTAGTCATGTAAATATACTCTTGATGACAACGCTATTTTTGTGCATGTTCAACTCATATGTTTCTACAACCATTAAAGTATATTATTTCATTTGTAAGTGGCAAATTAGATTTAACCATAAAAATGTTTGATAAAAAAATATTTTCAAAAATCGAGTTGACATAAAAATTAAAAAAAAAAATTGTTATATTAAATATCATTTCGTTGTATTAATGTAAAATATAAAGAATCAAATGTTTGCACAAAAAAAAAAAAAAAAAAAAATCACTACCCATAAAAATTGATATTCATATTTCACAAATGGGGAAAAAAATTTGTTTTTTTAATTAACGTTTATGGTTTAGTTAATATTAATTGAGGGTCAGGGAGTAGAGAAAATGTTCATTTTATTGAGATATGACATGTCTTTAGGGATTTACATAAAATTACTATGCAATCTCATATGGTGAAAATATGTTATATTTTTTAAGAAGAGAAAACAAAAAAGTTGTTAAATTTATAAGATTCTTGAGTATTCATGATTAAGGACTAAGTAGTTGTGAAAGCCTTTCATTTGTTTGGAATATATTTGGTGTTTAGGAATGGAAAAAAATATATATTATGTAATTGAATGTCCAAATATTGAATTCAAAATTTGTGTGTAGTATATGTTCACTTTGTAGGAATTTGTTATGTTTTAAGAATGGGAAAAGATTAAACGTTTTTTAGTGTTAAGAATTTTAGAAAAATATGTGTACAATTTTTTTTTTAAAAAAAAAATCTTAAAAAATAACAAAAAAAAATCTAATAAAAATCAATTTTATTTAGAAAAGATGAACCGAAAAATCAAACTCAACTCAGCATCACTTCAACTCAACTCAACCCAGTATTCCAAACACATGTTATTTAAATCCTTGAATAATCTAACTTCCTAAATAATAATTACCAATTTAACTCAACTTTGCGTCAAACGTCCCTAAATATTTAGGGAGTGTTGAAATTCATTCACCAACCAACCATCTCAAAAGATAAGTGAGAGAAAAATTTGGTGGGAATAAGTGGAAAATATAGATAAGATTTTTTATTATTATTGTTGTTTTAAAACTGAAAAATATATAGGGAAAGAAATGTACATAAATATGAAAAATGTGGGGATGGCTGCTGGTTGAATATTTATTTATTTTACTTTAATTATTATAAGGTGAGACATTCAACCATAACTTATAATAGGGTCAAAGAAGAATGACCCAACTAATGTTTGTAGGGTAAAGATGAAAAATGTGGGGTTGGTGTCTAGTTGAGTATTTTTTTTTTTTTTCTTCCTATATAATAAAGATATATGTTTTACTTTTAACTATTAAGTTATATGTTCAAGTTGATGGTAAAAAATAAATGACGTTGTTTTGATTTTAAACAAAGCGATATTATTTTAGTAATCTTTAAAAAAAAATTCCTAAGCTTCACTTTCCATCTTCAACATCCTTTAGTGCTCGTTCTTGAGTGCTTGATGATTTTTCGTATAACCTCCACATCAACAACAACAATTATACTTTAATTATTCATCACTAAGACGATAAATCAACTTACTTATATAATAAGGTAGAAGTTTGAACACAAATCGTTACATGGGTTATGAATATCTTAACTCGATTGAGTTACTATAAAAAAAAAAAACTAATAATAAATTAATTGAGTTGTTAGTAGCAGCCTTAGTATCAATATAAAAACTTATAAATAGATGAATTAAGAAATTATGCTAAATTATGGTTTTTTTTTTTTTTTTTTTAAGAGTCATCTACTATATTAATATTTTCAATAGTTGATGGTACATACAAAAACGTGGGAGATGCTTATATGCACGTGCTTTAAAAAAAATAAAAACGTGGGAATATGTTTAATAAACATTAATTAAAAAAGAAAAGACGGAAAAAGAAAACGTGGGAGGCTGAAATGTAAAACATCTTAAAGAAACAAGTTACTAATAATCAATTTAAAATTTTTAAATTTTGATGGGTTACTTTTTCTTTTGGGATGGAATAAGGTTTTAAAAATCGAATCTCTAATTTTAAAAAAAATTGTTTATGTTAATTATCACTAAATTGAACTCGGTTTGACAAATTTAAATGGTTACTAAGCGATCTCGTAGTGATGGGTTGTTTGAGAAAATAAATTTAATCGTTTTCAAAATACTTTTGCTTTCATTCAAATTATATATATTTAAATTTAAGGTAAAGATTAAGTTTAGCCTCGACTTTGAAATTTGTGCATATTTAATATTTGAATTTTTAATAAGCCTTTTAATTTTTAATTTTGCATTTAATAAATGATAAATTGAAAATTTTTAGAGACATTATCTTAAATGACAAAACTGCTGAAATTATTTACAATTAATAGCAAAATACACAATCTATCTGTGATAGATCGCGATAGACTACTATTTGTACACAGATAATAGTCCATCGCGATCTATCGTTGTCTATCGCAGAAAAATAGTGAAATGTTGCTATATTCGTAAATATTTTAATTCCTTTTGGTATATTTGAAAATAGCACAAACTTTTATGTATAATAGAACTTTAAAATTTTGATTTTTCATAGAGTAAATACATAGATTTTTAAAAATATCCAAATTTAAGAATTCAAATCGTTTAGATACAAACTTTAAAGTTCAAGAATTAAATTTGTATTTTAAGTTTTTAACTCAATTTAACAATTAAGTTATACGTAAGAGTCATGAAAATGGTAGAAATGTTTTTCTTGAAAAGCTCTTCCTTCCTTCTCCATTTATGGTGGATGCGAGAGATGACTGTTACAGTTATAGTTGCCTAGACGTTGTGATATTTTTCACTGGAGGGTGGTGATAGCTCGCGGCAACTATGGTGGAAATGAGGTAGAGAATTAGTAAAGGTATTTTGATAATTTTATGTATTTTGATAATTTTATGTATTATACAAATTAGGGAGAGAACAACCATTAAACACTCAAAAAATACATAATTTCCAAAAAAAAAAAAAACTCAAAAATCATTTTTCTAAAAATTGATTTTAGATGTTTATCTCAAACCAATTTACTTCACAAATTCATTTTCTAAATGTTATGTTGAGTGTTTTAAACATTCTAATTTTTTTTTAAATAATTATTTAAAAATAAAAAAAATACACCATACACATTTTTAATCTTTTAGTCAAGAATACATATTTCATATCCGTTAAACAATACTCATGTTTGACATAAAATTTAAACACAAAAGATAAAATAAATTCAAACTATAAAACTATCCAAATCAACAAATCAACAAATTTTGGCCACGAAAACGCTTAAACCCAATAATCAAAACATCAATGCTAGTCACGAAATAAAGTTAGAAACATTTGTAAAAAGAAAAAAAATAATAAAAAAATAAAAAAACAAATAAATAAAGTTAAAAACAGTTCCAAGTCCAAATCTTTTTTCTTTTTAGTAAATTGATTTCACTAATCTATGCAATTGGGATTTTATTTTAATATTTACTTCAACAAAGAATTTCATTTTATAAAATTAAAATATTGTGTTAAATTTTATGGAAAACACAATGGTTAAGTCTCACAATTAAAACATTCTTGTACATCAAAGATTTGAATGGTTGTTGACATTGTTAAACACTAAGTTCCAAAGCCAATTTTACTTTCAATATAAAAAACGATAATCGCAATAGGTAGTACTTTTAGAACGAGTTAAGTGTATAATAGTATTTTAAAAGAATTGCAAATATAGCAAAATCTATCAATGATAAACTTTGAGAGATGAATCTAAATTTTGTTATATTTATAAATTATTTTGTATTGTGCTATATTTGCACATAGGTTGAGTTTTATTGTTAGTATTTGCAGCTACTCCTAACAAAACTTTAAAAGTAGTTAGATAAGTAAAACAAATAATTATTTTAAATGACAAAATTGTTGAAAATATTTATAAATAATAGCAAGATATCACGATAGACTACTATCTCGAAATAGATAGACACATATAGTAGTCTATCGCGATTATCACGGATGGATAGTGAAATGTTGTTATATTCGTAAATATTTTAGTTCATGATCCCATATTTGAAACAGTATAAAAAAGAAAAAACGATTTTCAGGTCTAGCTTCAAATCAGCCCTATTCTTGTTGCCAAAAATTTATTTTCCTTCTCATTTCCAATGCTATTTAAAAATAATAATAATGTTTTTTTTTTTCTCTTTTATGAAAAGAAAAATATGGGGGGAAAAAGAAGATAATATTGTTTGACAATTGACATGCCTATCCCCCACTTTGGGCTGCCCACCATAGCCCATCAGATGATACTGTAAACATTGATCCAAGACAATGTCTTTTCAATTTCTTTTATTTTCCTTTGAAAACCCCCAATGGGCCCACTTTCCTTTCTTTTCTTCCCCCTATCTTGCCCCTAAAACTTGTAGTGGTTGTTTTTTTTTCTTCTTTTCATTATTCTTCTATATAATAACATCAAAAGCTTAAATTTTCCCCTAGTCTTCAAGCTAGTATAAAAAAAAATCTAAAAAATTTAACTAAAGCAGATATTTATATAAAGTTTGAGAAAAATATTAAAATTTGAAATTTATAGATTGAAGTAACCTGATGAAATATTAAAATATGTTAATATGAGTATAATTCAAACGACGTAAGATACACAAAAGTTTTAAACTATTGTAATAAAAAATAGTTAAAGATTGAAATTTTATTATCATGAAAATCTATAGATTACCTTTAATCAATTTCTTAGATGCCAATTTTATAAAGTTATAATTGTTCTTAAAGAACTTTATACCACAAATAAGAGAGCAAAGATTCAAATCTATCAAAAATATCATAACCACTAATATACACACAATTTGATATAAATCTTGAGCATTTTTTCAGTACAACGGGAATGGAGAAATTTAAACCACAAGACCCTTGGTTGCTAACACATACTGATGTGGCAATTAAAAAATATTAGGCTGAATCTATAACCAAACAAATGAAATCCATCCCTAAATATGAAAAAACACTCTTCCGAAGAACAAAAAATTTATATTAAATAATAATCAGAAGTTTTCTATTACAACACTATATTATATTGACTACTTATAAATTATAATGAAATAAGAACAATTAACTAATTAATTATAAAATATTAATTAAATACTAATTAATATAAATTAACAAATATATATTAAATTATCTTGTAAATTTTTTCATTACATATTGTATATTGTATTGTAGTTGAGCTTATCTATACATATGCATGTGTGTGTATATATATAGAAGAATTATTAGTACGTATATATATATATTTTCACTTTATATTTATTAATTAAAATATATAGTTTTGTATATTTAATCTAAACAGGAAATTTCCAAGCCGTTGGGAGGAAAAACCGAAGAATTAATTAAATAAATAAATAAATAAATAAATAAATAAAGGGGGCCGTTTCATGTGGTGTTCAAAAACGGGGCAGATGAATGAATCCGAATCCGCGTTGGGGGTGAAATTACAATTAAGGAAAAGTACGGGTTCGCTTCCCGATGATTACAAGGGGGTTCTTTTCAATTATTCTTTTTCTTCCTTCCTTCGTTCTTCGTTCTTCTTTTTCCTTTCTTTTCTTTTCTTTTCTTTTTTCCTTTTTTTCTTTTTTCTTTTTTTAATAATAAAACAAGCAAGACAAGGTAATAATGTTTGTGTAGCAAAAATGTTTATTAAATGTCGATTTTAGTCCTATCTAGTTTAGAGAATAAATTAATAAATATGTCCAAAAAAATATTTTTTTTTCTTCTTTATAATTTGGTTTGAAAATTCAACCATCAATTTTTTATATAGTATAGCCAAATTTAATATGGCTCAACTGATATATGAGCATATTAATCACCATAAGGTCGGTGATAGAATCTCTCTACTTTCAATTATACTAAAAAAAATTCACAGAGTACAAAATCAAAATCTTGCACTAAAACTTAATCAAAATATACACTATTATTTTAATATGTAGTAAAAAATAAATATAAAACTAAAATTTTAATACATAAACATTTTGAAGTTTGTGTTTAATAGTCATTAAGCAAAAGAATGTCTAATAATAAATTCATAAAATTTTAATTTTATATTTAATTAGTCCTCTAACTTCATCCAATGAATTTATGCGTATTCATCATTTTAAAAAATTAGATGTAAAATAAATTTTGTGTCTTTTTATATTTAGAATTATGATTATGTAAAAAATTTAGAATGCGTAGTGAAAACTAAAGTTGTAATTTAATGAGAAAAATAAAATGAAAACATTGGCAATGGAAGGAAAGCGATTCAAACGCACACCATTGGAAAGGAAAACAGCGTGGAATTTGCATTCAAAAGAGAAAAAAAATAAAAAATAAAAAATAAAAAAAAAGGCTTGGGAAGTTCGCATATACTAATAATAACAATATTACTATTATTTTAGGAAAATATGATTTAAAATTAATAGCATCATATACACGTTTTATTAGTGGATTTAATTTAATCAGCTACGGCTTATTAAAAAGAATAATAAAATCAGCTGCCTAAACTTAATAGGTTTCAGTCTTTATAATTTGAGGTGCGGTGAATTTTAGTTTATGTAATTTGAATACTTCAATTTCAATTAAATTTTAAAAAATATATATGTTTTTGAAAATTTATAGTTAAATGTTAATATATATCAATTTATTCTCTAATAAAAAAATCAACAATAAATTAGTATTGATAACTGTTATGACTAGATTTGAACTAGATAGCATAATCGACTTTATGGAATTTACATTTTATTGATCAAGAAGATGGCGAAACTCGAGCTAGAAAACCACACTCTTGACTCCAATTAAGCATGAGAAGAGGGGAGTTTGGGCCACAACCCAAATTGACCTGCTTGGCCTCGGCCTCGTGCAAAGATAAGGTCGGGGTTGACACTTCACATTTGAGGAACTGGGCATGCTAAATGCATGCCCTTGCCCGTTTGGTTTGAGAATTAACCTAATGTGACTAGGAAATCTTTATGTGGACACCCTAGGTCAGAATTTTACTATAAATATGGCTCCATAGAAGGGATCTAAAAACTTTTGACTTATTCTTTGTTCTTTAGTTATGACTTAGGCATTAAAGTCATTTTTCTTTGTTTTGCAGGTACTTTATTTCCTAAATTATAAATTTATTGTTGTTGTCACGTGTAGATCGAATACGTTTTCTCTTGACCAAAATTTAACATCAACAAGAACTACATTTAAAATTTATTAAAAGTGTAAAAACTAAAATATAAGATTGGTTAAGTGGCAACTAAAAAAAAACTATAGATTTGTTGAGTGTTGTACTAGAGGAAACAAAAAACCATTGTTATATTTAGAAGTGGCACAATAAGAACGAAAATTGTTGATATTAATTCAATAAGTTAAATTTTGAAAATTATCAGTTTTGATAAGAATTAATTTTACACGACTAAATGCTATAAATATAAGATTTATTGAAAGTATATTGACTAAATTGAACACACTTTAAAGTATGGAGATCAAAATTATATTTTAGAAAAAAAGTAATGGTTTTAAATGGTAAAATTGTCGAAAATATTTTCAAATATAGTAAAATTTAACTACCTATATATCAACGATAGATAGAAATAGACAATATCTATTAGCGTCTTATCACTAATAGACGATAACATTTTCCTATATTTATAAATAAGTTGTCTCATTTTACTATATTTACAATAACATATAAAAATGGAGATTTAATTTGAAGTGGTTGAAACAAATTATAAATATATAACCATCAATGGGAAAATATCTCTCTAAGAAACAAAGTTTAGTGGAGGCAGAAGCCCCCATTAACTTGGCATGTCCTTTATTGAGTGGGTTCAATGAATATTGTTTTAAGAAGCAAAATCATTGTGTAAAGATTAGAAAATTAGCTATTTGAAAATATATTCTGGTCAAATTACTGAATCATTACTTTATAGAATAAAATAATTAATAAAAGTTTTCTTTTTTTTTTAAAAAAAAAAAAAACTTTTAAGTATAATTCAATTAACTAACCCAATTGAATTATATATATATTTATATATAATATTTTTTTTAAAAAAATTAAGTTACAAAATTATGATAGATGAAAAAATTATACCTCAATTATCGCCAAAACAATCTATTGTGAAGTATGAAGATTTGAACTTCTATTGTAAAAAAAATACTACATGTCAATTATCGTCCAACTACACTCTCATCTTAAAATAAAATTATTCTTAGTCACTTTTATCTTTGTTGTTCATTAATTATTTAATATATAAAATTAAATATTTTTCGTTTATGAAATAATAATATAATTCTTAAACTTTAATTTATAACAAGTTAGTCTTGTATTTTACAATTTATAACAATTTAGTTCCTATCTTGAAAACTAATTAAGATTTAATAATAAAGTTTCTTATACATGAAAAATTGATAAAGTAACTAAGCTAAGAGTCGAGTTTAAGTTTGATGAGGTTTTTGCCAAAGTGACCAAGTTGCATATAGACGTATTAGCAACCATAGATCAACTGACATATAAATATGTTAGCGATCAAGATGCATGTGGTTTGAACCCGTCCCACTCCCACTCCATTCTTACCTAGGGACTAAATTGTTAGCAATTACAAGATATAAAAACTAAACTATTACATATTAGAGTGCAATGAACAACTTATTACAAATTTGGGAGACGAAAACTAAATCAAAGTTTAAAGCTTAAAATTTTATTGGGATCAAAAGTGGTTTTTAACCTAAAGTATAAACATTCATATTAAATTTTGGTTATGAGAAAAATTACCTTTTTGGTCCCTAAGTGAGTCAAGTTTTGATTTGATCCATGTGTTTCAAAATATTACACTTTTATACTTGAGGTTTAAGTTTTGTTTCTGTTTGGTCTTGAGGTTTTAAGATTTTTATTTTCAACTTAGATTTTTCACTAAATATTGGCTTTCGTCTTTGACATTAATGTCTATTAAGTAATTAAGATAATACGAAGTAAAACTTTAAAATTATTTTTAATAGTGATAAAAATAGGAAATTTTATTTAGTTATAATTCTTTTATATCGTCTAAATTAATCCACTCACATAGACATTAATATTTAAGATTGAAAGTATTTTTTTTTTTTTTAATTTAGAGACCAAATTGTAACAAAATTTAAATTTCAAAATTAAAATTGTAATATTTTAAAATGTAAAATGTAGTGAGTAATATTTTAATATTTATATATATATATATATATATATATATAAATATTAAATAAACAAAAAGTAATAATTAATATAAAATCCAAAATACATATGATAGATTCATATATGTCTGAACTTGAATATTTCTTCATAATTACGTACAGTGTACCTTTGCCAACTTGTAAGCACACTGCCCTATGTGATACAAAATGGAATAATTTCTTTTAATCTATACATTCTAATAATTACTTCATTTTAAACTATAAACTTAAAAAACGTTACATGATTTTAAGAAACTCAACCACACAATCGATTTCGATTTACAAGCTAGAGATTTGAATCTTCTATCTTATTTATCATTGAATTAAACATTTTTTATTCTACTAATTTTTAAACGTGTAGTTTAATATAGTTACAATTATGAATCTCGAAGCTATTTGGATAAATTAATATGGAACATTTAAAAATACGAAATTTATACTCGAACTAAAATGGTATTTTTTTTATTATTTAATTATTTATCCCAAAAATTCAAGGACAAATTGCAAAAACCACCCGAATATGATGATAGTTACAATTAGACCTTCAAACTTTCAATTGTAAAAATTGAGCTCCTAAACTTTCACAAGTGTCAAAATTGGATCCTCAAATTTACAATAATTATAGAAATTAGAACCACAAATAAAAAAAACTGAATTCTTAAACTTATACAAATGTTACGATTTATATAATTATAATGGATCGAAGGATCGATTTAACTCAATTTTTTTTCAAATCGGAAGTCTAAGGGTCAAATTGTAAATACCATTACATTTGAAGGGTAATTTTGTTTTACCATTTGTCCAAAAATCAAACACATTAATCAATGAAAGAAGACAAGACCAGTTGTTGAAATTTTTGGGGATGGAAGAACAAACACTGTGAAAATTTGAAAATTCCAACAAATTAAAGGCTGTGTTTGGATCCCACACACATGCCTTAGTACAAGTGGGTTTTTTCTTTTAGAAAAAAAAAAAAACTTTATTTTTAATTAATTTTTTTGGGTAAATAATAATAATAATAATAATAATAATAAATTGAGTAGAAAATCTCCTGAAAACCCCAAATACAAAAATCTCAAGTTGGGAGGTGTTTGATTTGATGAATTAATGAATACAAAAAGATGAGAATTTTATAATGAATTTTTGTAGATTTGGAATAATGGGTTAATTGATTTGAGATCAGATGCAATAATATTGATGAACTTGTGCTGGCTTCTAAGCTTCATTAGCTGTAAAGGTTTAATTCATAATCAACTTGGAAATTTTCCCATGCCTTCCATGGAATAATGTGCTATCTTATCTTTTCTTTTCTTTTAAGAAGATTTCATGTGATTTCAATCTCATCTATGTTTCCAAAATTAAGTATGTTTTAAGTTTGGTAGGCTATTTACTTCCCGTGGTAGATTAGTTTATAAGTTTAGTCCACCGACTTTTATGTTTAATTTAGGGTTTTGGAATTTTAAAAGTAAATAGACAAAAGCAAATTAAACAAGAAAAAAATCCTCAAGAAGAGTAGAGGACACCTTATCTAGAAACCAATCGTCCCAAAAAAAGCTCCTTTAACTCTCCCTCAGGTAAAAAGACACTACAAAAAATATCACGGAGAAGCTAGACGTTCCGCCGTCTCAAGGGCATGAGCAACCTGATTGCAAGCCTCTTTTACAAAATGAAAAACTCAAAACATTCACCTGAGGGGCAAGGAAAAAATGTTATGAGCAACATTCGACGCCTCCGATGAATCCAAATTATCTTTGAAAAATATAGTAAGTTTTTTAACTTTCAATTTTGTGTCGAAGAAATTATGAGTATATTCAACATTTTTCTTGAAATGAATGAATCTAGTAGACATAATATCAAAAATTTATATTTAAATAAGACACAAATTTCATTTTTATGTCTAATAGACTCATTTCTTTTAAAATTTGTTGAATATATCGTGGACGTACTAAACACAAAATCGAAAGTTCAATGACTTATTAGACACAAAAATTTAAAGTTATTTAAAGTTAGAAATTTAGATACTTTTTAAAAGTTAAAGAATCTATAAAGTCATCATTTACCATCTCAAAAGTCATAGTTTGATTCTTCACGTTATAAATATTTTATTAAAAGAATGACCTAAAAGTTGAAACACTAAACATGTATTTTAATCGATTAAAGTAAACATAGTTTAATTAACATGTTAATTTCTTTTCTATCGATAGAATCTCAAACTCCAAGTAAATTTTTTAAAAAAAATTATAGAAACAACAAGTTAAAAAAAAAAGTATTTAATAAATAAACTATTGCTTAAAATGACCAATATTATTCATATAGTATTCACATTAATGATATATTTTTTTAATGTTTTTAAAAAAGATAATAAAAAATTTGATTCATTCTATATATTGATGTTCAAAAGTAAAAAAATTGATGAAAATATAGATGTACTATCTTTTCTAAAAGTATGAAAATTTCTAAAATGAAAGAAGGTCTCACAGTTAGAAATCTAAGACACAACCAAAGCTAAGAGAACTAAAAATAACAAACAAAGAAAAAAGCTCTATAAAAAAGCTACTTAAAACAACAAACAAAAATATCATATCAAACATAATAAATAACAACACATCAAACAACTCTCGAGATCTTACGTCTCACTGGAAATATGGATGCAATGAACTAAAGTAGAATATAAACATTAAGAAAATAGAGGTTTAAACACGTCGTTAACCGACCAAAAACTTGAAAGATAAAGAAACTGAGTCTGAGTTAAGTAAAGACGGCACGGAAACCAGGAATATAGGAACTGAGTCGGACTCGGAATCCGGGTTTAATTCATTGAATGGCGCGTGTACGTCAAAACCTTTTATTTTATTTTTATTTACCAAAAAAAAAAAAAGAGAAGAGAAAAGAAAAAATGCAAATTCAAGTTCAAATGTATGTACCCATTCATATTGCCCTTTTATGGTCCTGAAAATAAAATAATTACAAATTCATATTTATATGTCTCATTCATGAATTATAACTCTGTACGTTGAATAGTTTCATCCTCATCTTCATTCATAAGTTGAATGGACCCAAATTGATACTAAAGGTCAATTGGTCAATTGATAATTCGGAATAATGTAGAAATGTTAACTAAACATTTGAAAAAAAGGGGTCAGTTTATGCAATATAATTTGACTTGAATATTGTTACGTGAAATAAATTAGAACAACCAACTCGAATATAATTTAGTGAATGGTTCGATTTCATGTCATGTGTAATTATAGAATTGAAAATTATAAAATTATAAAATAAAAATGGACGTGATGAGTGTGATACTAAACTTTAAAAAGTGTATATTCTCTCGTTAATAATAATATTTAATTATTTTTTATAATAAATATATAAAATTTTTAAAAAAACTGTTAAATATGTTTGACAGAAGTTCAACAGCTTGATTTTTTTTAAAGGCATATTTATCCAAAAAAAAAAAAAAGAAAAAGAAAAAAAAGAAGAAAAAGAAAGGAAACTTATTTTTGCTACTAATTTAGGTTATTATTAGTGCAGGATATAATTAAAAGTTTTAAATATAATATGACATTTTCTATAAAATTTAATAATGATGACGAAATACATTTTTTAGATGAAACGCAACTAATAAAAAAAAGTAAACTTTGTTAAAGGTAATCATTTAATTTTAAAAAATTAAGTTTATAAACATATATTTCACTTCTAAATTTCTTATTTTATTATAATTTGAACAAATGTTTTTAAAAGTCTAAGTTGAGTTTTAAAAATTAAAAAAAATTTATTTTTAGAAATTTGGTTAAAGTTTAACTCTCTTATTTAAGAAAACTGAAAACCGTAAAAATGGAAGAAAAGGACTTAATTTTTAAAAATAAAAATCTAAATGGTTAATAATTTAATATTAAAATCGTAGATTTTAGTTTTTAGTTCATTCGGTATATATACATATAGGTACGTTGGGTGACATTGAAAATAAAGAAGAAAAAGAGGGGTTAATTCCAAAGCTGACACGACAGCAAACACTCCCTTATCACTTTGGTGAACAAAGCACAAAGGAAGAAAATAGGGAACAAAAATTGATGTTTGAAGTTCATCGGTTAAAATAATAATTTAGTCTTTAAATTTCGATTTGTAATAATTTAGTTATTGTTGTTTCAATTTTGTAACAATTTAGTTCATAAAATTTACTATATAACAATTTAGTCCATGTACGGTAACGATTTAATCCTTATCTTAGAAATTAGTGTTAAAGATTTAATGAGATTTTTTTTTGCATAAATAAGCCGAAAAACAAATTAGAGATGCAATATTTTTATATAAAACAAAGTCTACATCATAAGTTAATAAAAAAATGACATCTAATTTTGATGAATTCTTTTACGTTAGGGACTAAAATGTTACAAATTTGAAAGTACGAATATCAAATTATTACACATTAAAGTTCATGGACTAAATCATTACAAAACTATAAGTATGGGAACTAAATCGTTACAAACAAAAGTTCAAGGCATTCAAGTTTAGAGACCAAAAGTGTTTTTTAACCAAGTTTATGTATCTATGCGAAATTCATGTCTGTGAAGTTTGTATGTTCGGGATATTTTGTGCAGTTTTTTGAACTCTAAATAATCTGCTTTTGTGATTATTATTTTTGTTTTGGAACTTTTTTATTCAACAAGTCTACCCATCATTGTTAGAATAAAATATGGATTGCAATTTCTAGAGTTGGGAGTTGGTTCCCGGAGTGTGGTAAAAGTAGTCGCCAACAATTGTCGATGGGTGGAGCCATTAAAAACATTGGAAGAAGAGAGAATTGAGGTGAGTTAGAGTGAATTGGTAGAATATACCAACTCAACTCCACCAACATTTAAAGTTGGTAACATTTAATTGCTATATTTTACCAACTCAACTCAACTCATATTGGTGTCCCAAGCACCCTCTTAGACTTATTATTATTTTCGTAAATATTTATATACATTATGAGTTGTACTCATCTCTGTACGTTTCATTTGATTAATCAATCACAATTTTACACGAGACAAACTTATTTTTATTTTTTATTTTTTGTCGTTCGATTGATATGAAGAAAATAAAGTTAGATGTAATTCATGATACACTAAAGTATTGCTCTTGATTTTTATTATTATGTTATTGGGCCTTTGAAATGTTTTTATACTACAAATTTTTTTTTATTTTTTATTATTATTATTTATTTTTACTTTTTTTTAATGATAATTGGTGTCTTATCTACTCATTTGCTCCTATCTTAATAAATTTTCATTTATTACATGTTTATAACTTTTTTTTTATACAATATACTGATGGTAGGTTGAACCTCTAATACTAAAGTTGATAGTACATACTTGATGTTAGTCGAGTTATACTTAATTATTTTTAACTTAATTAAGTTAAAACATGAGTACATTTATGTAAATTCAAACTCATGCTTCAATTTAAAGAACTATAATATAAAAAAATTACTATATAATATCTTGAAAAACTAAATGATAATTATAAAAATCCTTAAACATTCATGAATTAAGTAATAATAATTATATTCAATTTAATACTTTGTGGATATTTACAACTAATTTTATAGCCTAAAAAATAAACACAAAATATACTTTTAAATGGAAATCCAATTTCCTAAATCTACCACTAAATATATATTTAAAAACATCAAATATAATTTTGCTTTCATTCCATTTATTGTTTTTCATTTATCTATGAAACAGTCAAGGTAATATTTTTAGAAAAAAAACAAAAAAAACTCCATAAGAGTTAAAAATCCAAGTGGCACTACTCAAATTGTAGACCCACTTGACCAAACTACTCAAATAAGAAACATTGATAAATTCAAACTTTTTCATGTAGGGGGCTTGAGTGAAAGTTTTATTTTTCTCCCTTCTAAATTGTTACACAAAATCCCACAAAAAAAAAAAAAAAAAATCAAATACTCATTAAAAAAATATTTAAAAGTTTAATAACTTACCCAACACAAAATTAAAAGGCGAATATACTTATTAGACACCATAGGAATAAGTTAAGATAAATACTTTGGTAATTCAATTTAAAAGATGAAAATATTATTTTGATATTTATACTTATTTTAGTTTATTTTATTCTTTTACTTTCAAAATGTTATTTTTGTTCTTTATAATTTCAATTTTTATTTATTTTAACTCACGTATTATAGAAACGTTAAATTTAATTTATGCAAGCTACAATTTATTTTTATCTTACTTATTTCAATCTAAATTTTAGCTTCACACTTCATTCGTTAAATTGTTTCAAAGTTCAACCATAATTTTGTACCAAAAGGGTTTGATATTGTATTAAAATTTTGTAATTAAAGATTAAAAAAGTCATATTTGTGAAATGAAGATCAAAAGTAACTTTTAGTCTCTAAACTTTCGTAGAAATAACAATTTAGTCAATTTACTTTCAATTTTCTAACAATTTAATTATTGTACTTTAAAATGTTTAACGATTTAGTACCTATTGTAAAAATTAGTGTATAAAATTTAATGAGATTTCTTGCATAAATAAACTCAATATTTTTATAAAATACAATGTCTACATCATAAAATAATAAAAATTAACATCTAATTTTGATTATTTTTTTTACGTTAGAGACTAAATTGTTATAAAGTATAAGGATTAAGTTGTTATATATTAAAATTTAGAGACTAAATTATTATAAAATTGAAAGTATAAGGACTAAATTGTTGACTAAATTGTTCCTCAAACCAAAAGTGTTTTTTCACTTTTCTAAACATAATATCTTTAATAAAACCCATATATATACAGTTTTTTTTTTTTTTTTTTTTTTTAAAAAAATTTAAGAACACATTTAATGGAACACTGTTTGAAAAGAGAAAGAAAAACAGAGTCTGGTTTTGGGTTTGTGGTTTATTTATTTATTATTGTTTTTTTAAAAAAAGAAAAATTAAATTAAAATTGATTTATTTATTTGGTGGGAGAATATTACAATGAAACCCCACTTTGTGAACAAATACATTGCACTTGGGTTTTTATTTGGTGTATGTGCATGTACCGAAACTCTCTTGAACCCACCATAAAGCCTTCTTCTAGACCGCTTCAAGCCTTCCATTTTTCCTCACTTTTTTTTCTTCTTTCTTCTTCCAATTTTTTTTCCCTATCTGATAGGGTTTCAACGATCTCCTTCGTCTCCGTTCTTCTCTCATGCATTCACAATCACAGGCTGAATTCATCTTGCTCTTGTTGTTCATCTTCGTTTCCTCTCTTCTTTTTGCTCTCTTTCGAGGGTTTTTGTGTGCAAATCCGTGCAGATTCCACCTCCCGGGGTTTTTTGAGCTATACTCATGTCGAAGCTCTTCGCCTATTCCGGTAAGTTCATGGGTTTGTACTGAATTTATGTTTGGTTTGCCTGCTGTATCATGGAGCTTGTGAATCGGACTGTGGAGGTTCTTTAGATTGTGAGGTGCAGATTGGATAGGTGGTTTAGATTTTCAGTTTTAAGTGCCTTGTTTTGTATGGCTGGAGTAAATTATTTGGATGAAATTATGGATCGTAGGAAAATATTTGGAATTATTGATTTAGTTAAGCGGGTTCTTGAGTCGCCAAGTGGCGGATCATGTCTTGGTATGAGTTACGAGGGAGTATGGATTTGGGTTTCTTCTTTTAGGATTGTATTATGGTGTTTGATTGGCCGTTTTATTATTTCGAACAGTCCAGGCCGGATGTAATTTTCGGAATCGGTCGGTTTATGTAACTTTTTTGAAAAGAGACATCATAGTTTTAAGATAGGTTTACCTGTTAAGTGATATGTATGTGTTGTTGGTCTATCATCCCCATACAGCTTAGGGTTAATTAGATGTTTTGAATATTACCTTTAGACTTGAAGTTTAGAACAAGATAGAATATCAATAATGAATATTAAACGATTAGATAATAGCTTTGGAGAGATTACTTCCTGCTTTTCTCTTTTGATAAATTATCAATCATTTGATCTAGAAGTTGAGCGGTATTTGATTTAGGGATTTTAATTGTGTTATTGTGTTGATTGGTATCTAACTTATTGTTATTGAAATTTCAGGTAGTGAAGATTTTTGCCCTGGAGGGTCAATATACCCAAATCCCAAGGACTCAAGTTTATTCTTGTCCCCTCCTCACCATGTCGATGTCTATTTTCCTCCTCGCAAGAGGTCTCGCATCACTGCTCCATTTGTGTTTGGTGGAGAAGGAGTTGAATCAAAGGCAAACGTTTCTATCGAGATTCTACCCGATGAGTGCCTGTTTGAGATTTTCAGACGATTGTCTGGTGGCAAAGAAAGGATTGCCTGCGCAAGCGTTTCTAAACGATGGCTTATGCTTTTGAGCAATATATCTTCCCACGAGTTGAAGTCTGAGGATGAAGTGGCCCCAAAGGAGGTTGAAGACATTGAAATTGAGAGTGATGGATATCTATCTAGGAGTTTGGAAGGGAAGAAGGCGACAGATCTCAGACTTGCTGCCATTTCGGTTGGAACTGCAAGTCGAGGGGGTTTAGGCAAGCTTGTGATCCGTGGAAATAATCATGTCAGCAAGATTACAGACCTTGGACTCAAGGCAATTGCTCGTGGGTGCCCATCTCTAAGGGCTCTTTCTTTGTGGAATCTGTCTTCCATTGGAGATGAAGGTCTTTGTGAGATTGCCAAGGGGTCTCAACAGTTGGAGAAGCTTGATCTCTGTCGATGTCCTGCTGTATCTGACAAGGCTGTGGTTGAGATAGCAAGGAGCTGCCCAAAGTTGACTGATATTACAATAGAATCTTGTGCGAAAATTGGAAATGAAAGTCTGCGAGCTATTGGCCAGTTCTGCCCCCAGCTGAAGTCTATTGCGATTAAAGATTGCCCACGTGTTGGAGATCAAGGAATTGCAAGTTTGTTGTCTTTGAACACTTGTGCCTTGAATAAGGTGAAGCTTCAAGCTTTGAATGTTTCCGATGTGTCCCTTGCTGTTATTGGGCACTATGGCAAGGCAGTTACTGACCTTGTCCTCACCGATCTTAAGAATGTTAGTGAGAAAGGGTTCTGGGTCATGGGTAATGGTCATGGACTACAAAAGTTGAAGTCATTCACAATTTCTTCCTGCAGTGGAGTGACGGACATGGGGCTTGAATCTGTTGGAAAGGGTAGTCCAAATTTAAAGCATTTCTGTTTAAGGAAGTGTTCATTTTTTTCTGATAATGGGCTGGTCTCTTTTGCAAAAGCTGCAAGGTCGCTCGAGTGCTTGCAATTGGAGGAGTGCCACAGGATTACTCAGTTTGGATTCTTTGGTGTCCTTTTGAACTGCGGTACAAGTTTGAAGGCTCTTTCTTTCATAAGCTGCTTGGGAATTAAGGACATGAATTCAGAATTGCCTATCCCGGCCTCTAGTGGATCCTTGCGGTCGTTGACCATCCGCAACTGCTGTGGTTTTGGCAACAGAAACCTAGCTTTACTGGGCAAGCTGTGCCCCCAGCTGCAAAATGTGGAATTTAGTGGACTTCTTGGAATTGACGATTGTGGGTTTCTAGCTTGGCTTCAAAACTGTCAGTCAGGTTTAGTGAAGATCAATGTTAGTGGTTGTGTCAACCTGACTGACAAGGTAGTTTCATCCATCATCGAGTACCATGGTTTGAACCTTAAAATGCTTAATCTCGACGGTTGTAGGAAGATCACCGATGCTAGCTTGACTTCCATTGCAAACAACTGCCAGTTACTCAGTGATCTCGATGTCTCAAAATGCTCGATCACGGATTCAGGAGTTGCAGCTCTAGCTCATGCCAAGCAACTGAGTCTGCAGATCTTTTCGATTTCTGGTTGCTCATTCGTATCAGACAAAAGCTTGGCAGACTTAATAAATCTGGGTGAGACTCTTGTGGGTCTGAACATCCAACACTGTAATGCCATCAGCAGTAGCACTGTCGATCTGCTTGTGGAGCAGCTCTGGAGATGTGACATTCTTTCATAAATTGATAACAAAACGAAGCTAGTCGAAGAATTTAAACGAATGTCCATAGCTCTAGGCAGCTGTTCCGCACAGGGGCCAGTTCGGAAAAGTTTTGGGGTATATATATATTTACCAAGGATCATCCCAGTCCATGCAGCATATTTATGGTTCTTTTTTTCAGGGTATATGGCCATCTCCCTCTCATTTTTTCAGATCTTCAATTCCTTGGCGATCTGTTGCCTAGTAGAGGGGTGTAACTCTTTCAATGGCCAATTTTCCCTGAGAACAATGGTGCCAAAATCTGCATCGGTGGGTATCGATGCCCTGCCCTGCCCCTCGAAGATGCCACGTCATAGGTCCATGCTTTTTCCCAGTTTGCTTCTTCTTTGGTTCTTTTTAGGAGTCAAGGTCTAGAAATTACTCTTGCATGTCATGGTGTTTTGGCTTGTAGGAATTTCCTCAAAGGGTAGGGGGTAATAATGTCAGTGTTTTGTAGTTGTCCCATGGGTCATTGTTGTGGTTGCTTCTACAGTTCAAAAACTATGGTGCCTTGTGTTCCATGGGCTTTGGCCATCACAGCCCTTTTGGGTTGTTTTTTACTTCTTATTGCCAAGCCCTAGTGTTTGAGGTGCCTCTTTTTTTTCCCCTTTGGAGAACTGTACATGCAACCTCCTCATTCTCTACATGTAATAAATAAACTTCATACCCTGCCTTCCCCTTTTGTTGTATGTTTTGCATCTTTTTTTTGTTTATAATTAATTAGTTTTTTTTTTTTTAATTTTTATTTTTTGCACTATGGATACAAAGAAAGTGATTTGAGAAAATTCATTAGGTGAAAATTGAAATTATTAAAAGTCTTTTGTTGTGTCAAAACTTGTGCAACTAAAATTATTTGATGAAACCCAAAATCTAAATAAATTATTCTAAAATATTATCAATAAAAATCAAACCCCAAATGTCCTAAGTTGAAATCTTTGGTTGGTTTTCTTATTGAACAAGTTTAGCCGAATTTCTTAGAAAGTAATTTTAAAATAATAGTATGGTAAGGGAGTTTTGGTTTTACATTAATGGACTTAGGATAATGGGTTCGTATCTATCTATCTACATTTTCCTATTATTAATTATTAGAAGGCAAACGTAGAGGTGGGGCAGCTCCATTTTAGATTAATAATTGAGATTTTGATTTTTTTTTTTTTTTTTTTTTTTTTTTTTTTTTTTTTTTTTTTTTTTTTTTTTTTTTAAGTAATTGACATATCATCTACCTCCTTTATTGCTAAGTAGCTTTAAACATTGAATTTGACCGAATTATTTGTACATAAATGTTCATTTCACCCAATTCTTTTTCCCTTTCCTCAGGATCCTAATTTTGGAATTAATACATAAGTGTATTTCCACATACTTAATTTTGATCTTTTTCTTTAAAAGGATCTGTCACAAACCAAGTCTTTTTTTTTTTTAATTCAAGACAATGGCCCTTATATTTTGTGGAAGAGGAAATTAAATAATTGACATATACAAAATATAAAATTTAAAAAAAAGAAAAATTAAAGGAAGAAGAATTGTATGAAACTCTTGGTCATGAAGTAAATGAAAAAAAAAAGTATATAAACAAATAAATTGTGTTAAAATGAAAAATGTAAAAAAGAAAAAGAAAAAGAAAAAGAAGGAGAAAGAAAGGGAAAAAAAAACATTTTAACGTTTTTCATTTTTAAAAAATAAAAGTAAAATTGAGAAGAGGAATATCTCGAACAAATTCAATTTAATGAAGTAGTAGATATTTAATTGAAGAGGTATTTCTAATTTTCTAAAACCGCCAAGGAGAGACTTTTGACTTTTTTTTTTTTTTCTCCTTTTTTTTAATAAAGCGTTTTATTATGCAGTAAAGGTAACCAAATCACTCGGGTTTCGTTTGGTAGTCATTTTATTTTTAATTTTTTTAAAAATCAAGCCCATAGACACGCCTTATACTTCTAAATTTATTTATTTTTTGTTGTCCAGTTTTTACTGAAGGTTTTTTTTTTTTGTTTTTTTTTTTTTAATGCAGATCAAATGTGAAGAAAATAACTTAATTTTCAAAAATAAAAAACAAAAATAAAATGGTTAGTAAACGCGGCCTGAAAATTTAAAAGTAAAAAGAGAAAGTAAAGATGAAATATTATATATTTGACTATCGATTCATTTTTCCTTTAAAATATTTTTTTAAAACTTAATTTTATTATACTAAATTTAATCCAAATGAAGGAAAGAAATAGCTCTTTTCAAATATAGTAAAAGTAACTAAAATATTTACAAATATAGCCAAATTTTACTGTCTATTTTAGTATAAGTGGTAAATATTTTCAGCAGTTTTGCTATTTAAGATAATTTCCTAGAAAGAAAGGGTTACAAATTTAATTATTTTATCTTAACCTTCGTAATTTAAACTTTTAATTTTGTGTTGATATAAATCCTAGTCAAATTTGACCATTCATGTGGTTAATAAAATTATAAATATGTTCAAAAGTTAATCAAACTCAGCTTAAAACTTATTAAATATAAAATTAAAAGTTCAAAGATAATAAAGAGAACATTTAAATAACTTTTTAAAAAAGTTAATAGTTTCCAAACATTAAGTTAATTAACTTTCAATTTTGTATTTAATAAGTTTTTTTATTATTTGATATTTTTCTTTCAATATTCATGAATTTATTGAACACAAAACTAATAGATAAATTGATTTGAAAGAACAAAAAATGGGTTGAAATATACTATGAAACTATTAGATACAAAATTGAAACTTCAATTACTTAGATATTTTTAAAATCAAGAAATCTATTAGATACAAATTAAAAATTAAAAATTCTATTTTATATTATTTAAAACTTCATAAACCTATTTTTAACTCAAACATGAAATTTCAACACCAAACATTTTGATTTTGATTGTGGGCATTCACAATGCACTTGAGGTACACTGGAAAGAAAGAAGAGGTTTCCCCATGGGTTGGGCTTACTAGAAGAGTTGACGCGCCCAATCATACCTCTTCAATAAACATGTATAAAGTCAAGAACAATACTTTTTTTTGTTATAAGTTTTCGATTTAGTTTTTATTTGGTCTATAGGTTTTAAAATGTTTCACCTTAATCCTTAAATTTTGAGTTTGATTTCAATCTAGTCACTAGATTTCAACATGTTACAATTTTATTCTCGAAGTTTGAGTTTTGTTTCAATTTGGTTTCATATGTTTGAAGATTTACATTCTCAATCTCGATTTTTCACTAAATATTCACTATCATATATTAATTTAAAAGAATTAAAAATTATAATTAATAAGTTTCACTATTTTTTTTGTCACTATTAATACTAATTTTAAGTTTATTTTCATAATTATTTTAAATTAATTAATAGACATTAACACTAAAGAAGTACATTATTGAAAAATCGAGGTTAAAAGTGTGAATCTCGAAATCTAGGGACCAAAGAAACAAGACTCAAAATGTAAGGACACAAAGTGTAATAGTTTAAAAATTAGGGACTATATTAAAATCAAACTCAAAACTTAAGGAAAACGTGTAACATTTTGAAACTTATGAACTAAATGGAAACTAAATTCAAAACTTAGAGACCAAATGTATTTTTCCCTAAATAATTCTAATACTACTATGGGAAGAAATTTTCATCATTACTTGCCATAATCGTACGATTTAGGAGAAGTTTGACCTACTGATTTCATAAGTCGGTATTAAGTAAATCAATAGCGTTCACTAGTGAAGTTTACACATTTATCGAAAAACTTCATCTTCTAGCTTTTCTCTCTTTTGCACATTTATCAAATAACTTCATCTTCACAACTTTACACCCCCAAACACAGACTTCCTACCACCAACATGTTAACTTCAAACTTAAGAACTCAACTCAATGCCTCAAACACCTATTTAATAATAATATGGAGACTAGCAGTTAAATTAATATACTATTTAATAATGTGCTAAATTAGGAATGAAATTTAATAAAAAAAAATTAATATGTCATCTATTAACATGTCAAATTATGAAGAAAAGTGATATACAATTAAGAATTTTTTTAAAATAATATTATTTTAATAAATAATAACAAAAATAGGGCAGAGTAAAAATATTTGACAAAAATAGTTGGAGAAATCGTGGACGAGATACACGTTTTCGGCAAATTGTGGACCGGCTGGCCTACAGTCTTCTGCCGCACTAGAGCATGGCTGCCAAGTGGTAGGGATAAGAATCGTGGATGGGGTCCACGACTACCAAAAATGTGGGCTAGGTCCATGATTTCACCTCTTTTAATCCCATTGGCGAGCACGTCGTGACCATTGTGGAAGAAGAGACGTAGTAGATGGACCAACTATATCAAATGACTATCTAGCTTGATACGACTCAATCACAAGACGATATATCACACCTGAGGGCGCTTATTATTATTGCATGAATTTTATTATTTATTTTTATTCAATTTTGTTATTTCCATATTATTTTACATTGTTTTTTTTAATAAAGAATAATTTTGTTTAGGATATACAACAATATGTAGTGCAACATAATTTACCAGAACTAAGTTCAATGTGTGATCAATGTGTTGTAAGTGTAGAAGATGTCGTTTAACAGACATGTAGACTTAATGTTGTCGACATTGATAGAAGACGTGTTTGTCGTGGATGTCAATGACAACATGCTGAGAATATTCCAGAGCAACACATTGACCTAGAACCTCAATGAGATATTGCATCGAGTTCTAGTCATCAAAATGAGTATTATGCACCTGATCTATTATCACCCACCAAGACATTGATGATGTAATTCATCATCAACAAGACTTTGAGGTTCCAATACCTTGTTGTGGCCAACGTGAGGGAAGACGACCACCGTGTGGCACATGAGTTTGCATTAACGTGTAATTGATAATACTCACTTTAGATGTTTTATTTAAGAATATTTATCATCATTAATCTTATTATTATATGTCAAACTTTATACTTTTAATGTTTAAGTTGAAAAAACTAAATTTATCTCTATAAGTAAGTGCTTCCCAACAAAATTTCAATTAAAAAAAAAAAAAATCAAAGGGACCCATGGACCCAATCCACGAATTAGGACTTAATCGTGGTCCGGGTCAACGACTTCGTCCATGCCGACATTTGATATGGCTATGTTAACGATATGGGTTGACTGGAACTATAAAAATCGTGAACCCGATCTACGATTACAACACCTAATATTGTCATTACTTTCCCCACCAACCTAAATTTGAGATATTCCTTTTCTTTTATATTATTTTCGAAATATATACACACTGCTCTGTTTTTATTATTTTTTTCAAAAAGAAAAAAAAAAGGAAAAAAAATATTATTTATGAAATCCGTCCATATAATTAAAGTTGTAGAATTTTTCCCGTATTCAATTAAGTTGGACCGGTGACAGGAGTACTAAGAAGTACAAAGTAATTCAAGTAAGGTTATATGCTACGTGTCGCAATACTATTAGCCTACTCAAACGATCACACATAAGGGTGTGCGTACAGAATCATCGCCCCGTCTCACTAATTTTTCCTTTCAACGAAAAAGTAGAAACCGATCGGAAACAAACCCAAATTCTTTCTCACTCTCTCTGTTTTGACGAATCATAGAGATGAAGATTTTCTCCTTCCTCCGCCATCTCCGATGAGTCGTCGTCAACCGCCGTTATGATTCTACCGAATATGCTTCCGCCAAGTGCTTCCGCTCTGAACTCGAAGTTATGTATTCATCGATCATCGCCGGGATTTGATCTGGTTCCGATTGCTCGGTTTCAGATGATCAAAGCCGCGTCTAAGTCCGGCTCGTGCGGCTCACTAACATGTAGAGCCTCTATGAGTATTCCTTCTAATTCTGGAACATCGTTCTCGTTGCCGATTATGGTGGAGACGAAAGAAAGCGAGATTGAGGTTGATGTTTCGTCGCGATTTGAGAAGTGTGTGATGGAGGACGAAGAAGCGTGTGGAGATTTTGAGTTGGAATCCGTGGAGGCGAAGGCGCCGGAGGTTCTGATCGGTGGTGGAGTTGGAAGCGGAAGCGGCGGCGGTGAAAATTGGTTCGGTGACAGCTGTGGAGATTCAGGTCGGGGGAGTGGAAGTGTAGATGAGTATTATCAGAAGATGATCGAAGCTTATCCTGGCGATGCTCTAATCTTAAGCAATTACGCGAGGTTTCTGAAGGAGGTAAGGATTAAAGGATCATGTAGATTATGAATCTGAATTTTTTGAGCTACTTTTAATCTGAGAAAAATGCATAAAAATGATCTGTGAAGGTGAAAGGAGATGCAGTTAAAGCCGAAGAGTACTGTGAGAGAGCGATCTTGGCAAAGCCAAATGATGGAAATGCTTTGTCTCTTTATGGAGATTTGATATGGCAAACTCATAGAGATGAAGATCGTGCTCAGACTTACTTTCATCAAGCTGTTAATTCATCTCCTAATGACTGGTAATTAAATTTCCATTTCAAACAATTTGTTTCTCATTCATGATGCAAAACGATACGATAATCATGTTCTTCAGTTTCTAGGAATTCAGAATCACGACTGGCAATAAGCTCCATTTCAAACTGTTTTCAGTTCATGATGGAAGAAGATGATGATCATCCATCTTCTCCATTATGGAAAATTAAGAATGATCAATTAAGTCTTACAACTTCAATCAACTAACCAACTCAACTCATAATTCAAAATATTAATTTAAGATTATAAAAAAAAAAAAAGCTTAAAAAGTTTTCATCCGATTTTATAAAAACACTTAAAATAGTTTCCGAGTAAGATCAACCACCAAGATTTGAATAGAAAACTAACTTTATTATCTTGTGTCCAAACTATCATTCACGCCTTTTCTAAGTGACACTTGTCCAAGATGGACAATGAGATTCTACTTAAAATTTTCAAATATTATGTAATCTTTACAAATTTTATACCAAATCTTAACTCCAAATTATGTAATCTTCAGAATACTCAATTTCTATTTCCAGAATTATTTCCATTTCCACATGGATTTTCAAAATAAATCTTTTTGAAATTGGTAAATATTTGGGAAAGATTGTGTAAGATTTGGAAAAATTATCAGCGTTCATACTGGGCGAGAATTCACCGAAAAAGCTAAAAAAAATGATAGTTTGGATCTAAGATGAAAAAGTTGGTTTTTATTCAAATCTTGGGACTCGATGTCAACTAAGAAAAACTATTTGAACAAAAAAGTGTGTTAGTTGTGAAAGGAGGAAATTTGAGTCTTTCGAGGATAAAAGTTTAATGAAGTGTAATGATTTGAAATGCAGTTACGTTCTGGCTTCATATGCTAAGTTTCTTTGGGATGCTGGAGATGAAGATGAGCTCTCAAGAAGATGAAGATGAGCTCTCAAGAAGAAGAAGATGAAGTAGAGATTACTAAAACAAAAACAAACCCTTCTCAACCACATTCCCTTTCTTCAACTCTTTTATGATCAAACTGAAAACTCCATTAGAGACTCAGACCTCAACTATCCTAGATCTAGAGATGACCTTTCATTAGCTTAAACCTAATTGGACATTTTGAAATAGTGTCTTCTTTTTCTTTTTCTTTTAAAAATCCAATGTTTGTAACACTTAACTAATTTGGTACTTGGTTTGGTTTGATCTTTGATAATTTTGAAAGACAATCATCATAGTCTCTCTTGGCAAAATTTTAACTTAGAGAAAATGGAATTAACTAAAAATGAAAACTAAAAAAACCAAAATCATTTAAAGTGAATGGATCAAACTGAACAACGAGAAAGTATAAGGTACAAATTGAACTTTTTGAAAATGCAAAGACCAAAAACATTTAAATATTGTAAGAATGAGAAAGATATTTTAAAGACTTTTCAAGTTTTAGACCTTTCTCTACGCATAAATCACAAATTGCTTAAAATTGAGTTCAGTCATTTCATCTTTCATTATCATGTTCGAATTTTGATCCACAGATAAAAGATATATCAATTCTACAATAATTTTGTATATATAAATAAATTAGTAATATTCAAATTAGAAATTTAATCCCATAACTTTTGGGGATTGTATAATTCAAAGTGTCTAAACTTTCAAAACTACAACTTTAGTTCTTTATTTTTTATGTTTCATATCTGTTAAACAAAATTGGAAGATTGGAATTCTATTATAGACCAAATAACAAATAATAAATAATAAATAATAAATCAACTAATTTTTTAAAACAAGATTGTTTTTAAATATAAGAAAATTTTACTCTCTATCTACATCTTGTGTTTATTTTGTAATTATTTGTAAATACTTTTAAAAATTTTGTCATTTAAAATAATTTCCCTTTTGAAATATTTAATTTGCAAGGGACTCTTCTCTTTTGTGGAACCCAAAATTGAAAGTAACGAAAAAAAAAAGTTTCAAAGGAGAATTGGAGCCTAGAATTCATTGCCTAACCTTGTTTCTAAAATTATAGGACATACCTTGCAAAATATTACTCTCAAAGATATAATGTGTAGACTTTCAAAAGACACCATTCATCATACAAAGATAGAAATGGAGGGAATTTGGAAGAGCTCATAAAGAGGAGAGATTAAATACCCCATTAGAAGAAGCAGAAAGAAAGAATAAAGAAAAGAAAAGAGAGGATTAGGCTCTCAAAGTTTGGGAAATATTATAATTGAAAAAGAGGCAGAAACATAAATTAGATCAAAAAAGGAAAGTGACAAAGAGAAAGTTACATACAAATGGCAAATCCCTTCTTCAGTGACGCAACCGGCAACTGTGAAAGTTGGAAAGGCACACAAAGTGAGAGAGAACTAATTGCTGCTATAGACAAAACACATAATAATACATAATAACAATCACAAAACCCAAATCCCTTTTCACTTCAGTTCTTAAATGTCAAAATAATTCATTCAGGTCTCACATACCATTTTCTTTTCTTGGTCTTTGTTGTTGTTGTTTTTTTCTTTTTTTCTTTTTTTTTCTTTTTTTTTTTTTTATCCATTTCCAAAATGGCATCGCGATCACGTCAGGCTTCAAACGATGTTCGATGACTGCTCCAAATCTGCACCGTCTTCAACCGAGCTCTGATGCTGATCTTGTTCTTCATTCTCTGGTTCATCATAGTCTGTCTGGTTCTCTGTTTCGCTAGGCTCGATTCCATTCTCCTCCTGGCTGAGATTGACGACTTCGTTTGTTGTTGCTGTTTTCTCTTCGTCTATGGATCTTAAATACGCAGATTTGTTTGTTGTTGCTGTTTCAGATGATGCCCGTTTTTCTTCTTTCTTTCCGTTTGTAGTAGTAGTAGTAGCTGCTGCAGCTGCTGCTGGCTTCTCCACATTTTTCACTTTGGTCGCAGAGGATTTCCCTGCTGCATTTGTTATGACACCAGGTATCGTAGTTTTCTCAGAAGGCAGATTAGGAAGAGACCTGCGTTTCGGCTTGTCTGAACGGGCAGGAGAGACCCTCTTAGAATTGTTATTCAGAGCCACATTCTCATCGAGACTTAAGCGAGCCGATCGCACATCACCGCCATCATTGCTTGAAGAGTCTGCTGCTGCTGGGGTTGAACTCTTCTTTCGGCCAAGCTTGGGAGACTTGGCTCTTGTGGGTGGTATCTACATCCACAATTTGTTGTTGCCATTAGCAGCCAACTTTAGATCAGCTTAATAAATCTATGAAAAGGATCAAAATACCCATGTTTGCTTCTAAACCATTATGCTACAAGAAACTGTCGACCTAAGGATGTAAAATACCCATTGTACATATTTTATAAAAGAACAACGGTAAATTTACCCAGTGTCTTCATGAGTCATGATTATAATTCAGACTGAGCAGCAAAAATACGAGAAATTGTTTCTCCACAAGTTAATGAGAGAACCAATCACTTTTGAAACCGATATCAATGAATTCCAAACTCAAATGCTGTTCTTACCTTTTTCAATTCTACTTTGGGAGGAGGTGGTTCTTGATAAAAGCTCGGCATGGGAGTTGCTTTAAAGTTCAAACTCTTTCTAAGCATTTTAATCTCAGCCTCTTGAGTTTCCTGTTACAGAGCGACTTTTTCATAATATTTGAATCAAATGTTTAACAAATTAAGGTGACAATAGAGACAGTGATACCTTGGATTTTGCCTGTAAAGTGTTCTTTTCTACTTCCTTAGCTTGTATCTTTTCCTCAAGTTTCGAATAGAACTGCCCCACATTATATATAAAAAATAATGATAGCGATAAAAATTTCAACATAGAAATCGTTGGAGAAGAATAGCAGTAAAAAAATAACAAAAAAAGTGCATGTAAATGTATCCGAAAACAGACCTCTCTTCTTTTCTCAGCACGCTCATTGCATCTAAAACTAAAACCATAGTTAGGAAGTCTCCCAACCCTATTTGGTTTTTCATCTCCTGCTCTGGGACTTCTATTAACAATTCAAGGATAAAACTCTTGGATCCAACAAACAACAAGAAACAAGATAACGTGAAGCAATGTCTAAATATTACCACCTTTTTTATTTATTTATATTTCAGGAAAACCTATGTAATAGTAGTTAAGAAACGAAGGATACAAAGAAGATTCCGACTCTCCTTCTGATTTACTAGGTTGACCTTTCTTCAAAGGTTTCAGGTTCGTATTCTCCCTGCAAAAAGTGGGTCGCAACTTAGTGATCTCTGGAATATTAATAGATATTCACTTCCAATAATTTAGTGGAAAGTTAAAGCTCTCTCAATTCATTATGTACGCAAAAATAGATCTCAAATTAGATATAAAACTGAAAAAATATTTAAACCAACCAAGGAGAGTCAATAAAATCATAAAAGCAGGCAGAACATACTTGGAGCCTTCCCCATCAGACTTCTCAGGTTGCTGCTTCAAACAGATGAAAAGAATATGAGAAGGGGATCATCAAGCAGAATAAGAAATAACCAAAACTACAACCCCCCGAGGGGGATGAGGATTCAGGGGCATAGACGAGTCACGAAGGCAATGCACAATGTGCAGAAACTATTACCTTTGGCACTTGAGCTTGCCTCTCATTGAATGATCTACTCTTACTAGGCCGTTTTGAGTGTGGATGCGATGTACCTGTACCTGAATCATTTAGAAGAGCAGCAGTCTGTTCTGCATCTTTTCCATCTTTATTCTTATTCACCCCAGTCGAAGAAATGTGTTTAAGGCCTGATGACTTTTCATTCTTGCTCTTGATTTGACCCTTCTCTGGTTTCACTTTCTTGGGAGGATCAACATTCTTTTCCTCTCCTTCCTAAAAACAATGCAATCAAAGAAGAAATTGTACCTGTTAGAGTCAAATAAGATAAACTATTTCATCTAAAGAAACAGATTAAACACAGTAGGCTGCCTTAGAAAGGGTTGATATATCGCTTTCTGCCGGAAAATTTGATCCCTCAGCGTGTTCCCTTGTGGTCGATTCGTTAGTTGCACTGCCACTCAATTTGATATCATTTTCGATATTTTCTTGCTGCATTGTAGCTCCTGTGTCTTTGTTTATGCCATCACTCACAATCACCTTAGGAACAATTTCCTCTGGGGAGGCAGAAACATGCTCATGAAACCCATTTTGAAGGGTCAGTTTGAGCCCATCAGCAGGTACAAGGATTTCCGATTCCATCATTTGGTGTAAACTACAACAGATCAAACAAATATATGCCCCATAGCATATAGAAGAAGAAACAAGCATTACAAAACATCATACCAAATCAAGTAGAATTGCAAAAGTTTTCAACCAAAACCGTTACGACCTGGTAAATAATTTTCTGATATATGCTCCATAACAAAAATTAGAATTACGTCGTAATTAACAGTCTTATAACACATAAGAGAATTCTCAATTGCAAAATTTGCCATTCATCAGGTCTATCGTAGATTTAAATCAAACTTACACAAATTATCAATTGAAAGACAAACAGAGAAAATCATTCACCCATTTCACAGTTTTCATGATTCATACGACAACCGAAAAGCACGTCCGAATAAAAAGAATTTATTAACAGCAAGTTAGTTCCAAAATAATTTAAAGAACAACACATTTCTAGAACTAGGACACGTGGTAGAGGATGGTTTGAAAACCGTCAACCATTTCTTCCCAAAGAAACCGTGAACAAAGACATAGGCAATGATTTAAATAACCTCTCGACGACTTCGTCAGACAACCATAAACCGAAAATATTAATTAGCCACACTCACTCATCAATCAATCACATTACAGAAATTCCGTCACCAAACAACCAAGCGAAATCAAGAAATCCAAGCATCGTCATACACAACTCCGATTTGCAGATTGAGGCAACATATGCCAAAATCAGAATTCAACCATTCACATTCCATTATCCGGATTCAAGCATATATATCAAATGAAAAACATTATTCCAACTCGATCTATTCGTACAATAAGCATGCGGCAAATCAATCCATACCAAAATAAACCACACACACACACAAAAAGACATCTACCTTTCCGCTCGACCGCAGTAAAAAGGAAGAAAGAAACCACAAGAAACATACACTAAACTTTCCTCTCACATACACAATCACACAAAAACGATAAGATTTATCACCACCATCAACCATTCCATCTCCTCCTCCTCCACAACAAGCTCAAAAACAAACAAAACCACAACAACACACTCACTCACTCACCTCGAAAACCGCGCAAACGATCAGAACCTCATGAAAAACAAAACCGCGTAAGCTTGGATTTGAGTTCGCGAGATTAAAGAAACAGCGGAAAAGATCTGCAACAAAAGAGAAAGAGATAATGCCGGAGCAGAGATCCACGGATCCGAAACAAGATCTAGCGATTCCAACAATGGAAGAACAAATTGGAGAAGATTGAAAAGGAATTGAAAGAGAAAAATGAGAGGGAAATGGAAATCTCAGAAGCGGGGAATGGAGTGAGCAGTAGCATTCAAATCCATTTCCAGGTCAAGTCCGCTTTCTATCAAAGAAGAAAGAAGAGAGGAAGAGAGAGAGAGAGTGTGGGAGGGAGAGAGAGAAAAAATAAATAAAGAGATGAAGAAGACACAGAATTTTAATGGAAAATATAATTTTATTTGTTTCTTAAATTATTTATGGAGTAGATAAAAATAAATAAATAAATAAAAATAGAGAAGAGAGAGGGAAAGAAAGAAAAAAAAAAGGGGGAAATATATATATACGGTTTAAAAAAAACGAAGGAAGATATTTACGGTTGGACGATTTTACCGCGGTAAAAACATTTTGACACGGTTAATTAACTGACGGGCCCAGCCCACTCTTCCCCCTCATCCAATCATCCCAAAACTGAATTTCTGTTTTTTTTTTTTTTAAATAAAAAATTATTTTTAGTTGTTGGATTTTTAGTGGTGTGTCGAGTAAACTCTTTTTTTTAAAATGCCCTTGCTTCATGTCATATATATATCTTTGAAAATGTTTTAAAAATAATCTTAAACTTTTAAAAAAGAGTTTTAAAACTAGTCTTACCGTTAGTTTTGAATGAAACCATTAGTGTTTTTTTCTTCTAACATATCTTGAACTTTAAAAAAATATCTTTACTGTTTAGTATATGAACATAAATTACAAACACAATTTTAAGATTTTCAAAAGTTTAAAAATGAATTTGTTTAAAATTTTCTTTAGTTTGAAAATGACAAAATTTAAAAAGAAGTATTATTTAGATATTCACATTTTTTTTTCCAAAATCAAAATTTCCCCATACATAAGTGTTAAAAGATTACCATACCTTAGTATTTGACTATTAATATACATTTAATTACTAACATACAACATTGTTAAAATATTTAAGTCCTAAGTTTTTCTTGGTGATTCAATTTTTTTGTTGTTGTTATAGTTTATATGCCTAATTGAAGTCAGCAATTTTATTTTATTTTATTTTTTGTATAAAAAATCAAACCGTTAACAAAAATGAGAGTAAGAGGAGGGTATTGAAAAACATTGAAGAGGGAAAAAAGAGTGAAATAGAACATTAATAAGGTATTAACAATTTTTGTTCAAGTACTTTTGAACATTTTTTAAAGTTTAAAGGTATTTTTTTACACAAACATTAATTGTTTCCATCCAAAACTAAGGCAAGGATATTTTTTTAACTCTTTTTGGAAGTTTTAGGGTATTTTTGAAATTTTGTAAAGTTGACAGGTATTTTTTACACGAACTATAAAGTTTAGGGTTGTTTTGTATATTTAGTTTTTTTTTTCCAAATATTTATTTCGGTTTGTGTACTTTCAACTTTGGTTTTTTTGAATCTCTCTACTTTCAAAATATTTATGTTGGTCTATGTATTTTTTCATTTTTATTTCATCTTAAGAAACCAAAATTGTCACTTTTATGAAGTATAAAGATCAAAATGAACAAAGTCAGAAAGTACAAATACTAAAATGAATATTTGGAAGCACAAGAACCAAAATGAAGAAAAAAAAAATTGGAAATGCACGGACTACCATAGTTTTTAACCCCTTTTTTTAATTCGAGCATAGCTCGTGGACAAGGCACCAACTATCATCTTCATAAACTTTTTCCAACATAAAAAAAATATCAACTATAATTTTAAAGGTTGATGATTCGATCTTCGCATTTGTTAAGATAAAAAAATTAATAAAATTTTTAATTTGTCTCAATATTCTATTGGAAATAAATTTAAAAGTTTAAAATTTGATGTTGTTGTACTTCAACCTAAACCGGGTATGTATACTTTTAAAATTGTCTAATAAATAGTCACATTTTTTTTTACTACAACAAATAAATGTTCATAAGTGAGAGTTTGAATATTTGGCTTTTAAAAAATGGTGTAAAATGTCTTAATAGATTGAATTCTCAAATGGGTTATTAATTCTTTAACTTGAAACAAAATTTTTAACCAATATATTGTTATGTAATCTGATATTTCTGTATTAGATTGTATAATAATATTATGGACTTAAAAATGTGCATTTGTATCGAAACATTTCTAAGTTCACAAGTTAATTGCATATATAAATTTAAATTCAATTCACTTCACTTTAGACTAAAATAGATTGTCAAGACTTCAAAATTAAAATAAAATGAATTAAAAAATTGTGGATGGAAATAAACAATTTTTAAGTTTAGGGCCAAAATAAAAATACATAAATGAGAAGTATACCTTAAAATAATATTATATTTATACTCCAAATCTAAAAACAAAATTATTTATTATTCTTATTCATAATATTATATAAAAAGTAACTTTAGAGTATATGACCATGAGTTTGCTGATTGCCAAAAACACTTTTTTTTTTTCAGCTACTAAAAATATCTTTGAAAACAAAAATACAAAATGGTTATCTAACAGTTAGTATTAAAATACTGTATATAGATTTAATTTAAAAAGAAAAAACAAAAAACGAAATGGTTACCAAACATGATTTAAAATTTTATGTTTTTAAATTATGATTAGATTTTAAAAATATCAAAATATAGAAAACACGTATATATGCCTCTACTATTTTACTAGGCCTTATAAAAAAATAATATTTTTCCAAGTACACATTGAGTTGTCTTTTTAAAATTTTTAATTCAAGTTGATTTTAAACAACAGTTTTTTTAAGTACAATGATTATGGAGACGAAAGATTGAACTACGATCTCAAAAAAAGAATATATATGCATATTATTTTTAAACTAAACTCACTTTGATCATATTAATCATTACATTACCCATAAAATAAATTTCATGTTCTATGTTAATATGAAATTAACTAGAGATTATTGAACCCCACATATATATATATATCCAATAAAGTAAATTTAAATTTGTGTTTTTATAAATATAAGGTTTCATTTCATGACCTTCAAGTTGTCATCTAATAGAAAGAATATTGCATTACAAGTTTAGTCTTTATGGTTTGTAACAAATAGATCTTTAAATTAAAAAAAGGCTTCTAATATGTTGCATGAACTTTTTAATTTTGCGTTTATTAGGTCCTTAAACTTTACAAATTGTCTAATATGTCTATGAACTTCTAATAATTCCTTAGGCTTTCGATTTTGTATATAATAGGTCATTCAACTCTTACTTTTGTGTCGAATTTATCATTAACATATTTGACATTTTTAAATTCAAGAACTTATTATTTGACACAAATGAAAATTTTTAATGAATCAATTACAAACAAAATTCAATTTGACCTATTGAAAAACATGTTAAATATGTCATAAATTTATTAGACATATAATTAAAAGTTAAGGAACTTATTAGATATATTTTGAAAATTTAATGACTTATATTAAACACAAACATCAAATACCAAATTTGTAATTTAATGTAAAAAGATGGACTAAATGCATTATTGATATTTATTGCAATTAATTAGAAATAGACACATTCCAATAAATTTGTGATACCAAATAAAACTACTTAAAAAAAAAGTGAACAATAATTAATTATGCTATTGTCTAAAACTTTATCTTCCCAAATTGTTGGTTGTTTACAATAATTTTCCAACTGCAAAGCAATGATTGATCTTATTACAATAATGCTGTTTGAATCCTTCATATCACATCATTTGAATTTTTATGGGGTTAAAAAAGTTTTCCAAAAAAGAAAAAAAATTGACCAATTTTCAAAATATCTTAATTAGTTTAACCATTTTATTCTTAACTTTGGTGCAAAATCAAGGGATGAATGTAAATATATTAGAATATGTATATTCATGGCATATAAATTATTTTAAACTATGTTGATTTCAATTTTTTTTTAAACATAATTCACGTGTTATATGTGGATTTTCGTTGTAAATTTGAATCCTTCTCTCCTTATTTATAATAATTTAAAGCCAATTTATTGAGAATGGTTTTGAAAACTAATATGATACATAAAGTCAACAACAAATAATTATAAAGTGAAAGTTCATAAATTGGCTACATTTCAAGATACTATATGGTAGGCAATAGGTTTTCATCAAATTCCTTTATCTCTTATTCTCTAAATAATAATAGGACTTTTTTTCAAATACAGTAAAAGGAACCAAATTATTTATGAATATAGCAAAATTTCATTGTCTATTTGCGAGAGACAGTGATAGATCGTGATAAACTATTATCTATATCACGATAGATACAAATAGTAGTCTATCATGATCTATCGCAGATAGACTGTGTATTTTGATGTTAATGGTAAATAATTTCAGTTGTTTTGTCATTTAAGATAATTTTTCATAATAATAATAATTTTCTAAAAAAATTAAAAATTAAAATTAATTGGTAAATTACAAATTTGGTCTCTATAGTTTGGAGGAACTTAAAATTTAGTCCTTATAAATAGTTCATATGGTTTGATAAAATCCTTGTAAATAGTTCAAGATTTTATCAAACCATAAGAACTAAATTCTAATTTTTAAAACTGTGAGGACTTTCTAACTTTCTCAAAATCACAAGACTAAATTTAGAATTTAACTTAATAAATAAGTAAAATATCATTTTGGTCCATGTATTCCAAAATTTGTTCTATTTTTATTTAATGCACTTTCAAAGACTCAATTTTAGTTTTTGTACTTTTAAGAATTCTCAAATCTAATCCATACTACGTGTGATTATTATTATTATTATTTAATTTATCAATATTTCCCTCTAGATTTTGAAAACATTTGCACCTATTATATTTCATTCTATGAAAAACAAAAATTAATTTTAAAGAGCTAAAAATAAAATATATAGATTAATATTAAACATTTATATACATAAATTTGATTTTAAAAAAAACAAAAATTAATTTTAAAGAGCTAAAAATAAAATATATTGATTAAATTTAAACATTTAAATGTATATAGACTATAATTAAACAAATTATAATAACTAAAATAGTAGAAATAAATGGTTCATCACGTCACTATCCACAAGATGTAAAAAGACAACAATTAATTATGCGTGGTAAATTTTTGTGTCAATCCAAAACCATTAATGAAAAATTGATTTTCGATTCATTTCAAACCATTTATATAAATAATTAGAAGCTAGGGTTATTTGAAAACTATATCTAAATTTGTAGAAAAAAGAAAAAAAAACCACAAAAATCAACTTGAATATTGCCTCATGTTATTTGTCAATAGGATTTCAACGTGGCAAAATAATGATATTAATTTGTATAATCAATTCGAACACCAACTTTTAAAAATAATTTAAAAAGCGATTGTTTAAAATTGAGTTTAATTTATTTTTTTTGAAATTAGAGGTTCGATTCTCTATTTATACAATTGATGTCCTAAAAAAACTTTGAATAGGATGAAAAACATATTATTTCTTTTAGAGAATTCTAAAAATGTCATGTTTTATTCTACGTCATCTTCCAAAAAATATAAACAATTACTTTATGTTTTAATGAAACTAAATAAATCGAACTAAAAAAAAATTAATTTCATATCCATCTTCCAAAAAATATAAGCGATTATGTTTTAATGAAACTAAATAAATCGAACTAAAAAAAAAGCATGGATATGAAATTAAAACGTATAAAATCACATAGGAGATAAAAACTAATCATAAATACTAAATTCAACCGATTCAAACCTAACTCGATAAATAAAATATCGATAGAGTTGCTTACCATAGAGCTAAATTTACCGCGTTTGATTCTTTTGTCTCTTTCAATTTAGAAAGTTGACGAGAAGTATTAGGTTTTCGACCTTTTTAACTGAGTTTTGGATGTAATTAATGAAGACTTTATTTTACAATTTACCCTAAAATTTATAAAATTACGTGACGAAATTATGAAGCGTCATATTTATTCGGAGCACCACTTGAGTCCCGACGGTAACAACCGCTCCATTTCATGTTTCCGTAAATGCCCCCACCGCAATGGCCGTTCAACGTTCACATCTGAGGTCAATTTGGTCAAAGCACTTTCCCCCACCTCACAATAAAAGCTACTACTTTTCCCGCCGGTGGCCGCTAATGGATTTTTGTATTATCCATTTTGAATTTGAATTCGTAATTCTAATTCAATAGTTTTCTTCTTTTTATTTTATTCATTGGTCAATGGAAATTCAGATTTTATGGATAAAGTATTTCCAGCATGGATGTGAGAGAATTTAACAATTATTTTTATGTATATTCACACAAAATATATTAATATTAGTTATTCAAACTAATACATAAACATCTATTTTTTTATAAAAAAAAAAAAAAAATTACTTTTTTAGTCCCTAAGTTTTGAATAATATGTATGTTTGGTCATAAGTTTTAAAAATGTACTTTTTTAGTCCATGAGTTTATAAGAATAGATCCATTTGGTTAATGAGGTTTCAAAATGTACCTTTTCGATCCCTAACTTTTTAAAAAATTTGTTTAAAAGGCCCTTCATGTATTTTTCCTTTGAATTTTTAAAACTAATTATATGATATTTAAAATTTTAAAAATAGTTTTAGAGAGTAGGTGGTTTTTTAAAAAATTATTCTTCTAATTTTTAATGTAATATTTAAAATAATTATAAAAAATCATCTAAGTGACCTTTTTAACCTATTTTTAAAAATTCAGGAACTAAAAAAGTATATTTTAAAAATATAGGGACCAAATGGACTTATTCTTGTAAACCTCATAACTAAAAAGATACGTTTTTAAAACTAGGAATCCAACACACATATTGTTCAAAACTTGGAGACTAAAATAGTATTTAATTTTTTTTTTTTTTTTGTTAAATTAGGTATAATCTAGTTGTTATTAACCTATGCAATCTCTCAAGAGGTTTAAATCCCTTTTTTCCTATTTGTTATACTAAAAATAAAATATTAAGTCTCGTTTGACAATAATTTCATTTAGTTTTCCGTTATTAAAATTTATGTTTGTTTCTTCCCAATTTTTCAATTCTATTTTTTTACAATCCTTAAAGAAACATGTGAACTCCTAGCCAAATTCTATATATAAAAATAAAAAAGAAAAAAGAAAGAAAAGTTTTCATTTTATTTTTTTTCAGTTTTCAATTTTTTTAATTTGATTTTCAAAAACATTAATAGAAAGCAATTAGCAAACATAGAAAATTGACGGTAAAAATAGTGTTTATAAACTTATTCAAAAAAAAAAAAAAAAACAAAATTTGAAGTTAAGTTCATATTTTGATCAAGATGATACGTTAAAAGGAGTCAAAATCATACTATGATTTTAAATTATCTTTTTCGAGATTCACCCACCGTATAAACATGCATAAATCTTGAAAAGAGGGCATTTGTTTGAAAGAGAAATTTCGGCAAATTACAAGTCGCAACGTTATCATAACGAAAGCCCAGGTCGTTTGTAAAAAATTATAGATTGGATCGGGGCAAGTAATTAGAATTGTTCGGGTGCAAAGTCTAATAAAATTCAAACTCATGGTGGAATTTTGGGCCAAAGAAATATTGGGCCCAAGCCCAAGAAAAAGCTCTATAACTAGAGGCCTTATCTTGCTTTAAAGATGAAA
The DNA here is from genome assembly GCA_030954485.1 of Citrullus mucosospermus. Taxonomy (NCBI): domain Eukaryota; kingdom Viridiplantae; phylum Streptophyta; class Magnoliopsida; order Cucurbitales; family Cucurbitaceae; genus Citrullus; species Citrullus mucosospermus. The sequence continues at coordinate 27,423,434 of CM062059.1, read as the reverse complement.
TCCCGGAGATTCCAAGAAATATGTGAACTCTTGGCCAAATTCTAGAAAATTGAAGGTAAAAATAGTGTTTATAGACTTATTTTAAAAAAAAAAAACAAATGTTATCAAACGAGGTCTAATTGTTTTTAGTTTAAATTTTATTTTAGTTTTAATGTTGAATTTATTGTAATGACACGTCTTTTGTTTGTTTATCTAAAAATAAAAATATTTATGTTTATGTTGACAAGTGTATTGAAATCACATGTAGTAATTAAGTATAAATTCGTGAGGTTGATCGAAACTTTTGTTGAAATATGAAAATAAGCATTTCAAATCTACATGTAAAGTGTTAGATATTAAAAATTATTTAAAATAACTTACGCATAATCTCCACTTTATTTCATGATTTAGAAACAACTAGAAGGCAATGAAAACAAACAACTTGAAAAGAAAAATAAATAAATAAATAAATAAAACCCAATGAAAGTGACCAAATCAACAATGTGAACAACAAATATTGGCTTGTTACATTTTATAAACTAAAAAATAAAAAATTATATTGTTTGGTTTTATTCGTTTTTTTTTTTTAATTTTTTTTGTTTTAAGGGCTAATTAATTAAGGTATGAGATGTTTTCAAAAATAGAAAAACGGTTGAAAATAATTATAAATATTGCAAAATTTTACTTTTTATCCGTGATAGACTGCGATAGACATCTATCAACATAGATACAGATAGATGTTTTATCTGGATTTATTGCGGTCTATCTCAAATAAAAAGTGAGATTTTGCTGTATTTGTAAATAATTTGATATTTTTTCTATTTATAATAATTTTCCTAAGATATATGTCTTTAATTAAGAGGCTAAATGTTTGAAAATTCCTATGAAAAATTTTATAGTACTCTCATAGCTCATAGTTATCTCGTTCATAATTTGACACACCATTAAATAATTTATTAATTTATTTTATATACTCCACAATATTATTTTTAAATACAGTCTATCGTTAAATTCTTATGACAAATAATAATGAATTGATGTAGTATAAAAACAAAATTGAATACTACCGTAGTACTAAAATTTAATCTGATCTCTTACGACGCATGGTGTAGAACTAAAAAGAAATTGATGAAATCTTGGGTTTCTTGGGAGGACAATACAGAAAATTTAACTTTTGGGTGCAAAATTGACACTAGACAATAAATAAAATAAATAATAATACAATGTTATACTAATTTCCTTCATAATTTGACACATAATTAAATAATTTGTTTGTTAAAAAAAAAAAAAATACTCTAAATCTTGAAATCTCTATACTTTCAAATTTGTAATAACTTAGTTCTTGAATTTTAATATGTTACAACTTAGTTGTTGTACTTTACAATTCCATTGATTTATTCCGCATTGTAAAACATATTAGAAAAAATTATTTTTTTAGTTCTAAGTTTGAAGAATATGTGCGTCTGGTCTTTGAGTTTTCAAAATATACCTTTTTAGCCCCTAAGTTTTACAAAATGGTCTTTTTAAAAATAGGTTTAAAAGATCATTGCAGTAACTTTTATTTTTTTATTTTTATTGTTTTAAATTAGAAAATTAACTTTTTAAAAATGACCTACTCTCTAAATTTTTTTTTTTTAACATATTGTTGTAATTCAAAATTTCATATAATTGTATAAAATGAAAATAAAAAATAGTTCAAGAAGCTTTTAACCTATTGTTGAAAATTTAGAGACTAAAAAGATACATTTTGAAAACTCAATAACCAAAATGCACCTATTTTGGAAAAACTCGAGGGCTAAAAAAGTATATTTTGAAAACTTAGGGATTTAACACACATGTTCTTCAAAACTCAAAGTCTAAATGGACAGTATTGTTTCCAAAATATTATTAAAACTTAATGAAATGTCTTACACATGTATATCAATAATAATTGAATGAGAATCATTGTTTTTTTTTTTTTTTTTTGTTTAAACTATAAAAATTAAGTAGTTACATAATATAAGTTGACATTTATTTTAGAATTTTTTTTTTTAAATATAAGAATTAATTTGTTACTAAATTGTTACAATTTTTTTAAAAAAAAAGTTTAAGAATTAAATTGTTAATTGGATTTGAAGTTTAGAGATTGAAAAGTGTTATTTAATGCAAAGAGATTTAGGATTGAAAAGAGTTGGTTGAGTTTTGATTAATTGATTTATTTTTGCAATGGAAATGGAGGGATGATTAAAATAGACGAAATTAATTGGATTGGAATGTAATTAAAGCCTAATCCTAATTACCTACTTTGAAAGAAACTCCTCAATGCTTTTAAGCCAACTTCGTGTTCCTAATTGCCTAATTATCCTTCAACAAGTTTTTCATTTCTTCACTTCTAATTTTGCTCTCATAAACTAATTTCCTTTCAAAAACCTACCATTAATTAGACTCTATCATATTGAACTCAAAAAATAACTTAAATAAATCTTCAAAACCAAAGTGAATTTAGCTTAACGGCATAATCTTCTTCCTATAGGTCGGACGTGGGATCTCCCTTCCCTCTTGTTGTACTAAAAAAAACAAATCCGGGAAGTCTCCCAATTTGAAATTTGAAATAGATTAAAAAATGAGGATTTTGATATATGAGGGAACCAAATGGGGAACAGGATGTTTGCAAAACGGGAGAATGTTATCCTTATCCAGAAGAAGGATAAGGATAGTGTAAGGCCAACTCCAAACAATCCCTGGTGAGGCACGTGAGTAGGAGGAGAGAAACACGTGAGGGCCTTGGCTACTAGGTGGCACCACCCGACATTGGCGCGTGCATTCCGACCACTGCATGTTCTCTTCTACTCTTCTCTTCTTTCTCTCAAGACATTCCAACCAACCAATTTCCCATTTTGCTTTCTATTAGCCCCCACCCAGTCATTTTCTTCCACGTGGCACTCATTGCCACGTCGGACCCCCTCCTCTCAACGTTTCCTTCTTCCTATTATGTATTTGGATACGATGGTTCATGTGTTTAATCAAAACGTGTAGCCACATTGTTGTAACTTGAAAGACAAAATGGATGGAATCTAAGAATCAACGTTAAAAATACGTAATACAACAAATAAATAAAAAATTGAAAATTTCATTTTGGTCCTTATACTTTATAATCTATTCATCTTTAGTTCCTATATTTTCAAATGTTCAATTTTAGTTCCTATATTTTCAATAAATCTTAAATGTAGTTCTTTTTAAGTTAAATTTTATCGAAATTGATTAAATAATCACAATAATTTTCATGCAAATAAACACAATAGGTGAACATATTCTCAAAATTTATAGTGAAAATGCTAATAAAAAAAAATAAATAAAAGGTAATGAAAAGTCCACAACAAATTAGTAGTAAGGACTAAATTTAACATTTATTGAAAATACGAGATTAAAATTGAATAAACTCTAAAATATAGGGACCAAAATAATATTTTAACAGAGAAAAAAAAAAGCCATAATAAATTACATTAATAATACAATTCTTCATGTTTTTGCATCTTTAATTTGAAATTACAGAATTGAAGGTTATTTGAGATGAAGAAGGGAAGGAAGTGGATACTTGGAATTACAGTGGATAGAAAGGACAGAGGAATGAGGATATAAAAGGAAAAAGAAAAAGAAAAGGTGAGGATTTCAAGGACTGACTGACCCATGAGCTTACATTTTTGGACACACATCATTGTTCAAAACCCTTTATTCCAAATGCTTCTTGTCTTATATTTTTACATTTTTCAGTCCACACACTCATGTTTTTTCCTCCCAATCTATCACTTCATTTTCTACCAAATTTTTCATCTCTTTTTACCTTTCCCTATCACATTATGATGTGAAACACGACGACCACAATGATGCCATTTTAAAGTTTTTTGTAGTTTTGAACAAGTTGAGTTTCATCACTCGTTTGATAAAGTTACAAGATAATCAAGAAGCAGCAGACACATGGAGGTTTTGTATTGAGAGAAAAATATTTAAAAATAAAAAATAAAAAAAAATCAGCATTCTAAATATACATTACAAACAGCAAGACTATTCAATTTTCTAGTATTTCAAAAGTGTTGAGGACAGAAACTAATGTACAAGAATATGATGTTGTGTAGGAAGTATAAGAGAACTCATCTGTGGAATGAATCATATGCCAAAATCTTTTCGAGAGTTGTCATCATCTTGGCCCGGAGAGCTTCATGGCCGAAAGATACGCATCGCTGTTGCAGTCCGATGGTCCGGAAGAGGTTCCTCCCTCACTGATTGATTTGAAGAAACTTGAAAATAGGCGAGAACCGAGCAGGGAGGAAGTTGGAGGCAGAGGAACGGCACAAAGGCCTTCGAGCATTTGGACTACTCTAGTCATTGGTGGCCTAAGGTGCATATCTTCTTGTATGCACCACAATGCAACTTTAATGGCTGTAGAAACTCTCTCATCACCATCGTTCACTACCAAATTCGAGTCAATGATGTTTTCGAGTCTTCCTTCTTCCATCATTTTAAAAGCATAGGATGGGAAGTGGCATTTTTCTGAAGTTTCTGTTGAGTCAAAGTTTTTTCTTCCTCCGATTATCTCGAGCAACACCATCCCGTAGCTATACACGTCACTCTTCTCTGAAATGGCATAGTTTGTGATCCACTCTGGTGCAAGATACCCTCGAGTTCCTCTTAGTGTCGTAAAGACATGGCTCTGCTCGCGTGTCATTAGCTTCGCAAGGCCGAAGTCTGATACTTTTGCAAGGAACTTTTCGTCGAGAAGCACATTTTCGGGTTTGATGTCACAATGAATAATCTTCACATCACAATCTTCATGGAGGTAAGCTAGTCCTTTAGCTGTTCCTAATGCAATATTGAATCTTGTATTCCAATCTAACAAAAAATCTTCTTTATTCTTCCTAAATATCCATTTGTCCAAAGACCCATTTCCCATGTATTCATAAGCAAGAAGCTTGTGTGATCCTTCAGCACAATAGCCCTTGAGCCTGACCAAGTGAACATGATGGATACTACCAATTATGCTCACTTCAGCTCGAAACTCCTTCTTCCCCTGACCGACTGCTTCCAATTTCTTCACAGCAACCCGAGTTCCATCAGGTAGAACTCCTTGATATACTGAGCCAAATCCTCCTTGACCAAGCTTTATAGAGAAATTATTGGTTGCAGTTTGAAGTTCGTCGTAACTATAACGAATGGGCGCCCCTGTCAAACCATCCAAGAAGTTATCATCCTCGGAAGTCTCTTGTGGAGTTCCTGGCAGTTTTTTCTTTTTCCTGTAGTAACAAAATGCCAAATAAACTAGACCACAAATGACGAACATGGTAAAAACAATGATGATCGCAACAATATGAGAGTTCATTCCACCATTTCTACTCGCACCATTGTTGTCACCATCGCCTCCGTTGTTCAAGACCTTAATGTATGAGACAAAGTCCGTGTCCTCATTGGAGTTTTGAAAGCTACCTACATCGTCCAACAAGAAGCAGTTCCCTGTTCGGCTTTCGAAGAACAATGCACGGCAAGAACAGTTGCTCATGCAAGAGTTTTTGCAACCATTTAAATCAGTCGTTGAGGCAGATGGTAGGAATCCAAGTGCAAAATATTTGACCCCAGTCCCTGCATTTACAAGCTCTATACTTCCATTCGATTGATCACAAGGAGAGACAATCCCAGGTTGGCAATTCGAATTTGTGCTAAGAACTGAAGGGCATTGGCATCGATTCTCACTGTAACATATAAAATATGGGCCACACGGCTCCGGTGTGCTACAAGAGTCTTCAGGTATCCTAGTGGTCGAAGCCACAGTAGAATCTTGAAGATTATAAAAAGACACGAAACCATCATCTCCTAAAACTGCTATCCAAGTAGCATTTTCATTGGCTTTATTCGAGAAGATGAATTGCCATAGCAAGACTTTGCTTCGATCGTAGAACTTCCAAGAATTCGCATCAAGAGTTGCTGAGGAGACTGCCCCGCCGTTTTTATTAACGGTTTTACGATTCTCCTTAGCCATAGACCAGTAAGTCTGTGGGGATTGGAAGCCTGCTGAGAGAGTCATATCACCAGACTTCATGTGAAGGTAATAGCTCAAGTTATTATTGCTAAGATCACTCACAAGTCTCATTCCTTCAACAAAATCCTGCCCTGATAAAAGAGTATCAGTTGGATGGCTAAAACTCTGCCAAACTATTCCACCTTTGCTATCATTCACTCGTAAAACCAAATTTCCCGAGTTTTGCAACTCCAAGGCAGAAACCCCTTTATCACTGGAATTTGTAGACCAAACAACAGCAGAACCTTTCTTCAACATTGCATTTCCCTTCTCATCAAATGTAAACTCATCAGAATTAGCAACAGGGAGGGCCCTATTTGCAGACCAAACTACTCTTAAACTGCTTGTGTGGATGATAGCTAGCAAAAACATTGTCACATCTTGAGTAGTCACAAACCCAAATCCAAATTTAGAATTATTGGACATAAGAAACAAGCCATTGTTATCAATCCAGTTCATTTGAGAGCCTTGAAACCCTGGAGAGATTTTCCCAAAACTCCTAGTGCTTGCAAAGCATACTTCACATTGATTCAAAATGAACAGAGATAACCAAGCCAATAAACAGATGAAACCACCAAAATTTGAAGCACCCATCACAAATTTTCAGAATCAAACACCAACCCAGTTGAGGAAATCAATCAAATAAGAAGAAAACAACACAAAAAGAGACCTCTCAATGGTAAATATCATATTACAACAGCACAAAAAAAGCTCCCAATATCAATTTACTTCACATATCCATAGGGTTAAAGAAAAGGAGAAGTTTCTAAAGCCAGATTACATCAAGTAAATCCAACCCAAATTTCCATTGGACCTCAAAATTGAAATCCATGGTAGAACAATTGGTCAAATCAATACTTGAGGAAGAAGAAAACAGAGGTAATAATGAAACTTACCTCTGAAAATGGTAAAAAAAAAGAAGGACCAAAGCTCGAGATTGTACGAGGAAAAAGAGGGGCTGTCGATGATTCTTCTTCAATATTGGTCTGAAAAGAGCAGAAAAGTAAGGATTATTGGGTAGGAATTGTTTGTCTTGTCTCTATGTTCTTAGAGATACCGCCATTTTCTTTTTACCCACCAAAGAAAAGATGAGCAAAGCGTTCATATGGCGTTCGTCAGTGATAATATTTAATGATTTTTGCTTCGCTTTCGTCCTTTATTTTTCTTCTTCTTCTTCTTCTTCTTCTTCTTCTTCTTCTTCTTCTTCTTCATCTCTTGAGAGATCCCAAAAAATGATGATTCAAAACTCTATTATTATATAATGTAAATTTGGTGTTGGGATCATAAATTGTCAATTTCTGAATTTTTTGTATGATGATGATTGTTTTTTGTTTTTGGTGGAGCTACAATCCAAAGTAATGACAACCCACTTTATTGAATCATGCTATTTTGAAGTACTTTTTAGTTATATGACATGAATTTGGGGAAGTTTTGAGATTTTTACTAGTCTTGCAAATTCAACTCTTTTTTTTTTTTTTTTTTGGGTTGTTGTTGTTCATCTCTTCAAATTTAAGCATAATTTACTAGCAGTAGATTAGACATTGATTATGGTCTCTAATCAATAGTTCAATTCTCTTTCATTATTAAATTTATAACAAATAAAAAGCTTCATTCATTCATTTTTATTGGTTCTTTGTTTGTTTGTTTTGAAAGTATATCGAGTGAGATCGAATCTCAAATCTTCATATTGATAGCATAAATTCATGCTTATTAAGTTAGGTTCATGTTGACATTCATTTTTTGAATATAAGTGAACAATAATTTTTTGAGATTTTTAGATATTATTAGATATTTTTAGTCTATTTAATAGTGGACAAGTTTTAAAAATTTGAACAGTCTTAAATATATTTAAGGATTTGCTAACTTTTTCTCTATTTGGTGGAGAGTGTTTGAAATTTGAATGATGTTTTAGAAGGAACTTTTTAGGATATTTCTAGAAAAGTTACAAAACCTTTTGCCCAAATTTGGTTGAAAATTTTGTAATGAGTAGGTAGGTTTTCATGTGTTGAATTTTAAAAGTGTGACTTTTTTTTCATGCTAGTATATCTAATATTAGTAAGATTTTAATTAACCAATTCTTAAAATTCTAGGGTTAATTTTAATTAAAAAAAATATTTTTCTAATAATACCAAAATAAAATAGGAAAAATTATTTTAATAACAAAACGGTTGAAAATATTTATAAATAATAGTAAAATATCACAGTATATCTACGATAGATTATAATACTATCACAATTTATCGTAGATATACCGTATAAATTTTTTAGTCCATTTTTTCTATGTTTAAAAACAACTCATAAAACAAATAATGTGAAATGGGATAATTTAATCAAATGGGAGGATGTAACATGAAAGATAGTAGTAGTGGGGGAGGTGATAGGTTCTAATGTGTGTGTGTGTGTCTATATATATATATATATATATTTTAGGGTAATAAATAAATAAATGCAACTTTTATTTCTATTTTCTAAAAAATATTGATACCCACATGCTTCAATCTAATTGGTTGGTTGGCTCAAGTTACAATCCTTCAACTAAGCACATTTTATCATTTATTTTATTTGACCAAGTTGAATCTTTTTTTTTTTTCTCTCTCTCTCTTTAAAATAAGTGCACATTGAAAATTTCCATGATTCTTTTTCCAAATGTAAATATTTTTCAATTGATTCTAAAGGAAAATGCCAAAGGCAAAAAAGCAAATCCTTTGAAGAATCCCTTTCAAACCTTCTTCCATTTTGCTTGGACTTAAATTTTGTTTTAGGAGTATTTCTTTCATTTTCTTTTTGCAATTGGGCAACTATATTATATTGTTCACAATAAGTTATTTTAACATTTTGATTTCTTCGTTACAAATATCTATATATCCATCATCATTAAGTACTTGTAATCTTTAGATATTGTCAAAAATATAGTAAAATTGAATGTGCCCATTATTTATACAGTTAATTACCTTTGAAGATTTCATTCCCCGTGAATTAAATAAAATGAATGGTTAGTTTTATATTATATGAAATAGTTAGTTGCATAATAAAGGCTTGAACAATTAACATTTCTTTTAGCATCAAATAATATGATGAATTTAAGTTAAAACAAGCATAGTTCAACTGCTATATCGTAGGTTGAGATAGTGAAATTAAAGTTATCAAAATTGTTATTATTTTTTTTGAATAGAAGTTTCTCTATCTTGTTTCATGTGGAATATTTGACATCCCTTTGTTTTCAAATTTGTTGTTTTTATGTTTGTTATGGGGGTAGAATAGTCCTCCCTTTTATATGGTATAAAATAATTAAACATATAAATTAAGACGGCTTTATAAAACCTAGAAAATGAGAAAATTTTAAAGTTATAAATTAACCTCTTGTTGGATAACGACTTCGTTTTTAATTTTTTGGGTTTTTTCTAAATTTTCCTACCATAGTTTTCACCTCGAGACAAAATTGAATTCTTAGTTAAATTTCAGAAAATAAAAATAAATAATTTTTTTTTAATTTTTAAAATTCGACTTGATTTTTGAAAATATTGATAGATAATGAATAACACACTAAAAAATTTCTAGGTGAGAGCATCTACGTTTATAAACTTAGTTTTCGAAAACCAAAAGCCAAATTAAATAGTTCATGGAAGTACCCTAAACAATCAAATGAAAAATAAAGGGAAAAGGACAAATGTGACATGAACTTAAAAAGCAAGCATGTGATAGTTTTAAAAGCTCAAGTAATTTTGTCTTCCTTGTGCTTTGCATGCATATTATATGTCAAATTGCATGGGAATACCAAAAAAGAAGAGAAAAATAAAGCATACCAAAAATAATAATTGAGACAAATAATAATAATAATAATAATAATAATAATAAACAAAATTTTCTGTGAACTATTGGTATATAAAAAATAGATGAAAGTGAATTAAAAATTTCACCAATAAATTGACATGTGATGAAAATTGCTTATATTTCATAATTTGAATATAGACATTAGTTTATTTGATAGATAAGTTTGCAACTCAATCCAAATGTAGTTTAATGAATAAAATATAAATTATCATTTTAAAAGTTGATGGTTCAGTACACAATAATGACAATAAAAAATTGAAACGTATAAGTATAAAAATGGCCTTTAATTTGATTTTAGTTTTGAAAAATGAAGAAAAAGAAAGTACAAAAGTGACTTACTTTAAGACTTGGAAAGGGTGTCAATTGTGTAGACAATGACTTTGGCTTTTGTGCTTTTAATTTCAAGCACTCTTTCAAATGTGGAATAGTATTTAGAGAAAACCACAATCAATCAAGTTTCCTATAAAATTTAAAATATTCCTATGTTTCAAACCAATCAAAAAGGGTTACAATTGGTTCAAAACTTTGGAATATCAATGTGTCTTTCTCACTTGTCAACATCTAAACTCTATGAATTTATAAACATATTGATGAGAAAATCAAATAGCTAACGAAAATAAATTAAAAAATTATCGTCATAATACATGATAATGTAAAGAAAGTATATTGCCTAATATTGATGCTGAAGTTTATCCTCACTTTGATGTTGAAAATGTCAAACGTATTGATAAATGTGCGAAATAGTTGATTTTTTTTTTTTTCCATTTAACAACAGAACAATGAACTTAACGTCTAAATTGTTTGCAATTAATACATATTCGAAACTATTCACCATTGTGGATGGCTCGTGTAACCCCTCTACTTATGAGGTTTAAAAGCCAAAAATCTCATTATCTTCATTGAAGTCATTGGTGTTAACATTTGAACAAATTCTTACCAAACATATATCATAAAGATGAGGATGATGCAGATTGTCAACCTTCCAAGAAGATATCCACATGTTTACTATCTTAATCTCATGTCACTTTTCCGTTTTTTTTTTTTTAACTAATAGTCAAATTAACTCAGAGACCATTTAGAAGCTATTTTCCAAACCGAATGGAGTAAAGATTGTCTCTTTTCAAACTTGAAGGACCATATAGATATTAATCTCAAACTTCTGGGATCAAATGTTCATTTTGCCTACAAGACATTATGTTGAATCGATATAGCTCGATTATAGTGGTTACTTGAACAATACAAGGCCAAGTTCCTATAATTTTCTACCAACAGCAATCGCGGGAATATCTTGAGTAAATCAAATCAAACAGCAGAAAGACATTGATCATGCAAGTGAATGCTTTCTATCATCTAAATTGATTTAGAAGCCCTGCTGTGAACATGGTTGCTAGCAAATATCCATCTTCAAACTCTGTTCCCTCAATAATGAGAATCTACTGCACCATATGTACCATGGAGAGGGAAGAAGGGGAACGTTTTGTCTAGTTGGAACGAGCGATCAGAAGAACTTGTTATCTTCTTTTGAGATGCGTTAGCACTGATGTCTTTGATCGTCTTGGGTTGTCCGTTGTTGATGCTTGAGTGTTGAACGGAGAGAGGGCCCAACCGCAACGATAGATCACAAACTGTTTTCTGTTGCTTGTGAAGAGTACTATTTACCAAATCAACTCTACTGTTCCTTGCAGCAATCACATCATTGGAATGGAAGTACTTAAACGGAGCTGGACCGGAGAAACTCGGATTGTTGTAGAGGGGCTTTGGTTGGATTTCAATACCAGAAACGTGTTGATTGCTTCCGGGATACAATGGACACAAAGAAAACATGTTCCATCCAACGACGGTCTCTGTTAGGAACTGCTGGCTACCAATTGATGGCCAAACATTCTTATATACAGTTGAAGTAGGGATTGTGCTAGGAACACCAACATGGTTTTGGTTTTTCGGTTGGGCTTCCGGTACATTTCTCGTCTGCTTTGACAAATTTGGACAATATGAAATATGTTGTGAACTCAAAATAGTTGGTCTAATGGGGTTGGTGTAGTGAGTTGATGTATCTAAGACCTGTGGAGTGTAGGAATTAAGGTAGCCCCTCAGATTACTAACTTGGTTACTCTTCGACGATCTTCTCGACATGCAACCCAAATGGAGAGCAGCTGACAAGTTCAATTTTTGTTTTAAACAAAAGATTAGGAATTATAACAAAACATTTATGAATAAAACAGCCATTATCATCCTCAGTTATACAAATTCAAACTAATTAGTTTCATATCTATGATTTTCAATAACAATAGCTTAGATATTGATAACTGTAAGCATCTCAACCAACTTACATATGTCTCAAATGATCCTACGAAACAACGATCTTAGTCTACCGTCATTTGAACTAATCTTGCAAGATAACCGCTTCAAAGACTAACCAGATATTGCAATAAATCATGTATTCTCAATATCGGACTCAAACAACCTATATATTGGTAACTATAGGTGTGACAACTAACTCACGTACATCTCGAACAATCCTACGTAACATCTTGCTCGACAGTGATATCCTACAACTTTGAGACGATAAGTGGTGACAATAGTTTGAAACTATGATCTTTTAACTTATTTATGTTACCTTTTTGACCATTTAGTTCTTAATGACATACATACAAAAGTTGGTCAAGATACAAAATGTGGTAACAGATTAAATGTTGCAGAGGCACCTTCAATACAAGGATGAAGAAACTCCCCAGTTTCGGCGTCCTTATCAAGCCGAATTATCGTATTAATCGCTTCATTTATTCGGGCCCACAGTGTAGTAATATCCATGTATTCAGCCTGTGCAGATGCATAAAGATGAACAATGTGAGTTTATATTAGCTTTGAACTTTGATTGCTATTTCAGTTTTTTCTGTTTCAGTTCCTAGCTTTGCAGAAAGAATAAGAAATATATATATATATATATATATATATATTTGGACTTGGCTAGTTTCAAAGGTTGCAATATTACTCTTTAACCTATTATAAATGTTTCAAAACTTCACTTAAGATAGAAATCTTTTAGAAATTCGAATGAAAGATGGGACTTGAAATGATGTGACAATGACCTAAAACCTAAAAAGAATCCTATTCTTCAAAACTACACCGTATAAATCCTATTTTTCTTCTTGAATCCCTGAAGGATTTCTACCCTCAAGTTAATTTTAAAATCTAAATGAAAGATCATATTGCAACTTTTGAAAGTACGGAACTACTTTTGAAACAAAAGAGTATAGTTCAAGGTTATTTTTTTATAATTTAACCCTATGTTACTTTATACAAGATAGCCAATATGGATTAAAGTAAGTGTTTTCAAAGTTGAGGATAAAAAAACAAAACATAACAGAGCTACAACCAACAACTTAATAGTTCTCACTCAGGTTCACAAAATGGCCATATAACAAAACATAATAGAAATTTTGATAAAGGATCAAAAAACCAAAAGAAAAAAAAAAGGGCACCTTAGAGTCAGCTTTAGAATACAAAATCTCTTCAGCTTTAAGAACAACAATGGGGAGCTTCTCTTGCCACTCCTTATTCTTCTTAGTAGCACAGCAATGAACTTCACTAACAACCCTAGACACCCAAAAATCAAACATAGCCAAAAACAAGAAAAGGGTTTGAAGGGGAAAAGATGAAGAATGAACCTGAAAATCTCTTGAATAAGAGAACCTCTAATGGGTTGATGCCTTTCACTATGCCAAGCTCTCCTTACACACTCAAATGACCTACAACCTGGTCTTGGGGGCATCCTCACAGAAACAAGCTCCAAAATGTGTAGCTATGGAGTCTCAGAAAAGGGAAATGGAGAATCATGCTGAAATGAACATTGGGAGAATGAGAGAGAAAAGAAGATGGGCAATAATTTTGGAGGAGAGAGGGATTTGAAGGGTAGGGTGTCCCCCACAAAGACACATGCTGATTTCCCAAAGAGCCATTAGTCATTTTCTCTTAGGAGAAGGGAGAGTTGATGTAGGGGTAGGGGGAGAAATGAGAGGGTGTTGTCACTTTCAAAGGCCTCATTTAAGCTTCTCTCTGTGGTGTCACAGTGTGTCCACTGCTACCTATGCCTCTACCTACCTGTCTCTGTTTTCCGTGAAATATCTACTACTACTTAACTATCATATTCTCTTTGGTCATACTACAAATAATCTTACCTAATGTATATTAGTGGATCACACTCTAACTTTGAAAACATGCTGATGTGATACACAATAGATGAAGAGAGCATAGATAATTTTTCATACTCACTTAAAAATGTGTTTGAGTAACTGAATTGAGTTATAAAATCTAGAGTTAATATATTAGAGTTAGAAGTATCTATTTAAAGTGCAGAGTTGTAAGATAAAGTTTCTGAATAAATTTACAAAATAAGAAAAGAGAAAAAGATACAATTCTTCCAGAAATGTGTGAACTTAAATACCAAATACTATTAAAATTTGATTGTTTAACAATTAACACCAACTTATGGAATTGGCAGGGCAAATATCTCGTGAATCTAGGAAAATTTTCCACTATCCTTCCCCACAAAAACTCTTATGCATTTCTTTTCTTCTATCTATCGATGTTGTTGACATGAGCAAAAGGAAAAGGGAAAAACACTTGGGATTTGGGAGGGGGCTGGATTTTGTACCTTACTTTTGAGTCCTTTTTAATTGTGTATGATATTAAATTTGAAAGTTTAGGTGGAAGGTTTAGTAAGTTTGAATTTGTGTTTAAGAAACTATTGTGCATGTGTTAATTAGTGAGGAATTAGTAAAAACATGAACTCATTTATGAATGTGACAAATAGGCATGGCAAACAACATTCATAGTAATGAAAAATTAACACAAATTTTAATCCAATTATAAAGTATTATTGTGACTTGAAAGTAAGAGGGAGAATAGTGTTTATGGTGTTTTGGAGTGCAACCAATAATGTAGGTTCAACTTTTATAACAAAAAAGCACCCATAAATAACTAGTCACTTTAGGCTTCTATGATCTCCCACTCTACAACATGTCACCAATGAATTAGAGGTTGGAGTGCCATGATTAAAAAAATGTAGCTTAACCCAACTTATAATTATGTATTTAAACTCATATATTATTGAAAACTCGATATTAAGCAAGCTTAAAACACAAGTCCATTTTTGCAATCCATGCTTGGTCTTTTTTCTTAGGTATAATTCAATATCTTTTTAATAGTAATAGTAGTAATAATAATTAAAAGAAAAAAAAAGTATGAAAACATTGTTAAATAATTTATTGAACAAATTCAACAATTTCAAATGTTATATAAACCAAAATAATAATAATAATAATATCAATAAAAGAATAGCATAGTTCAACTACACATAAATCTTGTACTATCTACCACGAAATAGAAATTCAATTCTCCCATGCCACTGCCCACATAATGTTTTAAAAAAGGGGGGGCTTTCTACATATATAACCTAATTATACTGGTCTAATTACATAATAGTTTTAAACTCCCCGTTTTTTTTTCATGAATAGCTTAATGGGATGAAATGTTACACAAAAATCTAGCTCAAATGTCTATATTACCCTCCATGAATTTCAAACATATTGAAAAATCATAATAAGAAAAAAATAGAAATAAGAAAAGACACATATGGAAAAAAAATATCATATTGACATGCCTTAAATGATTTCGTCCATATCCCTATGGAAAAAAAATAGAATTTCAAACATTTTGAAAAATAATAATAAGAAAAAAAAATAGATATAAGAAAAGACAAATATGGGAAAAAAATATCATATTCACACACCTGACAATCATTAATAACTCGCACATAAAAGTCACATAGGTTATAGTACATAGTATATATGAGATTTTTTAGTACATTTTGTTTTCAATTTCAAATTTATTTAAGTATATTTCAAATAATCGGAGGACGCCATTTATCTTGGTATAATACACATTTGTATATATGACAAAATATGTAGAATATATATCTCAATAGAAACGATACTAACATAAAAATATGAGGTATATGTTATATAAAACCTTAAATTTGTATTTGTTCTAAATACATTTGTACATATTTGAAATAACATTGGTTTTTAAATTAATATTAAATTATAAAAATGTTAAAACTTTAATAAGAGAGAGAATGAGTATTGAGGTTATATTTACCTAGAAATTAGGACAAAATCTAGATATGAAATAGGTTACAACTTTAAGATATTTGTGAAATTTCACAAAATATTTGTGAATTTTCATTTGTGAAGTAGATTAAATGTAATTTTGGAAAAAAAAAAATGATCGTGGTCAGTTCAAGCCCAAAATGGTGGACTGAAAAATTGGGCCGATTAAGGATAGTGAATAATGGGCCTAGACATTCCTTTTGGGCCAGCCTTCAAAATACAAGCCCAGTAAAAGTGGTTGAATACAGCAAAGCACAAGATTTATTTTATTTTAACAGCTTTAGCCAATGGGGTGCTCGTGAGGACAAAATTGACATGTTTGCCGGTGGATTCCAATTTCCATTACTTTTTAAAACAATATCATAATTTAAAAAGTCAAATTTTTTTATTAAAAATCCATCACGGTTGATTGTTTTTGAATTTACCAAACATTGAATTTCAATGCCAAAAGTCATTCTGACTAAAATAAAGAAATTAAAACAGATCAATACCATTTGACAGAGATGTAATTGCCAATCAGCAAAATTTGAGCCGTATTTAACATAAATAATTAGTCAACTAATGAAAGGAAGCAAATTAGACAACCAATTACAGCAAGGAATATTGAATAGAAAACAAAGCATTGGTTGAATTGAAGTTCAAACAAACTTGTATAACTTTTAATTGGAAAATCTAAGTCAGATGACAAGTGGCAATGGATTAGACTGTCATTTCTCCTAGTTACTAGGAAGAAAGAACCAAAACCTTGAAGCTATCAATAAGTTTTGAATCTTACATAATATATTTATTCCCTTTTGGTATATATTTTCAAATTTCTGTATTTACCATAAATCATATGTGGCAGAGACTTGTATCTTAACAACAAATTTTCAACAGAGTCCAAAGGCATTTAAAGTGTAAAAACCAAGATAAAGAAAAGAAGTTTGAGAAAAGTGAAAGCTTTGGTTCATTTTCATCCTTGTACTTTTAAAATGTCTATTTTGGTTCCCGTACTTTTCGAAAATGACCATTTTAGTCCATTCATTTTCATTCTTGTTTCATTTTTAAAGGACTAAAATTAGGCATTTTTTAATAGTATAGGAGATTAAAACGAACCTAAGTTGAAAGTACAAGTACCAAAATGAACAAAAGTTGAAATTACAAGACCAAAATCAAAAGTACAAGTCTAAAGACCAAACTAGTATTTAAGCCTAAAAGAATTAGGACTAAGATGGGAAAATTTCAAGTAGGGATGAGGGGATGCTTGAATTAGAGTAGGGATTTATGAGACTCCCATTATCAAAATCCATAAAACAATATCAGCTGTTCACAGTCAAACAAAGTTCCCACACCATTTTTCTAGCACAAATAGCAGAAGGAAACAAAAAATTATATCATTTAGGCAAAGAAATACACTAAAAATACAAGATGAACAGAGTATATATATATGTAAAAGGCAAGCATAAATTTCATTGAGGAACGTAGTAATACCCGCCCATGCCGTTCATTGGAGGCATTCCATAGGGCATCGGAGCCATTGGTGCCATGGCTGCGTTGTAGTAACCTGGGGGGTTACTGATTTTGTTCAAACTGCTCTGCCCCTGCATCCCATCTCTTGCATATTGCTGCCATAACTGCTGTTCCTGCATCAGCAGATGCTGTTTCTTCTCCATCTCCACCATCTGCACATAAGAAGGAGGTGGCACACTTAATGATGCTGCGAAAGGATCCTGATTCACTGCCTGAACAGTTCCATCTGGAGCTGGAAGAGCCAGTACAGGAGTTTTGCTGTTTCCGGGGCCGGGCAATGCTACACTACTAGCGCTTCCACCGCTCAGCTGTGCAGTGCTAGTGTGCTGCCTAACCATTCCTTGATCATACATGCCATTTAACAACAATGGGTCGAGTCCACCGCCAAGTGCTGCCTTCTGCCTCGATAAATTGCTTGCTGTCTCAACCAAAGCCAACTCCCAATCAGCTTTGCCAGGTTCAGCAGCCGGGGTCTGCCAGGCAGAGGTTACTTCTGGCTGTCCATCGGAAGGGAAAGCTTCCCAGGATCCATTTGCACCATTAGCTGCTGGACCAGCAAATAGAGCCAATGCCAGTTTATTGCCTTGATCATCTGCACTGACTGCATCATCTCTCAGATTGACCAAGTCTTCCGTGACTTGTGGTTGAGGTTTGGGCGCAGGCTGGGGCTCAGGCTCAGGCGGAGGTGGAGTGTAATTTTCAGGTGGAGGAAGAGCTTTTATTTCATTCATATCAGGCACTGGTTCTTCCTCTTCAGGAGCAGGCGGAGGCGGCTCCCTCTCAGGACTCTTCGGCCTCTTCCCTCTTTCCCTCAAAAACTCCTCCAATGTCTCCAGTAACTTGCTGGTGATTCTTTGCACCTCTGGATACTCAGAGGATCTAGCAACTCCTGTATCTTTACACCAATTATAGAATGCAATTAGCTCATCAATCTGCTTAGCTGCACTACCATATGCATCAAATGCCTTCATACAGTCAGAGTACTCCATATCAAAGAATTTGTCAAGCAAAACAGCCAAAACCTCACAAATATCTGCATACAATTGAAAACTCTCCCTCACTAGAGGATACAAAGCATACAAAATCATCCTACTGTTCTTCGCCAACCCCGTTGGACGACACGACAAGAATCTATCCAACAGTCTCTGCAAATGTCCCATCTTCCCGAAAACTCTCTCAATCGCCATTTCCCTCAACGGGGTCACAGGCCCCTTGTTGTTACGCCCCTGCCCATCCCTCCCCACAGATTCCCCCACATCACCATAAGATCTCGACCTCCTCATCCCACCATAATTTCCATACTCTCTTTCTCCTCTATGCTCACTGTAACCGTTATCGTAGGGCCTCGGAGGTGGAGATCTAAAGTCATCTCTTCCATCAAATCTATCATCCCCACGGGAATTTCCCCTTGCACTACCACCTTTCTTCTCAAACAACATCAATTCCAGCCTTTGATCCAAGTAGAATGCATAAGTTCGAACAAAAGCCGAGTGATCCCACGAGCTCGAATGAGCTTCATCCTTAAAATCAGACATATTCAACAGCCTCGTGCCCCTTCTAGTAGCATACAAGATCTCCTCCTGAAACACCGGGTCCCCTTCATTCAACAATCTGTGCACAAGTATGAGTGCCTTGAGCGCCACAATCCAGTCCCTCGTCTTCGCCAGACGCTTCGAAATTGCCGACACACACGCACTCACATATCCACGAGAATATGATGTGAGGCTCAAAATCTCCCTGATGTACTTCTCACTGGCCGGATCATCGTCATGGCTCGTCGCCTTCACGATCGCTACCTCGAGGTCCGGCGCCATATTACTCGCAACCTTCGCAATTCCAATACTCGTCTGGTCCTTCACGGCCCCGATCGCCTTCCGGATCGTACTAGGCGCCATCTCTACAGTCTCAACAAAACCCTCAATAAACTCCCCGCTTCCTCTCGAACTCGATCCTCAGTAAACAGTCCACAGAACTAAAACACATCAAAACAGCAAGAAATTGGTTAAATCCCGCATAAATCGATCACCGAAAGAAATCATCACTATTCCAAACGATAAAACCACCGAAATCATCGAGCTTACCAGCACTGGAGGCTGAAAACCCTGGATCTGCAACGAAATCCCTCAGATCGGCGCGACGGCGGCGGAATTGACGGAGGTTGTGGAAGGAAAAATGGTAGAAAAAAGGAGGAGAAAACGGAATGAGACGAGAGAGAAAGGAAGGAAGAAGAGAGGGAAAAAGCGACTCGGCAGAAGAACGAGTGAGAGATTCGGAGCGATGTTATCGGAGTCGGTGTTTTGCAGTGGGAAACGGGTGGATCTAGGTGGGGGAGTTGGAGTGCAATGAAACCAATCCTAGCCGTTCAACTTTCCATCACAGATCTGAAATATAAATTGCAATATATTAATATATTTTCTTTTTAGGAAATTTTGCTTTTTATATTTAATAAATCTTACCTTAAAAATCGTATTTACGTTCTATATTTTAATATGGGACATTTTAGTTTTGGTCTACACAATTTCTTTTTTTTTTTTTTAATAATAATAATTAAGATTATTTTTAAATATTACAAAATGAGTCCTACTGTCTTTATCGTGATAAGTCAAGACTTATATCACTTAAGTAAAAGAAATCTATCACTAATAGTTAGTGGAATTTTTCTATATTTACAAATAGTTTGATTCTTTTTTCTATTTATAATAATTTTTCTAACAATTATATACATTTTTTTAATGTTTGTAATAATTAAAGTTTTAAAATTTTGTATATAATGATTTAGGCTCAGTTTGATAGTTATTTATTTTCTTTTTTTTTTTTTTTAAGTTTTTCATATTTTTCAAAAACACGTAAAAATTCAAAAACAATTTTATGTTTTAAGAAATTATTTTTTAAGCGTTGTGAGATAACTATTTTGTTTTTTATTTTTTGAAATGAAGTTTATAAATATTATTTTTATCTATTGATTCCTTTTTATTTAGTTGTCTACATTTGTAATAGTGTTTTCTAAAGTCCAACCCAAGTTTTTTTTTTTTTTTTTTTAATGATGGATTTTATTCCTAGAATTTGGCTAAAAATTCATGATTTTATTTAAGAAAGAATAAAAACATGGTTAAGAAATTTTGTTAAAATACTCACATTTTCACAAAAAAAAAAAAAAAAAAAAATATTGTCAAATAAGTTTTTTAATTTTCCTTCTATAATCTTTTTTTTTTTTTTTTAACAATGTAGTTAAGCATCTAGTAATTTAGTTTTGTAATTTTGGATTTGTAGCAATTTAATTTTTCCACTATATCATTTAAATATTATCATGATTTTACCACTCTAGTGAAAAAAATATATTCATTTTTATCGTAGAATTATTTAGTTTTTATAATTCTCTAAAAGAAAAACATTTAACTTCTAATTCATTTATGATTTACATATTAAAAGAAAATTTAGTATTTTTTAACAAAATACATATAAAGTTAAATCTAAATTGTGACAAATTTTAAACTAAAAAAATACAAAATTTTTACCCTCTAAAATTCAAGAACGAGATCGTCACATTACAATTTTAAAAAATGCAGATAAATTGTTAGATACTTAAATTAAAACTTAATTATTACTTTTTTTTCCATTTTAATAAAGACTAAATTATTAGTTAATAGGTAGGAAAAATATTTAATATAAAATTATGGTGAAATGGAAAAAGGAGAGATATTTTATGGAAGGTGGAAGGGGCGTGTCGGAAGAAAAGCATAATCGCGCAAACGACGCCTACGGTTTACGTTATTTCGGCGGTAATTCCCCCCCCCCCCCCCCCCCCCCCCCCCCTTTTTTTTTTTTTTTCCTAATTATTTTATTTACTTATTTACTGCCGGCCTGCGGTTTATTGGTCAACTCGATTACTTTTATTTCACTGCCGTTGCCCTTTCCCCCCAAATTTAACCCGTTTAGTCAAAATTTACCTTTTTCCTTTTTATAGTTAATTTTAGGTATGTGTTTGTTTTATAAATTTTTTAATTGTATGAATCTATCGAACATAAAATTTTAAAAATATTGCATAAATTATCTTTAAATTAGAGATATTATCTTAAATAGCAAAACTGTTGAAAATATTTACAACTAATAGCAAAATACACAGTCTATCTGCGATAGATCGCGATAGACTACTATTTGTGTCAGTACAGATAGATTGTAAAATTTTGTTATATTTGTAAATCTTTTAGTTCATTTTGCTATATTTAAAAAAATAGCCATTTAAACTATTAGATTTAAATATTTTAAATAATTTAATATGAAATATTATTTGGTTAGATTTTTATTAATATTAGATATCTACTCAAATAATATCTAGGGCCTTGAGGAGCCCTCGTAGAACAAACACTCTACAAAAATAATCTCTACAATTACTCTAAAACTCTCCCTCTAGAAATTCTCCCAATTTTATTAGAAAAGTTATAAGAAAATTCTTATTTCCATTTCATCTATTATTTCAAGAAGCAGTTTTCACAAACCAAATTTTTGTTAGAGCCATAACAAGGAAAATTTAGTGGAATAAGAAGAATCCAAAAAAGAGACAACAAGAGGAGATTTCATTGTAGTCACGTATTGGCAACGATATGGTACTAAACATTTTCTTCTAACTTTTGTAATTTTAATTCTTTCAAGAAATTAAAGAACGTCATCGCACGCTTCTACCAAATATTCAATTCTCATAGCACTTGATGCTTAAAATTTGAGGACCAAAAGGTAATCTTCATATATTTTATTTTATTTATTTATTAATACATATGTAATTCGGTTTGGAGATAAACAAGACCCATCATGCACCGACATTTCTATTTTATTAATTGTTTATTGAGTGGGAGACAGATGGCAGATAGAGACCTAATTCCCTAATTTAGTATATGTTTGCTATTATTTACCATATGTTAAATAAAAATCTAACATAAAAGTTTTGCGTTTCTCCTCATAATGACTAATGAGTTAGATCAAAGAGGGGCATGTGAGTAAATTCCATTCGTACCTTTATGGGACAAAAGGACAATTTTGTTTTTACACCGTATAAAGAAGAGGATATTTTACAACAATTTGGAAATCATTTCTTGGATAGAATTCCTAGTATGACATGTTTCATTTATCCTTGTGAAATGTTATTATTATTATTAATATTTACCCAATCTTGTAATAGCTTGCATTTGAGGAGCAAACTATTTTAGAGCTCGTTTAGATTTGCTTGAGAAAAAATGTTTTTTTTTTTAAAATTCATTTTTATTTAAACTATTTTGATAAAATTGTTTAAAATACACTCCAAAATCTATTTTGAGTGGTTTTCAAACACTCTAATTCTTTCCAAAATGACTTATTTTTTAAATTAAACATTTGAAAATACATTTCCAACATACACTTAGTTTAATCATGATAGTCTGTGTTTGAGATACATAGTATTTTAGTATGAGTATCTATAACAAATAGGGATTTGAAATAGTAAATATTACAGTTAGTTATAGGTTATAATAACAAGAAATACCAACTATTACAATTGGAGTCCCAAGCATGGAGTATGCTATAATAACCCACTTAACCCACTTAAAGTTGGAGACTCAAATTAATTATAGTACCCCTTAGTTATAATAACAACAAGCAACTTTTTTTTAGCTATCAATTTTTATCCTTAAATTTTGAGGTTGTATCAATTTAAACTTTAAACTTTTATAATTGTATCAATTTACAACTTGAATAATAATACTTTGATTTGGTTTTTAAAAGCACTCTTAAAAAGAAGATAACAAAATAAATAAATTGTTATGCGTAAAAAATATGACTAAGCATTTAACTTTAAGAGAATGTTCATCCAATGGATCATTCTAAGAAAAGTGGTTATTTGGCTAAGTATGGAGACCGACCTATAGACTCAACCACAAGGGCTAAAAAGATCAACAAAGAACGACATGAAGGTAGACCATGGGCCAACCATAGACTCGCAAAGACCGACCTACAAAGTTGCCTATAATGAGCAAATTATGCCCAAGTGTTCGTCTATTAGGCCAATATCTGCCCATGAGATTATTTGTAATTGTTAGATTAAGTTAAAAATGACCAAATTAATTTTTTGAGAGAGTAATTAGCCAAGTGACTAGAATTATTTTTCTATATAATAAGAGGGCTCGAGACATTTGAGATACGCTGAAAACACTTTAATTTCTCTAAATTATTATTAACTTGATCGTTGAAGTGTGTCCATAGTCTAGACAATAGGCACCACACCAATACGAGATTTTCTAGTCTTGAAAGACCATTATTTGACTTTTCCAAATTATTACAAATTCATAAGTATCAATAGAAATGAGGATGTTTAAAAACTAAATAATTATTGAACGGAAGTCAAATTATATTAGGATAGTGCAATAAGTCAAATAGAAGAGTAAAAAAAAAAAAAAATAATAAATAAATAATATCCAACTCTCAACTATTTGATTTTCCTTTTTCCTATGGGCAACGACAGTAACAATATTAAGCGGTCGGTTTTTGGACACGTCACTGTCAAATTAGGATAATTCTGATATTGTCAATGTTGTTAATGTAATGTTGCCCCTTTATTCTTGTCCTCCTCAATAATTATTTTACTAAAATACTATTTTCAGAATCGTGTAATTTTGGTATATATACTTAATTTATAATTCTTAAATTTTGTTTTTCAGAATTAATTTTTTATATAATAAAAAATCAATTAAATAATAATATTATTAAATCATTCATGAAAAAAAGACACTATATCGATATATTTTGTAATTGAGAAGGCTAATAAATAATTTTAAAAAATAAACATTAAATTCAAAAAAGGAGCTAAATTTAAGAGCTGCGGAAAATAGAAAGACTAAAATTAATTTTATAAATTACCTTAACACGTCTCATAAGTTTGGTACAATATTTTTATTTTGTAAATGAAAAAAATGGTTAAATTGAGAATTTAGATCTTGT
The DNA here is from genome assembly GCA_030954485.1 of Citrullus mucosospermus. Classification (NCBI taxonomy): domain Eukaryota; kingdom Viridiplantae; phylum Streptophyta; class Magnoliopsida; order Cucurbitales; family Cucurbitaceae; genus Citrullus; species Citrullus mucosospermus. The sequence goes on along the minus strand of CM062059.1, from coordinate 27,398,936 downwards.
TTGGTAATCATTTCGTTTTTTATTTTTTATTTTAAAAAATTAAGTCTATTTTCTTCACATTTCTTACAATAATTTGTATCTTTTTTTAAATACATTGGTTAGATTCTTAGCCAAATTTCAAAAACAAAAACAAGATTTAAAAGCTACCTTTTTTATTTTTCAAATTTTGACTTGGTTTTTTAAACCATTGGAAAAACTAGACAACAAAAGAAGAAATTTGGAAGTGGAAGTTAGTGTCTATAAACTTAATTTTTTAAAAATAAAATAGTTACAAAATGAAGTCTTAATTATTGTGATATGAAGAAAGTTAGAATTTAATTTTATAATTTTAAAAGTTAGAATTTAGTCCTAGACGACTCATAAATAATTCCAATGGCTAAATCAAATTCTCATAAATATCAAATTTGTAATTTAACAAAAAAAAAAATTGATTTTTATTTATAAAACTAAATCTAATGACTCATATGAATATTTTTCAATCATTTGCGGTTGTAATTTTTTTATTATTAGCGAATAGATACGCACATGTAAACCCACATGTGAATTTCAATAGTATTACTCCAAATAATACCCATCAACTCCTAGTTATTGACATCAATTCATGAAACAAATAATTATGGATAATTTTAGACGAAAGGACATAGTCAATATTTGATGTAGTTCAGAAATTCGGGCCAACAATCACACCCTTTGACCCAGTTAGGTGTTGAGAAGATGAGAGTTTGGGCCAAAGACTCAAACTTACCTGCTCGATCTTGGTCGACGATCCCATTTTGATGAATGGGACACGCTGAATGCATGCTTTGATTTGCCTTGAAAATCAACCTCATCCTACTTTGAAACCTTGATTAGATGCTCCAAATCAAACTTCTATTATAAGTGAGTCATTATAATTTTAGGGAAAAAGTAATTTCATTCTCACTTTCTCTTGAGCATCTGAATGTGTATATCAAGCAGCCAAACACCACATCAATGTACTAATTTCTTCTTCTTCTTTTCTCTTTTTGCAAGTCAAACTCTTCTTCTCTTTAAACAAATTTATCGATGTTGTCATAGAAAGGTTAGACTCTTTCGTCTGTTCAGACTTTAGCATCAACAATTGAGTTGACTGATACAAAATAAGGTTAATTTACAAATTTAATCCCTAAACTTTAAAAATTGTACCTATTTGGTACATAGACTCTTAAATTTTTCTAAATTCACATATCTACTAGATACAAAATTAAAAATTTATAACTTTTATCATATATATATAAATTTCAAACTCACATCAAAATTGAAAATTCAGCCACCAAACAATAAAGCATTATCGCAATTGTCCTTCCAAGTAGTAATGAACAAAAAGGGAATTAAAATAATAAAGACTCGAAGAGAATTCTATTGGTACAAAGAACTTCATCATTTTCGGTTGGATTAAGATTTATAATACAACTCCAGTCTAATAATTTACTTTAATTTCCTAGTCGATAAAGTTCCTCCCGTTTGAAGCCTTTCTTTACTTGCACAAATTAGCGAAGTAAAAAATTTAGGTTAAATTGCAAACTCGGTCTTTATAGTTTAAAAAAAAATTTAGAATTTAGTCCTTATAGTTTGATAAATTTCTCATAAACAATCCCTATCAAATAGCCCCTACGATAGGAATCAAACCATAAAAACTATTTATGAGGTTTTATCCATCCATAGGGACTAAATTTTAATTTTTAAAACGATAGGGATTAAATTCTAAGTTTCTCCAAACTATAGGGACCAAATTTATGATTTGGCAAAAAAAATTATTGAAAAAGCTATAAAATGATTTGTGATGATAAACTCTAGATGTTAAACCAAAGGCATTGACACACACCGAAACAATCTAAGATAATCCACTACTATTAAAAAATTAAGTAATTATAATGTAGTACTTATCTGTAATACAACTACTACAGTGGCTCACGAACGCTCAACCCTCAGGTCACCTAGGCTCTCTAGATGTGAGACGCCCTCTTAAGTGTACTTAGGCTCCCTCTAAGTGTGTTAATATTAATGTTGGACGCTTCGACTTTCGACAGTGTGTGAGCCTCCTCTCTACTTGATTATCTTCCTTGTAGCTCAGTAAACTCCCTTCGTTGATGAATCTTAGGTCCTCCTTAAGATGGAGAAATCCTTCTCGAAGCTAAAGTCTTAGGCTCCCCCTAAGACTGAGAATCCCTTCTCTTCATTGATGCCTTAGTCTCCCTCTAAAACTGATTTGATATTCAGAAAGTTGAACTTGTCGATCAAGAAACTTGCACAGCGGGATACAGAGCAAAGAATACAAGTACGATGTCATGCAAGTTGGCGTACAATAACAAAACTCTTAGCTCTCAATAAAACAAAGTTGGCTTCCTAAGATCTTCGCCAAGAAGCTCTTTTTATGAACCGATCCCATAAAAGGAAAGCAAACTTCCAACAGGAAAAAATACGATGCACATCAAATAAGGAAAGAATTTCCAAAACAAATATTTTCTTTTGATCGACATAGGATGCACCATAATCGAAAAGATATCAGACAATATATGACAACATAGAATTTCTATATTAGGAAAGAAAGATATTCTGAGAAAATACTATCAAGTCAGGTGTTAAAACAACAATTGTAACAACACCATTAACTGCCTTGAAATAACATAGAGCCAACCACAACTCCAACAATTATGTATTGTATTTATAGAGAGACATACACTATAACTACAGTCGTTGAGACCAAAGATGCAAGGCAATTAGTAGGCATCACTATATATAGTGATACCCATCCACTCCATTAACTTAAGGCATTCTTTAGGGCAATGGAATCATTTGTCTTGCAACATAGTAACTCAAGGTGTTGTTTCTTCTCCATTTCCACCATTTTCGCGTATGAAGGAAGTAGGATGCTTAACGACAATGCAATGAATGAATTGACCAATTGGGACTGATTAACTATTTGAATGGTTCCATTATTGAAGATCCCACATTAGAAAGATGAGGAGATCTCATAATCTTTAAAAGATACACGGTTACTTATTTCGTTCTCAATTGGTTTTGAGATGCAACCTCATGTTTATCTTTTATGATACAAGAGCCTATGAAATTCAAATGGGCATTTGGTCCAAACAAATGAAAATTAGATTCAAGAATAGTGAACCAAAGAGATGCTACCTTAATGAGACAAGTTGAGGATCTCATATTTATCTAATATCCATCTAAAGTTGGAGGAGTCAAGGCTACTTCAAGTTGTTTGTTGGAAGGAAAATTTCCATGATCAAGTTCTATTTCACCCTCATCATTGGGTCGGCCGGACCATAAAAGGTAAAGGCTCAAGCTTAGCCCAAGCCTAGGGGCTTAAGACATTGATTGAGCTTGAATTGGGGCCCAATTTTAAATTGTCAAGCCCATAGCCCAACCCTTAGTTTGGTTCATTAGATCAAAGTTTGGGTCGGACTTCAGCCGCCCCATTTGATTAGCTCATTAAATATTAATTATTTAATTATTTAAAAAATATATGCATATTTAAGATTTTCTTAATGAAATATTATTAAATTTAATTTGTATTTTTATAAGTTTTGATAGATTATTAATGTTATAAAGTTTTATTTAGTATTTAAGTTTCTTAAACTTTTTTATTATATTTAACACTTAAAAAAATTATATTAACTAAAAACTATAATTTATCCAAATATATTTAATTAAATAATATAAAAAATTTATTTTTTCACAATATATCAAGGACTATACGTATTTATTGGATTGGCCTAATAATAACTTGATAAGCTCACTAGGTCGGCTTGACAAATTAATCTAAATATGGCTTAAACAGGTTGGCACATGGGCAAGTCCAATTTGTAAAATAATGAATCGTATCAAATTCAATAAATAAATGGATTGAGTTGAACCGAATCGAACTACTTGGACAAGTATAAAAATTTAGGGAAATTGGAGGAGAGGACTAAAATTACTAAAACATACTGAAGTGGTAATTCAAAACCCTATTGTATTCATGGTAAAAAAATTGTAGACTTGTTCCAATTTTGTTTTCTTGTAAATACAGTTCATCATTTATAAGCCTCAATACTATTACTGGACAAGACAAGAGTTGATGGATCACATCCAAAAGGAGGTCTTAAACAGACTGACATGCGAAGGCTCATGCATGGCCCATGACCTTTTTTTTTTTTTTCCTTCTTCTCTCTCTCTCTCTCTCTAAAATATTAATATTCCAATCTTTTTCTCCATCCTCTCCCTCCTTTCTCTCCTTAAAAGGAGATCCTCTCTTTGATGGTAGAAACACTTAGTGTAGCTCATGAAAAATTGTTATATGGCAATTTTAATTCTTTTAAAGAAATGTATTTTTAAAATTTTTTATTCATATAATAAGGAAAAAGGGAGCGTCGTGGTTAAATGCATCCTTAGTTACACCTAATCATTGCTCATTATAATATTCCTTCTTTTTGTTTGAATAAGTCCACTAATTTTTATAAAATGTTGAATATGGTAAACATCCCATTAGACATGATGGAAAGTCCAAAAAAAACCTAGTAAATATTTTTAAAAGGGACTATTATACACAAATACAAATATGAAAGTTCATGGACTAATTTTATTATTTAACTTTTTCTTATCAACATTATAAGGTATTTCAATGAGGCATGTGCTCTTGACTAAGAGGTCATAGTTTCAATATTTCTACTACAACCGATGAACTCAGAGAGAGACAGAAAAAAAACCAAAAACCAAAATTTGAAACCAATCCATTTTTGTCAGAGGAAGGTTCACCTAAAATTGGCCATATATGTAGTGTTGTACTATAAAAAAGTGTGAGTACTATCAAATATTTTTTATGCCAAAAAGACTTTATTTTATTTTCTTCTTTGAATTTATTGATATATTAATAATAAAATGCTACATATAAATGACATACTATTAACCATTGAAATTGGACAATCAAGTGATAATCTTGGAGTTACATCCAAAATCCATCTATTTGATTTATATTTTTCAGCAGAGGGGCCTCAAAATATTATTATACAAGCAACATAATAAAATTGGACCTCATTCCATCACTCTTATAACAAACATGCTAAACAAACTTAACTAAATTAATTCACCCCCACCCCCCTCCCTGTTTTGGGATATCATATAATAGCTCATTACTCAGAAATGATATGAGGGGAAGTAAAGCAAGCAGCAATCTCATAAAGATTTCTTTCTTTAGTTTGATGATTGTCTTCTTATAATCTTCATGCACTGAACTGACTCTAGAAAAGTCCTGTAAAACATTATTTCTTGTATTCAGAATCTAATCATCAGTTCATGATATTTACTTCTAAGTTCTAATAATGCATATAGAGACTAGAGAGAGACAGTGGAAAAAGAAGAGAATCTTTGTAAAAACCATAAACTTTGAACTTGCCGCTCAGATTTGTATACTATTGGCAATATTTTTATCAAGAGAGAGAATAAAGAAAGAAAGAAAGAAACAGTGCTTACTGCCATGGAAGATCTCCTGCAAGCAGCCAATCTCCTTCTTTGTCCTGATAGGTGAGAGTTAAGCTGGCATTACTATTCCCACACTTCTGATCTGTTCATAAGAAAACATCAAGTTTCAAATTTAATTACCACTAAATATTAAAAAATAGGTAATTTTGAGTTTTCAAAACATGTTGAGTTGGACATTTCGAACTCTGACCTCTTAGTCAATGATATATGCCTAAACCAATTAAAGTATGCTTAATATGGCTAAAAAAAACTGGATAATTATGGCTCTCTTTCCTTTTTTCTCCCTCGTGTTGTCTCATCATTTCGACTTTCTGTTTTAAATCTATATCTATCTAAGTTATCATTGGTTGGTATTTCACTCTTTAGGAACATTTTTGAATTCTTAGTCAAACTTTAAAAGCAAAAACAGGATTTCTCAAAGACTACAATTTGGCTAAGATATCACGAAAACAAACAGTTTTGAAATTAGAATGGAGAAGGCTTGGTTTTCAAAAATGGAAAACCAAAAACAAAAACATTCCTTATGAGATTAATTTTGGAAGAGAAAATAAAAAGTTATCGGGTACGGTTCACTCACAGCAGGAATTGGAAAACATGTTGATCAAGGCAGTTTTCAGGGTCTGATATGAGTTATATAGCCCCACATCAATCTTCCTTGCTATTGGCACCCCCTCCATCTTCACCTTCACATATTTTGGGTTAAAAACAATTCCATCATCTTCATCTTCTTCCATCCAATAATTATCAGAACCTAGGCCGTCCTGTTGCAGCCCATGAAGGTGCTTTTTCCTCCATGATTTAATGGGTGGCCACCCCACAACTTTGTTCTCCTCTCCAGCATTACTGTTATGAAAAATGGAAAAAAATCATTAGGCCAGATGCTTGGTGACAGAACAAATGCATCATAGCCTTAGAGTTGTTTTTACTATATTTTAGGTTTGAAAATGAAAGTCAGATCCATAGTTGAAAATAAGAACTAAATTCTAACTTAAAAACAGCGAGATATATATTTAAAAAAGAGTTGGTTTGTATTTTATTTGAAGCATGAATTCTTCCATCTAAACAAGTTTTCTTGTTTGAAGCATATTAGTATGTAAATGCCGATTTGAACATAACTAAAGTAGTTAGATACTAACATCTATCCTCACGAGTAAATGTTTGAACTCCCTACGTAATAATACTTTTTCAAGTTCAACAATTTTCAGATGGAACATCAAACAATTGACATTTAGGATGATAATTGGTGTCTTTATCTACTAAGCTATGTCAAATTGGCTCCCAAAATAATAATATTTTAAGGGAAACAAAAAAGAAAAGAAAAAAAGAAGAAAAAATCAGTTGTCTGAATTGAACTCACATGTGTATGGGACAAGAGCTTCTCTGGTTGGTGTCCTTCCTGTCATCATCTTCCTTGTTTGGGTGACCATTCCACAGCAGCAAAGAGACCTCTTTAAACGAATCTTTGCTCTTAAAGAAAGCATTTTCAAAGCTACGCTTGTGTGTACCATGGCTCGTGCTTTCTACACACAGACAGCTCCTCGGATCTAAACCAAACACATCTTTTCCATCACACGCATTCGTGTTCAGGTCGAAACCTCTGGTGGGATCTGGTACAGAAAGCGCTAGCTCAAGTTGAAGCTCCATTAGAATCTTTCCTGTTTTCAAATAATTCAAAAGCAATTAGATGATGCTGGCTAGCACTAGTAGTGGATAGAATGGGTAGTTTCGTTTGCAACTTTGGACTATTTATACGTGTATCAGTGTGGATAAGAGAGTGAAGGAGACGACAACCAAGTAGGGAGAGAGAGAGAGAGAGAGACAACAACGGAAGTTGGGTCTGCTGAAAGAAGGGCAGTGATATGGACACGTTCAAAGAAAAATACTACTAAATGGATGCAAGTTTGGTCGTATGGTCATTTCTGTAGAAACATATCATAAATTAAGTAGGCCAAGCACATAAATGGATTCAGCAAAGTCCTTGATCGTCAATTTCCCATGCTTTACACTTCAAAACAACATTAAATTCTAAATAAAATAAAGATTAATGGGTAATCCAGCAGCTTCTGTACTATGATTTTGATATATTGACACATAATCAGATATTCCATTGACAGAAGAGACCAATTAAGTAGTTTCCAAAGTAATCTCATCAATGTACGCGTGATATGCTTAAGCTATCATCAAGTTTTGAAATCAGATCATGAAAGAGACGACTAAGAGCAGATTGCATTAAAAAAACTAATCAAACCTAAAAGTTAAATATCTAAAACCTTCCATTTCAGAAGGTGGGTCATTTTCTTAAGTGGATTGGGCTTAACACATAACCTCCCTGTCCCAATTAAACGTTAAACAAGTCCAAATTATCGGCGAAATGTTGTCAAAATGAGTCATGATGCACGAACTCTGATAATTCAAAGTTCCATGATAATGGGGTACTAAAACATTCCCTTCATCAGTTCCTTCCCACCTCAATAATTTTCGTACTTGAGTTCCTTTCTGTCTTGCTCAAATAAAATAAAAACGATTCCCTTTGTCGGAGTATACTAGTACATATAATAGAAGAAAGAGAGAGAAAGAAAAAAGGCTAAAAGATTTGTCTTAGACAATTTAACAAACACCATGCATACGTTTGGTATATGTTCAGAGTTCTTTACCTCGCAGCTGGATCCAAGCGAAAAGCGTAGGCCATCAGGGCAAGAGCTTGTCTAGAACCGAGCGGGCAAGTTCAATTGAAGTCCACGTGACCTCGAAAATTAGGGCAATGAAACTGATCTTTTCGGCAGCGAGCGGCCATTGGAGGCACCGAATCGATTGAATCGGTCGTGTCAATGTCGAAGCCTGCATGGATGAACCCTAGTAGACCCCAAAAAGGATGTTACTGACATGAAAAGCTGGCATTTGCAGGGGAAGCATATTGTACAGCTCGATCGCAATCAGCCATTGATTTTGTTACACATCTTGGAAGCCCTAAAAGAAACGAATATATGTCAATGTAATCCGAATTTCTGCAAAATATTCTGTAGAGATCACATGAACATCAAATTCTTTCTTCTTTTTATCTTTTATGATCAAATCATTTGTTCGTTTGCTTTTTTCTTCTCCGATATATTTGATTAGGTCACATCCGGTTTGTGTATCTTCTTATAACCAAAATTGATTTGGAATGATTTTGCCTATTTAACAAATATATATGCACTAAATTAAAGGTTATATTGCAAATTTGATTGAAAATTATCCAAAATAACTAGCTTAAGTTTTCTCATTACAAAATTAGCCTTTTTTTTTAAATTTTTATTTAAGTAATTTTTCGTCCGCCTTTTCAAAAAATTTTATAAAACAAGATATAACGTTGATATACTAACGATGACGATTCTGACCAAGAAGGCTCGAGATAAACTAATTAACGAGTTTTCGAAAAGCATGCTAATTTTTGTAATGGGAAAACTTAAGTTGGTTATTTTGGACAATTTCCCAAATTTGATCCCTATAGTTCAGTGAAGGTTAGAGTGTTAGGAATACCTTTTCAAATGTCTAATTTAAAAAATAAGTCTTTCTTTTTAGAAAAATACAAAATTTTTGTCAACAACTTAAAATGAATTTTGAAAGTCATTGTTTTTATTATAAACCGTTCCTAATTAAAAGTGTTAAATGAAAAATGAAATTTTCAAAAACATTTATTTTTTAAGACCTCTTTTTGTAACTATTTTGTTTTTTAAAAATTAAGTTTATTTCCTCCATATTTCTTAAATTGATTTACATCTTTCTTAAATATAATAGTTGATTTTTTTGCCAAATTCAAAAAACAAAAGTAAGTTATTAAAAGCTTTTTTTTTTTTTTTTTTAATTTTCAAATCTTGGCTTGGTTTTTTAAACCATCGGTAAAAAGTAGATAACAAAAAAAACAAATTTGAAGGTGGAATTAGTGTCTATAAGCCTAATTTTCAAAAACAAAAACGAAAAATGAAATAGTTACAAAACGGAGCCCAAGTTAATCCAACCAGACTCTTAGTCTCTATGATTTATAATTATAATTTAGTCTCTATAGTTTGATAAAAGTTTCATAAATAGTCTTTATAGTAAGGACTATTTATGAGGATTTTATTAAACCATAGATAGGGACTATTTATGAGATTTTATCAAACCAGGGGATCAAATTCTAACTTTTAAAATTATAAAGACTAAAATCTAACTTTTTCCAAAATCATAAAGTACAAAATTTACAATTTTGACCTAAATTAAACTAATTACATATTCGTTAATAGTTATTTTAAAATTTAACCATTCGTGTACTTGAAACTCAAAATAATAATAATAGTAATAAATTAATGTAGTCGTTTTGTCAACTAATATTAGACAATAAATTAAAATTAACTTATTGTTGTAAAATTGAGGACCACAATAAAAACGCAAATATAATAAATAAAATAACTAAATATAAGAAATTGTGTAAATAAGAAATATAAAAAATGTGAATTTGAAGTGGATTTTTCTACCGATATGTTTTGTTTCAAGATTCACCAATTGCCACTATTTTGGGCAAGTAGAAAGTTAGATTTACATGGTTACTAAAGATGTGTGATTACGAGACACATTGGGTAATTAGCAAATGCCATTTAGTTTTTTTTTTTACACGAAGTATGAGTACATAATGGATATCTATTATTATTATTATTATAATATTTATAATAATGATGTGATTTAAAGTTTAAGCACATTATTATAATATTTTTGAAGTTTGTGAATCAAATAATATTAGCTTTCCAATTTGTCGTTTTTAATTTCGTCATTGATTTTTGGACGAAAGAAAATTATTCCCACGTATATATATTTGAGAATAAAATATTTAAATCTTGATTTTAATGAAATAAGAATTTTTTTTTTTCTCTCTCTCTCTTTTTATTTTATTTCTTTTTATAAATAATAACCTTTATAATGGTAGAATTTTTTGCAACAAGATTCCATCAAGTCAAGCAAAGGGTTATGGATTGAGCCAACCAAATTTACAATGTTTTCATAGTTTTTTTTAATTTTTTTTTTTAATTTTTAATAATCATAAACTTCTAGAGTGATGTCTATTTAACTCATGATTTTTATAAAGTGTTAATTATGTTTACCAATTTTAATTGTAGTTTATATATATACATAGTTATTTTGTAGTTCTTATTAGTAGTTTCCATTGTTTACTTCATAATATGGCATACAATAAAGTAACATTTGCACAATATATACCCTCTTTTTTCTTAAATAATATGATGTGAATGTTTGAAATTTGACACATTAATACAAGTTATCTAAGACTTAAATAATGACAAACCAAATAGATACATGTCAACTAAGATGTCTTAATGCATTCATTAGTTCAAGTTAGCTAAGAATAATAATGATGGACCAAATAGATACATGTGAACTAAGATGTCTTAATGCTAAATGTAATAAAGCAGATAACTACACAAAATGAAGGGACAATAGAATACATCATATTTTATTGGTTTAAATACTATTTTGGTCCAAAAAATTTCAAGTTTTTTTTTTTTTTTTTTTTTTTTTGGTTTATGAACTAATCAAAATGTCCATTGTGGTATGTGAATGTTTATTTCATTTCAATACTTAAACTTTCATGGTGTCTTTTTAATCTCTCAACTTTTTAAAAATAATAATTATAATCTTTGCTACATTAGTTTTCCATCTAATATCCACTTATCAAATGCTTGTCTCTAACATATATGACTTGAAATCATGTTCATATAAATATTAGTACACATACTAAAGACCATCATAATTTGGTAAAAGCAAACTAAATGTAAGGATTAAAATGACTGTGTTCTAAGTTTAAGGGCTTAAATAGATATTTTAATAGTTTAATACAACCCATTTGAAAGTTTAATGATTAAAATGATTAGAATGAAAGTTAAGAGATTAAAATAAACTTTTTTATCTTTTTTTTTTTTTTAATACAATACGGGAGATGGAAGAATCAAATTTCTAACTTCAAGATTAATAGTATAAGCTCTATCCTAGTTGAACTAGTTGAACCATACTCATTTTGACAAAATAAAACGAACTTGAAAGTTAAGAGACCAAAATTGACATTATTAGGTACCATTTGCAATTTAGAAATATGTACCATTTGCAAATGTCAACATCTAAACGTAGAGGAATTATTTAACTCTAACATATATGACTTGAAATGATGCTCATATAAACATTAATACACAGGCTCAAAACTGTCATTAATTTGTTAAAAACAAAATAAATGTAAGGAAAATTTAAAAGTTTAATGATTAAAATGATCAAATTGAAAGTTAGGAGACTAAAATAAAACAAATTTTTTTTACAACATGTGGAATGAGAGAATCGAACTTCTAAATTTAAAGTTGATAATATAGACACTATATCAATTGAATTACGCGACAAAATAAAAAAAAAATTAAAAAAAAGGTTAGAGACCAAAATTGACATTAATAAATATCAATGCCTAAGTGAGAACCTTTAGAATTAGAGAAACTATTATTATTATTACTATTAATTTTAAAAACATCATGATGTGAGTGTTTAAAATTTGACACTTGGAAACAAACTAGAAAAGAAACAAGATGATGGCACAAAGGACCCACAATTAAATAAATGAATGGGGAAGGGCATAGAAACAATATGGTAGGAAAAGAAAACATCCATGTTCATATAATCTTTTACCCAAAAATACCCTCAAATCTTAAGCAATAACTCTTATAAAACTTTGGGATTGCATACGTTTGCGTGAAGTAATTGTTTTATCTTTGTCTTTGATGATGTGAAATGTCCAATACAACTAGTAGAGAGCTTGGAGGCATGTTTGGGGGCATGTTTGGAACATAAATGTTGGGGGAGATAGGACCCACTTTTCTTATTGCAATCTTGCTCCTCCAACACTTTATTCCAAAAAATTATTACGGTTAAATTACAAATTTGGTCTCTATAATTTAGAAGAAGTTAGAATTTAGTCCCTATAGTTTGACAAAATTTAGAATTTAATACTTACTTTCAGGATTGGGTTTTATCAAATCATAGGGACTTAATTCTAATTTCAACTCTAATTTTTTTTTTTTAATTATAGAGATTAAATTTGTAATTTAACCGATTATTATAGAAAGTTGTCACATTGTTGCTACCAATTTTACGTCAAAATAATAATTTTTTTTTTTTTTTTTTTAACGTTCTAGGACCAACATAGATTTTAAGAACATAATTGAAAGCAAATGTATTCAAAGAATTTGATTATAACAATTATATATATATATATATATAATCAAGTCTGCCCAAAGTAGTAAACAACTTTAAATTGTGGTAAGACAATGGGATTTAAAATAAATACTTTGGAAGTTACAAAAATCAATATAGAGTAAACATGAGAGTTTGTGGATTAAAATAAATTTTATAAATACATAATTAAAATAAACTAAAAAACTTATGGACGAAAATGAGACTTAGAACCTAATTTGTGGTACTTATAGATTTGACAATTGATTTTTTATTTTAAAATTTACAATAGTTCTATTTTTAATAAAATAATAATAATAATCTACATATTTATGATATATAAAAAATTTTAATGTCAATATACGCATACGATACACTCTCATTTTAAAGAAATTAAAAATGGAATTAAAAAAATATATATAGTATTGTTGATTTTAATTATATCAATCAAAATAAAATCACTAATAGTTTAAATATCAATTTGGTCTTTATATTTTAAGATTTGTTTCAATTTTATCTATGTACTTTCAAATGTTCAATTTTAATTCATATATTTTTAATAAATTTCAAAATTAGTCTATATAATTAGTTTATACTTTATAGTAAAAAAAAAAAAAAACATTTATTAGCATCCTTCAAATGAAAATAGAGATACTAAAATTGGACTAGTTAAACTAAAATATATCTTAACCATAAATATTGTTAAGAAATATATTGCCCAAAAAAAAAGTGATTCTACGTTCTTGCCAAAGGTGATACATAACCCCATACCATGTCACTCTCCAACTTAAAAAAATAATTAATTAACTTTTAAGCTGTACAATTGTATTGATTAAAATTTTAAATTAATTATTGCACCAATTTAAACTCTAAACTTAAGTTAATCAATTTAAACCCTCTCATTGAAATTGTAATTATTTTCTCTTGATTCCAATTAAAAGTCAACTCCAAATGAGCTTAAACAAATATACATCTCAAATCCTACCAAATTAGCAAAGAAAAAAAATATTACATAATTGCTTTTAGATAAGTAGAGAAAAATAGGGGTGGACAAAATAATAACAATAATAATAACCCCTTAAATTAATAAAAAGACTTTATTATTCTATTAATATTTATTTATAATTTACTTTAATAACTGTTTTATACCCACAAAATTCAAGAACTTGAAATAGTGTAATTAACCATTTAGTAAACATGCGAACGTGAGTCTTGTTGGCTTTTTGGCCCTTAATCTCAAATTAATTAATTTTAATGGATTGATTAATTAGTGTTTTGATGATAACAAATCTAATTTTATTTATTAACTATTTGAGTGTTTTGAAGTGTCTATTGTGTGGAGTTTGGAACAACGGTTCCAATGCAATTTGAATCACTCAAATCGGAGTTCAAACGAAGAATATATGACCAAAACAAGTTTAATGGAAAAATCCTGAGCTGATGACGTGGCAGATTTTTTAAATCAAAGTGAACAAATTGAAAGGTGTCACTTGTAGCAATGGAGAAGTGACAATAGGTGGATTTTTTATTTTTGGATTGATGTTAAAAAGAAAATGATTTAAAAAAGAAAATGAATTTAATATTATTATATATGTTTGTGTCTAACGGCTAGTTGCTTTTTAAAAAGATTAATTTAATATTATTATATGTTTGTGTCTAACAGCTAGTTGAGTTTAAATCTTCACCATTCAATTTTCTTTTACAAAGATCTAATGGTCCAAATTAATTTGGTTTTCACCCACTTTCATTTCTTTTTAAACACTTCATCTTCTCCAAAATTCTATAACAACTCTTATTATTTTCAATCCTCCATAATTCACCAAGCCACCATTGTTGCTCTCTCTCCAAACTTCAATTTTCTTCTTTTCATCTTATTCTTGAGAGAGATATATTGTATTGTGAGAATTTATTTGTGAAGTACTTAAACTTGTAAATCCACTCTATTTAGAGAATTTGTCAAGTGTGCTCTTTGTTTTTCCAAATTTTTGTATGGGTTGGCTCTTGATCTCGAGAAAAAGAGTTGTTGTAACGGTTTGATCCTTAACCGTGGAAAGGATCAGGTTTGTTCTTGCGTCTAGAAAAAGATTGTTGTAGCGGTTCGACTCTAAGTCGTGGAAAGAGTCAAAGACTTCTAGTGAAGTACCCAAGAGGAGCTTGGGAAGTAGACATAGGCCGGTTTTGCCGAACCACTATAAAATTCACGGTGTCATTTTCTCTATCCCTCTCCTAATTTATTTTTGCAATTAATTTTTGTTACTATATTTTATTGCATGAAATTAATTGTAATTTTTAATTCTTGAAATTAATTGCTCATATTGGTTGTTTTTAAATTTCTATATTCATTACCAATCTTTTTATTAGAATTAAACAAGGTGCTTTAAAATATGATTGTTAATTTCTTGTTTAATTCAAAGTGAATTTGTTGGCATAAAAAAATATTGTTTAAACTACTTATTTGTAAAGAGTTTATTAATTCGCTTAATTGAGCTCACATTAGTAAAAAGTTCAAATTAATTTTAATAAATCCTATTCCCTCTCCCTCTAGGGTTGCCTTATCAATCCTACAAGTCTATCTTAATCAACATGTATTTTTCTCTCATGAGTTTGGAGGTTTAATTTAATAACAAACATGCCTTGGTAGTATAGCCAGTTATATATTTCCATAGTTTCCACCTTCAATTTATTGAATTTTAAAAATGATTTTTACATCATTAAAAATTTAAAATAATTATAATAAAAATTTGACATCAAGGCCTCGTTTATACTATGTGAAAGGTAGTCCATCAATCGTAGGGTAAAAAGTGGACTCCAATTGATTATTTTTGTTGTTGTTTACTTGAGTTTCGTAATCTTAATGAGTTATGAGGCCTGTTTCAAAATTTGCAATCAAATCTTGCAATCTAATTAGGGAATGAACGATGTTCAATTTGATTATGGTTGAAAATTACTTGAGACCCGCTACCTTTATTGTACTGCTAGCGTTACTGTTACAAATATTGTTATTGCAATAATATGAAAACTATGAATCTGCCACATTTGTTGTTACCTTTACCTTTATAATTACTGTTACCGGTAGGATCAAGCACTAATGATAACAATAACGATAATAGTAAAATGTGACGATTCATAATTTTAGGTAAATGCAATCAAAAGCAATCTAGTTATGTTTGAGATTCAGGCCTATTACAATTCATCCATTAATAAAATCTCATTCCTACTACACCAATTTTCATTACAGATTAATAAATATGACCTAAATTCTGACCATTACAAACAACGATAATGATTATTCTAACATAGATAGAACTTCCAAATTTAGACTCATAAATGGTTGAATAAAGGTGAAGTTATCCTCCTTTTTTATTTTTAATTTAAATGAAACAATATTATTTAAATTATACAAAAATTGAAAATACACTTTAAATTATAAATTTAATTTTATCAATTGTGTGGTTGTGGTCTATTTAGCTCGTAATTTTGAAGAGTCTAAAATTTTATGTTTGTTGTGAAATTGAAGAACAAAATAGTGCACAATGGGAATATGAATACCGAAAATTATAATATAATAAATATATAATAAAATAAATAAATAATAAAATAAAATAACAAAAATAGAAATAGAAAATTTTCTCCAATATTTTTAGATTTCTCACCAACGTGCACTTCTCTACAAAATCCACAAATGACCACTTATTTATAGGGATTTTGGTGGATGTGACACATTTTGATACTAAGCATGAGTTGTTGTATGACACATGGTCACCACATGGGGTAATGGAGAAGTGACACTTGGTCTTTAGACACTAAGCATGTGCATCTATATTACACCTAATTTACAATATTTATAATATTCCCCTTAGATACCTATTATATATATGAAATATGGCTTCTTAAAACCTTATTAGGAAAAACCCAATGGGAAAAAACTTAGTGAATGAAAAGAATTACATATTTCATATAATTTAGTATTAATAAAAGAATACAATATATTTGTTTCTCCTCATGGAAACATCACTTAGAGATCTCTGAGCCTCCGCATTCCAATGTTGTGAACTAGTTTTTCAAAGGTTTGCGGTTGGTAATGATTTTGTAAATAAGTCTGCAAGTTATCCTTCGAACAAATTTGTTGTACTTTGATGTCATTATTTTCTTTAAGATCGTGAGTGTAGAAAAACTTTGATGAAATATGTTTTGTTCTATCTCCTTTAATATATCCTCCTTTGATTTGACTATACATGTGTTGTCTTCGTATAATGTTGTTGGGAGACTTTTACTAGAAGACAAGTCACATGTTTCACGAATGTGTTGAGTCTTTAACCTTAGCCATACATATTTTCTGCTAGCTTCGTGAATTGCAAGAATTTCAATATGATTGGAATAAGTAGCTGTTATGGTCTATTTCACTAATCGCCATGATATAAAAGTTTTTCTCCAGGTACTAAGTAACTTGTTTAAGATCTAACTTGTATGGGTTAGATAAATAACTTGCATTTTCACAACCAACTAGATCACAATTAGATTTATTAAAACAAAATAAATCAATGTAAGCTAAATCTCAAATAAAATATACCACATGTTTAACTCTACTCCAACATCCTCCTTTTGGAGGAATATTATATATATGTAACAAAATTACTGAAAAACACTACAAGGTACAATGTATAAACTAGTAAAGCTATATAAGTGCACTTATTTCTCAAAATTTATGATTTTTCAGGACCTAATATTTTTCATCATCTTTTTGAGATCAAATGATATATCATTTTTCACATCGAGTGAATGAACCACCATAGGAGTATTTAATGATGTACAGGTCAATTTTAACAATGTGGTATTTTTTTTTTTTAAATGACAAAAATATGGTAGTAACAAATTTTTTTTTGGGTAAAAATAATGTAGTTTAAAAAAGAAATTCTTGAAATAGAGTTAAATTGGAAACTATTGACAAAAATAAAGTTGGTAAATTGTGGACAAGGTACAAGATTTTGGAAAGCAAAATCGTTGTGACATTAGGTGGCATCAGGTGGCATCAGGTGGCATCCAACTTGGCGTTAACTTGACAATCCATGTGGACTAAAATCGTGTACACTGTCCACAATTTTTTTTTTCTCTTTTTCTTCGTGACTCCCTCTCTGTATCTTTCTTCTTCTTATTCCTTTTTATTTTTATTTTTTTTATTTTTTTCTTTCTTTTCTCTTCTTCTCCTGCTTTTCTTCTACTTCTCCTTTTCCTTTTTCGACTCCTCTCTCTTTTTTCTTTTTTTTTTCTTCTTCTTCTCCTGCATCTTCTTCTTTTCTGACTTCTTCTTTAGCTTCTTCTTTTTCTCCGACATGAAGAGTCCAAACTTCGAAGCGACCAACTCCAGTTAGTGAGAGAGAGAAAAAGAGAGAGAGAGAGAGAGAGCAAGTGAGAGAAAGAGAGAGCGAGAGTGAGATTGAGAGAGCAAGAGTGAGAGAGCGAGAGTGAGAGAGATAAGAGTGATATATTTCCCTTTCGTTAGGCGTAGATTATATATAGAAAAAATCATCGTGGACTCATACTGCGTATAATAACTGAAGTATCAGTTATTATTATTTAATCAATCAAATTCAATTTAATGAATTAATTTATTTAAATCATATTTAAATAAATATCCCTCACATAATCTATAGTTTTAATTCAATCAATTAAATCAAATAATTAATTAATCATTAACTTAAACATCATATATTTAATTTTAACCCTATAATTGAATTGCATTCAATTATATTTCTCTCAAATAATCTATTTTTTATTCAAAAAAAAAAAAATGTGCATCTAATGCGCATTAGTTTTAACCTATAGTTTTAATATGAATTCAATTCATATTAAATTTAATATTTGAACTCCTTCAAATATTTAATTCTCCCATAAATTAAAATTTGAATCAAATTTAAAATAAATTTATATTATAAAGTTAATAAGCTTTATATTATAACATATTTCTATACATTATATTGTTTCCCTGAGTATATTTGAACATTTCAAATTACTATAATTATCTCAATACCCTTTATGAGCTACTAGTGGGACCTAATGGACCTACTGATTAAAAGCTCCAATGATATGAGATTAATTGGCTAAACTCATTAACCAAGATAACTAATATTCGTTAATTGTGGGTATACTCCAACATAGACCCACGGTTGCACTCTTCTCACTGCAAGTATATTTATGTGTACACGGACATAGACCAACAACAACAAGTTAGTCCTCACGAGTGTTCGTGACAACAAATAGGTCAAAATTACCATTTTACCCCTAGGTTACCTCTATATCCTTAAGTACCCATGCTTCTCTAGTGAACAACTTATTTATGATCCAACCACTAAACAGAAACCCCTCTCGTGCCATTGAGAGGGTAGGACGCTTTGTTCAAGACCCGAAGGCACCACTTAAGGGAACACTCATCTACTTCCCTAAAGTAGGGAATAAGTGAATTCCATCTTGTGTGATTATGTTCCTAGCTCCCCACTCGGTCTTATCCCCAAAATGGTAGGCTTATTGAGTTGGCGAATTGACCACTCTCACCGATACAAATCAAATGACAATTCCTCATGAACAAGAGTCCATAACCCACTCAGGATTGAGACTAAGTTGCCTAGGTCATCATAGTGTAATAGAAACCTAACTAGTCAATGATGTTACAACTAACGGTTACTTTTTCGCGGTCCGACCTTATGCAAACTCATTTCATAGGATACCCCTACTCGCATGTCCCCTACACAAACGAGTTGAATCATTGTGTTTGTATCAAATACAAAGTGGGTCGTATCCATAGTGTCACCAGGATAAGGTACCCAATCTTATCCCTATACTATAGATCTTTTAGGATGTATCTTGAACACTAATCCCTGTATGTCTCCATATACTGTTTAAGACTCATTCAACGACCAATAATTTATAACATATTGGAAAATTATTATAAATAGAAAAAATATTAAACTATTTACAAATATAGCAAAATCTCATTTTATATCTGCGATAGAACATGATAGACATCTATCTGTGTTTATCTGGGTCTATCGCAGTCTATCACAGATAGAAAGTAAAATTTTGCTATATTTGTAATTATTTTAAACAATTTTTCTATTTTTGAAAACATCCCTAATATATTACATAATACATATTTTAAATTTACATAAATAAAATAAGTTTTAAAATGAGTTTATAACCTAACATACTATATTTCTAAATATTTTTATCTTTATTTAATATAATTCTGCATCTTAAAAGTTTAAATTCAAAACCTGGATACCATGAAAACATGAAAATGTTAATTTTTAGAATTTACACCGTTTAGATCACAGAATCAAAAAACAATTTTTTGAAACAAAATTCGAGTTGTTTGCCAAATACATATTCACTGAACTTAGTAAAACTAAAACATAAAATAGATTTCAAACTATCAACCAAATATGCCCTTAAATTTTATATCGAATGAAGTTGTAAAAAAATTAGGTTAAAATATCATTTTGATCTTTTTACTTTGGAGTTTGTTCAATTCTAGTCCCTATACTTTTAAATATTCAATCTTAGTTTTTGTATTTTCAATAAATCTTAAATTTATTACTAACTACTAGTTTATCATGGAATTTTCATTACTTTTTATTTTCTATTAGCATTTGCACTATGAGTTTTTAAAACATATTTACATATTGTATTTAGGCATGAAAATTATTATGATTATTTAATCAAATTTGAAAAAAATTAATTTCGAAGACTAAAATTGAAATTTATGAAAATATATAGACGAAAATTCAACAAATTTCAAAACATAGATATCAAAATAGTATTTTAATGAAAAAGTTAATTTTATCGGTAATAAATCGCTAAATTCTAAAATAAAAAATTTAAAGTATTTTAACCAAAAAAAAAAAAAGAACAAGCCACTGAACGGCGGCCAAATTTACAACGAAGAATATTCAAACGGAGCGAGCGAGTTAACTCATTAACCGCGTTTGGCAACTCATCGAGTCCAGAATCGCGTCTTTCTGTTTTTGGTTGGCTTCCCTTAATCTGGCGACTACCAAACGGTTTTCGCGCTCCATATCGCTGTGTTCTTCTCCCAAATCCCAATTCCTAATCGATTTCTACGCTTCACAGAGAACGCGAGCTCAAACATGTCATTGAAAGCGTCGAGTTCCGAGAAGAATTTGATGCTGCCGGTGTCGGATCCTCCACACGGCAGTGAAGAGAAAGAGCGATTGATCAGAGGCGACGAGAAGCTCTTCAGAGGCTCCGCCATGACCAAACGAGGAGCCTATGCTGCTCTCTCTTACATGTCTTGTGCAGGTACGCGTAATCGCATCTGAATTCGATGTTTGGTTCGTGTGGCTTTCCAATTGCTGCTCAGATCTATTTGCAGAGTGTTTGTTTTTTATACGCATTTTAGTTTTCTGAGAAATTAGGTTTTTCGATGAGGATGTTTTTCTACTTGTGTGTTACTGTTTTAACTGTTTCTGAAGAATTTTCCGATGAGGATGTTTTTCTTCTTGTGTTAATGTCGAGTAACTGTTTCAACTTTTGTAATATACTCTTTTCCAGTTTCTTGATGTATACTTGTATTTTTTTTTTTTTTTATTATTATTACTCTTTTTGTTTCCCGATTATGATCTACTGAAGAATTAATGTAGAAGAATAAATTAGTTTTACTGTTCGGCTTTCTGCATAGTACATGGTGTTCTGAAGTCTGTTTGATCGGTGACTGGGAGCCAACGTTATGGTGTCGATTATTGTTCAATTTTGTCTAACCAGAGGTTTCTTATCATTTATGCAGTGCTATTGGTTTTGTTCAACAAAGCAGCGCTATCTTCTTATAATTTTCCAAGTGCAAACGTTGTTACACTTGTTCAGGTAAATTTCTTACTTGGTTATCTCTTTGAAGTTTGAACCACTCTTGGTAGTGAAATATTTGGATTTGGAAAATCGATATTGTTTTGAAGAGAACAAACAATATACTCAGTTCTCGTTATCTTATAGTTTTGGACATTTTCAGTGGAGAGCATTGTCTGTAGAATGTAGTACTGGACTGGTATATGTGTTTTTTTTTTTCCTGCTTGTATAGAATACATTAGTATGATAGTGAAACTGCTATGTCTTTGTGCTATTATTCCGTAATGTTGTCCTTTATATCAGGTTTCGATTTTTTGTACCGATTGATATCATTTTAATGCCATGACCTTCAAATGTTTGCTGCTCAACTATGGCATGGTTTTGGCCACACATCTCGTGTTTCTTTTTCCGATAATAATTGTTTGTTGAGATGCCGTTTGTTGTTAAGACACATTTTCCTTCTTTGTGGTGCAGATGGTATGTTCATGTTGTTTTCTATATGCATTGAGACGCTCGAAAGTCATATCTTTTACAGTGGGTGATTCCTTGTCTGATAATGCTGCTTCAATGGTTTCAATGAATAAATTGAGGCAAACCAGTCCTCTTGCAGGGACCTATTTGCTTTACATGGTAAATTTAAATTATTTGATGAGAATTGGTAGATGCTTTATCTCTTTCGTACATTGTTGATGTGTACGAATTCCATATTTCTTCCTGAAAGCTAGCTACCATGGAGTCTGTTCGTGGAGTAAATGTTCCCATGTACACTACCCTCAGGCGGACAACAGTTGTTTTCACAATGGTTGTGGAGTATCTTCTGGCAGGACAAAAGTATACATATTCAGTTGTTGGAAGGTAAGATCTGCAGCTGCCACATCCATCTCTGTGCTTTTTCTTCAACTTCATAATCCGCCCTTCTTTTGAAAATTCCAGATATATTTTGAGTTGATCTCCTAGTGAAGGTTGTCTAATATCTGCAGGGATGTGGTTGACTTTTCTCCCTTTATTTTGGTTCTTGAGCACTTGCTGGCTTTTTTTTATCTGAGGATTTTGGATTTTTGAAATAGAGAAAATAGATGATTTCATCATATTTTTTTCCCATCACTCTCCGTTAGCTGTTAGTCGGGGGATTCACTGCAGTTTATATGAACATCATTGACATCGCTTCTGGAGACTAGAATTGCACAGTCAAAACCCTTATTCTCCTCTTTTCTTCTTTATTACAATTTGTTGATAGGGACAATTGTTTTTCCCCTTTTCTGATTTGATTCATTAACTTGGATATTTCATTCTGGTGGAAATTGATCTGATTTAATAATTCAACTGAAAATTTAAAGGATGTTATCAGTGTTGGTTTGATAGTTCTTGGTGCATTTATTGCTGGAGCTCGCGACTTGTCCTTTGACGTATATGGCTATTCTATTGTTTTCTTGTCCAACGTCACTACAGCAATCTACCTTGCAACTATTTCCCGCATTGGTAGTTCGACTTCTTTTCCATTCTATTCTCCGTCTTTCTCTCTTCATTTCTTTCATTTATTTTTCTCCGTTAAGAGTCTTTGGATGGAGTAACTTCTTCAGTTCTTTGTATGTTTAGCTGAATACTTTTTCTATAATTTCTTATGTTAGGAAAATCAAGTGGTCTAAATAGCTTTGGCCTCATGTGGTGCAATGGTGAGCTAACTGATTCTTAGTAAAACTAGATTATTGGTTTTGCCCGTTTTCCCGCCTACACAATCAGGTAGTTGTATATTTCCTACTTCTGACATTTTACTCCTTTGTGAATCCACTGTAGGAATCTTATGCGCTCCAGTTCTACTTTTCTGGACATTTATACGGGGTGACTTGGAGGCAGCTATTAGCTTTCCTCATCTTTTTTCACCTGGATTTCTAGTAAGTCTGAGTACACAAAGCTCTTTATTGGGTCTATAAATACACACACACAATTTTGTTTAATGAACAAAATATTTTGCCTCTCATGGTCAAGCATTCAGACGTTTTGTAGTCAAATACATTTACTCTTAATCATATTTTGATGGATTGGTTTAGAAGTGTGTGATGCTGTGTGGTATCAATGTCTCTATCATCTCCTCATTGTTGCACTTCTCAAACCTTTATATTTCTTAAATGGGTTCTTTGTGAAATTTCACCCTGTTTTGGGCAATTTCCAACTTTCCATGACCTTATGCGAACCCTTTTCTTTGGTCAGGTAGTGATGTTTTGTTCGTGCACACTGGCTTTCTTCTTGAACTATAGTATATTTCTAAACACCACTCTAAATTCGGCAGTAACACAAACTATATGTGGTAATCTGAAGGTACTTTCACAGCTTCTCTCTTATCTTTCTTGCAAATTTAATTCGTAGTTAGAGATTTCCTCTTAGTTAATACCCTACTTCTATTTCTGTTGACCTTGTTACTTTTTGTAATATAGGATCTTTTCACAATTGGACTTGGCTGGATGATATTTGGCGGCCTTCCTTTTGACCTGGTGAGTAAAATACCTGTTTCGATTCATCATCCTTTATTTACTCTTTCTAAAGTCTGTAATTTGTTGTGTTTGCAGCTAAATGTAATTGGGCAACTTCTGGGTTTTATTGGCTCTGGTTTGTATGCCTATTATAAACTCATAGGGAAATAAATCCTCTAAATGGTAAGTTTCATAGGAGAGATTAGCTGGGTCTTTTTTTTTTTTTTTTTTTTTTTCTCTCTCTCTCTTTTTGTAGGAGGGTCTTGCTCTCTGAGCAGGTGCTGATGATCCCAATTTTCCCTTTTTAGGCACTAGCATTTATCTTTTTGCTTGATTCTTATTTGTTCTGTTTGATTACCATGGCAACCCCAATTTTTTAGGGCTTAACCAACCTAATTCCCTGAACGGTTTGAGCCCATACTTATATTGGTGTACTTCTTCAAGACCAACCCTCTTTTTGACATTCTTCACTGTAGTTGACACAATGCAACGGCCATCGCCATTTTATTGACCCTTAAATTTAGATGTTTGGAAAAAGAATAGAAAAAATAATTGCTCACCCTTTTCCCCCTCTTTTGGAATTAGAGGATGTTTTAGAATCATAATCATTAGTTTAACCAACTTTTACACGTTGAAAGTGTGTATTGTGGCTAATATGCTTAGTTTTATACTGTTTTTAATTGGATTACTTCATGTTCTAAATTTGTTGCTTTTATAAATTTTTCTTCAAATTTCTTAAAAAGAAAAAAAAGAAGGTGAAGAGTTGAATCTACTCTGACTCATACATCATTTTTCTTATTCATCTTATTTTATTTTATATGGGTTTGTTTTTAAGTATGACAAAATGTTATTGTCTATCGAGACAGTTGACATTTTGCTATATTTGAAAATATTTCTAGTATTTTCGCCATTTAAAATAATTACCCTTAATTGATTTTATTTTTTTTAGTGATAAAATAAATCATTTGATTTCTTTGGATAATGTTTCTCAGGAAAAATAACGTATTTACCCTTGAACTTGTTATGTTGTATCAATTTCTACCATAAATTTTAAATTTTATCAAATTGAATTCTAGACTTTATTCCATGCTACAATTTCTTGCCTCAATTAAAATTGTGTCTAATTCACCATTTTATCAAAAAGCAAGGTAAAGATTTTCATAAATTCACTAATTTCACTACAATCAAATTTTGCATAAATTAAGTTTGATTGGTTCATGCTTTAATCATAGAATAACTTTGTTCAAACTCATAAAATTTAAATATCTAGTTCATTATAGTTCATTAATAGCATATGAGAATACTTTTAGAAAGAAAATTTAAATGAATGCTTATCAGATGGTAAAAATTGCTATAATTCATTAAATTTAAGGTTAGAAATACAGCATTTATTTAAGTGTGGAATGTACGTTGATAAAGTTAAAAATTCAAAGGTAAAAATTGATACAAGTTTATGGGTAATTTTGATTTTGTTTTAGTAAGAAGTTGGCAAAAAATTAATACTATACAATTTAAGTGAAATTAAGCGAAAATTACGAAATATAAAATACTTATACAATTTTTTTTTTTAAAAAAATAATTCTAGACATGTTTAAATGTAGTGGATTACTCATTATGGTAACTTAACCTTTTGTCTTTGCCAACTTTTGATGAGTAGTGAGGTCTATTTACTAATGGTATCATTTTTAAGCATTTGTTTTAAAAATTTATATTTGCCCAAACTACTTCTTTGTATGTGTATGTTTGTTTCTTTGTTAAATACATTATTAGAAACTGTGATCCAAGTAAAGAAGGGTATAATATAGGAAAAACATCACTTTTAAATGAGATAGATCTCTATGTAATTATGGTCAAGGAAAGCTTAAAGAATAAAGAATTGAATATTGGCAAGGTATATCATTTATCATGTTTTTCATGACCCAATGATAGAAACTTTAAAGTAAGGTATATTTAATTTGGAGCAATTTTTTTTTTTTTTGTTGTTGGATGACATCTTCCTAATTATCATATGAAACATGTGAGTGAAGTCAAATAATATGGTGATCCGTGGAGGTGGTTTTCACTCTCGTAGGCAGTTGAAATTTTAAAAAGAAATTAGTGACATCACGGACTAAAAAAAATTGAATTAGACTTGCTATTTTTTTTTTTTTTTTTTTTAAGGAAACACTTGACTCCCATATAGAGATATCAATTTCTCTTGAAGGGACTTGCCTCAAACGAAACAGGGAATGGGGGAGGAAGCAGAAAGAATTATTGTCATAGTCTCTACCCCATCCCCTCTCCATAGGGAATTCGAACCTCTAACTTCGAAGTTGATAGTACAAGCAATATGCCAATTGGACTATGCTTATTTAGGCGCCCCGCTTCTTAAATACCTTTTTGGTCCCTAGCTTTTGGGTTTAGTTTCTATTTGGTTCTTATGTTTCAAAATTTAACACTTTTATCCTTGAAATTTTAGTAATGCTTAATTTTAGTCTTTGAAATAACAAAACCATTAGTGATTTAAAGAAAGAATGACTAGGATCATGATTGGATTAATTTACAACTAAAATAGATTAATGATATAGCTATTTTAATCTTGATAGAGCAAAATGTTAATTAAAAAAAAAAAGAAACTCACGAGCCATTTGAATCCAACGTTGGAAGAGATTGAAGTTCTTGGATTCTAACATTTCATTTTCTTAAATTTTCAAAAAAAAAAAAATCATTTTCATAAATGAAGGAAGAGGAAGAACAAAGTAAGAGAAAGTGTCAAAGTTGAGAAGAAACTTCATTTGGAGTTTTTCTTTTCGATTTTCAAAAGAAAGAAGAAAGTATTTTTTTTTTTTTAAATATTATGTGTGCGCAAATTGTTAGTTGCCAAAGGGAATACAACTAACTCATAATATTATTAACTAAAAAGTCTATGGTTCAAATCTCTTTCATTTCTAATCTACTTCAAAACAAAATGAATTTGTAAGTATTTTAATATGAAAAGTGTGAAAACTCATAAACTCATATTTTAATAAACTTTTTCTCCCTTATATATACATTTTGAGGTGTCTCACACAAATTTTCTTTTAATGTCAAATAAGTGGAAAAAAATAACAAATCTAGTACGAGAATTTGTCCCAATTATTTGTCATTTGAAATGGAAACAAGAAAACGACATCGTTTCAGAAGGAAAGGCAGTTGAAGGCGCTTGAGAAACCGTTAGCGCCACGTAACCCAGCCGTAACTACCATCTTCTCCATGACCGACCGTACTAAAAAAACGAAAAGAAAAGAAAAGAAAAGAAAAAGAAAAGAAAAAAAAAAAAATGGAAATTGCAGCTTAAAAATTTGTACAGTTCAGAGGAATTGCCTCCGACACAAGCTCCGAATGCTACTCTTCCTTCAAAAAAGCCAAACCCTAAAACTCTCCTCCTTCAACTGTCTCCATTTTCTCCATGGCGTGTTCTCCTTTCCTAAGCATCTCTTTCCCTTTTTCCCTTCCCTCATATTAACCCACCCCATTTCTTCCCTTTTCCGATCCTCTCATCACCTTCCAATTCCATGGCTGTCGACGGCATTTGCAGACTTGACGTCGTTGACTTTCCTCCCCCGCCAATGACGGTCGACAAGCATCGCAGATCGTTCTCGCTGCTTTCGTCTCCTTTGATGATCGTTGGGCTCTCCAGGAAGAATGTTTTGTATCGCCAGCTTCCTCATCAGCCTCTCATGCTTTCTGTCCTTAAATTGGACGGCTCTTGTTTCGGTAATTTCTGTTTCTGTGGCTTTGGATATTATTTTTATTTTTGTATGGATTAATCGAATTCGGTTTGGGGTAATTTGTGCTGATGCTGGAGATTACCATCTGTTTGTGAGTTTGTTTTTATGTCTGATTAAGGGCAGAGATATTGAAGGTTTTTCTATGTTCTTTTCTGTGGCTGTTATTTAAAAAAAGAAAAAAAACAAAAATTATACGGATTAATGGAATTCGGTTTGGGTTATTTGTGCTGATGCTGGAGATTATCATCATTGTTTTTATGTCTGATTAAGGGCAGAGACATTGAAGGTTTCTATGTTCTTTTCTGTTGTTTGGAGGACTTTTTTTTTTCTTCTTTTGGATTCATGGTTTTGAGGTATCTTCTTTTGCTTGAAATGTTAAGATTTGGCCACCGAAGTGAAAAAACTGATGTCCTAAATTTGAAGAATAAGAATGTCTTCATTGCGCCCTCTTTTAATATAGGAGTGTTGGGTTTTGACAAAGTATTAGAAGAGTAGTTGTCTCATATGTTCAAAAGAAGTGATAGATTCCCAACACCATAAAATAAGTTTATACCTTTGATTTCAAGTCATTCCAATTTGAAGCATTTTAAGCTTGGTATACTAGCTTTGCTGTGTGAATGGTATAATGTTTTGAGAGAATGTTCTTGTAATTGGGGTCGGGAGAGACATTTTTGTGTGATTGGAATAATTTTTCACATAATGGAGAATTTTTTATCCGTGGTTTTTCTCTAGTTTGGAGTTTTTCCACGTTAATTCTTATGTTCCTAATTTTATTGTTTTCTTTTAATTTCTTTGTTATTTTTTTGCTTATTCTTGCGGTAGTAGTGAGAGGTTTTTCCCAACATGGAGGACTTCAATGAATTGAGATGTTTGACACAGATATTCAAGTTAAGAGATCTGCTACTGTTGCTGAATTAAAGGGGGCAGTGGAGTCGGTCTTCAGCCACATGCCAGAGAATGGACCAGGAAAGATTTCATGGTTGGTTTATTTAATTATTTCACCATTTGATTGTAAGAATGAAATTACCCGTAATCCTTTGCCAGATCCTATTATGAAATTCCAGTTCCATGTGTTTATTTATCAATGCTGAGCCAAAACTAAGGATGATATTTTGATGGCATGTTGAAAATTTGAAGGAGATGCTTTATGGAACTACTTATCAGCTCTAAATTATCAACTTCCCAAGACTTTATCTACCTTATTCTTAACTTAACAAGAAAATTTAAATCTGGATATCTTTTCACTGTGACACAAAAGTTTATAGAAAGGGTACTTCTCAATTTAACTGTTTTCTGTTCTTGTTTGGTTCATGGAGGCTCCATGTGTGGTGGCATTTCTGCTTATGCTATGCTGGTCAAAAGTTGCTTGATGATGCGGACTACATTGCAAATTTTGGCATCAAGGATGGTGATCAGGTATGTAGTTAGTTGTGCTGTGCTTAATGATTTCAATTTCCTGTGAGGTCGGATCACTAGGTTTACCGACATGACATAAATCAAAGCACTATTTCCTTGAACAACAATTCCAGCTTCTTTAAATGAGTAACTGTTTTGTTGCTTATAATTGATTATTGATGCATTATTTGTGAATCTAGTTACTGTCAGGAATGTGCTTCCAGGATGTTAATGAAATATTAAAAGGAAGATTTGATGCTTTTGTTCACTGGATTTCCTTGTTTTAACATGTTCAGCTTCAGTTTGTCCGGCATGTAACAACTGGCTACAATGTTATAAGAAAACAGTCAAAGAAATGCCTGGTTTCCTCAAAACTGCTCAGTAGGTAAGACTCTTACCTCTTTAATAGTGATCCTTGATGGGGAAAAACAGTATTGACACAAAAACAGTTGGGGGCTTGGGCATTAAAATGAATTTCAAAGCTTGAGACAACAAAAAGCATCCATCTCGAAAGTGATAGAATATGCTGTTAGAAATTTTAGGTATTATATTGGACTAAGAAATCATATAAAAAATCCATTCCGTTAAGGTTTATTCACCTAAATAATGTACCTTTTTTTTATCATGGCTATCGTCGCTTCACCGATTCCTTGATTCCAATTGCCAATCTGTTCTGCTTACTATGGAATTCTAAATTCTCAGGATATCATCTCGGTCAAAAAGCCACAAGCAAAATGAACAGGAAGATATGGAAAGATATAACTGCAACGATATAGAGAGTGGAAGGTTTCAACATCATGGCAACAATGAGCTCTTCGTGAACCATGAGCCAAAGATGGTAGTCCTTTTGGGAGGATGGTTCTCTCACACCAAGCTGGCATCCGCAGGAAAGATGAGCATCAGTAGCCTGATTCGTCCATCGGGATCCCGTCCTAGCCTGGTGCGTGGTTTTAAGAATTTAATACAATTATGCCGTGAGAAAAGACATTATGAGAAAGTGAATAAAAAGAAGAGATCCATCATAGGAAGCTAAGTAGATTAGGAATAATTAATACACACACAAGTCAATTAGATTTAGTCTAAACTCTAATGGGTTCTTCGTTCGTAATCCTTGATAATAATAATAATAAGGTGTTATAGAGATACCAGAATTCATAATGTTGGATACCAAAAGTGTTTGGATTCTTAGAACTCAAGGACATAGTTGTACAACCTATAGAACAGATCTTGTTCAAGTAAGGTCATAAAATTCTTTGGATTCTAGTCGGTGATTGTTGTGTTGTGTGGTTAATGACAATGGTAGGAAATTCCGAAATTATCCATTGATATAGAATAAGCTTTGTATCAAAATACCCTGTACCTATAGAGAAACCAACTTGTACCTTACGGACATAACTCTTAATAGTTTTGTCTTTCTAGTTGTCATTTTCAGTCCCTCGCTTTCATTTACTCTTTTTTCTTTGTAATGTTCTAAAAACTTGGTGAATTGCAAGTAGCTGTTTTGCTTTTTGTTTTACATTATGTTGTGGGTCCTTAATTCCTAGTCTTTTACAAGTTTGATGGCTACAAAAGTTCCAAGTAATGCCTCTTCTTTTCTACGCACATCACAATTTTAGGAGGACCAATCAGAAAAATGGCAGGAAAAAATATATATATTATATGATGTTACTTAGAGGTAGTGATAACCAAATTTTAGGGACCCTCAAATTAACAAATTGCTTGCTAACACTCCACAATTTCTTACTTAAAACGTCTTCTTATTCCTTTGTGGGATTTTTGTTTTGTATTCAAATTTGGGCATAACAGTTCCATTATTACTAAATTAGTTGCTCTCAATTTCAATTTTGTGTATATTAAGTCCTTCCAGATTTTTTCTCAAATGTATAATTTCTAAATTGTTTATCAAACTTAATTGGCATGTTGGTAAATTTATGTTAGGAGTTTATTGGTCTACTCAGTACTTCTTTAATCTAAGTCAAGTTAGGAACCGTCTAGAAGTATTATACAAAAAGTAAATTTCATCATATAGATATAGATATAGAAGTCAATTTTATACCTAAGTTAATATTTTAAAATTTTAAATATATCATGAAACTGTCAATTTATTATATATATATATATATATACAATTTTATACATACATTTATACGTTTTGAAAGTTAAATAGAAAAACTTGTACTTTAATCTTTTTTTCTTTAAAAAAAAAAATGCAAATGGGCATGGTTTTGTTACAAAATAGATGCCTTACCCTTATAAATGGGAGTGTTACAGGTGATACCATGTGATTGTCAGACCAAAACTTCAAATTTAGTTGTGTTTTCTATAAGTTTCATTATTATCATTATTATTCTTTCTTGTAAGGAAAGCTTACCAAATGTTGTTTTTTTTCGTTAGCAAAAATAATAATGACGATGAGAATCCTTTACAAAGAAAACAATGATAATAATCCAATGTATTAAGAGATTGGTTGGAGCGCAAAGTTGATGATTATAATATTGTGGTTATTACAGTTTTAGCTTGAGTTTTAATAGTATGTGTGTGAGGTACATACTATTTTGGTTTGGATTATAGTAGATGAGTAAGGAAATATAAAATAGTAAACACGATATATAATGAGAATTTTCGAATTATTTTACAGTGAGTTATAATAATGTGGAACTTCAACTATTATAATAAGAACCTCAAACATTAAATGGGCTATAGTAGCATATCTCACTCGAGTCAGATGCTCCTAAGTTATTGATAGTTTTATTTGAGAACGAGTAACAAAAAAAAAAAAAAATGAAAAAAGAAACAAAACGCACCTAGCCCATACTCTCTCTTTCTCTACTTATACAAAAAAATAATTTTTTAAATAAATTTAATTGCCACGTAACATTTTTTTTTTTGAGGACTGCACAATAGATGAGTGCAACTCGAGTCTCTACTTTAGAAGAAAATAATGAGTATTGCCTATAAGACACCCCAAATTAATATTAATTGTAGTTAATTTATGGCTTTTAAAACAAAATCATCAATCGATCTTGAATTTTTCAATTGATCTAACTTGTCATTGTCTTATACTGTTGAAATAAAATATATCTTATCTACTCTCTAATGACGATGGGTAGGTTTAGAAAATTTTAATCAATGAATAAATACGATAAAAAATATAATGATAATTTTGCTTCTTTTCAAACAAACAGAAAAGAATATAGGTTTATAAATGTGAGTTTAAATATTATTTAATCTCTTCTACTTTTTGCTTTCATTTAATTTGGTCTATGTAATTTTAAAATGTTCATTTTGATCTTTATATTTCTAAACTATTAATTTTAGGTTTTGTATTTTTAAAAGGTGACCATTTTAATCACTATTATTTAGAATGAAAAAAATAGCTAAAAATAAAAATTGAAGGACCAAAATGATCACTTCTTAACAAACAATAATCAAACATTTTGAAAATAGAGTAGTTGAACATTTTGAAAGATGTGGATAAGGTTAAATTCAATAATGTTTTAGTACAAATATATTTATGTTTGTGTTTTATAATCGGAGAGATTCGAACAACTAATCTATTGACTCTTTGTTAAATGTACTAAACGAGTATAAAAATGTTGTTGGCTAAATTATAATGTAGGAATTGAAAATATAACTTTATAGGGTTTATATAATATAATTTTTTTTTTTTGTTTAAATAGTTTAAGCAACCATATAATTAAAATTTTTATTTTTATTTTTTTTTGTACAGTTAACACAATCATTGATATATGTGAATGGAATGCAAAATGACCAAAACTAACATTCATATTACATCACACCATACTATACCACCTATAATTCCTTCTCGTGTTAGGGACGTCTCTTTCATCACAAAATTGTCGAATTTCCAATTGTTTTAAGGACCCCTATTTCCTAATCGAGGTTGCATGTGCCCTTCGACCATGATATTGTAGTAAAGTCCCATCACGATTTTAAAGCCCATTGTGATTTCTAACATTGCGGTTTTTAACAAAGTCTATCACAATTTCTAACACATCCATGCTTCATAGAGGATGAGTTTAACTCATCGCGATTTCTAACTCATCCATTCTAGTGAAGCATAGAATGGATGCATTAGAAATCATCAACTAAAATAAGGTTAAAATACTATTTTAATTCCTATATTTTAAAGTTTGTTCAATTTTAGTTTACGTACTTTCAATTATCCTATTTCAGTTTCTATACTTTTAATAAATCTTAAATTTAGTCCACAATACTAGTTTATTATCGATTTTTTTAAAACAAAATGATTATTTATAGCATTTTTACTATAAATTTTGAAAATGTATTCACGTATTTTATTTTCTTGCATAAAAATTACCATCATTATTTAATCAATTTTGATAAAAGAAATTTAACTTTGAGTGACTAAATTTAAGATTTATTGAAACTATAAAGACTAAAATTAGATAAATAAAATACTAAGACGAAAATTAAGCAAACCCCTTGAAATAATAATAATAAATAAAATAAAATATTGTTTTCAAATATAGCAAAACGACTCGTGCGAATATAAGTATGATAAAGAGTGAAATTTAGTTTGATATTTTTTTAATTTATAATAATTTTCTTAAAATAAAATAAATAATGAAGGTAGAGAACTTGAAAGAGTCATCGTTGTGGCATTCAGTCACACCGAACAAGTGGACTAATCCGTAATTTCAATAAGTAATGCCATTGCCGATTTGCCGGCTCATCCTTCTTCTCTTCCTCTATTTCTTCCCATTTTTACACATTAATTACATTTATTTTTCTTCCCTATTTCTTCTCTCTCACTCTCTCACTCCCATGTTGATTTTTCCTCTTCGGTATGTTCTTTCTCAAATCTGCAAACCCTTTTCCCTCTGTTGTTTGTTTCCCACGAAACCCACAAAAACAGGGTCTATCTTCTTCCTCTGGAGTCGGTTCATTTTTTGATTTCATGTTTATTTGATTTTTTTTTTTTTTTTTTTTTGCTGTTATGTTTTCTTTTACCTAATTAATCAGCCTGGTTGTGTTTTTGGTTTGATTCTTTGTTTGTTGTTTCAGGTGGGTTTTGATTAAAGTTTCACGATAGCTATTGTTGTTTGGTGTAATGTTTTATTCTACTTCTGTGTTGTTCTTTTTCTTAATCTGATGCATTTCCTCTGGGTGTGGGGTTTTTTTGTTTTTATTTTTGCCTCTTGTTTCAGATTTTGAAGAATGTCTACACAAGAAGCTGTTTCTCAATCGGTTCCTTCTTTTGAGTATGAGCTTCTTGATGATGATCCTGATCATGTCAGGACAGTGGTTGCTTCATCAAACTATTTAAGCCCTCGGATTGAACCTTCTAAGGTGAAGCTTAGGCATCGAATTGGGCGAGGCGTTTTCGGTGATGTTTGGTTAGCAACTCACCATCAGTCCACTAAGGATTATGATGAGTACCATGAAGTTGCAGTCAAGATGTTGAATCCTGTTAAAGAAGATCATATGAGGATTGTTTTGGATAAACTTGAGGATCATTTCTATAAGTGTCAAGGTGCTAAGGGTGTTTGCAGGCTGTATGGAGTGTCTATAATTGGTGGGAAGGTAATTCTGATATCTGTAAGTTGCTGCATTTGTAGGGCTGTTTTGTTGGAAATATATGTGTAGGTTTGCTAAGATGTTACTGTCCTTTGTATGTTCTTACAGTTATGCATCATCATGAAATTCTATGAAGGATCGGTTGCTGATAAAATGGCTCGCCTTAAAGATGGAAAGCTTTCTCTCCCTGATGTATTGAGGTGATATTCTGATATGGGTTTCAATCTTTAGGTCAAAATTGAAGTTATAAATCTCTATCTGTGTCTTTTAGATTAGTGCTCCTAAGTTCTATCTATTGCTTGAACTGATAACAATTTTTGTGGGGGTAAATTCTCCACTTATGCTACTTGTTGCAGATATGGAATCAATCTAGCCCACGGGATTGTGGAATTGCACTCGAAAGAGATCTTGGTTCTTAACCTGAAACCTTCAAACATGCTCCTTACTACCAAGGACCAAGCAATTTTGGGAGATGTTGGAATTCCTTTTCTACTGCACGGTGTACCAATGCCAAATACGGATATAGTTCAGAGACTTGGGACACCTAACTATATGGCACCGGAACAATGGCAGCCAGAAGTTAGAGGTCCGATTTCATATGAAACTGATTCGTGGGGATTTGCCTGCTGCATGATTGAGATGTTGACTGGTGTCCAGCCATGGCGTGGGAAATCAGTTGATGAAATATTTCATTCTGTTGTCAGGAAACAAGAAAAGCCATGTATTCCAAGTGGACTTCCTCCTATAATTGAGAATGTTCTTCTTGGTTGCTTTGAATATGACTTAAGGAGTCGTCCTTTGGTGACAGACATATTAAATGTGTTCCAGAGGTATGTCATCTCCTTCAAATCTGCTCTGTTTTCCCATCACATATTTTTCCTTTTGAAAAGGAAATTAAATTTTTCATTGAAAAAAAATGAAAAGAGACTAGCTCAAAGATACAATAGCCCTCGAGAGAGGACAGAAACAAAGTAAAACAAAGGAAGACAAAAATTCTGAAAATATATCTCACTGCTAAAGATCACAAGAACTTTAAAGCCATTGCCAAGAAAAGACCAGTTTCCCAGGAAATATTGATTTCCCTTGTCGATCTTTTGCTTCCTTCTTTCGATTGTAAGAGTTTTATGGCTTTCTGTCTATTATTTTTCTTGGTCTCTGGGTGAGGTGTATAATTTGTTCTCTTGGTTTGGTTTGAAACGAATTTCCTACTTGAATCATTTATGCATTTAGCTAGCATTAGTAATTTGTTTCTGTCTTTCTGTACTAATCCAACTAAATTTCTAGACTTCAAATTTTGACCACTAACAGAATTGGTAGACACAAAGGGACATGATAAGTGTGTTTTAGAGAGAGATTCTAGTGAAAAGAATGGCAAGAATCTATCTACCTTTCTCTCTTCTTGTTGCCTTTCCCTTGTTAAAATCTGTGCAAGCACCTACATTAACCAAATCAGATAACTTAACCACCTTGATAAGAAGTCTGATCTCTATCTCATTTATTGTTTATTTAATTAGTTGATGGAGTTAATTCTGCTTTGTAGCTCTCAACATGTTAATAGCGACTGGCAAGCCATTGGGAGTTCAAAAATGTTGAACAAATCAAGTGCCACTGGACATACTGAATGGTTTCTCTCAAAGGATCACTTGCAAGAGAATGACATAGTGCGTTCTAGAAAGCCATTAAACTCATGCAAGTCAGATAATATGAACATCCCTGATGGAAAGATAGTGGGTTTACAACGCGAAACTGAAAAGGATGCTTTTGTTTTGGTGAGGGTTCGTGGAATCCATGATCCTGTAAGGGTGTATGCTTCGACGCTCGAGCGGGTGAGTTTTGGATTAGCCGCTGGTGACTCCACGTTTGAAGGAAGCAGACAAGAAACACTCTCCAGTGGGAATTCTTCATTCAATCGATCGTGTTGGCAATGTAGCTGTTGCCTTTCTTGGTGTAGAAACTCTCTGGAAGGGTAACTCTTCCCAGTTTCAGATGGCAGAATCGTTTTGCGTTGGACAATTTGTACGGATAAAAGCCAGCATTCTGAGACCACGATTCGAATGGCCTCGTAAAAAAGGAAATGTTTGGGCTACAGGGAGGATTTGGTGGATCCTACCCAATGGCTGCCTCATGGTCAAGTTCCCTGGAATCCTCTCTTTCAAAGAAGAATGTGATTCGTATATGGCTGATCCAGCCGAGGTTGAGGCAGTCAACTTTAGCACTTGTCCAGGGATGGTGAAAAAGTACCAACATCTTGAGGATTTTCACTGGTCAGTTAGACCGGTGCTGATTGCATTTGGGATGTTTACAGCAATGAAACTGGGAATTGCATTTGGGAAGAAAGTGGGGAGATCAAAGGTGAAGAAGGGGCAAGGCAGCAATAGTGTGTATTGTGAATCTCAACATATTGAAGGACAGAACGCCAACAATCCAGCTTGGATTCCTCCGCCTGTCAAAAACATTCTTTTTGGAGACGGTATTAGCACGGTCGCTCGATGATTCTATGACCGCAAAGTTGTGCCAAGTTATCTGTGTATAGATTAACTTTACTGACTGGTTTATAATCCCAGTACTATGTAAATGCTCCTGTACAGTTGTGAAACAAACAAACAAGCACGCTTTAAGAATGTGTATGTACAGAAGAATAATATGTTGTTTTTATCAGGCTCGTGTCTTAAAACTGGTTCTTGATCTCTTAGCTCTCTGGTGGATGGATTAGGCCTTAGACACTGAAACAGTATACTAGCATATAGCAAGCTATTAAATCACAATATTGTGTTCAATAGTATGGGGACTTGTTTTCATAGATTCTTGCACTTTCAATTTTGTATCTTATTGATATCTAAGATTTGAAATTTTAACTTTATATACCATGCATCTCTCTTCCATTCAATTTCTCTATTAATTTATGGACTTTATAAACTCAGAATTGAAAAATCAAGGTGTTAAGGAATTTAGTTTGAAGTATATGGTTACAAATAGAGGGAGTGTGAAAGAAAAAGGTACGCAAATTGTTTAGGGGTGTTTAGGCTTAAATGACATCTCAAGAGAGGAAATTTCGAGGACCTCAAATACATGGAAGGGTATATTATAGCTTCATCATCTTTCATATTTCAATACATTTGGTTGGTTCTATCAATAACTAAACATCTCTTTTATTATCTTCTTTTTTTAGTACAACAAGTAGGAAGATTTGAACCTCCAACCTAGAAAATGAGTATATATTGTTGAACTATCATATTGTTTCTTATAAAATTTTAGGATTAAATTTGTAATTTAACTAAAATAGTCTAAAATTAGCTTTTCAAACAAGCTTTACATTGCCAATACAAAGATAATCTAATAGTCACGACATTTCTACTTTCTACCAGAGATCATAAGTTCAAATCTTCTGCGAGAAAAATGCCTAGACATTTACATAGACAGCATATATAAAAACAACCCAACAAACATGAAAATGAAGTGCAATTGAAGTTGAAGGTTATACCATTTTGATTATTTTGACTATTAGCAACCGTACCAATCAGAGCAATCAATTGGATTTGGGCAACAATTTTATAGGACCTCTCGAACGGTGTCACAATCAACTAAAAGTGCTTTGGGAAGAAAAAATAATGCCAAAAGCAACCAATATTTACACAAACCTTCCCTTTATTCATCCCAATAAATCTCCATCCATTAATCTGCATTAACAAATAAACCAGCTTCCTTCAAAAGCTGTTCAGTTAGAGATGAAAGACGGCAAACTTCCAGCTTCACTTCATTAAATCTTGGGTTATTACTATCCACCCCACCGCCTATGCTAGCATCGACATCGTCATTGCCGTCGCTGTGCTGCTGAATGTGAATGCTTCTTGAATCGTTATGAACCTCAAGGCTGTTGCCAGCTTTATTTAGAAGCTCTCGACTCATGTCCGTGAGTTTCTGAAGCGCGCTGGTAGCTGCTTCGACCTCTAACTTAGCAGCTTCAACTTGAAGCCTTTCAATAGCCAAGTCCTCTACTCCAACATTATCTTCTGCCAAAGCGTATAGCTTCCTCAGATCCTTAGCTTCTTCATCCATCTCTTCCTTCATCTTCTCGAATTCTTTCTCCTTTGTACCTAATCTTTCCAGAACCGTTTTTAGTTCCTCGTCTTTAACGGTCAAGGCTCTTTCTGCAGCTAGAATTTCCATTTCTTTTTGTCTCAAGCTTTCCTTGGTGAGCTCTAGCTCGGTTTCGAGCTGTTTCTTCTGTAGCCTTATATTATCAGTAGGTTTCTTGAATA
Source organism: Citrullus mucosospermus (assembly GCA_030954485.1). Lineage (NCBI taxonomy): Eukaryota > Viridiplantae > Streptophyta > Magnoliopsida > Cucurbitales > Cucurbitaceae > Citrullus > Citrullus mucosospermus. The sequence continues at coordinate 27,359,921 of CM062059.1, read as the reverse complement.
ACTGCTGCTGTAGATTGAGGCTAAGGTCATCGTTCAATTTCAAAACGTCGTCGTCGCCATCTTTGATGGAGATTACCAATTTATTTGTGAGATCCACAATGTGTTCTACTGCTGCTTCAGCTTCGGAAATTTTCAGCTTTGTATTCTTTAGTTCGTTTTGCATTATCTGAACGCATTCATCCTTCTCTTTCAGCATAGCAGTTGTCTGACTGAGCTGGGCCTCTTTACTGCTCATAAGCGTTTGTAGCTCAATAATTTCCTGGTTTAATTCCTCAATTTTCTTTTGTGCATCAAGTATTTCCAAGTCTTTCTCCTTCAAAAGAAGTTGAAGAGAAACCTGTTCGGATTTCAAATGTTGAATTTCTAACTTGGCCTCAACCAACTCCGACGCTTTATCTTGAAGAAGATTGTGAGTTTTCTCGAACTCAATATTTTTATGCTCTAGCTCCTTCTGTAGAAATGACTTCTCCTCAGTTGCCTGTTGGAGATAGGATTTCTCTTTCTTCAGTTGTTGCTGTAACTCATCAGTTAGCTCCTTTTCCATCAACAAGTCACGTTCAAGCTCCTTGTTATGGGCCTCGGCGACTCTAAGCTTCACTCTCTCACTCTCTACTTCAATTTGAGCATCTTTTAAACTTGACATATATGAATTGATACCCTTCTTTTGTTCTTCAAGTTCTGCCATTTGCCTCTCAAGAATATCTTCTTGTTCTTCTATTTTCTTTTTGGAGGACACAAGAGACTTTTGTGAGGAAACCAACTCAGTCTTTACATCGGCAAGAAGCTTCTTCACTCGGTTGAAGTCATTCACAGTTTTATTCATCTCTACTGCTTTCTTAGATGCCTCCTTTCTCATTTTTTTCAATTCTTCCTGTGCTAACAACCATTCCATTGTCCTCTTCTCCAAATTTTTCTCTATAACTTCCAGTTTCTCCTCTTCAAGTTTCTGCAGCTTTGCAGAAAGTTCCAATTCTTTTTCTTTCTCTAGCACAGCCTTTTTAAGCATTTGTAGCTCAACTTCTTGTCTTTTCACTACTGCGTTGGCTTCAGTCAGAAGCTGGGACTTAGATTTAAGTTCAAAATCTGTCTTAACAGCTTCCTCACTCTTCTTAGCCAAATCAGCTCTCATTCTCTTCAACTCATCTTCTTTCAAAGTAAGGGCAGATTCAACTGCAGCAATCCCCTCGTCTTTTTCCCTAATTTGAAGTTTTAATTCATCAATATGTCTAGCTTGAGAAGCTAAGTTTAGATTTGCCTGCTTAAGCTCATCTTCTAATTCTTGCTGTTTACGATAAGCAGCAGTAATTTCTTCCTCCTGCTTCTCCAACTTCTCCCTCGCATTGTTTAATTGGCTTCTTTCTAATAAAATCGTTCTTTCTGCATCTTGTAGATCTTCTTCCTTCTTTTTTAATACTGCCAATGCAGCCTGGAGATCGGACTCGAGATTTTCAAGACTGAGCCCTATCCAAAGATCTTGTGGGAAGTGAGGATCTTTGCTTACATGTTCTTCCAATCTCTGTGTCTGGGCATACAATCTCTCCAGAAGCAGTTTTGCTTCTTCACTTGCTCCATTATCATTTAAATTTGACTTGCAGTTATTCAGGACCGACCGGACAACCTTCAGGGAATGAGATCTTCTCTCCCAAGTTGTGCTAGAAGTAAATTTTGTCTGATTCCTACTGAGCCTCAGAGATGACCTCTATACACAGGAAACAAAATGCAACAGTGAACACTACTTTCGGAATATTCCAGTGAGATAATAGAGAAAACCATGACTATCTAGTACAAATAACTTCCAAAATACATAAAGTGATCAAATGCAGACATGAGCTGGATGAAAAAAAAAAAGAGATTCCTACAGCTAAGAGAAGAGGATCGATTGGCAAAAAATCAAACTAGGATTCGTATGGACATAAATGATCCCTACAACAGAGTAAGTTGCAGTAGTAAGAGGAGCAGAAATGCACCCATCAATCATTCGACAGCAATATAGTACCATAATATAATAACACAACAACGACAAAATATTTATCTAAAATGAGTTCTAAAAAAATGCTAGGTTCAAGAAGTTAATATCGATCCAAATCATTCGACACCGAAATCAAAATGTGAAGATACAAGTAAAAAATGAGTTCTAAAATATGTTTCAAATCTTTATTGGTCCAAGAAGTTAATGTCGATCCAAATCATTCGACAACAATCGACTACCGAAATCAAAATGTGAAGATACAAGTAAAAAAATGAGTTTAAAAATATACGTCAAATCTTTATGGGTCCAATAAGTTAATATCAATCCAAACCATTCGACAAGAAACTAGTACCGAAATCAAAATGTAATATGACAAGAAGATGAAGAGAAAAATGAGTTCTATAATAATACTTCAATCTTTATCGGTCAAAGAAGTTAATCTCTCTCCAAATAACATCTCTAGAGACTTCTACATGTCAACAAAACCAGCAGATCCGAAAAACTCGAGGAAAATCCAAGCCAATAAACTCAAGCCGAAAATAACATAAAATTTCCCGGACTTAAACAACAGTGAAACAAACTGTAACTAGAGAGCGATGCGCAATCGGATTAGAAAAGAAGAGGACCTTGGAACGGCAGAGAGAGGACGAGGGGTAGATGTTGAGATGAGTAGCCGCCGGAGACGCCATGGAACGCCGGTGGAGCACATCCGTGCACAAACAAAGACAAATTATTGTTGGTTACCCAATCAATCTGAGAAATGAATCAAAATGAAGACGAACTTCAGTCTCTCAGTCAGGAGACGATCAACTTGAGCCCTAAGCTTTCATGGCAGATCAAAGGAAAAGCGCGGCGGAAGAGAATCACAGAAACAAATGAGCGGTGAGGAGAAAAGGCAGAGTTGAACGAAAGCAATTGGAGACAAAAAGCAAACGAGAGGAGGGAAAAAGAAATGGTAAATGGCGCATTTTAGTATGTCTTAACTTGCGCCGATTTTGGACAGTTTTCTCGGATATTATAATACGACGGATTTTTTACGTAAATGGAAGCTCTGATAGCGAGGACTTCTCTTCTAGTAGCCTTGACCACTGGTGTTGCGCCACGTGGCAGAATATTAGATGTTTAGTTAAAATTCTACGCCTTTATGGTTTAAATTTATTTCATTTTCTAGTCTCAATATTATTTCCAACAAAATTCAATTTTAGTTAATATATTTTGAATAAATCTTAAATTTAGTGTTTGAAAGTTAATGTTTATTGAAATTAATTAAATAATAATAATAATCTTGTAAGATAAGAATATACACTATTTATTTACAAAATTAAAATAGGATAAATTTAAGGTTATTTTCAAATATAGTAAAATAAGTCAACTTATTTACAAATATAGAAAAATTTCACTCTTTATTAATAACAAACACTGATAGATGTCTATCAACATCCACTACTGACACTGATAGAGTGATATTTTATTATATTTAAAATTAGTTCTAATAGTTTTATCATTTAATAAAATTACTCTTAAATTTATTTTTTAAAAAATAATAAACTAAATATAAGATATTTTAATCATTATTAAAAGCACCAAAATTGAAATAGAATGAAATTCAGAATAAATGCCTCTTGGATGATTAATTTCGGCTAATCACAAATCGTCACGTCATCACACTGAAACTCGAGTTCTTCGCAAAAATTATGGATTGAATCGGGCTGAGTATTTAAAATTGTTTGGGTCCAAAACAATTCCAGTTCATTATGAAATTTTGGGCTAAAGAAAATATTAGGCCTAAACCCACAGTAAGGCCCATGGGAAACTTTTATAAATAGAGGTCTTACCCCTCCATTTCAAGAGGTTGGAAAATTTGGTAACAAAGTGCTGAAACTTTGAAAACCTAAAGCTTTCAAAAATCTGAAGACTGAAGTTTCAAAATCTGAAGACCAAAGTTCCCAAGCTCACAAGCTTAGAAGATTGAAGCTCTAAAGTTAAAACTGAAGATCGAGGTTCCCAAGCACCGAAGTTCTAGAGACCTAAAGATTGAAGACTCTAAAGTTGTTTGTAACTTTTTTTTAGAGAGAAAGAATTAAGGGATCAAATACTAGAGATTGTACTCACAAATATTGAAATCAATATAAATATGAAGTTCAAATCCCACGAACTAAATTTCTTTGAAAATCCCATCGAACAGATTGGCATCTGTATTTATTTCCAAAGAAATTTAGTATTTATTGTGATGAAACATTCCAAATAAAAAAAACATAGCAATATTATAATCTGAATATTTAGGAAATTTTATATTTGAAACAATCTAAAAAAACATTTTCGTCAAATTTTCATTTTATTCCAAACCATCCTTAAAAAAAACTTGTTTATTCTATAATTTTATTCTAGTTGATACCGATTCCATTGAAATAATTCATACTAGAAATAAAGATGACCCTAACCAAATAAATTTTTCAAAAGTCAGAATTTTACGAGTTTTAACTCCAACCAAATGGAGTCAAAGCATTTATATTGAAAAAAGATTTTCACATCAATTTCTTTCACAAACCTATTCATATATAGATTATCAAAATGCTTGGTACAACATGTTTTGGCTAAATAATTTTAATCATTCTTGGTTTATTATGTTTGACAAAACATGTGTTCAAAATTTTCTGTTATGGTTCAATGATTGGTGGAATATATTTGACCTAAATGAGGTCATTTTGCCATATCAAATTCTCGAAAGTTTTGAATTCTTTTCTAATAATATTTTTCCAAACTCCTTTAATCAAATTCTATGTTTTTCAAACTATTTTCATTTGACATGGATATTTTTCTGAAACTACGTACTCAATCACAGAAGCAAATGGCATCTCCCGCTTTCTTCGAACATACCGAATCTGGGACAAATTTAAGATAGCAGTTGCATCAAAACATGTAGTGGAAAAATGGTTCTCAATCTATCCCCACAATATGAACCAAACCTACACGAACCAACAATTTCTAGCTCAAAAATCCAGAATGATGGTCGTCATGGTTCAAGTTACAAATGAAGAACTCAGTACTATCATTCAACAAGTTTCATCTCCATCTACTACCAGCCAAGAAGAAAACACATCCAATATTCAAGAAGAAGAAGATCAAGATGAATTTGCCAACTTTATCCATCATATCTATACTCAAACAAAATCAATCGATCAAAACTAGTAAAAGACATATAGTACTTGAAGACAAAAATCCAAATCCCTATGTACAGGTGTCAGTTTTACTTTTAATTGTTGTACTATGTAAAATATAACGTGTCGATGAAATGCAATGCATGAAAAACTTCCTATCTATATATAAAGGAGGCTTAGCTCGTAGGTCTGGGTAGAGGTTTTTTGTAAGTCTTTTGAGTGTTTTTCCTTGAGAGAAAAAAAGCATGTACGTAAAATTTTCAAAAAACTTTCTTCCTTTCTCCACATACTACCTTGTTGATTCAACTTACCAGTTACAAAATTCAAGTAAGTTCTTAACAAGTCTTAAATATCCAACATCTAATTTAGATTACAAAAATCTTGTTTCTTTATTCTATTTAGATTTTTCCAACACATAATTTAAAATTTTCATTTCCCAACACCCATCATTTCATCATCATTTTCCATATATTCATCATTTACATAACATTCTACATAATCTTTCAACTCCACGTGTCAAGCATGCCTCTTTTTACATATCCTACGATGCCACCTCATACTTCATATGTCCACCTCACACTGTCCACATGTCACGTCAATTTGGTATCAGAGCCATAGATCATTAGTAGAGTGTATTAGTTCAATTAACATAGCATTAAGGATTTACTAGCCTTTGTCATAGTATCATTCTAAGTGATAATAATCAAGTTTTGCTAGTGTAATTCTATTGAATAGCACTTTGGTCAGCCTTATGTTCCCGATAGTAGAATCATAAGACCGTTGGTAAACTTGGCGTTCCAATGTTGTAAAATTTTGGCTTCTTGTTTATTCTTCACAATAGATAATTAGAATCTTAATAAGAGAATGAGTCATAAATTTTTAATGTCAAAGCTAATTGGAAAAATAATCTCTAAGACCCATACAACAAAAATTTCAAACACAATAGAAGATTATTCAAATAACTCCCAACTTTCTATAGTCAAATAGTCAAGAGTTTCAAAGAGCAAGAATTAGAAAGAAGCCTCCACAATTGAACCATACAAAAAAATAGATGTTAAAATCATCTATCAAATAGGAATATTTAATTTTTATTAAGAGTATAGAATTAAGACTACAAAACAATTAGTTCCAATAAATAAACTTTTAGAAACTCATTCCTTATTTTCTAGACAATCAATTTCAACATCAAGAAAAATATAAATTTCTTCGTATAGAATTAGTTCAAGTTGTCATAAACCTCTCTATAAGGTAGGATTAGATACTCAATATTTTTAATATTACATGATAGAAGACATAGAAACTTTTCAAATTCAGTAATTGAGTCAAATCTTGAAAGAGGACCCATTTATTTTAATTGTTATTCCAACCTTTTCGTATCATTAAGTGATCCCAATATACGTCAATCTTTAGCCTTTGTTATTAAGGTTTTCAATATGGATTGGGAACCTCAAATTGAATCCATCATATGAATATTTCGAATACATTACAAATCAGTGACATAAATGTATCCACCTTGCATTGTCCACATGTCACGTTGATTTAATAGAAATTTATCTTAATCTATCACTAATAAACAATGAAATTTTTTAATATTTGTAAAAAGTTTGTTATTTTTTCATTTGTAATAATTTCCTTTCTTTCATTTACCTCTATAAACTTTTATATTTGTATAAATTTAAGGTTTGTAACTTAAAATGTTGAACAAAAAAATTAAAAAGGAAAAAAGAGGTTTAGTTTTTTAATTAATTCAACCATCTAATTGTGTTTGTATCGAAGCTGCTGCACCTAACACGTGTGAAGTTCAATGCCACCCGTTTCCCCTCACACATCTAAATATATACAACCCATAATTATTAACACTAATCATAATCAACCATAATTTAAAATAGTTCTGATACTATTTCTCCCTAATGCGATGCCTTCTCTCTTCTTCTCCCCTGTTGCGTGTGTAAAAACCACTCCAATCCAAATAATCGGACCGACTTGCAGTTTGCAATTTTAAAGACAAGCCAACATAAATCAAACCCAACCTGTTTGACGTTTGACTATCTCAAGCAAACACAAGCCTAACCACACATAATTTAGAATGTGGAGTTCCATCTACATCTTAAAACAATTGGTAATAAAAATGAGTTATCAAACAAACAAATAAACAAGTTACTCATGATGATGAATTCAACTTGTTTAGATTTTATGGACTCAAATACCATATTAAATAATATACAATATCAACTTGCTTAGATTTTATGGATGGTAACGTCGATGATAATAATAATAATTTTATTAAAAAAAAATAAAAAATATATAATCTATTTTATTAAGATTGTGATCGCTTTGCCTTTTCCAACGTAAGATCTTCAGCCCATAATAACAAATTGGTGTTCCATTATTTGAAGTTAGGAAGAAAAACAATTAAGACCCACAAAGTTATTGATTAATGAAGGCTTTCGAAAAGGTTTTTCAAGTGTAAATGACATGCTTAGTTTATAATAGCGAGAAATGTTTTGTCAATAGTGGTTCCTTTTCAATATATTATAGATAGATGGTTAAACAACAACCACAAGATTCACAAGCTGATTAGAGGAGGGGGGAAGAAATCGCTATGCAATTGAAAGCAAAACTATTATCTCACAAACACATCAAAATCAAGCGCCACCAACTTGCCTCTTCCAAGAATCCTCCACAATCAGTTCATCAACGCCCCAATCTTCATAACTGCCCAAAATGAACAGAAACAAACTTCACTTCTTTAGCCTTTTATAGCTCTAACAAAGTTTTAAGGTTTCTTTAGAAACAAACCAAAACTTATACGTACTGTAAAAACAAAACCAGATCGTGACAATTAAAAGTACGCCACCCTTTTTTTTGTCATCAGCCACTCTTTAAACTTCCCTTTTTTTGCGTCCTATGTAGTGTATAATTTCAAAAACCTCCTTAATACGTAGGCCCAAAACAAGGGTCGGTGAACTATGTGCGACATGGGGCAGAGCCCCCTATTTTGAGCCTACATGTCAAAGAAGGGTTTTGAAATGGTACACGTCTCAAAAAGAGGAAAGTTAAGAGTGGCCAATGACAAAAAAGGGTGGTGTACTTTTAGGTCCCGTTTGATAACCATTTGGTTTTTGAAAATTCTCTTTCTTTTCTTACAACTTCTTTACCATGGTTTTCATATTTCCTAAATAAAGAATCAAATTCTTATTAAAATTCCGAAAGTAAAAGCAAGTTTTTAAAGCTTTTCTGTTTTCAAAATTTTGCTTAGTTTATTAAAACACTTCTTAAAAGTAGATGACAAAACGAAAAAATCCATAAGTATCCATAGTGTTTATATGTTTAATTTTCAAAAACCAAATGGTTATCAAACAGGATTTTAGTTTTTACTTTTCTTCACCCCTTCTGATAGGTGAATCCATTTCGAAGGTTAAAGATAAATGACTAATGTCCAAGAGGGAGGCCTAACCTTCCATCTGGCAGGTAGCGACGGATGGTGAAGGGTATCTTCCGCTCACGAAGTTCCTTCATTGCAATCTGAGACAGTACAGGATTAGATCAGAATTAAGATGTCAGAGAATAATGGTTCGTTAGAAAAGCATAAGCTATTACAATCTGTAAACAGTAATACCAGTTTTAGCTAGTAAGGGAAACCCAAGAATGGCATCCAACATATTACATAGGGTTCAGCACGGGTTGGTTGAAACTGTAAAAAATACATTATCTTTATGATTGCCTTTAAACTTTGAAGTTCATTTCAATTATACCCTATTCTTTGCAATATTTTAAAAGGCTAAAGGCAGCCATAAGACTTTTCTTCTTGAAGATGCGAGGTGTAAGCCTCAAATTGAATTAAGAACATTTCACAAATTTTAAATTGGTGTGTGACCAAGTATCGCAAAACATCATACTCATCTAAAAGTGTAAAAAAAAATATATATATATATATATATAAAACCCCACAATTTTCACCTAATAAATAATTCTAAAAGGGTTCTTTAAAATCACAAAATATAAAATAAAAGATAAAATAAAAAAATAAAAACCACAATTTTCACCTAATAAATAATTCGAAAAGGGTTCTTTAAAATCACTACTAACATCATTATGATTGATTTATACTAAAAGTTTTTGTATTATATGTTCACAGTCACAAGAGTAAAAGTAGTAATAGTTCAAATCCTCAAAATTCAAACCTATATATTTTTGAAGAATGAGGTAGACCACTGTTATTTTTCTAACCACTAGACGAGGCATAGAGATTTTGAGCCTCAATGCATTTTCACAAAGATGTAAATTTCCTATGAGAGGTGTAAGCCTCTTATGGTTCAATGAAGGTGCAAGTCTCAAGGCTAAAAGTTAGAGCCTTGCCTCAAAGCGTACCTCAAGGCATAATCCTCAACGGCTTTTTAAACATTGATTCTTTGAAAGACTTCACTTTAACTCCCAACACTTCAACGTTCGGGGGCATTTTTGTAAGATTCAAAGTTAACGTTGAATAGGCATACCAACCAACATACCCATATGGGTCAACTAAAATACATCTACTGAATGCTAAAACAATAAGAAAGCTTTTCAATGATTTTAGCTTAACATTTAAAAATCTAACCTCAAGTGGATCAGTCTCACCCTCCAACTCGACCATCACAGGAGCATTCATGCTGTCCAAAAGGAAAAAGAATCATCATACCATATATCAACTTGATGCATGTAAAAATTTGGATGTAACAAATGGCCAAAAATGAGAACCTGATTTGGAGGGCACGTGTACCCAAAATTCTAGCCCGTTCATATTTAGTCATAAATTTTGACGTTTTACGCACTCGTTCAACAGGTTCTTCATCTTCCTTTTCCTCAGCTTCAACGGGTTCACCAGCAACATCATCATTGTTAGTAGTATCTAATTCTTCCTCAGCACCTTCCTATACGTCATTCACAGTTCCACTATAATTAATCAACTTCAAAAAGAACAGTAGTCCGCTTTCTTTAAAAAAGGATTGAACTAATTATTTCTTACCTCAATCTCGGGTTCTGGTGGCTCATCTTCATATCTGCACCAAAAACCACTTATCAAGATAAGAGCTGGAAGATACTTCCACTTTCAAATAACCATTGTGCATAGACCCAAGAGTTGGATTTCAATTCCTCCTCATCCATAGATTTTTACAACTATACTTCAATGCTTTCCTTGAATACATTTTGCCAATTAATAAAACCCATAAACCCAAATAAGGAAAGACGTGAAAAAATGTGATGCAAAACACTAACCATGCTATATGGGTGGCTAAATTAACATATAAAATCAAAAAATACAGTTGGTACAGCAAGCTGTTGAATTAACTGTATTCTAGAAGCAGGGCTGAGACTTTTATACAAAAGGGAAAGGGGGCATAAAAAACAGGGAATAAAGCCAATAGAAGCCTACTTTGAAGAACGGATAATTCTCACTCAGTAATAATCCGTGGATGTTGCTAATGAAGATTTTATGATACATATGCAGCAAGAGGCCAAGTAAATCATTATGAATTGAAATTTATAATTAAAAAATAAAAAATAAAAATGGAGAACTTAGTTTCGAGATTAGGGTTTTGTATTTGACAAATTTTCTAAGAAAGCAATTGAACAGAGGAGCATAAAAGGTGTGGATGGAGAGAGAGAGAGAGAGAGAGAGAGAGAGAGAGAGAGAGAGAACCCCATGTCGAGGTCATTGTAATCGTCGTCCGCCATTGATGATGGATAGAGAAACTGTTGGCGCGCTTTGTGGTTACTATCGAAAATTCTCAGTTGCAAAGGATCTCAGCCGGGACGTGGATTCAAAACCCTTGAGTAATGTATTTCGAGGAGCGAAGTACAAAAGAGAGACGAAGTTTGGGAGGAATAGGGTTTGATGATGGAGAAGAGAGGAAGAATAACGAGAGGGAGGAGATTCATAATATGGCACGGCCTTAAATCATATATTCTATAGCCTAAATTATTTTTTTTAAAAAAAAAAAAATAATAAATCTTTCACTTTGTTTAAAAAAATACGTTAGAATTTTCAAAAGTATAAACAATATCCTCAAACAAGTAGAGTTAAAAAATGCTCCTATTATTAATTTTGAATTAGTTGAAGTTATTTTTTAAAAAAATATATATCAAATTTTTTTAAAAATTTAATATATTTTTAAAAGTTTTAAAAATATCCTTAAATTTAAAAAAAAAAAATCGAAAATGTCCTTGCTGTTTATATTGACAAAAACCGTTAATACCTCATTGAAAAAATACTTCTAAACTCTCAAAAATTACATTAGGTCCATCTTAAAAGGAAAAAAAAAACATTTATTTACACCACAGTACCTCCGTCTCTTGCTTCAGTACATGACCTAACACTTCTCTATTTTATCTATTTTTTTCTCTCTTCTTACTCTCTTTGTCGTTAACTATTTGGCCTTTGTTTATCTCATTAAGAAAAAACACTCTATTTTCCCTCTTTTTTCTCCCATTTTCTTTAATACCCTAACTCCCCTTTTTGTTAACTTTTTGGCATTTGTTTAACTTAAAAATAAAATAAAACGGCCCAATTCCATTAAAGTATATGAATTATAATAAGAAGAAAGAGAATACTCGAAGCACCAAAAGATTTTAGGAACAAAATTGTAGGTTGGTAGATGAGTATGTATTAATAGCCAAAATACATTTATTTATTTGACTATTTATTGTTTTGGTATATTTTAAGGGGAGATTTTGATTTGGGAATTTTATGTTTTAACTTAGAATGTTGGTTTTTATTTTAGTTGCTGAGAAAATTGGTGAACTAGTTGGAAAAATAGGGAAAAGGTGAGAGTATCTATATGGAGGGAAAAAAAAGATATCTATATAATTCATTTTAAAATTGGTTCTTTCGAACTAAAAAAAAAAAAAATCAAACAAATTGATCATACCAACGTTAACAACATTGTTAAATTTTTTTTTTAATTTTAGATTTATTTTTTCAACAAGGTATTAACAACTTTTGTCATATACAAACGATGAGGGTATTTTTTAAATTTTTATTAAGTTTAAGGTTATTTTTTAAACTTTTGAAAGTTCAAAATCTATTTTTGAAACAAAACTTTTAACAGTTCCATCCAAAACTAATGGTAAGTGTATTTTTTTTTTTTTTAACTCTTTTTGAAAGTTGAAGGATATTTTTTATGATTTAGCCTATAAAAAAAGTTCCCTCTTCGTACTAAAAATTTTTCGTGGAGAGAAGAGGAAAAAAGAAAGAAGCCACCTCACCCAAGAGAAAAGAATTCAAGTATTACAAAGTATGGAAAGACCTTCGTATTACAAATACAGTACATAAGAGAAATTATTCTGATAGAATTGACTATTTAAAACTATTTTCTAAATTTTAAGAAAATTGTTTTTTCGGCACTAATCATGTTTTCAAAATAGACTGCGATATACCTAAATATACATCTATTACTATAGACATCTATTACTTTAACAGATAGACACGATAAATATTTAGTGTCTATCTAAGTCTATCACATATAGAATATAAAGTAAAATTCTACTATATTTGTAAATAGTTTGATATTTTTTATATTTATAATAATTTTCTTATTTTCTATTAAAAATATCATTTCACCCCGAAATGGCAACCGAGTGAATTAAAATTACACAACTCTTAAGTTTTCCCAAGTATAAAACTCATAATCGATCTATTCGATTTGCACTAATTTTGTTGACTTCGATCGTTATATTGATCAATTTTCTCTTTTTTAACCCGTTGTTTTTTAGTTTGATTATATTGGATTTCAACAAAGCTTAATTTCATTGTCATTTTGTCTCTTTTCTCCAACCCAATAAATCAATTTTAACATTAAAAAAAAATGCTAAATTACCAACAAAAAAAAAAAATAAAAAAGAAAAATCTAACTTTGTCATTTCTGATTAAATTACTCCTATTCTTTCAAAATTTACCATATTACCCTTTAATTTTCTATAAATGCTCTAAACTAAAATTATGTGATGTTCTTATAAAGATATAACTGCCATAGCATTTACGAATCCCATTTCTTAAAAGTTAAAACCACGATCCAAAACACATCTACATGTTAACGATAAATAAACTGACCAAAAGTGCAAATCTAAGTCCAATTTTTGGCTTTGCTGCACATCTTCTCAAAATGAACAAAAATATGAGGACAAAGTAAAAGTAAAACATCTGTGTTGTGTGAAGGGCCAAAAAGCTCAAATGTTTAGGGGCATATGAGCAACCCTAATCAGTGGTAGGGTCCCCTAATTTATAGTCTAAAATTCCCTGAAAAACACATCGTGGTAGTAAAAAAAAAACCCTAAAAAGCTAGGTCAGCAAACGCCAAGTCACAAAATGCCAGGACTGACTTTTGCACTAACCCACCACTAACTAAAATTATGGACTATACCAAGCAGCATTATAACCCAAAGATGTGCAAAATGGCTTCTGAATCAACAAAGTGCTTTCTTATATTTAAGGGGGTGGAGGGGGGAAAAAACATGAAGAAAAAAAAGAAAGAAAGAGGGAAATAATATACTGATGAACAGGGAATCATGTATCTGTTGTGGTATTTACTTTAGTATTTTGTGAAGAAGAAGAAGCCTCTGCACCATCAGCTTCCTTTGACATCCTCAATCTCATACCATGCCCGAAATAAGAATTGACCTGTTTCCTCAACCTAGCGTTTTCGGTGAACATGTCTTTAAGTATCATCCTCAACTCTGCTTCTACTTTAACTGAATCGTTGTCGCCATCCTGAATGTCATCATCTGCCATTGAAGTAGCAGTTTGTTTGCCATCGGATAGAAGATTTGCCTGAACAGTTTATCACAACAAATGTTTTAATTATGAACAAATGAAATGAAGCTGTTTGACGAGACAGAATGGTGACCAAAAAAGAATCCTAACTCGATAATGATCAAGGGTTAGAGTGTTAGGAACGTCCTTAGCACAGATGTTAGAGATATTAGATGTCTTTTAAATACCCTATATTGGGCTGCCCCAGACCCAGACGACGTCTAGGATTTTCTTTATTAAGGTCACTCAAAGAATCAAACACAGAACCTCTATGTAGGTGTTACTCATAGATGTTTTTGCCAAGGGGACAGCCCTTTAGGGCACAAGTACATAACTCATAAGCCAAGAGGTTTGGTACAGAGGGAGTGGGAGGGATGAGGAGACAATGGCTTAGTTGAGGCTTGAGAGTATGCAGACCAGAAAAGAGCTCTACAGCATAATAGATACATATTAAAGCAAATTGGATACCTCAGCCAGGAGGAAATTTAATTGGTCATCAGATGTTGTCAACAAATCCAAGGCATTAGATAAGGATGATGATTTCACATCATGGTTGTAACCATCGTCTGCTGAAAAATTCATGCTGCATTTTTTAAGCCGACCATGTAGGCTCCTACATTCAGACAGCAGCTTTCTCCAAGCGGTGTTTGCATGCTGTCTCATTTCTCTTTCCTGTTGAAGGAATCCCTGAATGAGGAGGATAGAAGGAACATCAACGGGACATACTAAAATTAGACTCTTTAGGTCTGTCAAAATATGCCAACTAAAATTTTCTGTCAAATAAACTAAACAGATATTGCAAACGCAAATTTCCAGCTAAAATCATAGAAGTTTTTCTATTGTTGTTATTATTTCAAAATACATGCTCAGAGAGAAAAGATTGTGTATGTTTTACCAAGTAAAAAGTAGATGAGATATGGGCAAAAAGAGGGTAGATAACCAAAGCAAACAAAACTTGTCCATGTTGAAACATGTCAAACAAGTGTTGCAGGAAACAGGAAAAAGTTGTTATCAGCTCGAACTATCATTTAACACCTTAATCATAGCACAATTAGCAGATTGCAGTACTACCTCAGTCTCAGACTTCTGTTGAAGAGTTTGACTAAGCTCTTGTTTAAGTCTGGCTTGGGTACTCCGAAGAGATTTGACCTCTTTAACAAGAACCCTGATGTCTCCTTTTGATTTTGCTTCAAGCTCTTCATATTGCTTAGAAACATTCTTTAGTTGCTCTTTCGTGGATTCAAGCTCTTCTTGCAAGGCGACTTTCTCCTGGAGGGTAAACTCTTTGGTAGGCACTGAAAATGAATTTTCACCCTAGAACAATTTGTGTATCATCAAAAGGAGTTAGTGCAAAATAGTAACAGCAGTGAGTAAATAAGGCAAATTTGGAAAATTAAAAACCTCTTTAGACTTCAATTTTAACTCCATTTCCAATGATTTGTGACGAAGTTCCTCCATTTCCCACTGCATTTGTGTAACTTTTTCCCTCTCCATCAAAATAGCTTGTTGAAGGTTTTCTTTACTTTTCTGCTTATTTGTTTCAAGTTCTACTTCCAAATCCTTAACCTGGGAACAAATTGGCACAAGATGAATTAGGTTTCTGTCAGCATCCAGCATGTAATTACAAATACCCATAAGTCATTTTCAGAACTTATGATAGTATTACTGAGCTGGTCATCCGTAACTTATGATAGTCAGTCCAAAGAATACAAGGCATTGGCATAGAAAACTTGACAACAAAAAAATGATTTGGCATTCAGTATATGATAGCACACATCCAATATGTGGACCAGCTGGTACGTGTTTCTCATGGCAGAGGAAACATATAATGCCACAGGTTGGAAAAATGAATTACTGAAAAAATATGTTGAATAAATTTAGATAAAAAGAACAATATATTCAAAGGGCCCTTGGAATGGACATAATCTAACATCTAAACCAAGAACAGCCAGCTAATCTACAACTACAATTTGAATGAACAGAAAATTTTTAGTATATCATTGGTTATACCATTGTTGCAAGGTAATCTTTCACGGTTATTTCCTGATTCAATCTTGATATAAGGTCCTCCATGTCTGTTTTTGCTGTCACTAGCCTTTGATGCATTGTTGAGAGAACCCTATTCATTTTATGCCGATGATCCTTTGGGAAGAGGAGTGCATCATGTGAAAAATGCAATTCAGGGTTGCTATGAAATTCAATTGCATTTGAAACCTCAGCACCTGAATGGTCAAGTGAGCCATTGCCTACTGAATTCTGATGTGAAAAGCTTGAACTCTCTCCACCTCTCAGAGAACTTACATCACTTGCTACACTCTCATCAGACAGCTTGCGAGCATGGACAATTACCTTGCCATGATCAGGCTCTGCAAACGGTACCAGTCCATTTTTATCCAAGTACGATGCCTTGGAAGTATTACCATTGTGACCATCCTTTAAATTGTTATTATATCTAGGATGAGCTTTATGTTTTGGAAGACCTTCCAACTGCTCTAGAATGGTCTGTCCCATAAACAGTCCCTCATCAATATTGGACAATCCATACTTCACAAGTTTTTCAATTGGACTGGAAAGATCATCATCCAGAGCTAAATCATCTATGGCAATCTCAGAAATATCATCTCTTCCCAGACTTGCTGTACCAAGTTCAGAGGCCTCATAAGCAGTATCACTACCATAATCTGATGTAAGCGACAAACCACCAGCAACAGTAGATGAGCTTGAATTAGGAGGAGATTGATGTGCCGAAATTTTGCTGTTATAATCAGGGTCTTCACCTGAAGGCCCCCGATTATCATTTTGGAAAGCTGAAAGGATTGTCATAGGAATTAATATGTTAGAACTCCAATATATGTGTTATGGAGAACTGCATATAATAATGTTTAGAATTAACACTTTAAAACGGGTAAAAACTAGAACAAAGCAAAGACAATTTTGAAGTGTACTCTAAACTAGAAAGAACGTACAAGACCTAGCAGCAGCTTCCAGCTCAAGGAAGGACGCTACTGCAACACTTCTTGATATATCAATGTCAGACAGCAGCTTCGTCAACCACTCCTCCAATGAGCGCCTTCTCTGCAACAAAATTAAACCTGTGAAGAATAATAGTTACAGTCTTACAGATACACAACACAAAATGCATAAAGATAATTGCACAGGTAAATGAAACTTCGACACTCTATCTCAAAACCAAACGGTTTTTAGTTAACTGTAGAAACTGCAGAAAATAGACGGCACACTTGTAACATATGATAGAAATGTGCAGTGCTTCAAGGAATCTAAAAAACTATTAGAAGTCCAATAATATCTGAAAGACAGCTGTAGGTGATTAGCGATTCCTGCTTTCCTTCAAAGAAATTATTGCAGAGGAATGCAAGAAAAAGTGCCTAAACTTGGGTATGATTTAAGATCGTATAAAACTGTCAGTAACTCAGTATTTATTCAAATGTTCCTCATTCCTAGTTCCTGTAGAAAATGATTCTCGATTCCTTACATATTGCCAAAAGTATAGATTCATGCAATGATTATCAATTCATACAAACATTTGCCAGCAAGGTTACATGTAAAGTAAACAAAGACACTGAGGAAGAACAGAAATTAAATGACATGCTCATGCATGCAACATTCTACAGATTGCGCACCTCTTCTAAAAGTGCTCTGGTTTTCATCCGTAAGATTCCTTTGGGTGGAGCTGGAGGAATAATTTTCTTTGGAAAAGCCTTTTTAACCTAGAAAGTGATAAAATCCCATAACTGAGAAAATTAAACATGAGAGTAATTTTATTTTAAACATAATAATGGAAATCATTTTTCCTCAAAAGACAGGAGGTAACAAGAGAGATTTTCAATGTGAAAAGGGGTTATTTCCAAGTAAAATAAAATGCATAAACTTACATCTGAAAATAAATTCATGAAATCATTAAATCGCCTTAATACTCCCCGAATTGCTGTGATCCCTTCAGGTGACTGTACACCAACCTGAACCCTGTAGAACTGTCCCTTGATAATGTTAACGTACAAGAAAAGATGTGCTATGCTATAAAAAATGATAGAAATCGGAAACTTTTTTTTTTTTTTTTTTTGAGTTACAACAGTGGGTTGGGGGATAGAACCATCAACTTTTCGGATGGTAATTGATAGGTAGATTCATACTAGAGAAATTACTTATGACATTATTAATTAATCCATTGCAGCTAGGACACATTTTCTTGCAATACGTTTTTTGGGCATCATATTTAGCAACTTCAAATAATGCAAGTGATTATTCTATATCACCATATACTAATGACTAAGATGTTATTCATAGAGGCACAAACACGCTATTAATAAAAAAAAAAAAAAAAAAAAAAAAAAAAAAAAAAAAAAAAAAAAAAAAAAAAAAAACATTCAGCCATAAGTACCAAAAGAAACTGGGAGCCGTTGAAAAGCGTACCACTATGGGATCTGCAGTTCGTGTTTTAGGGAGGGCAACCCATGAAGGTATTATGACACAGTAACTCCATCCTGTGTGATGGTCATGAGGCCAAACTGTGTCCTTCCCATTCTGCACATAAAATGAAAGCTTTCCGAGTGAAGATATAAGTAAACTACCAAATATAAAGAACGCAATCAATTGTAAAGGAAACGAGGAAGATGGTTGCTATTGCTATACACCACCCAACATTGGCAAAAACATAGAGCTAGGCCACAAATCCTTACTTTTCTTCTTCTAAATTTATTGCTTAAAATGAGATAACTTCTTAACAGAAATTTCAAAGACTTATCGTTGAGTTTTTTTCTTTTCCTTTTTTTTTTTTTTTAAACAACAATTGGTATGAAAAATATTGCAAGCTAAGCAGCCATAAATGCCCTATAAAAGAAAAGGAAAAGGTAGAAGGAGTCCAGTTCGTTCATGGGGTGCAAAAAAGGCCACTGATACACTAAGAACGATGCGACTCATTAGAAGTAACCTAAAGTACATATGGTATGTCTAGACGACAGCTTGAAAGTAGATTTTACGGATTGAACTACAAATCAATGAGATCGCGCAAACAAACAGTAGTTATTATTCAAAATCCCCAAATCCAGCAAGCCGGACAAGTAAATTCGACAAAGCTAATGAAATCTATTCAGGCAATCCACCAAGAAAAATCCAAAGGAAAAAGTAAACTTATATTAAGAGTTCTCGTAATCGAAATTCCAAGCAAATAAATCCACATAATTGGAATACAAGACTAACCCATTTTCGAGGAGGAGGACTCCAGTCCATTCCAAGAGGCAACGGCGAGGTTCCATCATGTCTATGCTTGGGCGGACTTCGATTCTGCATCATACTTCAACTTTCTCCTAAAATTACCACGAATTGGAGACAGTCATCAGGATCAGAAACACGAATTCGGTTAGATCGTCTTTCTTATCCTCTACGCAATCCAATCCAATTAACCATTCGACGAATGACCTTCCCGCTCGAGTTCCACAGCAATCAGCAACGTTTTCCCCATCGGATCGAATCGGAAATACAAAAACGAGGAATGGAAAATCTGACCATGGACAGATGGGAGTAGAATCTCAAGCCAGCAAAGGGGGAAAACGTAGCCACCTGAAGGCGCGTGCAGAGAGTGAATTGGGAATTTTCTCTGAACTTTGGCTTTTGGGTTTCCGTCCTGTAGCTGTTGAAGAGAGAGAATGAAAGGAGAAAAAAAAAAAATTAAGAGAGAGAGAGTGATTGAGAAGCAAAAACCGAACTGTCGTCGTCTCGCCCGAGACTTTCTTCGTTGAGCTTCTCCGCGGAAGCACTTCCCATACTATAGAATAATGGCTATAATGGCTCTATTTTCCCCAGAAATGACTCTAAATTGTGCTATTAAATTTGAACTGGAATAATGGCCCAAACTTCGTCCCGAAATTACTATTTTGCCCTTTCCATTACTAGAGAGAAAGAATGGCCCAATCTCAATTCTGTTTTTAATCAAATGGTGTAAACCTTTGTGTACAGTGTATCTAAATTTTGTGTTCTAAATTTTAAAACGGAGAACTATATTTAAAAAGAATAAATAATAATAAATATAGTATTTCATGTTAGACAATTTTTGAACTTTGCCGAAGGGATATGAAATTACATGTTTTGATTTCTTATTATAATTAAAAACATCCTAAAACAGTAAATTGGTTAATTACAACATAAACATGCCTTTAAAGAAAAGTAGTTGCAGAAATAGTAAATTAGTTAAGTATAAGAGAATCATACCTTAAAAAAAAAAAAAAAAAAATGGTTGGTGCAAGCTAAAATCTTTCCCAAAGAATGTTCTCCTCCCCAAGGCCTTTCTAATTTCTCTTAGATTTCTTTGACAAATATATGAACTCTAGAATCCGTCCTTGTGTTCTCTACCGGGTCTTATTTATAGAACCCAATTAGGATAAAATTTAATTAATTTTAATTATCTAATTAAATTAATCCTAATCCTAATAATAATTATAATTATCTATTTTAATATCTCGTATTAAAATGATTTAGATAATTAGAATAATCCTAATTATAATTATAGTTATCTATTTTAATATCTTATATTAAAATGATTTAGATATAATTGAGACAATTCTAGTGATAATTATAATTATCCATTTTAATATCTCATATTAAAATGATTAATTATTTGAACTGTATTTAAACACATTAATTCTCTCATATAATAAAGTTTAAATTTTGAATTTCATTCAAATTAACTTTATAATAGTGTATCATAATAATACATTAATACTTATCTTAATTGTATCAAATACAATAAATATATTTTTCTTTCAAATTTCAAATTTTCTTTTCATACATTTGATCATTGTTGATCTATTGTGAGGTAACAAGAGGAACCTTATAGACATAAAATTATAAGCTCCAATGATACGTGATTAATTAACTAAACTCTTTAATGAATTAATCTCCATTCATTAACTATAGGACAGACCATTATAAACTTATAGTTGCACCCTTATACATTATAGGTAGATATGTCCATGGGGTGGGGTGGGGTGGGGTGGGGTGGGGTGGGGTTGGCGGGGGATGGCTTCCTCATACCCTATCCCCGCTACCTATTCCATTCCTCATTCTCGCGAAATTTCCTACAAGGATTGGGGCAGGGATTCCCCATGGAGAATTCACAAGATCGGGTTCCCGTGGAGAATTGTTCCGTTTGAATTTTTTTACAAAATAAAAAGGATTAATTAACTTAAATCATTATATCATAATTTTTCTACTTAAATAGTTAAATATCTCATTCATATGTGATAAATATATGATTAAAATGTTTAATTTTCTTAATTTCTAAAAATTAAAATTTAAATATTACAACAATATATCCTAACCTCTCCTTGATAATATATATATATATATATATATATATATTATATCAAATAAAAAGTTAAATATAACTAATTAACTTTGTATATAATTACATATGTATATTATTATAAATTTAGTTTATATATATCTAACTCTTTTATATTATAAGTAACTTATGGGGAGGGAGTTTATATATATATATATATATATATATATATATATATATATATATATATATATGTGTATATATATACACACATATATATAACAAAAATTATGAATGTTTTAAAAAAAAAATAGAAAAATAATTATAAATAATTATAAATATAGCAAAATTTTACTTTCTATCACTTTACCAGATAGACACAGATAGATGTATTTCTAGGTCTATCATTGATAGAAAGTGAAATTTTTCTATATTTGTAAATAGTTTGATATTTTTCTATTTATAATAATTTTTCTAAAAAATAAATATATATAATTGGAGCGAATGGGGAAGCAAGGTGAGGGCAGGGAATATAATCCCCATCCCCGTCCCTATTTAGCCAACAGGGCAAAATTTTCTCCCTGCACCCTCCTCCATTCCCCGTCTAATCGAGGATTCCCCACCCCATTTGGGGCAGGGCCCAATGGGTTAAATGGACATCTCTAACTATAGGGCAAGCTACGTCCATGGATATAATCACTACAAGCAAGTAGATCCTTCACAAATTACCTCTATCTTCTTTAGTACCACTAATCCACTAATGAGCAATTTGTTTATAGTCCAACCATAAGCCAAGTCCATCTCAATCCAATGAGAGGGTGGGGTTTTTTGTTCAAGTTTTAGAGTCAGCACTTAAGAAAACTACTCATTTACTTTTCCTATAGAATATATCGTGAATTCCATCTTGTGAAATTATGTTTCTTACTCCCTATTTGGTCAAGTCCCCAAAATGGCAAGAATTCCTAGTGGAGGAATTGAATTTCTAGCGGAAGCGAATAATTACATTTGGCATTAACTTCAATTATAAATTATAGTGAAAAATAGTGAGGAAAACACATCAATTATAAGCTGATTTCTATGTGAATTTAAAGAGAAGAAAAAGACTTTACCTTTAAAACATATCTTCAATTTTCTTCCCTCTGCAGTTTCTCTTTCACCACGAACAAGAAGCTTAATCAATGAACCCGCTTTTCTTCGGCAGTGAATTGGCTCATGGGAACGAAGAGGGAAGGGATAGTCTTTACAGAAAAGAATTGTGAGAATGAGAAAGAAAGCTCAAGGGAGAATAAAATCTATATTTCACATTAAAAGTCGCACCTCTAGTTGCAAACACTTTGCAATATTAATGTGTGAGAGAGAAGAGTTACTGTAACTCCCCCACTCACAACCCCCCACCATTTCCATGCATTGTAGGGGGAGTTTAAAAGTTTTTTTTTAATCAAATAAAATCAAATTTTAATCTCATTTAATTTTAATTTAATTAATTAATTAAATTTAAATATCTCATATTTAAATTTACATGTATTTGAATCCTATTTAAATATATATCTCTCTCATAATCTATAATTTAAATATGAATCTTATTCACATTAATTTTTAATATTTAAATCTTATCCAAACATTAATACTCTCATATTAATAATTTAATTTTGAATCTACTTTATATTATAATTAATGTACCTATATACATTACAGTATAATCACTGTGTCACCATCGATTGGGTAATCGTTGTTGCCGTCACACACCAATTGGAACTTTCAAACATGAAACACTCAATTGGAACTTGTTTTTATAGTTATTTTAGGTGATTTAGGTGGGTATGAACATTTTTTTGCTAGTTTTTTAGCTCCCCTATTTATCTTGCAATATCTTGTAACAACTTTCAAACTTGAAACACCCAATTGGAACTCATTTTTATAATTATAAGTGATTTAAGGTGGGTATGAACAATTGCTATTTCTAACCCAAAATGTTTTTTATAGGACAAAACTAACCCTTTTTAAAAAACTTTTTTTTCTAACCCTTTTTTCAATTTTTAAGAGTTTCAGGGGTGGGTCTCACATGGTGAAATGGTGTTAATACTCAAAAACCATCTTCCTCAACACTCAAACCATCATCTTCTTCCCTAAACCCTGAGACCATCTTCTTCCTTAGAGTCCATTTTTTTACAGTACTCTCTAATTTCTGTCATTTGTGGTAAAACTCATCCTATGTGACCCGATTTCTGGAAACAAACCCACAAAGAACATGTGTTGAAACGGTGGAAAGAAATTTAGGTTTTCGAATAGTTGGTGGTAAAAAACAGAAAAGAAAATGAATTTTTCTAGTAGATGAGGTTTAATATGTGTAGGAAATATCTGCGATCAAATAGAAAAAGAATTTGGTATGGGTTTTTCGTTTGCTGCCATTTTTACGTAAGTTCATTTTTCCTGTAAGTTGAATGAATTCGGAAAAAATGATAAAATGCCCAAATCTCATGAGTAAGTGCCAATTTTCGGGACATTTGGGCATTCTGTGACTTTTCCTGTAATGTTTCCAACAAAACCTTATAGGAAAAGTCACAGAATTCTCAAATTTCTCGAAAGGTTTGAACCTACCAAGAAATTTGGCTTTCTATGACTATCGTCTCGCTAGTCTCGCTCTCTCTCTCTCTCGATAGTCTTACTCTCTCTGGTATCGTCGTCTCTGGTATCATTTCGCTCTCTCTAGTATCCTCGATAGTCTCGCTCTTGCTTATCTCGCTCTCACTGGTCGCGCAAGTTCATTTTTCCCATAAAGTTTCCAACAGACCAACGAGACAATACCAGAGAGAGCGGAACGATACCATAGAGAGCGAGACAATAGTCACAGGAAGCCAAATTTCTTGGTAGGTTCAAACCTTTTGGGAAATTTGGGCATTCTATGACTTTTCCTGTAAGGTCTTGTTAGAAACCTCACAGGAAAAGTCACAGAGTGCTCAAATGTCCTGAAATGTTTAAACCTAGAAACCTTATAGGAAAAGTCACAAAATGCCCAAATGTCCCGGAAGTTGGCGCGTACTCATGAGATTTAGGCATTCTATCACTTTTTTCGTAAACTCATTCAACTTATGGGAAAAATAAACTTACGAAAAAAATGGTAGCAAGCAAAAAACGCATACCAAATTCTTTTTCTATCCGATCTCAGATATTTCCTACACATATTAAACCTCCTCTATTAGAAAAAATTCATTTTCTTTTATGTTTTTTAGCACCAACTATTCAAAAACCTAATTTTCTTTCCACCGTTTCAACTATTCTTTGTGGGTTTGTTTCCAGAAATTGGGTCACATAGGATAGGGTTTTACCACAAATGACAGAAATTAAGAAGTACTGTAAAAAAAAATGGACTCTAGGGAAGAAGATGGTCTTAGGGTTTAAGAAAGAAGACGATGGTTTGAGTATTGAGGAAGATGGTTTTTGAGTATTAACATCATTTCACCATGTGGGACCCACCTCTGAAACTCTGAAAATTTGAAAAATGAGTTAAAAAAAGAAGTTTTTAAAAAGGGGTTAGTTTTGTCCCTAAAAAACTTTTTGGGTTAAAAATAGCAATTTCTCATTTCTTTGCTAGTTTTTTAGCTCATGTTTTTTATCTTGCAACAACTCACAATATCTCGCAACAAATTTCAAACTCAAAAAACTCAAATGGAACTCATCTTTATAGTTGTTTTAGGTGATTTATGGTGGGTATGAACATTTTTTGCTACTTTTTTTTTAATCTTGCAACAACTTTCAATCTTGAAACGCTCAATTGGAACTCATTTTTATAGTTGTTTTAGGTGATTTAGGGTGAGTATGAACATGTTTTAGCTAGCGTTTTAGTGGTGAGATATTGCGAAATGCTACCAAGATAAAAATAATTTTTTTAAAAAAAAAAAAAAAAAAAAAAAAAACTCCTTAAAACATTTGTAAACTCACTCAAAATCACCTAAAACAAGTATAAAAAAATGATTTGGGGTTAGCCATTTCAAATTTGGATGTTGCAAGATCGTTGTGAGATGTTTGCGAGATGATGATAATAATAATAATACATAATAAAAAAAGTAGCTCAAAAACTCTCTAAAACATGTGTAAAACCTCCCTAAATCACCAAAAACAAGTATAAAATTAATTTGGGGTTTAAAGTGTATTGGAAACAAATATGATAAATCTTAGGTGTGTTTCATACATCTCCAAACAACAAAAGTGAGAAATATTATGCATGTTTCATATGTCTCCAACAACAAATGTGACAAATATTAGGTATGTTTAATACATCTGGGACAACAAACATTTTGACAAATATAGAATCTTGTTTCATACATTTTCAACAACAATGTAAAAAACTAAATATAGAATCTTTGTTTACATCTTGCACATTTATGCATTTTGGGAGCTTCACCAACAGATGAGATTCTCCTTTTCTTTTTGGATCAACCAATTCTTTTCAATACTTTGGAAGGCATGATATTTGTCTATATCGCAATTTTCTCGCAACATCTGGTAACTATCCGCCACATTTATGCAATTGTTAGAAACAAACTACACTCAAGAACACGGTATATGCATCTCAAACCCACTCCACAATGCCTATGAAGCTTCTCACACTCATTACACAAATTAGGAACATGATCAGGAATGTCAAAGGAGATTGAAGTTTCCCAATTTGTATCGATTTCTGAAGTAAAAATCTGAGGAGTTTCTGTAAACCCTTCTGGAATGGGAGCATTTCAAATCATTTGGATGGAAGCTCTCCTTCAACTTTCTAAGATTCTCAAAGATCAAGCAAGATATTTTTTTGGGACCTTTCTTCTTCTTGCTTCGGTAAAGCTTCAAATTTTGGGCAGATTCAGAGATGGTTTTTGTTGGGTTAGAGCAGTGGAAGAGGAGAAGTGAGTTGATGAAGTACTAACAATTATATAACCATAAACTCCTACATTTATAACCTTTATGGAAAAGATATACCTGCTACACCTCCATCGAATTTACTTCTGCTGTCCGAGAAGTTGTTATCCATGTCGACAAAACGCATCGCCGCCGTCCAAATCTCCACCATCGCTGCTGTCCATGTGTTCGCTGTGATCCCGCTGCAGCTGCTGTGCAAACCTGTCCGAGCGTTCTGCCGTCTTCTTCTGTTCGCCGCCGTCGTCCGATCGATCTGCCTTCGTGCGATGGAAGTCGGAAGATCGATGATGGAGGAGGGTTCCTGCTAGAGTCGCACGCGAGGAGAGGGTTTCACGATTGAATGTTTAGGGGCAATTTGGACACTTCATATGTTCATTTGTCTTAAAAGTCTTCTTTTTTAAAATTGATCCCAAAACTCTTTAACCCCATGAAATTGTCTTATTTTTGGCAATTTCCCAAAATCTTTTTGGTGGTGTCCAAAGAAGTTTCTCTTGCATTGAGTTTGAGTACGTTTTTGGAGTTCGTGAGTTCCGACCAAGAAAAAGAGAATTACCAAGAAGAAGGTCTTCAAAGGTTAATATCCTTTCTTCCTTAAATTTTCCTTAAAGCATGTTGTAATTTAGCTGTTTATTCTGTATGTTTTATTTTCTCCATTTTATGTTTTCCAAAAGGAAATTCATTTGCACAAGGTGATCTTTCGCTTTTGCTGAGGAATTCAATTCTCCTTCAAGTCAATGGTATGACTATGACTATTGAATATGAAATTAAAGAATTTTCTCAAAAAAAACTATGGACGATGAGAAATTTAAGTGTATAAAATTTAAGATTTGGTCTTTACAAGATCTCTAATAGGGATTTAGAGAAATCCATGTTAAGTTTTTTTCCTAGATGGTGTAGCATGGACTATAAGACAATTGTTTTGTTTATAAAGCAATAATTTGGGTAGTCATAAATATCCTTAAACACGTTTCATATGTAATTTAGGCTATCACACTTTATGAGATATAGTGACATAAAGACTAAAACTGAGGATATTAGTAAATACCAGAATCAAGGGAAAGGCACAAACATGCATCATGGTAGTGACCCAAGATGGTTTTTGTGACATAGTTTTTTATTTATATAAAAGGACTCTTTAGGCTAAAGTGTGTGAAGGACACTTAGAATGTCTAAAACTACAAGACATGTCTCTTATGCGCTAGGGAAAGTGGGATAAACAGGTTAGGTATAGAATATGCACTAAGATACACGTCTCACCATCTTTAGTGCAAGTGGGAGATTATTGAAATTTATGCCCTAAAGCCTCATAGTTAATTAGTTGCTAGATATAATAGTTGATTATTTAAAATATGAAATAATGAGTTATCTATTACGGAAAAATTCAAAGTCATTTCATAAAACTTAAACAGTATGTAGTGGACATACAGGTGGATAATGCGCAAGTAATAATCTAAGCGGTTTATAGTATATGGATAAGGTTGGGTATTTTATCCTGGTAATTAGCACTATAGATACGACCCACTTTGTAAGTGTTACAAATGTTGTAAATGTTACAAACAATGTGATCTGAATTGATTGTGTGGAGACATGCAAGTACGGGTATCTTATACAATGAAATTGTATAAGACTGAACAGCGAAATACTTAATCTCTCTTTGTAATGCTGTTGACAGAAGAGATTTGTATTTCATAGGATAGCCATATGTAACTTGGTCTCAATCTTAAGTGAGTTATGGATTCTTGCATGTGAGGGCTTGTCCTTTGATTTGTATGGGTGAGGGTAGCCCATGTCGTAAGGACGAGATCGAGTGGGGAATTGGGAACATAACTACACAAGATGAAATTCACCTCTTTCCGCCTTTAGGGTAAGTAGACGAGTAGTTTCTTTAAGTGTTGATTTCAAGTCTTGAACAAATGGTACCTGGCCCTCTCATTGGCCTGAGAAGAACTTGGTTCATAGTAGGACCACAAACAGATTGTTTATTAAAGGGAGCAATGGTACTTAAGGAGAAAGAGGTAATAGAGGGGTATAACAGACATTTAACCCAGTTGTTGTTACGAACTACTCATGAAAGATCAATTTACATGTAATGGTTAAATCCATGGATGCAACAAGTTCTATAGTGCGAAGAATGCAGTTGTGGGTCTTTATTGGAGTGACCTGCAGTTAATAAATGTTGATTTATTTAATTCAAGAGTTTAATTAATTAATTTCGTATCATTGAAGCTTCTAATTTGTAAGTCCATTAAATCCCTTTGCTAGCTCATTAAGGGTAAAACAAGAATAAATTAATTTTGGATTAATTTGAATTGCTCAAGTTAAATAAGAGAATTAATTATATAAGATACAATTAATATAGTGTATGTGGACACATTATAATATAAAGTTAATTTTGAATGAGATTCAAAATTGAACTTTATGAGATAGATAAATATTTGAATAAAATTTAAATATTAATTATATGAATGAGATTCAAATGAAATTGTATGTTAAAATTAATATGAATCTTGAAAGATTCATGTGAGAGAATATTATTTGAATATAATAAAATAAAATTAAATATCTGATATTTAATTAATTAATTAATTAATATTATTTAATATATATATATATATATAATTTAATTTAATATATATTATTAAATAAGGAAATAACTCTTTTGGGAGTTATTTGTGAAGTAGTGGAGGGGAGTAAACTCTCCTCTCCAACCACTTCATCTTCGCTCAGGTAAAGAGAAGGATAAATTTTTTTGTTTTTTTTTATTTTATGATTTTATTTTTCATTGGTACATAGAAAGAGTTCCTCGCTGCAAAAAAATCATTCTTCTCCCTCACACAATAGCTCTCTCTCTCACAATAACTCTCCCTACCAAACTAAGGACCCCACAATCCTTGATACTTGTCCGGAGAATAGTAAGGAAACAGAGTAGTGGTGTCCTGCTAAGGGTTCGTGTTCATTCATGAGTTTGGGAAGAAGTTCTGGAATTCTTGAGTCCGTGAAAAGGAGGAGGACTGTGTTGAAGAAGGTCTTCACAAGAGGTATTCTTCTAATTTTTCCTTAAAAGCATGTTTTAAAGTTTATCCTATATTTCTATTATCTTTTTTTTTTTTTCCTGTTTGTTCCAAAGTTGAAATCGATGGCACATGCGCTCACACGCTTCGGCTAATGAATTCAATTCCTTGAGAAAAGAAAGATGGAAAAAAAATTCATAGAGTTGCTTCTTGCAGAATACTTCTCCAACTCTCTACTTCCAATCTCTCTCCAGTTTTTCCAAGAGAAGAGTTCTCGATGAAAAATCTTCTCCATAACTCAATGCCCTTTGCTCTTTCAAAAGGTAGTTCCCACAAATCGATCCTTACTAAGAGAATAGCAGGGAAGACCCAATGGAGGCGTCATGTTCATGTTCGAGAGGAGATTCATTGTTGTTCATTGAGGAAGAAAAATTTCGTGGAGTCTTTAAGAAAAGGTTCTTCAAAGGCAAGTTTCCTTCTTCCTTGTAATTTATTTAATGTTTAACCTTTATTGCATTATGAATGTATGTGTTTTTCTATTTTGGGTTGAAAATTCTAAAACAAAATTGAAAGCAAAGCGATTACTCGCTTTCATTGTGAGGTTTGATCACTTTTACATGGATATTATAATGTTGCACGTTATTTGCATTTAGGAGATCACTATGTTATGTGATATTAAATTATAAATTTATAGTCCAACTTGGCTTCATTTAAATAATTAATGAAATGAGCATAAATCAACTAGTATAAAATATATACTATTTGAAAATCAATAGTTTAATTTTTCTGATCTACATGTTGTTGGAAAGAAAATTTTTTTCAAATAATTAGAAATTTAGGTAAATTAATATTGGCTGGAAATAAAAGAGCTCAAGGTTTAGGATGAATTTCAAGTTGAAGTTGAAGTTGCTTTATACAAAGTTATAACAATGTATTTGAAGGAGTAGGATGGTATTGGACTCTCCTTTTTCCTCCTATTAAGATGTGATTTTTTTCTTCCAAATCTCAAATAACTTAAGATTATACTTTAGGGTAGTTACAAATAACACAATACAAAATAATTTGCAAATATATTAAAATTTAGATTCAATTTTCATAGTCTATCAGTGACAAACTATATCACTGATAAGAGTCTATCAATGATATAGTCTATCAGCAATAGAGACTATCGCTAATAGATTTTGCTAAATTTGCAATTTTTTTAAAAAAATGTTGTTATACGCTAATTATTAGCCATAAAAGTTCTACCTATTGAAATTACCCATAAATAAAATCTACAAAGTTAAATTATATCCTTTTAAATCTTGTCAACTTTCAATTTTGTGTCAAATAAGTATTTGAGCTTTAAAAGTTGTTTAATAATTAGATCTTTAAACTTTTAATTTTGTGTCAATTATGTCACTAAATTTTCAATGTTGTGTCTAATGAGTCAATAATTTAATTTTTTTTTATTATTAATTCACAAGTCCTACTATTTAAAGTTTATTAGGCATAAATTAAATTTTATATCTAATAAATTAAATTTTAAAAAAATTTAAATGTAAAAATCTATTAAATATTTTCAAAGCTAATAAATCTATTACACACAACATTAAAAATTACGAGTTTCTATAATAAGTTAAAGTTAAAGTTAAAGTTTTAGGACAATACTTTTAATATATATAAAATAAATAAAAAAAGGGCAATTTAGAAACTTTTGCATGTGTCGTCTTTTATGGACTACAATACAAATGTTACATTATTGTCACCTTCACTAATATTTTTGTTATTAGTATTGTCGTTTTTTCTGTTGATGAGCTTAATATTGTTTTTATTTGTATCCTTTTTACAGATTGAGGATGAACATTATCTCATGAGATATGCAATTTATTAGGCTTCTAATTAAATGATAATTGATATTGTACTTAAAAAAAATGATAATTGATATATTTGCAATGGATTTTTTAGTACAACGTTCAATTTCGTGACAGAAAGTGCACGTAAGTGATAACTAGTTATTTTTATATAAATAAATGGTAACAAAATGGAGGAATGAATAAATTTATCAATTACAGCTAATTAACTTTTATGTGGATAAAAGAATTACTTTTATTATGATAAATTTTTTATTTAAAAACATTAACCTAACAATATAGTTAGAACTTTAGAATGTAATAATGGAGTTAAAGTAATAATTTAGTATGCGTAATTTATAATTTGTAACAATTTAATCTTTATTCTAAAATTTCTTTTTTAGAATTTAATAAAAATGTTTACATGAAGATCAATAAGTTAATCCAAAATCTTTTTTTTTTTAAATATATATATATATAAATGATAAGTTGTAACATAATAAAAATTGACATTTAATTTTGATGAGATTTTTTAAGACATGGACCAAATTGTTACTCACTAGAGTTTAGGAACTAAATTGTTACAAATTTAAAAGTATATGAACTAAATCATTACCAACTATAGTTTAAGGAGTAAACGTTACTTTTATGGAAGTTCAAATTCAAAAATATTTTTAACTTTTTTTTTTTGTTAAAATAATATGTGATGTGATAATTTAATTGAAGTTATAGTGTCCTCGGTCTAGTCCAACTTATGCTCAAATTAATTGTTTGTAGCTGTAACTAATATACTTTTGTTTTTCATGTATAGTTACACTTGGATTGATAATCATTTCATTTTTCGTTTTTTTTTAAATTATATTTTTGTTTTCTTACAAATTCTTTTACATCATTTTTATCTTATTTAATTATCACTTGAATTCTTGTCCAAAATTCGAAAGCAAAAAGAAAAAAATATTTTTTAAATAAAGAAACTTGACTTAATTAGTTTTAGAAAAAAAACTCAAAAAAAAAGTAGCAGTGAAAAATTAATAAATGAAAGTTAAACTTACTTTTTTTTAAAACAAAATACTACAAATCAAATAATTATCAAATGAAGCCTAAAAATTTATTTTTAAAATTCGATCTAGAATTCAATTGTTTACTTATGAATACGATATATATATATAAATAAAAGTAGACGTTATATATATATATATATATAAAAGTAGACGTTTTTTAGTTTTCATAAATTTTAGTTGAGTTTTTTAAAAAACTTCATAACAAAATAAAAAAGAAATTAATAGAAACTTGATTTTAAGAACAAAATATCTAAATTATATTTGTCAATGATAAAAGTTTGACCCCACACTCTACATTTATTTATTTATTTTAATTTTAGGTAAGTTGTTTGACTCAAACAAATAAATTTCAAACCCTAAATTTAATTATCAATATTACTATTTTATATTAAAATTTGTCAGTTTAAACATTCGAAATATTATCTTTCCTCATGAGATGAGATGGAGTGCAATGCAAAGTGGCATTTCCGTCCCTTTCAAAACAGTTCGTGTCACCTTAGACTTCAATTTATATTTTCACTCATTTTTTATACGAGTTGAATTATTATTAGATTAAAGGATTATTTCTATACTTTCAAGTTTATTTAATTTTATTTTTTATATCTTCAATAATCTAATTTTAGTTTATATCATTCTTAATAAATTTTAAATTTAGTAAATTATTTTGAAATTAGTTAAATAATAATAACAATTTTTATTTAACAAAATACAATAGGTGAATATGTTTCTCAAATTTATACTAAAAATACTAGTAAATAAGGGTTGTTTTTAAATATAGGAAAATGAACCAAAATATTTATAAATATAATAAAATTTTACCATTTATTTGCGATAGACCAAGCCTACTATCTATATCTATATCTGTGTCATGATAGATACGGATTAGTTTATCGTGATCTATCACAGATAGACTGTGATATTTTGGTATTATTTATAAATGTTTTCAACAATTTTGTCATTTAAAATAATTTTTCAATAGACAACAAGATATTTATAAAAAATATCAATAATAAACTAGCAGTGAAGATTAAATTTTAAATTTATTAAAAGAATATAGACTAAAATTTAACAATGAAACGAACAAATATTAAAATTAAACTAACTTCAAAGGGAAACATCAAAATCCTACTTTAACTTCTTCCTCTCATTATTATTAATGGATGATAACTGTTTTCTTTATTGATTTTCTTTTGGGACTAATAAATGTTTTTTTAGTTCTGATAAATGAATGCTGTTAATGAATTTTTCAAAAAAGATAAAAAATTTTGTTGATTTATTATTATTATTATTATTATTATTATTATTATTATTATTATTATTGAACTTATCTCTATCATGCCATATGCATTACATTAAGAAGAGGTGATCGTTAAAATATGCATAGTTAAAAAAATAATTGCTTGTACTTCTCTTTTAAAATCGAAGTTTCAAATTTATACTATTGAAGAGAGAGAAGAAGAATAGTGATTTGATGATGTCAAGTAGCCAATTTAAACTAACAAATCAAAACATTAATAACTTACTTTACACTTTCTTTTTTTCTAAACAATACCTACTTCCATTGATTGCTCGTAGTAGGATTTAAGAATTCTAACGAATCTACAAAATAAATGAATAATAAATTAATAAATAATATAATGAATTTTTTTAAATAATGAATGAGAGTAATAGGTACTAGGATAGTAAAAAATTTCACAAATATGGTTATATTTTTTTTCTTCGTTAAATGAGTGGATGTTAAGCAACAAAATAATAACAAATATTATTATTTTTTAGGTAAAAAACTAAAATAATTAAAATGATAATATTTAAAAAAGTTATTTTAAATGACAAAATTGCTAAAAATATTTACAAATATAGAAAAATTTCACCATCTATTGTAGTTTATTATCGTTGATAGACAGTGAAATTTCGTATATTTATAAATATTTTGGCTCATTTTGCTATATTTAAAAACAAGCTAGATTTTAAACTTAAAAATCGATGAGATTTTAATTAAACTTAGATTACCGGATTTTATAATTATTATTATTGTTTTTTTAATAATCAGTTTTGCCTACTTCTTAAAATATTATAACTATACTCTCACCAAGGTCTAAAATAAATAAATCAACTTCTTAAAATGTATGTGCTCAATTAGGGTTGGTTTGAACTAGAAGTGTAAATATTCGACCACATCCATTTTAACTTAATGGAATAAATAAATGTTAAATGAATTTATTTTAACGATAATTGATATGATCAGGAAATAATGGTAGAGCTCAAACTATAAATTAGTCTTTAATTTTGAAAAGTTTGTGGCTACTTGATCTATAGACTTTCTAAATGACAAATTCACCTTATGAATTTTTTTTTTATTCACAAATATACTAAACACACAATTGAAAGTTTAAGATTTCGTTATACATAAAATTCAAATTCGTATATAACACATCGATTCAACCTATTACACACAAAATTTAAAGTGAAAAACTTATTAAAAACAAAATTGAAAGTTTATGCCTCATTTGATAATCATTTGGTTTTTTAAAATTAAGCATATAAATTCTACTTCCATCTATGAGCTTTTATGTTTCGTTGTCCGTTTTATATTCCCGATTTAAAAAAATGCACCAAAGTTTTGAGAACTATATATATAGTTTTCTTTTTTAGAATTTGACTATTAAATGTTCTTAGTGACAATAACAATGGAGAAATTAGGAGGAAACAAACATTTTAAAAAAGAAAAAACTAAAAAAAATTGTCATCAAACCAACTTTAGAGACTTGATAGACACTTTTGAAAGTCTAAAGACTAAATATATACAATGAAAAAAATCAACAAACCTCAATGTTTTGGGATTAAAATTGTAATTTAACATATTATTATGGGTTGTTCTCAAATACAGCAAAATACCCCAAACTATTAACAAATATAGAAAAATTTCACTGTTTATAAGCGATAGACTTCTATCACTTGAGCAATAGACCACGATAGATTTATATCACTTAAGTAATAGGAGTCTATCACGGTCTATCGCTAACAGACATTGAAATTTTTCTATATTTGTAAATAGTTTGATATTTTTCTATTTATTATAATTTTCCTATTATTATTACTATTTAAAACTGGTTCAATTACAAATTTGATACATATGATTGATATAAAATTCGAAGTTAGTCATATAGTTAAATAAACCTCATAAATAGTTTCTAAGGGAATTTTATCAAACACTAAATTCTAATTACAAAGAAACAAAATTGGTTAAAATACCATCAGTTCTCATACTTTGAAATTTGTTCAATTTTAGTTCCCATACTGTCCAATTTTAGTCATGGTACTTTCAATAAATCTTAAATTTAGTCCCTGAAAATTAATTTTTGACGAAATTGATTAAATAATAATAATAATTTTGATGCGAGAAAATATAAATGTGGATATGTTTTCAAAATTTGTCATTAAAATGAAATTAAATATTATTTAAAAAGCAACCCTAAACTAACACTGAAGATTAAATTTAAAATTTATTGAAAATACAAAGATGGACTATAAACTAAATTATAACAACAAAAATAATATTTTAACCAACTAAATTCTAACTTTTTTTCAAATCATAAAAATAAAATTTATAATTTAAAAAAAAATCCTAGCCAAGAAAATATATATTTTTTTTCAAAAAAGGAAAATGTTTTTTCTCTAGTCTACATTAACTTACTTAAAAAAAATCATTTTTTTTAAAAAATAATTAAATTGGAAGAGATGAAGGAAAAAAAAGGGGAAAGTATTGCAATCAACTTTCTAGCTCATTCCCGCTGTGTTGGCGATGTTGATTTTGATTTTTAAAAACCTAATTTCAATTCCTCTCTCTCTCTCTCTCTCTCTCTCTCCGATGATCTTCAACGCCTGAATTTCAAGCTGGCGGTGAGAGAATCAAGATCCTGATCTTCCCACCACGTACCGGCTGCTTCACCCCCACTCATCTTCCCGATTTTATCCTAAGTCGACCAATTTGATCATCATTCTGATGGCGATAATTTATGCACTGGTGGCGAGGGGATCGGTGGTTTTGGCTGAATTTTCTGTAACTCCGACGAATGCGAGCTCTATTTCTCGCCAAATACTCGATAAAATCCCCGGAAACGATGATTCTCATGTTTCCTACTCGCAGGATCGGTATATCTTTCACGTCAAGCGTACCGATGGCCTTACGGTGCTCTGTATGGCCGATGACACTGCCGGAAGTGAGTATCACTCTCTTTCTTCATATGAAATTTTCATCTGTAGTCTGGTTAGTGAAAATTGCGTTTGTTATACCTGATGCGTTGTGCAATTGAGTTGTCTGATGCAAATTATTGAATAATTGTTGTCTTAGACGGCGAATGCCAATTATTCAACACTGTATAATCGGATCATTGAGTTGCACAGTACAGCATAACGTTGATTTCTAAAATTGGCGGACTGTGAGTAGAGCCTACTAGTCTGAAGAGTGAAGACGGGGAGTAGACAGATGTGTGTTGTTATGTTTAACTTTAAGGATGATTTATTTTCGTAGACTATGCGTTGTTCTTGAAGAAATCTGTTGATTTAGTTGTTTTGTTTGTTCACTGTTCGTTGTTTGCAATTATTGCTTGATCTATTTGGATGCTCGCTAAAAGACAGTATACCTGGAGTTTGGATGACATTTGTATTACTGAACCTGGATGATATTTTCCATGCTTTCAATTCATTTTAAGTAACATCAAAATGATTAGTGTGAGGATTCTTGCTGCTGTGTAAAATATACAGACATGAGGAATAAAATGTTTATCAATCTTAAGTGGCTTTGGACCACGGACAATTGAAGCCAATCATCTTATAATATTTCTGGAGCAAGTCATCTTTGAAACCCAACTCACTCACACTGTAAAATCCAATGAAGAGTTTTGAGTTGTACTGACAATGAAAACCTATATTCTTCAGGGAGGATTCCTTTTGCATTCCTTGAAGATATTCATCAGAGATTCGTAAGGACATATGGCCGTGCAGTTCATTCAGCCAATGCTTATGGCATGAACGATGAGTTCTCAAGGGTTCTGAGTCAGCAAATGGAATACTACTCCAATGACCCAAATGCAGATAGGATCAACCGGCTGAAAGGTGAAATGAGTCAGGTGATTATAAAAAATTTTCAAGGATTTTCTTTACTTAATCTTATGCAGCAACTGAAAGCAGCTATTTTCCTCCTTGCACTTCACTTAGTCTAGGATGTAATGTAATGACACAAACATCTTAATTATCAATCTGGACAGATGGGTAGAGAGCAGGTTACATATATAGAATGATGCAGACTGTGAGATTGTTTTTTTTTCCCCCCCTAAAGTTTGTTGCAGTTCTATTAATTACTGGTGGCCGTTTAGGTATGACACTTCCAGTACCTTATTCTAGTTGTCCATCACCAATATACTGCCACATTGTTATCAGACTCAGGATAATATCATATAAGAAATAAAGTCCATCTAAATAAAAAAAGTAACGCATGTTATTAGGAGGAAGAACAAATTCAACAAGAAGTATCCTGAAAATATTGTCCACAAAGAAAAAAATGACAAAGAAAGACCCAAATTTCTAATACATAGATAACGGTCTACTTTGGAATGTATATCAAATAATATTTCACTATAAGGGGGTGTTTGTGGCATTTAGTTGGTTATTATAGTCAGTGGTTATTATAATTTGTGGGTTATAGTAGTCTGCCGATTATAATAGTTTGTGTTTGAAATGTAGATTATTTTAGTTGGGATTCTAATAGTATGTGTTTGAGGTATAAACTATTTTAGTTTGAGTAGGAAATAGTAAACACTATAGCAAAGATGATGAATGTAAACGGTAAAAACTGTAGCAAAGAAGATTTTGAAATAGTGTTGACTGTAGCTAATTAAGGATTACAAAATAGTATTTACTATAGAAATGGGTGGTTTTTATAGTTTGAGCCCCAAACATGGAGTGAGCTATTATGACCCACTCCACCAACATGTAATTGACTAATTGAGGGCCCAAACAACCCATAAATGTTTTGCTTCTCAATTATGCAACTAGCACACGTTATCGATAAAATGGCTATTATGTTTTACAGGTGCGAAATGTCATGATAGAGAATATTGACAAAGTTTTAGAGAGAGGTGACCGATTGGAGCTGCTTGTGGATAAAGCTTCTAACATGCAAGGAAACACCATGCGATTTAGAAAGCAGGCTCGACGTTTCAGAAATACAGTGTGGTGGAAAAATGTTAAGCTCATGTATGTTTCCTCCCCTTCTAAAGAATAATTCCTCCGTTAGTACAAACAAATACACTAACGTAAGATTATTCATGCATTTCTGTATTACATGTCTGCATTTCTGTATTACATGTCTGCAATTTGTAACATGGGCCGTTGAGATCTTAATTATGGAGCATGTTTGCCTTTAGTGAAAGGTTAATAACTGTTCTGGTTGGGAAAATTACCTTTTTAGGCCCTACGTTTTGGGTCTAGTTTTTATTTGATCACTAAGTTTCAAAATGTTACACTTTTTAGTCCTTTAGTTTTGAGTTTCAATTTTAATCCTTAGGTTTCAAAATGTTCCAATTTCATTGTTGAGATTTGAGCTTTGTTTTAATTTAGTCCCTGAGTTTCAAATTTTGCATTTTTTAACTTGATTTTTCACTATATACTCAGTGGTAATGTCTATTAGTTAATCTTTTAAAAATAAATTATAATTAATTTTCACTATTGTTCACCACTGTTAAAATTAAATTCAAAATTTAACTTCTTAAGTATTTTAAATTAATTAATAGAGATTAATGCCAAAGACAGAAAGTGAGTATTTAGTGAAAAGTTGAAGTTAAAAGTATAAATCTTGAAACTTAGGAACCAAATAGAAACAAAACTCAAATCTCAAGGGTAAAATTGTAACGTTTTGTAGGGACTAAATTGAAATCGAATCCAAAACTTATAGACCAAAACTATAACATTTTGAAACCCAAGGACCAAATAAAAGCTAGACCCAAAACCTAGGGACCAAAAAGATATTTGTCCCAAAAAAGTTCCTAATGCGTGCCTGCCTGCCTTTTCGTTCTTAGTGCTTAAACATTTCTTAGTATGCTCTTCGGCTTGTGTAACTTCTGCTTCAACAAGTGTCTTTTAGAAAGCATCTCAATGTCTTGAAGATGGTGATATTCTGCTTCCACTTGATGAAATAAATGGCTTAAATTTTGCAGGATAATGGTGATAATCCTCCTACTAGTGATTGCTTACTTGGTTCTGGCTTTTGTTTGTCATGGAGTGACATTACCAACGTGCCTGTAATGAGAACAACAACATGGCCTGTGATAATATTTAGTTTGGGTTGCTCCCTCTTGTTTTGCATTGATTTTCCACTGTTGTGTACGTTACTCGTACACTAATTTATGTGATTCTATAAACTCAGCTTGTTTTTGTGCTCTTCCTGTATTCCTCATCATAATAGGGTGCTGATGATTTGGATTACACTCGTTCGTCTTCAGAAGTCATGGCTTTGATTGAACATTGTAAGTAAATTATTAAGATGAATCTATTATCTTTTATACAGATTGATGAAGCTTTAGGTTTGTTAACCACGGCGGAATCTTTTGTTCTGAAGGTCTCTACTGAGCATATTAGGTATCTTTTAACAGCCAAGTTTTATTAAGTCTTTCGCTGAAGTGCTTATTTTGCATGAGCAACTTCAAAGGGAGACTATTATTAACCTTCTTTGAAAAGAGATTTGCCAAATGTCAAAGTTGGTCTCTATATTAGGAAAAAGTTAGTTTAAAGTTAGTTTAGTTCTTATACTTTTAAATTTTAGAATTTAGTCTTTATAATTTGGTAAAACCTCATAAATAGTGTGTATGCTTAGTCCCTATTGTTGGAACTATTTATGAGGGTTCTATCCAACTATAGTAACTAAATTCTAATTATAAAACATTGAGATTTTTTCCAAATCGTAAAGATTAAATTTGCAATTTAATCAAAAGATATATACTATTTTATAATTCTTTGTGAGGGAGTATGATTTTCCATTTTGTCGAGTAAAAAGAGTAAAAATAAAAATAAAACCATGCATCTTGATCTATCACAAAAATATTCATTCTTTCATAAAGTTGTAATGTTATTCTTAAGCTTTTATGAATGTTCCAAAACTATCTTTTGCAGTAGAGATATGTTAACATTTTAGATGAAAATTGAAATATAGAATCATCGTGGCAATATCAAGTTTCAATTTATATTTAAGGTTGTAGGGTCAGATGAGTTGTCCCGTGAGATTAGTTGAAGTGTATGCAAGCTGGTCTGGACACTCATAGATATAAAAAAATATATATATATTTAAAGTATTTGTCACATTGTTCTAAGTTTGAATTTTTGTCTAACATTTTTTTCCAAGGTCAAGTATCCGTAGAGATATTTGGAACAATTTCTTTTTCTTTTTTAATAAAATTTGGAATTGTTTTTGATGTCGATGTTTAGACATGCTTACCTTGTTGTGTTATTTAAAAGACTTCTGAAAGACTAGTATTTCAAATTATCCATTTTTTCAAAATTTCAAACTTAGGATCTTCAAATTTCTCAAACTATTGTCATTGAAAGCACCCTTCGAGGAGGTATAAGTTGTTTCTTTAAGACAATATATTTATCTACGGTGGTGACAATGAATATATAACTTTACTCATACCTTATACCATTGTCTCTTAAGGTTGATCCACCACAAAATTGCAAATATATCACTCCATGTAGAACAGAAAAAGTTGGAAAACAAAATAGTTATTTTTTTTTTCACACTATTGTTTTGCCTCCATAACATTAATGTTAATAGATTTCACTCTATTTTTAAAAGCATGTTAATGTGACATACATTAAAAGAGATTAAGGGAATATAGAAAATTTAAGCAATATTGTAATACTAGAAATTTCATAGTCATTTCAATTTCTATAAAAAAAAAAAACTAAAAATATGATAATCATTTCATAATAAAAGCAATGGAAAAAAAAACCTCTTAACATATAATTCTTTTTTTCTTCCTTAACACGTGAGAATTCAAAATATCTCAATCAATCATTTATTTTTTTAACTAGTTAAGCTATGTTATCAATTCAAACAGGACTAATTCTC
Source organism: Citrullus mucosospermus (assembly GCA_030954485.1). NCBI lineage: Eukaryota > Viridiplantae > Streptophyta > Magnoliopsida > Cucurbitales > Cucurbitaceae > Citrullus > Citrullus mucosospermus. The sequence goes on along the minus strand of CM062059.1, from coordinate 27,318,779 downwards.
AAAAAAAATAAAAAAATAAAATAAAAATAAAAATAAAAATTCAAACATGGCTAAGGATAAATTTATATTTGTCTCCCTCTTTATTAACCAAAAAATTATATGCATCATCTTCAACCGTAAAGTTTCTATATATCCAATGTAGCTATAATGAATGACTCTAGCAGTAGCAGGTCTTCAATTGGAAGGCGAACTATTATTGAGGACGTTGAGAATTCCAAGGGTGAAATTGTAAGATCTTATGGTCTTACCTTCAATGGAAGTGATCAAAATCAAGAATTAAAATATCGATGTTGGTATGGATATCAAGATTTCAATTTTACAGATATATTGATAAAATATCAATATCGACGAATATTTCTGTAACTCGCGAAATTCGTAAAACTTATTTAAATTAATAATTACGTTTTTTTTATTACAAAACTAAGTTATGGATATTGTTATTAGTATTCATACTCAATATTGAACTAAATATATGACATTTTTTAATGCTTTACGAGCATTTATAAAAGATGTTGAACATATCATGGATATTTAATCGACACATCGACAGATATTTTCATCCTCGGTCAGAATAGATGCAATATGAGCCTCACACGTAAGATATTTGTTTTTTAAAAAATGGTCATACCCTACTAGCTTAGCCTAGGAGAGACTACTGTATGATAATAGAGCTATTGGTTAAATTTCCAAAGAAAATTGTGCACATTAAGCTCCTCTATCATCCATAGGTAGCCTATTACGAGAAACAGTAAGAATAATACTAGACGTGGAGCCACAGTTGATATGCCAAAATGCTGCAGTGCAATTGCATATATTAAGAAATGATTCTTCAGTGTTTCTTCTTTCATACTTACTTGATATCATGGAGGCAAAGATCTGATTGGATTAGCTAGCTCCCTTCTATTGATGCATATTACGTACTTGCTTTTCGTTCCCTCCCAAGAGTTTGTCGAAACGCGTAAGGCCAATTTCGACCCAACCAAACACCTGTTTCCCTTGAAGTCATTCTAACGACAATTCAGATATCTCACTGTTTTGAAACATAAAATGAGACAAACTTCTTCTATAACCGTGATGAATGGTTAGGTTAGCTCCCTTTGACCATTGGCAAGGGAGCTTTAATGCAAAGGGCTGAGTCATTATGTATGGAGGTAGAGAAATGAGGGTTTTCCTGAGGAAGAAAGTAGTTGGGGTTTGATATCTTATCAATGCCCCACTTGTAGCCTGTAGAACATCTTAGCAACGAAAGCAAATCAAATAAATAAGTCCTGAATCTCTCTTTGGGATGCTTACTACAAATTGCAAGTGGGTCCAATCCAAAGTAACCACCTGTCTAGAATTTAATATCCTATAAATTTTCTTGGCACTCAAATGTTTTAAATTTAGGCGAGTTCTCCTATGAAATTAGTCGAGGTATGCGTAAACTGGTCCAAACACTATGGATTAAACACTATGGATTAAAGAATAAAGGTGGGGAAAAGGTGGAGAGGCTGGGAGTATTGTCCAATTGTTTGCCTGCATAATGAATCAGTTTTACAAAGGGATTCAATAGATATATGTTGTTCTAGGGTTAGATGGGGGGGGGCGGGGGGGGGGGGGGGCGCATACACGTGGAATCTACACATAAGCATTGTCTTTACAACAAATCTTTGTATATTTTCACAATTACTTCATCAGAACAAATTATCCATCGTTATTTAGATCATCCTCTACAAGATTTAATTTATGTAACAACTTCTCCAATTCTTGCAATGCAAGCTTATAACGTTCTTGAGATTGTGCACCTTCTTCTACAACTGGAAGTGCAAAATTAAGAATATGACTATATTGGTATGTTGAAGTTGAACTATACACATCAGTATTACTTAAGCTCCGACCTAAAAGATACCTGCACTTAAAATCTTTACACCAGCGTGGCAGAATGTAGCGAGCTGGGATTTCTTCCACGCCGTTATAATTAAGAACATTTAACGCATGCCTGCAAAGGTAACCTTTGTAGTTGAACAAACTGCAAATGCACCGAATGTCCACTTCAGTTGTCTCATACAATACCTCAAAACATCTTACCTCTTTCTCGTTTCCCTCAACTTCAATCCTTTCTTTGACAACGTAAGTTACTATAGGCCCATTTACATTGACCTGCCTTGTGTTGAAGCAAGAGTACATTCCTTCTACCTCAGATTGGAACTTGCTAAATATTTCTTTTGTGTACATCTTGGAGAGCTGCAACTCAAAATTACATCTCGTTTTCAACTCAACGCTTAAATTTCTTGACTCCAGATCTGCTACTGCTTCCTTATGGTATTTCCTGTGGAGGGCAAGATCATACTTATCAACAAATTCCTTAAAAGATGTGTGCTTATGTACATATCCATCAAAAAACGTTTTGAAGCTCTCATTTGCACGGATAGGGACCAGTCCTGCGAAAAATATGTCTTTTAAGTATACAGGAGCCCATAATGTCCGATCCTCATACAGTGATTGGAGCCATTTGTTATCTCCAAGCCCATTGTGCTTGATCATATTAGTCCATGAAGTTTCAAATTCAGCTATCTTCAATGAGCTAAAAATGGTTTCATTCAATTGGCTTCTTATCATTTCATATCCTTCCAGTCCGCCCAACTTTTCTGGTAATCTTTGCATGATATACCACATTGAGTAACAGTGACAAGCTTTAGGGAAAACTTCAGAGACTGCAGCTAGCAATGTTTTATTTTGGTCAGTAATAATGACCTGTGGAGAGCGTCCCAACATGCATCTAAGCCACGCCTTCAAAATCCAAACAAAATACTCCACTGATTCAAATCCAACAAAGCCACATCCTAGCAACACTGATTGTCCATGGTGGTTCACACCAACAAATGAAATCAGAGGAATTTCATATCTGTTTGTTAAGCAAGTTGTGTCTATAGTGATTGTATCACAAAAGTAACAATACGCAGACCTGGACCGGGAATCTGCCCAGAACACATTCCTCAAATGCCCATCGTTGTCAAGATCCATCAAGTAAAAAAAATTAGGATTTGTCAATTTCATGCGGCAGAAATAATTGTACAATGCATGACCATCCCCATCTTTAAATTCAAGGTGTTTCAAGTGATCAACAGAACTGATACCCTCCCTTTGGTCAGCATTTGAGCTTCCATTAAAACCGTTAAGAATGGTTCTTCTATAGAGCTTGATTGTATGAACTTCAGTTACGGGATGCAGCTGTGTCTGTGCTTTCTTTGCGGCAAGGATCATCTTTTTATGTGACTTGTAAAATCGAGTAATTTGTGGACTCACTGGATGGTTGTGTTCAAGCTCGACTTCAACTATTCTCCACCTTTTGATGTCAATCAGCCTAATAATTATCATTGCAGGACAACCAGTTCTAGTTTCTGGCCTTGGATTATTGGCTTCACTCTTTTTCTTGAATCCTGCACTGCTGCAGCTAAGTTTAGCTCTATATCGTTCTTTTCTCTTAGATCGAAACCATGAATTACTGACCCTGATGCCAAAGCCCAGTTCCTTAGCATAAACATTATAAAAGTCATATGCCTCATCGAAAGAATTAAATTCCAAACCCACAGTTGGCAGTGGAGGATTCTTCTTTGACTGTGCTTCCCCAGATTCATCCTCGTTGTCCACAAAGGAGCCATCACCATCCACCTCATATTCATCACAGTCATCAAAGATAGGCTCGCTATTAAGACGAACTTCCTCCATCTGAAAGAAAGATTTAACATAATTATGTTTTGGCAGTCATAGGCCATTGGACATATTTAGAAACAGAGAAGAAAATAAACTATTAAGAAAGCAAACATAACAAAAGTTCAACAATCAAATTTTGTGGTTATATATTGTATCACAAAATCCATCATAGATCAAACAATACGGTGCCATCAAATGTGTATATCAGCTGGCTGGATAATTTCAAAATTTTCCGCATATAACTGATGGCATTTACCCCAGGCGTCTGTTGAGAGGTTTACCGTCATTATGCAACAAATATATTGGACCTTGTGATGCATAAGATTCAATATAAATTCGTTACATCCTTGGGCACATGAGACACTAGGGTTTGAGGAACTGAGGAATTAACATTTCGACAAAAGGTCAGGTGCAATTGAGCACACATGTTTGTCAGGATAACATTCGTGAAAATGTTCTCTCAGTTATTATAGAGAAATCACGTAAAAACTAAGCATATTGGTAGAGAACTTACATTTCAGCCTGTTCCAGCCTTCATCGTTTAAATTCACCGCTTAATACTTGGCCCCCATGAATATGAAAAGACCAATATCGAACTCCATGGTTGACCTTCAAGATAATCTAATTTCAATCCATGTAATTGTAAATAGCAGGCATTCAGAGTACTAAATTGGTTTGCAAAATTTTCAAATAACTTTATCTTCATTCAAGAAAAATCGCATTATTTCTAGCTTTAACTGGTAAGTAAATCACCTTCCTAATAACCTTACGAAATTCTAATCTTCTAATAAAGCAACTACAAGTACACATTTCAATTGGTCGGTTATCAAAACAACGGACGCTCATGGGCTCAACAATGCTAAATTACATTAACAACGTCGTGAAACTTGACGTGCAAGCATGAATTGCTGAATGACAGTCCGTCGAGTAAACGAGACAAAATGTCGCCATCATTTCTTTTTATATGTTTGCGAATATACAGACTTTTCCATTCTCTTCTCGACAAAAGAAAAAAAAAAAAAAAAGTCAACAAATTCAAAAGTTTCCCCAACAGTTTTTCAAAATCGTCCAAAACAAGGCGAATTCATAGAGCCCTATGAGAGAAACATGTCAGAAACATTTTCGACCAATTCAATGCCCTAATTACTGAAATTACGCAGCTATAGGTTGAGAATCACGGTGATCTTACAGAGTCGACGGAGAGGAACCGGAGGATCACGGAATTCGCCGGAAAATTCGAAGTCAAATTGATCTACCGAGCTTGGCCCGCTGGAGAAGAAGCACGAGTCACAGTGGAGCTCACGGAGGTGTGGGGAAATGGGTATGCGTTCAACTCAGTGAGCTGACACGTGGTCTACTGTTCCATTGTCATTCTATTTACTTTAAGGTCCTTGCATTTTCGTTTATTTCAAATTATGCCACATTTACTCAAAATATAATCATCCATTCATAAAATGAAACACTTAATTAATTATATCAGTTGATGTTACCAACATTTTGTAATTATAATCCAATTGCATAGGGTTCATAATCCGACTGGGGAGGGTGATTAATCCCCAATTACATTGCTAATTACATGAGACTCGTTACTAACCTTTTTGTATGAACCTTTGAGGATCTTCCAAAATTTTCCCTCACATGTCATCAATTACCATTCTTATGATTTTGGTTAGGTTTAATATTGGTATCAAAATCAATATTAGTAATCAATATAAATATGGGTATCGATATCAAGATGTATCAGTAATCTATATCAATAATCTTGAAGACATTATAGCAATCTCATTTGTTCCATTCCACTACAAGTGTTAATGTATGGTAACATTTAGGCTCATTACAATAACACATGAATGGAAATCCATTGCAATTGAACAACTTTTTATTACGAATGCGTAAACATGATCTTAATGATGGTCGTTTTATTTTTTTTATTTTGGCGTCCCACAAATTCTACATAATAGTTTTAGATTAAAATTTTATTCTTGTTCTTATATTTTCAAATGATTAATTTTAATATTTGTACCTTCAATAAATCTCAAAATTAATTTCTACATAATAGTTTACCATTGATTTTTCTCATAAGTAAGCAAGGTATTTATTATCATATTTGAAAATATATTAACATAGTGTCAGTGTTTGCATGAAAAAAACATATTATTATTTGACCAATTTCAATAAAGATTAAATTTGAAATAATAAAATAGAAATAAAATATAAGTTATAAGGATGAAAATATATATAATTATAAGGGTAATTGTTTTAAATGGCAAAATTATTGATAATATTTATAAATACAACAAAATGTCACTATCTATCGGTGATAGATACAGACAAACATTGTCGATGTCTATTATGACATTTTGTTGTATTTGTAAATATTTTGGCTCATTTTGCTATATTTGAAAACAGTCCTAATTATAACTTTTTTTTAAGGCTCCTTTTTAAATTATACTAATTTTATTGATGAATAAATTTACTTAGACATGGGCTAACATGAGCATTAATTAATTGACATAAGTTTGTATTATCAACTTCGAGGTTAGTTTTTTTTTCCTAATATGGTCCATAGATTTGATTACAATATAATATATGTGTGTGATACAGAGTAAAAAATTTGATTCCTTGAAATAAGAAGTATATATCCTAATCTCAAGTTCATCTATTAAATTAAACATTGATTGATGGAATATGTATAATTCGTTGTAAAATCGATGAGCAAAATGACGAAAAACAAGAACATAAATATCGATGAATTATAATATTAAAATAAATACATAAAAAAAATAAATATAATAAAAAATAACAAAATATAAAATTATGAAAATATAGGAAATGGAATTTTATGGAAATTTAGAAATCTCTAAAATTTCTCAAATTCTTTCTCTTCTTTTCTTACCAATGTGTGTACTTTCAATATCTACCAAATGTCACTATTTATAGGCAATTTGGCAAGTAGGTGGTGGAAATACATGGGCACTAAAGATGTGTGATTATGAGATACATGGCTTTGGACACTAAGTATGTGCATCTAAATTACACATATTTTTTAATATTTATAATACTCCTCTTAGATACCCATTTGAAATACGCCTTATTAAAAACTCAATGGAGAAGAAAAATCATAGTGAAAAAAAAAGAGTACATATTTCATATAATACTTTTAAAAGAATACAATACATTTGCTCCCCTCATAGGAATATCACTTGAGATCTCTTAGTCACCGCATTTTAATGTTCCGCACCAATTTTTCAAAGGTTACGGTAGGTAATGCTTTTGTAAATATGTCTGTCAGGTTATCCTTCGAACAAATTTGTTGTACAGTGATGTCGTCATTTTCTCCAAGATCATGAGTGTAGAAAAGCTTTTGTGAAATATGTTTTGCTCTATTAATATATCCTCTTTTGATTTGGGTTATACATATTCTGTTGTCTTCGTATAATGTTGTCGGAGAATTTTTACTAAAAGACAAGTCACATGTTTCACGAATGTATTGAGTCATTGATCTTAGCCATACACATTCTCTGCTAGCCTCATGAATTGCAAGAATTTCAAAATGATTTGAGGAAGTAGTTCTTATGGTCTATTTTACTGATCGCCAAAATATAGCAGTTTTTTCACATGTGAACAGATAACCTGTTTGAGATCTAGATTTGTGTGGATTAGATAAATATCCCGAATCTACATAACCAAATAAATCAAACTCATATCGACAGTTCCTCGAATATAACGAAGTATATACTTAATTTCATTCCAATGTCTTTTTGTTGGAGAAGAACTATATCTAGCTAATAAATTTACTGAGAATGCAATATCTGGGTTTGTAAGATACATAAGTGCATCAATTGCACTAAAATATGGTACTTTAGGACTAATAAGTTCTTCATTATTATCTCGAGGTCAAAATATATCTTTCTTTACATCTAGTGAGCAAACTTCCATCTGAATGTTTAATGGATGTGCTTTGTCCATATAAAATCTTTTAAAATTTTTCCTATATAAGTTGACTAATAAACAAATATCTCATTTGCTAAATGCTCAATTTGCAATCCAAGACAAAATTTTGTTTTTCCGAGATCTTTCATCTCAAATTCTTTCTTAAGATATTATATTGCCTTTGAAAACTCTTCAGGAGTTCCAATTATATTTAGGTCATCAACATATACAGTTATAATAGCAAATTTTGACTGTGATTTTTTTTATAAAAACACGTGGACATATTGAATTATTTTGATATCTTCTTGCAACAAATATCTACTCAGGCGATTATACCATATTCGTCCTAATTGTTTCAATCCATATAGTGATCTTTGTAATTTTATTAAAATCTAGTTCTATGTGTTTCATGTATCTTAAATCTGTTGGAATTCTTGTATAAATATTATTATCATGAGATCCATATAAATATGTTGTGACTACATCCATAAGATGCATGTCCAGATTTTCATACACAGTCGACCAATTAAATATTTTAATGTAATTGCATCCACCACTAGGAATATGTCTCATCGTGATCAATACTAGATTTTTGTGAAAAATCTTGTGCAACTAGTCTTGCTTTATATCTTGTGACCTCAATGTTTTCATTTCTTTTTCTCACAAATACTCATTTGTATCCCACATGTTTGACATCTTCTGGTGTTCCGACTACTAGTCCAAAAACTTGACATTTTGGAAATGAGTTTAATTCTGTCTTGATTGCTTCTTTCCACTAAAGTCAATATTTTCTATGTCGACATGACTTAGTTACTTTTTTTTGCATTTATAAATGTATCTGGTAATTGATTTGCTATATTTTATAAATGAATTATTTTCTGAACTTTAATTCTGCCTTGATTACTTCTTTCCACTGAAATCAATATTTTCTATGTCGACATGACTTAGTTACTTTTTTTGCATCTATAAATGTATCTGGTAATTGATTTGCTATATTTTTCAAATGAATTATTTTCTAAACTTCAAGTTCACATTGACAATAATGATGTATTCATGCAATTTTTTTCCAACTTCTTAATTCCTCTCCGTAATGTTGGAAAATTTGTCTCATCAAAATGACAATAAGCAAACCGTGCAGTAAATACATCACCCGTCAGGGGTTCAAGATATTTAATAATCGATGGGGAATCATATCAACATATATTCCTAACCTCATTTGAAAACCCATCTTAGTACGTTTTGGTGGAGCAATTTGAACATATACTGCAAATCCAAAAATTCTCAGATGGGAAATATTTGGCTCCTGGCCATGAGCTAATTGTAATGGTGCGTATTTTTTATAAGTTACTGGCCTAATGCATGCAAGTGGCGTAACATGCAAAATAACATGTCCTCATTTAAATGTAGGAAGCTTAGCTCTCATAAGTAATGGCCTAACAATTAATTACAAACCTTTTATAAATGATTTTGCTAAACCATTTTGTGCATGAATATGAGCTACAAGATGTTCAACATTTATCTCGAGTGACATATAATAATTATCAAAAGCTTGGGATGTAAATTCACCAACATTATCAAGACGAATGGTTTGAACGGTATAATTAGGAAACTGTGTTCTTAACTTAATTATTTGAGCAATTAATCTTGCAAATGCAATGTTTCGACTTGACCATCTATTGGATGCGTCTATCAATACTATTAAATATCTAAATCGTCCATTTGGTGGGTTAATAGGTCCATATATATTAACATGAATTCATTCTAAAAATTCAGGTGATTCAATTCTCACTTTAGCTGATGATGGTCTAATTATTAATTTGCCTTAAGAGCAAGCATCCCATGATAATTCACTAGATTAAAGAATCTTCTGGTTCTTCAACAGGTATCCATTTGAATTTTCAATAATTCTCCTCATCATTATAGATCTTGGATGACCCAGTCAGTCATGTCAAATTGTAAATATATCTAGATTCATGAACTTTAGGTTCATTGTTACATATGTTTCAATCACGCGTATATGAATATAATATAATTTAGAAGATAAAATAGACAACTTTTTCAATATATGTTTTTCATGTGAGACAATAGATATGATATAATGATATTCTATCTCATTCTTTCTATTAGTCTCAATATGATAACCACTGCAACGTATATCTTTAAAACTTAATAGATTTAATAGATTTCTCTTTGATTGACTAGAGAACAATGCGTTGTTAATTGTAAATTTTGTTCCTCTAGGCAAAATAATATTTGCTTTTCCAAATTGTTCAATTATGTTTGTACAATTTGATATTGTATTGACTTTTGCTTCAAGCATTGTCAATTTGGAAAAAATATTTTTTACTTGTAAGTATTGTATGTGTAGTTGTACAGTCTACTAGATATAGATCTTAATTCTTCATTTTTGAGTCAGTCAACATATGAAAATTGTCAATGATTCTTCATTTAAACAAGATAATTACAATAAAATAAAGAAAGCTTGAAATACGAACATTTAACCTTAAAAAAAAAAACATGAAAGATAGATAGACAAAACAAACAACATTAATTCTAAATATTCTCAAAATCAAAAGAAGCACTTGTTATGTCATCATTTGTGCTGATTTTCTCTTCAAGATATTCAAAGAAGTCCGTCACATCCAAAATTGTCATATTGGATGGGTCAAATATATCATTATTTTGATATGCAAAATTTGCTTCCACATTTTTCCTTTTTTCCTTTAGGGAAGCTTGATAGAGACCAACTAAGTGTTTTGATATACGAAAAACACGAGACCAATGCCCAATCATTCCACATCGAAAGCATTTATACTCATCACCTTTTGAATTTTTATCTTGTGGAGTTTTTCGAGAAATTGTTATTTCTAACCCAAAAAGTTTTTGATGGGACAAAACTAACCTCTTTTTTAAAAACTTCTTTTTTTAACCCATTTTTCAACTTTTTAGAATTACAGAGATGGGTCCCACAGGGTGAAATGGCGTGAATGCCCCAAAAACCATTTTCCTCATCACTCAAACCACATTGTCTTCTTCCCTGAGACCATCTTCACTAGAATCCATTTTTTTTACATTACTCTCTAATTTATGTCATTTGTGGTAAAACCCATCCTATGTGACCCGATTTTCTGGAAATAAGCCCACAAAAAACTTCTTTGAAACATTGATTTCTAGAAATTTAGGTTTTCAAATAGTTGGCGATAAAAAATGGAAAAGGAAATCTAAAATTTTCAGGTAGAAGAGGTCTAATATGTGTAGGAAATGTCTGAAATCAGAAAGAAAAATAATTTGGTTTGCGTTTTGTGCTTGCTGTCATTTTTTCCGTAAGTTCATGTTTCCCGTAAGTTGAAGGAGTTGACGGGAAAAGTGACGGTCAAGACATATGGCGGACGATAAGTCCACTCATATGTTTTCACATTAGTGGGTGACATCTTCCTGACAGGGTGATCAAATAGTTTGGTTTCCAAGATGTCCTGTTAGAGTGTAATATTGAACCCTTACTGCATGACATTGATCTGAGAACGATAGATTACTCTAAAAATGTTGCACATTTGGTAGTGTGATGACACAATCATATAAGGTTTATTGCAATAGGCGTTTCAATTGGACAATTCGGTAGAGATGCAACTCAAGATTATTATAATAATATTACGAGGTGGTACATTACTCGTCTAGAGCAGTTTTGGGTCATTGGGTATATAACCAAATATTGTCTAATTATTTTTAATTTAAATTTGTTTTAAATATTGTCTAATTGTTTTGTAATTCACAGAGATTGAGCAACAGTAGCCTTCATGATGTTGCAGATGATCAAAATCAGGTACTTACTGTATGCATTAATAACGAGAGTTGCATGGAGGAGGTACACTAATGTACGATATACCTATTGCACCTCCATCAATTCCTAGGCATAGGGGATGTGCTCGAGTAGAAGAAGATGAGTTTGATGCGGTTGACCATAATGTGGAAGAATTGTCAATGGTTATGCTAGTTCGATGATGATGCAACCACCCTTTGGTTCAGGATATTATGATTTAGAGGTCGGTCCATCATCTACATACATGCATAGACATGGACACGGTTGTGGAGTAATGAATATTTTATAAACACCTACAAAAGTACCAAAGCTACTAGAGCAACTTAGAGTTCAAAGTCGACGATGACAATCAGCTCGAATTCGGCGACATATGCCTTATGGGACACATTGAGTTTTTTTTTTTTATTATTATTTTTAGTGAAAGGAAAACGTTAAATTATTGTATTAAGATTGACATTTTGATTTATAGTTTATTATTTTCTCATTTTTCTTTTTTATATTAGTTTGGATAATTTTTTTGCAAAAGTAATTAGTTATTAATAGAATATATCTTTTTTATTATTAAAAACTATAACTATTTTTTTAAAAAAAAGGTTAGTTAAAATATTGTTACTAATAAAATATATTTTTTATTATTAAAAAATTGTAATTGTAAAAAAGATTTGTTGAAAAAAAAAGAGGAATATTTACAAACACAAATCTTTTCAATTAAATTTTAAACTATAATATTTTTACAAATATTTTCAAAACTACTACATTTTTCTAATTATTTTATCAACGCATCCTAAATTAAGTTTTTTCCCCTATTTTTTTTTAGATAAAAGCAATTTATGTCCGAACTCTGTGAAATCATGCAGAATATGATTATTTTAGTCCGAAATTGTTTTTCGAGAGATAAAAAAAAGATACTCTATAGATATTTTGATGTTGATGTGCATGTTAAATGAGATTCACTAATTTATCTAAACACAATAGAAATAGATTAATTAAAATATATCACGTAAGGAAGTCGATATCATACTCTAGAAGGCTATTTTTAATATGTATCTTATTTGGTTGAGTTCAATTTTATTTACAAGTTTCTTTTTCTTTGTCCAAGTAAAAGTACAAGTTTATTTATTGATATTCCATTTTTATGTTTGGATGGTTGTTCTTCTTTAAAATTGTCTAATATAGATATAGTTGAAGAATCGAATTTTTTATCTTGAAATTAACGGTATCATTTCAACAATGTTCATTTTAGCTTGTTTGATTGATTTTTGAACATTCAATTTTACATCTAATCGGTCGACCAACTTTATAAAAGTATCTATAGGTTTTTAGACCTTCAATTTTGTGACCAATAGGTCAAATCACCTATTGAAACTTTTTTTTTTTCAATTTAAGGGTGTATTAGACATGAATTTTAAAAATTAAGATCTGAGTAGATAATAAATTTAATATTATATCTACTAGATCAATTATTTAGTTTATTATTTTTTGTGTTCATGTTAAAGATTTGTATGACACAAAATTGAAAGTCAAGAAATTCATAGACATTTTTAACATTTGTGGACTAAATAGATACAAACTTAAAATTTAAGAGACTAAATTTAGATATTTAGACCAACACCAAAGAATATAAAGACCAAAACAATATTTTAACAAAAGAAGGGAATACTTTTTTAGTATAGTTTCATTTGATCCTTAGGTTTCAAAATGTTACACTTTTAGTTATTAAGTTTTGAATTTGGTTTCAATTTAGTCCATAGGTCTTAAAATGTTACAATTTTACCATTGAGATTTGAGTCTTGTTTCAATTTGGTTATTTCAATATTTTACACTTGTAATGTCAATTTTTCACTAAATACTCAATTTTCGTCTTTAGTGTTAACGTCTATCAATTAATTTAAAAGAATTACAATCGATCAAGTTTAAGTATTGTTAATCACTATCAAAATTAATTTAAAATTCCACTTAGTAATTATTTTAAATTAAACATTAGATATACCAAAGATGGGGATTGAGTATTTATTGAAAAATGAGATTAAAAGTCTATAAATTTTTAGACTAAATTGAAACAAAACTCAAATTTAATGAATAACATTATAACATTTTGAAACACAAAGACATAATTGAAACCAAACTCAAAAGTTGAGAACTATATGTGTAACATTTTGAAGCTCAGGGACTAATGGAAAACTAGCCCTATAATCTAAGGACCAAAAAAGTGTTTTTTCATACTTTAAATTAAATATTAAACATTAACACCAAAGACTAAGAGTGATTATTTGTTGAAAAATTGAGGTCAAAAGTGTAAATATTAATACATAAAGACCAAATTGAAACAAAAGTCAAATCTTAAGCATAAAATTATAATATTTTAAAACATATGGACTAAATTGAAACCAAACTCCATGTTTACCCCAATTGAAATGTAATCCATGTATTTTGCAATTGTAATGAATTATGAGGTCCGCTTCCAAATCTGTAATCAAATCACACAATCTAATTGAGGAACTGCTCAATCTAATTGTTGAAAAGTACGTGGGACCTACTACCTTTAGTGTTACCATTATTGTTATAGTTGACATTATCATTAGGATCAAGTAGTAATAATAAGATGCGACAGATTCTTAATTCTAAGTAAACGTGGTAAAAAACAATTCAATTATGTTTGTAATTCAGACCTACTATAGTTGATCCATCAATTAATCTCATTTTGATTATACCAATTTTTATTAGAGATTGATAAATATGGCATGAATAAGTGTTAACATTTTGAAACTAAATGGAAATTAAAAACAAAAATTAAATGAAAAAAAAAGTATTTTTTAAATAAAAAAGAAGGATAAAGAAATATTTTTAGAGGAAAAAGGCGCAAGTTAGCTTATCATGCGCATCACATTGTCCAAAGCTTCTTCACTATTCATACCCTCCCACCACACATCACAAACTCTCTCTCTCTCTTTTTTTTCTCTTTTAATTTTTAATTTTCTATCTTTTTATTCTTCTTCTTCTTCGTCTTCTTCATTCGCTCTCTACGTGAAATTGATTTAAAAAAAAAAAAGGAAAAAGAAAAAGAAAAGAAAAGAAATCAGCAAAAGTAAAGAGAAACCAAAACGAACGAACAAAGCCCTCAAAAGAGAAGAAACAATGAAGCAGAGTATATCTGAGGCAGTATCTTCATCATCCACCACGGGGTTATCGGAGCAGTCGCAATCGTCGTCGTCGTCGTCGTCGTCATCGTCGACGACGCCGTTGGAGAAGCCTCAATCGATATCGGCTGCAGCGGCGGCGGAGGATTTGGCCGTCGGGTCAAGGGATGGCGGCGGGGCGCAGGAAACGGTGACTGTCGATCGACGAGGGGACTTCTCCGCGGTGTGTAGATGGACAGTACAAAATTTTCCAAGAATCAAGGCTAGGGCTCTATGGAGCAAGTATTTTGAGGTTGGAGGTTACGATTGCCGTCTGTTGATATATCCAAAGGGGGATTCTCAAGCACTGCCGGGGTATATTTCAATCTACCTTCAAATCGTGGACCCGCGCGGCACATCATCTTCCAAATGGGATTGCTTCGCTAGCTACCGTCTGGCCATCGTCAACGTTCTCGATGATTCCAAGACCGTTCATCGGGATTCATGGCACCGTTTCTCGAGCAAGAAGAAGTCACATGGATGGTGCGATTTTACTCCCTCTTCCACCGTGTTTGATTCTAAGCTCGGTTATTTGTTTAATAATGAGTCTATTTTGATCACTGCTGATATTCTAATCCTCAATGAGTCTGTAAACTTTACCCGGGATAACAATGAGCCAGCCTCATCTATGATGATGGCATCCTCGGTTGTTGCTTGCCCTGCGCCCGAGGTGCTCAGCGGCAAGTTCACCTGGAAAGTTCATAATTTTAGTTTGTTTAAAGAGATGATAAAAACACAGAAAATAATGAGTCCCGTGTTCCCAGCTGGAGAGTGTAATTTGAGGATTAGTGTCTATCAGAGCTCAGTTAATGGGGCTGAGTATTTATCAATGTGTCTAGAGAGCAAGGATACCGAAAAGACAGTAATATTACCTGACAGGAGTTGTTGGTGTTTGTTTCGGATGTCCGTGTTAAACCAGAAGCCTGCTTTGAATCACATGCATCGAGACTCATATGGGAGATTTGCAGCTGATAATAAGAGTGGGGACAACACCAGTTTGGGGTGGAATGACTATATGAAGATGTCTGATTTTGTTGGGCAAGATTCTGGTTTTTTAGTTGACGATACCGCTGTGTTTAGTACTTCCTTTCATGTGATCAAGGAGTTTAGTAATTTTTCAAAGAATGGTGGATTAATTGGAGGTAGAAATGGAAGTGGAATTAGAAAATCAGATGGTCACATGGGGAAATTTACGTGGAGGATTGAGAACTTCACAAGGTTAAAGGACCTCTTGAAGAAGAGGAAGATTACAGGTCTTTGCATCAAGAGCAGGAGGTTTCAGGTTGGGAACCGCGACTGTCGTCTCATTGTTTATCCTCGAGGTATGCTCAAACTTCTCCCAGAAACTTCTGCTGCATGCACAAAACCAAAATTAGATTAGAAAGAGGATGAGATATCCTACAAGAAAGAAAGAAAGAAAAACTCAAGCATCTAGAATTTTATCCCATAAATATATATGTATTTATTGTATTTGTATCTGTTAAATTAAATATGCTTCTGTGTTTAAGCACTTGTAGATTTCTCTTAATCATTTTGAACTTTGTATCTTTCATTTTTTCTTAATTGAAGTGGTTGTTTTCATTAAAAAAATCATTTTGAACTTTGTTTGACATTCTAGCCTGTTGTGGTCAAGACGTAGATAATTTATTTTTGTTCTTTATCATGGTTCTTTCAGCTGAACCTTTTTCAAGCATTTCTCGCTCAGTATGGTTTTTCTGCTCTGAGATCAAAACTTGTATATGAATATAGCCGTCAAGTTACATGTGCACTTCATATCTTCTTGCTGGAAATTTTGATGTCTCTGATAGTTCTGATATCATTGTTATTGTTTCCATATTGTTGGAGTTGACTAAACAATTTAACTGGACACATATACTGTTGTTTATTGTGTTGTTGTTTTTGGACACCTGATTAATTGTCCTTTCTACTTTCTGGTACCAGGGCAGTCTCAACCACCATGTCACCTTTCAGTCTTTCTTGAAGTTACGGATTCAAGAAATACTTCCAGTGATTGGAGTTGTTTTGTGAGTCATCGGTTGTCAGTAGTAAACCAGAAGATGGAAGAGAAATCTGTTACAAAGGAGTCTCAAAACCGGTACTCTAAAGCTGCAAAAGACTGGGGATGGCGTGAATTTGTCACACTTACCAGCCTCTTTGATCAGGATTCCGGGTTTCTTGTTCAGGATACTGTAATATTCTCAGCGGAGGTCCTTATATTAAAGGAGACATCTGTGATGCAGGATTTTATTGATCAAGACATGGA
This sequence comes from Citrullus mucosospermus, assembly GCA_030954485.1. NCBI lineage: Eukaryota > Viridiplantae > Streptophyta > Magnoliopsida > Cucurbitales > Cucurbitaceae > Citrullus > Citrullus mucosospermus. The sequence continues at coordinate 27,301,897 of CM062059.1, read as the reverse complement.
GCCAACTGGTTCCAGCTCTCTGACGGATAAGGTAGCAAAAAAAAGTTCATTTACATGGAAGGTGGAGAACTTTTTGTCCTTCAAGGAAATAATGGAGACTCGTAAAATTTTTAGTAAATTCTTTCAAGCTGGTGGATGCGAGCTCCGTATTGGTATGTCTTTTGCATCTTCCTTAATTAGGTGGCAACCCTGTTGTTTGTATCTTAGAAAAATTGTCGTGAGTTTGTATATTAAATTTATTTCAAACGTTGCAGGCGTCTATGAGTCCTTTGACACCATTTGCATCTATCTGGAGAGTGATCAGTCTGTTGGCAGTGATCCAGATAAAAACTTTTGGGTCAGATACAAAATGGCCGTGGTGAATCAAAAATACCCTGCCAAAACTGTGTGGAAGGAGTCTTCTATCTGTACAAAGACATGGAATAATTCTGTTTTGCAATTCATGAAGGTTTCAGATATGCTAGAGGCAGAAGCGGGGTTTCTTGTACGAGATACTGTTGTTTTCGTCTGTGAAATATTGGATTGCTGCCCTTGGTTTGAGTTTTCAGATCTTGAGGTCAGTGGCTCTTGCCTTGGTTTTGTTTTGTTTTCTCTTTTTGTTCTCTTTTATGGGAAACAAATATTTCATTTTTTAAAAAAAATTAAAATCCAAGCTTTCATTGAGAAAAATGAAAGAATTCAAAAAGGTGTATGCATGGGTAGCCAACTAAGAGAACTAGCTATACAAAAATGAGTTCATATCCAAGATAATAAGACAGAAAAGAAATATTTCATTGATGATATGATATATTACAAAGGAGGAAAAAAAACTCTATCGAAGAGGTCCTATCTAGAGTTACAAAAAGCTCTTGACTTAACCTTAAGACCATTAACACTATAGCTTGTGAAGGTGGTGGATCAGTAGGTTTTGTTTCTTTTTAAGTAATTGAACATCGTTTTATTGTGTGCATCATTTTTACTTTATGCTTGCACTTGTGCAAAATCTTTTCTTATAAAATTTTCATATGCACCAAGACCTACAATATTACGAGAGTTATATACTTAGGCTCAAATCTCTCTCTCTTTTTACTTGCATTATTGCTTTCTTGTTTTTTTTGTCAGTAATTGAGTTATTTGTCACTTGATTATTGATTTGTTAATTTGTCTTTATTTACTGTTGGTTTCTTCAAATTCCTTGATATTTACCTTTGAATGTCTACATACGATTCGTATTTTCACAGTTCAAGTGTGCGTGTGTGTGTTTTTTTACTTCTTTTTTATTATTAGTTTGACTTTTGAGATCTCAACTTCTGTAATAGAATTGTTTGAGGAAGAAGAGATATAAAGGAAGTCATAATGTAAGTTCATTAAATGGTAAATCACAAATGGCATAGAAGATATGTTTTCTTTCTCCTGATTTGTTCACACTTCCGCTATATGCTTTTCAGTAGAAGTGTAGAACTCATCAGGGAAAAGGAAGAAATTTATGGATACTTGTTTATCTCTTGAGCTACAATTTTAGACTTAATTCTGTCTATCATTTCTCATAGGCTATTTATAAAGCAGTTATTCCAAAATTAATATTTTGAACTCCCATGTCTTTCTCTTATAACCTTCATCTCTTTTGACCAATTGGAGAAATCTCTTATGACTCCTTTGGTTTGGGCTATTTCCCTTCTTTTGTACATTTCATATGTCAATGAAATTTGTTTCCTGAAAAAAAAAAAAACTCCCATATCTTTTACAATATGAGATGGTTATGTGATTGTTTTCAAGTGGTTCCTTCCTTTTCAGGTTTTGGCTTCAGAAGATGATCAGGATGCGTTGACTACTGATCCAGACGAACTCATTGATTCAGAAGATAGTGAAGGAATAAGTGGTGATGAAGAAGACATTTTTAGAAACCTTCTATCTACAGCTGGATTTCATCTAACATACGGGGATAATCCTTCACAACCACAAGTTACTTTGCGAGAAAAACTATTAATGGATGCTGGTGCAATTGCAGGCTTTCTTACTGGACTTCGTGTTTATCTTGATGATCCTGCTAAAGTTAAGCGCTTACTTCTTCCTACTAAGCTATCCAGTAGCAATGATGGGAAGAAGGTCTCAAAGACAGATGAGTCGTCCCCCAGTTTAATGAATTTGCTGATGGGAGTCAAAGTATTACAGCAGGCAATTATTGATTTACTGTTGGATATAATGGTCGAGTGTTGTCAACCTTCAGAAGGTGGCTCTGGAGATCATTTGGAAGCAAATTCAAAGCCTTCTGTTTCTAGCAGTGGAGACACTACCGCACCACTGGAAGGTGAAACTGAAAATGCAGCAACAGAGGCTGCAGATTCTCCTCCATTTCAGAGATTGGATTCCATTGAGGAAAGTAGTAGTGCTCCTGCTGTACAAAGCTCTGACATGATTAGAACTGACAGGCAGGGTAAGTCTCTACCTGAAGAGTTAATACATCCACCTGAAACATCTGCTGGGGTCTCAGAGAATGTCTTCCTTCGTACAAAGGTACATTTTAATGCTGCTTCAGTGGTGAATGACTTTCTTTTGTTCCTTGACATTTATTGGTAGCACAAATTGAATTTGCAGACCAAGTGGCCTGAGCAATCTGAGGAGCTTTTAGGCTTGATTGTAAATTCATTGAGAGCCCTAGACGGGGCTGTTCCTCGAGGATGTCCTGAGCCAAGAAGACGGCCTCAGTCTGCACAAAAGATTGCTCTTGTGCTGGATAAAGCTCCCAGACATCTACATTCTGACCTGGTTGCATTAGTACCTAAATTGGTTGAGCATTCAGAACATCCACTGGCTGCTGGTGTGCTTCTAGAAAGGCTTCATCAGCCTGGTGCTGAGCCAGCACTGCGGGTACCTGTAAGTGCAGTGCTATATATACTCCTTTCGACCCTTATTCACTGAATTACCTTTGACCTTCCTGATTTGCTTTAAGGAAACAATTATGTGTAATGCCTGTGCTCCTATGGTTTATGTTGTGTTGGAATTTTAGTTTCTTCTAAAATTTGATTTTAGAACGCTTCTTTCTCTTGATTGGGACATTGTTTTTCCTAGGTTTTTGGTGCTCTTAGTCAGCTGGAGTGTGGCACCGAAGTTTGGGAACAAGTTCTGTTTAAATCTATTGAGTTTTTAGCAGATTCAAATGATGAGCCTCTTGCTGCAACTATAGATTTTCTTTTCAAAGCTGGAGCTCAGTGCCAACATCTCTCTGAAGCGGTATGCATATGGAATGATTGGGCATTGCTTATATTTTCTGCAACCTTTGTGCTCTATTATTATGTTTACTTTTCTGAGTACTACAACCTTATTCTGCTTCATTCTATAGGTGAGATCCGTACGTGGTAGGCTGAAGAATTTGGGCATGGAGGTTTCCCCATGTGTTCTTGATTTATTAAGTAAAACTGTAAATAGCTGGGGTGATGTTTCTGATATTATACTCAGAGATATTGATTGTGATGATGATGCTGATGATTTCTGCTCAAAAATATCACGTGAGCTTTTCCTATTTGGTGAACCTGGCCCGACTTCAGAAAGTTTGCATCCGTTGGATGAACAGGATTTACATGCTGCCCGTCATTTTTCTGATATTTATATCTTGATTGAGATGTTATCAATACCTTGTCTTGCCGTTGAAGCGTCACAGACATTTGAGAGAGCTGTAGCTCGTGGTGCCATCACGGCTAAATTTGTTGCTGTGGTGTTGGAAAAACGTCTTGCTCAAAAAGCAAACAGCAACACTAGATTCGTAGCTGAAAGCTTCCAGCCTGGAGATTCTGTAATAGATGGAGAAACTAGTGAGCAGCTGAGAGTCCAGCGGGATGATTTTACGTCTATTGTTGGTCTTGCTGAAACATTAGCACTCTCTAGAGACCCTCGCGTTAGAGGATTTGTGAAAATGCTGTACCCATTATTGTTTAAGTGGTATGCAAGTGAGTCGTATCGGGCCAGGATGCTAAAAAGATTAGTTGACCGTGTAACCAGCAGTGCGGACAATAACCGTGAAGTAGATATGGATTTGGAGATTCTGGTTATGTTGATTGGGGATGAACAAGAAATAATCAGACCTGTGCTAAATATGATGCGAGATGTTGCAGAACTAGCAAATGTTGACCGTGCTGCTCTCTGGCACCAGTTATGTGCTACTGAAGATGAAATCATCCGTATCCGTGAAGAAAGCAAAGTAGAAATTTCAAATATGATGAAAGAAAAAACTGTTCTGTCACAAAAATTGAGTGAATCTGATGCTATGAACAATCGCCTTAAGGTATTTGATTCTGGCTTGCCCATGTACGTTGCTCATAAGTTAGATTCAGTTGCCTATGGAATGATATATGGACGACGAGATTTAATGAAAGAAAACATGGTGAATTTAAAAACTAAACTATTAAATTTTAAAATAAAATTTACTTGATTTTTGTTACTTCTTTTAAACACGCGATAAAAACATAAAAAGTTAAGTAAATGCTTTTGGAGTAGATTTATATCAAGAATTTCATTCTAACCTTTTATTATCCATTTGCTGTTTCACTATTGTTGATCTTAAAAAAAATTGACAGAATGAGATGAAGGCTGAGATGGAGCGATTTTCTCGCGAGAAAAAGGAACTTTCTGAGCAAATACATGACATTGAGAGTCAGCTTGAGTGGCTTCGCTCTGAGCGAGATGATGAGATTGTGAAGTTAACAGCAGAGAAGAAAGTTCTCCATGATCGTCTCCATGATGCTGAGACTCAAATTGCACAATTGAAATCCCGAAAACGTGATGAGATGAAGGTATCAATTGATACTTAAAGCTAATGATTTATTAATCAACTAATGACTATCCTTCATGGGCAGTAAGTTGTTTGGATCATCCCTATTTGAATTAATCTTTACATTTGTGTACACATGTTCTGAGAAAAATGAATAATAAATGTAGCTGTAACCAAAAGACTAAAAGAAAATCATTTGGCCAAGCCAGAAAGGCCTCGCAAGATTTTTGTTGACATCTCCGTTTGATACTTATCAATAGTAGGGAAATGATCTGCAAATAAGTTTCTGTATTAGATGCTCAAAGGAATGCTGTAAGCTGAATCATATTCTAAATGATCTAATTTTATGGTTACTGCATATCGACTTAAATTCACGACTATTATTGTATCTGATATGCAGCTTTTATCATTGAAAAGTTGAAATGTGACATTCATGCTGCATTATGCTCAAAAGTTTATTTTCCATGAAAATTTTGACAACTGAGCTATAACTGTAGGTGCCGTTGATTTCATCAAGTGTTGTAGATATATTGTGTCTCCTATATGTCTACATCCATGGAAATTGTTTTTAAGATCGTACAGATACAAATAATCTGTTCAACGGATAAAAATTTGATATTGAAATGTCAACTTCCTAGTATTGAATTATAGAAAATGGTAATTAATGGAAATGAAAAATCTAAAACTTCAATCCAAGAAAATAGTTGTGAGGCTTCAAGGGAGAACATCAATGGAAAACATGGAAAAATGTACATCTTTCTATGCCTCTTAAAATATCTCTTTTCTATTGACCAATTGGAGAAATTTTTTTTTAGCTTTTCGGACATGCCATTCTTCTGTCATTCATTATCATTGCTATCACAATTTTACTGTTCTCGGAGAAATAAAAGGATTAAGTTGCTTGTTATTATTATTATTATTATTATTATTTTTATTAAGAATGCATGAAAGCGTAATAGTCTACAAAAAGACAAGTCCTTAAAAGGAGACCCTCCTCAAGGAAAGGGCTCCAAGGACTAAGTTGCTATATGTTCACATGGTAGTGGAAGTTTTAACTGTTTTCTTTCAAATAGTCGGTTCATGCCTCGTATGATCGATCATTTTAAGTTTGATAATGACATCAATCTCTAATGTGGCAGAAAGTAGTGAAGGAAAAAAATGCACTTGCTGAGAGATTGAAGAGTGCTGAAGCTGCTCGAAAAAGATTTGATGAACAACTGAAACGGTATGCAAATGAGAATATGACAAGGGAAGAAATCCGACAGTCGCTAGAAGATGAAGTTCGCAGGCTTACACAAACAGTTGGACAGACTGAAGGAGAAAAGAGGGAGAAGGAGGAGCAGATTGCTCGATGTGAAGCATATATTGATGGGATGGAAGCTAAATTGCAGGCCTGCCAGGTTTTTTCCTAATTCGACATGATAGTAATCTCTCTGCTAGATTTCTGTTGCCTGCCAAATTTAACAAACAAAAATGTTATAGCATTAGAGTCAATATATTATGTATGGGTCATGTTGGGTCTGCATCATACTTGGCAAAAATCTCTTCAAAATCTCTTCAACAGTGAAGATTTATTGTACAAGTAATTTAGCTGGTATAGGGGTCCGGGTCATTATATGAGATAGTTTGAATTTGTTTGCGGAAGTTGTTAATGAAAACAAAAAAACCGGGAGAAGGAAATGAGCTAAGGTAAACAAACATTGAGGATTGGATTGTGCGAGAGAGGTAGTACCCTTGAAATTTTTCCAGAAGGCTAAGCTTCCACCTGGCACCATCAATGATCGTTTATTAAAAAAAAAAAAGAAAAAAAAAAGAGGCAGTACCCTTGAAAATCTATCAACCTCTTTATTTTTCCTTGCTACAGTTATCCAGTACCAGTACGTGCCACATCTCTTACTTTTCCACTCCAAATCCCGGTTCTTATCAATGGCAGAGCATTTTTCTTGGGGTAGATCCAAAATCTAGAACACTGGGAGATTCTTCGTGGTCTGCTGATGGAAATGAAGGGTGTTTTGACATCCATGAACTTGAGGTAGGTAGAGGTTATATAAATGATTCAGAACAGCTTTGGAGATGGTTGTAACAACCAAAAGAAACTGAAACGTCTCTGCCTGAGACATTGGAAGAGAAGTGAGAGTTGGAGGTGGAGCAACCAAGGTTTCACTTGGTTTGGGTGTGGTGGAAAGAATCAAACATCTCAGTTGGATGAATTGGTTAGTATTGGAATAATATCTGGTCAGATTTTGAATGCTACGAGCTTTGTTGCAATTATGAAATTGGATGAGCTGAAAGAAACAGGGGAGATGAGCTGGAGGATGGGAGTGTAGCCCAACCAGGAAAGATATAATTGCTAGGAATGTCTTTTATTTTATAAGAAACAATTTCATGGATGATATTAAATTACAAGAGAGGGGTATACCCATAAGAGAATTATAAAGAGCTCTCCGGAGAGGAGGTATGAAAATTGGAGAGCATTTACACCAAAGCTAGGCTATACTATTTTGACTGTTTTGAGCGTGTTTCACAAGAACTGTAGTCTGGTGCACAGGAATTGCTCCAGCGATTAAAGAAGCACTCAGACCTAAATAAGACACCCGAACTGAACTCGTGGATTTGGGAAGGTAACTTAACATTTTTGCGATGACAATTTTTTTTCCAACCTAGAGAGAGGGGAGTTTGTTAAGAGGGTTGAAACGGAGGCCACCTTTTCATTTAGATATTGAAAGGTTACGGGAGTTTCAAAAGTAAACCCACGTTTAAAACTGACTCACAAGCATCCAAAATGAGTCATCACCCTCCTAATGTAATACAATGATAGAAAAAATGAAAGCTACTGAAATCTTTACCTACAGGAAAAATGAAAACTACTGAAATGTTTCGCTATAGAAAATTCTACTTGAGAAGTGAAGTTTCGAACTTTCAAACTCAACTCCCCATTCTTTGAAAGCTCCTTAGAAAATTTAAACTATTTCACAGGGTTTCCTTAAAATCACTTCCCCACAATTTCTTAGCTCTTCAAATAAAGAGGCACAACGAAATCTTTTGTCTTCTGTTACTGAAAGATGAACATCCCACTACAGATCGAATATCTTCAAGGCTGAATTGTGAAGGGACTGTTAAAGAAATCTGTATAAGGGATGGGGTAGGCAAACCTCATTTAGATTGTGGTGAAAGAGCTATTTTTAAGGCTGTTGACTTTTATATTCTTCCTTGCAGCAGTTGTATACATTTTTTCCTTCTATTTATTTTCCACCCCTAATTCTAGTTATTATTATAGATTTTGTTGGATAATCAGAACAATAGGAAAAAATGTATTCAATGTTGAAGATGCTTATAAAACATGTGATTTACTTTTGTGTTATTCTCGAGAATTTTACAGTTCATCTATCAGCACAATGTGCCGTTGTCTCTTTTTTCTTGGAACTGAGCAACTCTAGACCCTTTTGGATTAACGCAACTTTTTCTTCTCTTGCAGCAATATATCCATTCACTTGAAGCATCACTACAAGAGGAAATGTCAAGACATGCCCCTCTGTATGGCGCTGGTTTGGAAGCTCTGTCAATGAAGGAGCTAGAGACATTATCCCGAATTCACGAAGAAGGATTAAGGCAAATTCATACTCTTCAGCAGCGCAAAGGGAGTCCGGCTGGCAGTCCTCTTGTGAGCCCCCATTCCCTCTCTCACAGTCATGGGTTGTACACTTCTGCACCGCCGCCAATGGCAGTCGGGATGCCTCCTTCACTCATTCCCAATGGCTCAGGGATCCACAGCAATGGGCATGTGAATGGTGGTGCAGTTGGACCATGGTTCAACCATTCTTGATTGAACACTTGGTCACAGCCACTATGGTAACATAGCCATTTTTTCCCCCTCCCTAATAGAGCTAAGATGGATAACATCACGAGAGAAGGATGTTACTTTTTTTTTCTTTGAGTTGGCATTTTGACTGGTTTAGTGGTTCGGGGAGCGGAATGCGAGATTGAATGAAATAGAAAATGGTTTATGAACATAGGGTTCTCATAGTTGAGTTTGTGAGGATTCTAGTTGATTCCGTTCTTAGTATCGAAGCAGTTACAAATGCCATTCATATGCATTTCTCTTTTCAAGTCATAAAGTTCATTATAGGTAAATAGGCCATCCCAGAAAAAGCCCTTGTCATTTCTTTTTACCATCTTGTTCCCTTCAATTTCATTCATGGCTTTACTGACTGAGGTAACCGACATCCGTCTTAATACACGCCTTAATTGGCTGAATTAAGATCAGTTTGTCTTGGTTAATTACCAAGCATATTGAACACATTGCCTAGGTATGAATTTTGGATGAAAATGAACAATTAACGTGCTAGATTGTTTATCATATTATTGCACGAATAACCTTGAGTAGAAGTCGAGTAGGCAGATTGGTCCGAGTTGAGAAGGTTAAAACGAATAAACTAAGCAGAAGCATTTAGCTGAGGGACAGAAGAAAAGGGTAGATTTTCTTTTCCATCCTAAATTCCAAGTAAAGAATCCTCATTACTCGAATCTCATCCAATGTATCTGAGCATTCTAGTAACTTTCCTTCCCAAATAAATTGATGGGTGTTGCATTGCTCAAATGACCTCAAATTATCAATTGGTTTTTGGAACGTTCTTATTGCTGTATAAGTTCACTCGATCGAAGTTGTGTCAAAAATAAATGTTTTTGATAAGGACCTGTTACTTGGCATCTTCATATAAGATGCTAAATAAGAAATAAACCAATGCACAATCTTCTAGGAAATCGCCCATCTCGCCTCTCCATGTTTAACTTTTATTTTTATTATAATGTTGTATGTCTAAACATGGAAAATTTAGACTCTTAATCTCATATATTTGTAAAGCAATTGTTCAAATGGAATACGGTGGTAATAAATCTATAACCAATTTAGTGTTCCAAATGTCCCTTCAAAGTTAATTCTTACTTAAATTGGTTATACAATAATAACAACTTTCATGCAAGGAAACATGTTCTCAAAATTTAGAGTAAAAATGCTATTATATAACAAATTTTTATAAGAAAAATCAACAATAAACTAATTATAAGAAAAATCAACAATAAACTAATTGTGGATACTAAATTTAAGTTTTATTAAATGCTTAGAATAAAATTGAACAACTAAAAGTATAAACATTAAAATTGAACCAACTATTAAATTGAACAAACTTTATAATATAGAGATTAAAATGATATATTTACTTAAAATCTACAAAAATATGATATTAGAGAAAAAGTTGGTTTAGTTTTGTATCAATCCTATAAAAAAAACCTATAATATTGAAAACAATAATTGGCTTATCAATTAATAATAAAATTAATTAATTGATCTTTTAATTGATATAAAATACAATATTGGAGAATCCAGGTGAAACTTGAATTCTTACACATTCATGAGAAATGAAAAATCCAACCCATAGATTCAACAGGAGTTAAGAGTTTACTAAATATGATCATAACATATATCAAACCAACTCTCATTATTCAAAATAAAATCCTCTATAAGATCATTCTCCTGACATTTTTCATTTAGAAAACCTTTATAAAATCGGTAGGAATATTTAAACTTCTAACTTCAAAGAATGACTTGAGAAAAGAAAAAACATATACTAATTACCACGAAATTATACTGGTATTGACAGTTTTTGCACGTGTTGTTATTTTTTCTCCTTTTTAAATAAATAATAAATAAAGATGAGCACAACGATAACCATCATTTGACTGACAAGTGACAAGATACCATAAAATGCTCATTGCTAAAATAGGAAGAGGGGAGGGAGAGATTTAAGGAAAGCCAAAGAAAACAGAAGGTGGAGAGAAGGTAAAAGAAAAGAAAAGAAAAAAAAAAAAAAAACCATTGGAAACTGAGGGAGAGAAAAAGGAAAGAAAAAAGAGAAAAAAAAACAGAAAACGTGTCCTCTCAAAAACACACACAAACACACTCTTTTGCTCTGTTAAATTGTAAAGAGTTGAGACAAACCACTTCCACACATTATTTTCCAGTTCCAACAAAAAAAAAAAAATAAAATAAAATAAAATAACTTGTTTTTGAAGTTTTATATAAAGGGTTTGACATTTTGTGTCTGATTAATTAGGTTAAAGCAAGGATCTTAGATTGTTTCTTAATCTTTAAAATTAAATTTAAAGAGCCACAAATTGTGATTATGGATATCAGCTGGCCATGGCCTACTCCCACAACAACAACAACAACATCATCTTCCCCTACTTTACCTCTGTATGACTCCTCCCTTTCTTTTTCTTCCCATTTTCTTCCTCTCTAATTTCTTCTTCCTTATCTATTTTTGCATGCAAAGCAAATTCATCCCTCAAATCATGCATTTCCCCTAAATATAGGTTTCTTTAAGGTTATTTGCATGGTTGGCACTTACATTTCCAATTCTTCTCATCTTCCATCTCTCTCTCTTTCTTTTCTCTTCTGTGAAACTTTTAAAAAGAAAAAAAAGAATTTTTTTTATTTTGCAGCATGAAGAATGTTTGTTGGCCCTACTTTGATCCTGATTTTGATACTCTCCCTGAGAGGATAAATGGCCCAACGTAAGTATTTAACTTAGCTACTATTTCCTTCCAAATTAAACCCCTTTAATCAACCTTTATAAGATTGGCTATTTCTTCTTCTTCTTCTTCTTCTTCTTGCAGTTGCAGGGTCTGTATTGACAATGAAAGCATGGAGGATTGCACCATTGTCAAGGTAGCATTAATGGGTTTATAAGCTATTCTTTCTTTTATTGTTCATTGGCTGCTAATTGATCAGATGGGCTACATTTTTGGTGCAGGTGGATAGCTTGAACAAACAAGGACTCCTCCTTGAAGTGGTTCAGATTTTAACAGATTTGAACCTTTCGATCTCAAAAAGTTACATTTCATGTGATGCAGGCTGGTTTATGGATGGTACCATCTCATATATATTTTTCCCTTTCTTCTTCTCCAAATATGAATAAATGTTTTCCCTTTTCTTCTAATGAGATTCTTCCTGAGATGGAATTGAATATGGGGTAATTTTTTTCCTCTGCAGTTTTTCATGTAAAAGATGAGAACAGCCACAAACTTACAGACCAGAAAGTCATCAACTCGATCCAACAGGCCCGTAAAAATCCACTCTTCTTTGTCTATCTTTCCTTCTTTTTCTTTTACCATCTACTTGATTTAGCTGTTTTCCATGCACCCTGCAGGCCATTGGAACGACCAAAGGACCTGATAACTCTGCCAAAACCATAAGCTATGCTAACAAACTTCTGAAATCTGATAACTCCGGCGAGCATACGGCCATTGAAATGACCGGCACCGACCGGCCCGGTCTCTTCTCCGAGATATCTGCTGCATTGGCTGATCTACATTGCAACGTTGTGGAAGCTCATGCTTGGAGCCATAATGCTCGTTTGGCCTGCATTGCTTATATTTCGGACCAATCTACAGACAGTCCTATTGAGGATCCCCACCGGCTCGCTACGATTGAGGAGCATCTCTCCACCGTCCTCAGGGCGGCGACCACCCCTCCAATCACCAGTTGGACACATACCCTGCAACAAGAAGTAAAGATATCAGCCACCATAACAACCAATGTGGAGCGGCGGCTACACCAAATGTTGCTCTCCGTTAAGGATTATGATTGGACGTCTGAATCCATTTCAAAGAGACCCAAAAGCAATGAAGAGTGGAGGAAGACAACGGTGGGGATTGAAAGCTGTGATCAGAAAGGATACTCCATTGTGAGCATTGAGTGCAAGGATCGGCCAAGGCTTATGTTTGACACAGTTTGTACTCTTACTGATATGCAATATGTAATCTTCCATGCTTCCATTAGCTCCAAGGGAGGTTGTGCTTTTCAGGTATCATCAACTACAACCATTTTAATCTAACATCACAATTGAAAATGTGAGTATAAAGTATTCTTCTAACCCATCGCTTTCGAAATGGTACGAACTTGTGATGCAGGAATATTTTATCAGACATGTGAATGGGTACGCCTTGAATTCAGAGAATGACAAGCACAAGGTGGTAAAATGCTTAGAGGCAGCCATCGAACGTCGTGTTTGCGAGGTAAATCCCCCCTAAACAGAAAGTTATGTTGAATTATAAGTTTGGTCTTTGAGTTTTGAAATCAAATCCCTATAATACACTCAGACGAGCTGCAGATAAATATGTAGTTTAGAAAGTTTAGAAACCAAGTTGTGATTTAACAAAAAGTAAAGAAAGAAAGAAGAAAAAAGTCGCTTACAGAGACGGAACTTTAATCTCTACACCACCATCAGGAAGAAGCTGCAAGTGAATTGATGTTGCTGTCTTTTTGAATGAAATGTTTGGTCAGGGAGTGAGGCTGGAGTTATGTGCAAACAACAGGGTGGGATTGCTATCAGACATAACAAGGGTTCTGCGGGAAAATGGGCTGAATGTGGTGAGAGCAGACATAGCAACACAAGGAGAGAAGGCCATTAATGCATTTTATGTCAAAGACATTTCAGGCAAAGAAGTAGACATGGAGATGGTGGAGTCAGTGAAGAAGGAAATTGGCCCCGTTGTCCTTCGAGTCAAGAATGAGACGAGCCCTCCATCGACACCTCAAATTACCAGGTCTCGTTTCTCCTTCAGCGACATGCTCAAGTCTCAGCTCGAGCGCCTCTCACACAACTTCATTGCCATCAGGCACTGACTCTGTCTTTTCTCCTGACCACAAGTCAAAGGGATTGCAGCAGAAAACAGAAGAACAAGAAAAAGATGGTCAGTTAGATGTTTATATGTGTATAATATTGATTTGACATAGAAATGGCTGTAAATAGTATGGGGTTTGGCAAAATGTGAAGATTGTGTGGCAGATATTAGATGCAAATGTGCTGTGGAGTAGAGATTTGGATGCACATTCATAATAATGGTGCAAAGAAATGATTCTTTTGTTTAGCATTGTGATTTGTTGAACGGAATGGACGGCTTCCATGAGCCTAAACCTTTGAATTTAGAAGAGAAGATTACTGTTCATACATTCGAGAAGATCTTTTCTTGATGGGATTGTTTTGATTCTGTTTCAGTCATCATCAACTAATCTGATGTTGAAATGGCATGAATGGAATCGACAAAGATCTAGTCATTTCAGTATAAAAAAAATCGACCTTTTTCTTAAAATTATATAAAAAAAAAAAAGGTCACTTTTAGAAATTAGAAAAGAGAAAAATAAGAATCTTACACACTTAATAGAGTGCACATAGAAAATTGTTATCTTTCATATATCTCAAATAGTATACAAGCCTCCTTCAATAAGGTAATCACACATATATCCAATTATACCACAAAATCAGCTAAGTATCACACATATATCCAATTATACCACAAAATCAGCTAAGTCAATTATTGAATCTATTTTTACCTAAATTCAAAAGCATTTTAAGTATTATTGTTTAAAAACAAAAACGAAAAGCAATTGGTTATCAAACTAGAGGTAAAAGACCTTCAAAGCAAGAAATGTTGTAAATAATGTCACACCTGCTACAAAGCAACATCAATGACATTTTGCAACTACGTAACAATCAAGTTTTGGCAGGGAAATGTGAGAACATAATTTCTTAAACAGGTAAGAAATTGAAATTGCAAAAGTTCGTTCATGATAGTATTCAAATCATAAAACATCTTGAAACATGTATAGTTAATCCACTCTCATCATAATGGAGTGAAGAATCTCCAAGAAGGTGACCAATTGTGGAGAAAGATATTAATTCAACAACAAAAACTCCCGTGCAACAAGAGCTGCAGAGACTGATCTAGTAGCAAAATAGTGTAGAAACTGTTTGCCAGACATTAAATAGGCAATAGTTGAGTCAGAACTTAGCTTTCCAGGCCTCAAGAACACCAAGCTTCCCGATGCAGTTCCTACGTAAGCAATCTTGCACCCTTCTGCTTGGACAACATTTAGGCTGCTGAATGGCACAACATGTTCCATAGGATAGCTTCTGTTGGCATGAAGCTTGCTAACATTGCAACCGATCCGCTTCAGTATCACCGTTTTGTGAACTCCACCAATCAATCTTTCATAATCGGTGTCCCCAGATTCTCCCACAAACACCACCACCTTCGTCAAGTCCTTTCCCCATCGAAGGTAGAGATCCCTGGAAAGGTTTGAAAAAGTTGTTCATGATCCCAGTGATCAATTTTTTTTTTTTTTTTTTTTTTTTCTCATGAATGTGCAAGTGTAACGGTTAACATGATACTTATATGAACCTCCAGATAACCAAAGTTGCCACGTTCCAGCTAAATTAAGCATTCCGTATCCATTGAAATTTTATACATCTGATACAACAATGGTAGACAGACTAAGACACTGGATGGCTCAAAGTAAGTCCAAATAGCTCAATGAATGTTTGAAAGAACAAGTCAAATAAAGGCAACCAACTCAATCAAAGAAAGTCCAAATGGCTCAATGAATGCAAAACACCCTGTAGAAAGAGAGGGAATAGAGGTGACTGAGATATACCATATTAAACAAAGCTCAATGCTTTTTTTTTTTTTTTTTTTTAAATAGAATTTCATATCATATTCTTGAAGCAAGAGGTTAAAAATTAACATTCCAAATAAAGATGATGACTAACAGTATACCTTTGTTTTTGCTGCTAGTCGATAAATGTTGGGAACATCATACTGCCTGTGATGTTTAGGGGACACCACTTGACCGTACAAGTCATATTTGTCAATCGGCTTAACAATCGATAAAAGAACTGATGCATTTGTGCCAGACATTTCATCAATATCATCACGATTTCCCATTATTAATGCCTGTAACAAGAAAAGGAAAATAAACTACAAGCTTCGGACTATCTAATCTATTCTAACAAAACATATACAAAACTTCGAATGCGAATGGAAACTGATTAAATTGTATGCAATCATCAGATTCAAAAGTGGTGGACGACATTCCTAGTGATATTCTTCTTTGGGTCTGGCCTTGCAAGTGCAAGTATCATTGGCTTCCGTGGATTGGAAAAGAATTGCATAATCTTGTATTCAAGTCCCCTAAGATTACCATTGTCAATAATTCTTCACAGTTATTTGACAAGCAAAGCATCACACAAAGAATTGATGAGAGACGAAGTATAACCTCAGCCTAAATCGGTGGGTCTGAAGAAGCATGGCCGTCACCATTTTTCTCAACTTCCCCATTCATATCAGCATCTGGTAGAATAACATGATGAAACTCCATTTCAGGAGGAATTACCTGATCACTACGGTGGCAATTAGTACATAGAACAGCACATTAGTATCAAGATATAATAAAACAAAGGAATTATGAAAATCTTTTCTTCAGAAGCAGAAAGGTTCAGATGTTGATTAAGAATCTCAATATAAACTCTTTGTTACTCACAAACCATGCGAGGCATAAACCTGTTATCTGCCCTAACAGCTGTGATGTGTCCGCGATAATCTACGCCGTAAACCTCTCTCCAACAATTAAATAAAATTTATAATTCATCGAACCAACTGCTTATACTACTCAGTAACACAAGTGGCAAGTTCGGGGTCTTCAGGGGTCGAACTACAGGGAAGCTTGAATGTAGTTTCAAACTGATTAGAATTTATAGCTGTGATAACGGCGGTTTTTGGAATGGAAGAGAATTTAAAGCGAGAATGTAAATTGCGAAAAATTAAAGTACAAGAAATTAAAACGAGTCTAGCTTAGAAAATAGGATTCACCCAATTGTCTTGATTTGATCATCGGATTATCATAAAAGAGTTCTTGCCTTAATTACCAATTAACTACTCAATTAAACTAAGTGCTCAATTAACTGAGTACGATAGCGTCTATGAAAATCTTACATCTACCCTAATTGATTCTTAATTAGATTAGTTATCCAATTGCTTGGGTTCGGTAGCGCCATAACAAGTAAACAACTGCATTAAGTTCGATAGATTCAACTAAGACAATTAATAACTTGGATAGCTAAGTTACTAATCGGTTGTGTTCTCGAATTTTCCTAGTCATGCATTGTAAAAGGGTTATTCTAAACAACCTAAAATTTACAAACAACCATGCTTCGGATTTGCTACTTTGCAATCAATACATTTGTGCAAAACATATTTGCATTAATCCTTAGCTCAAGAGAAGTTGAAACACACCAAAATACTTGGATTAGCTACTTGAGATTAACACGACAATATGAAGCACAACATGTATCAAACTCTAGCTTAGAAAAAAATACATGAAGATTGGTCAGATCAAGCATACATTCTAAGCATAGATCATAAAACAAATTCAAGAACCACAAAAATTCTATGAGAAACTAGAAATTAAACAGAAATCCTCAATATCAAACGATGGGTTTCCCCTAGACCTAAGCTAACATACTTACCTTAGCCTTAAATTCGGTCTAAGATAAGTTTTAGAACCATAAAACTCACCCAAGAATGAAGAATTACAGAGGGAAGGAGAAGGGGGAGGAGAAAGTGGGACTGGGGGCTAAAAGCCCAGAAAGAAATGCTCTAAAATCGGCTTAAATCGTATTTATGAAAAGGGGAGGTAGCTACGCTTCCCATAGAAGTCGTAGCGATGGTCTCGAGCGTAGTGACACTATGTGCACGCCTTGCCGTTCTGTCCATGTCCGGAGCGTCCCAACCTTGTACGAAATTTTGCTCTCGGGTTGATAGCGTAAAGCACAACATAGAGCACAGGGCAACGACGCTCCACAGGGGCATTTTGGTCAATTTGTTTCCCTCTCTTCATGGTTAATGCTTCGGAGCTCCATTTTGGTTCGTTTTCATCCCGATTCTTCTACCTCTTAGTGCTCAAAACCTACTAAATCATAGGAATAAACACATAAAACCAACGAAATAACAGTTTTATGGTGCTATTTTTTAATCTTAGCTGGCAGCTTTGGGTCTAATAGTAGATCAAAACCATCATAAACGCACGATTCCTGTTCCATCTCCTGCGTGGTGGTAGTAACCAGTAAATAACAGTGGAACGTTTAAAGGTCGAGATAGAAGAGCTGCAGAATCACCGACATCTGCATAATGTCCATCTATAGTAACAAGCCAAACTGGTTGCCCACATCTGGATAATATGGCTAACAGCACCATCAACAAATTCTGGAATACAAGTTCTTTTGGAATATACTTGTCCCCATGTTCATCTTTTGAGTTAAGCATCTCTGTCGGCTCACCATAACTCCAATCCACATCAGGACATGAAACTTGTAATCTTCCATAGTCAAGGTGATAATGCCTTATTCAATTGAGTTATAATCTTTCTTAGTCAATGTCATAATTGAGTTAGACTTGGTTTGTGTTGAAGATATCAAGTTAGATATGAACATATTGTATAACGTTAAATGATATGATAGTAATGACATAAATTAGAATTTAAGATGAAATCATAATTTAAAGTTATAATGTAATTAAAATTTTCTTAAGATTTTAAATTAAAGAGAGGCTAAAAACATATTTTTAAGTTAAAATAGATTTTAAAGTCCTTTCAAACCGACTTTAAATATTTTATTTTTTAAAAAAAAGGCGCATATTGCTTAGACTAAATTAAAATTTTTGAAATTTATAGATTAGTCCTCAAAGTAAAATTAAACAACAACCACAGCAGCAGCAATAATAATAAAAAACCAACTTGAGGAATGTATTAACTCAACATCTAAGTATCTGTTTTATTCTTGTTTTATTCTCTTGTGAAATAAAAAATTCAAGTCCCTATCCCCTATCCCATATTTGTTGTATTAGAATATGCAAAGTACATACAAAATTCAAATGATTGAATAAACAATTTTTCAAAAGATTATATTAAGAAAAAGTGATTAAAGAAATTGAAATCAGAATAGCCATATAATGGTAGAACACTTTCAAAAGAATTCTAAACCTATATATATAGAGAGAAGATCAATTTATTTGAATTCCACCCGCAATGCTGCAATTCAAATTGTACTTTCATTTTAGCAATGAGGTTACCCAATCACTTAATGGAAATGTTCATCCCAAGATGAAGATGTGACTCAAAGTGCTTTAAAGTGAAGAAAAAAAAAAAAAAGTAAATTACACGTTTGTTCTCTCTAAATAAGAGAAAATTAGTTTTTATTCCTATAATTTTAAAAGTTAGAATTTAGTCGTTATGGTTTAATAAAACCTCATAACTAGTCAACAGGTGTAGTTAATTCAGTTTTGCTTTGTTTAAGTGTTGAATCAAAGCCAAACCACTAGAGAAATTATATACAATATTGAGAAACCATACCAAATTGGTTTAATCGGTTTGGTCTGTCGGTTCACAATAGTCTTCAAAGTCCAAGCCAGATACATATGGATCGCAAACGGGCAGTCTCCACTGATTTATTAGGCCCAAACCAAAGGTGAGTTAATGAAGCTGGCAAAATTTAAATATCACAAAATCAAAGGGTAGTTGCATAAATGGCATTTAGGCCCAAAATAATATAATCTGTAGCATAATGATCAAATAATTGCATAAATAATACAAAAATTTGTAAAAGACTAAAAAGTCCAAGTCCAAACACCATTTTGCACGCTTCTTCCCGGTTTTCTCAAATTGAAAGCTATCATTGATAGCAGCTATCAATGATAGCCACTGATAGCTGCTATTAGTTGTTATCACTAATGGCTGCTATCAGTGATAACTTTCAATTTGAGAAATGTGTTATTAGTTATAGCCTTTGATTTGAAAAATGTGCTATAATTTGTTATCAACGATAACTACAATCAATGATAGCTTTCAATTTGAGAAATATTAAGTTTGATGTCAATGATACATGAATATCACTAATATCTACCTAAGTTTTATCACCGATATCATTGATAATTAATATATTGATACACAATTATTACTGATATACAAATCTCACTAATATCTACCTAAGGTATATCACTGTTATCATTGATCATTGATATTAGTACTACCAATACACGAATATTACTGATATCTACTTAAGTCATATCACTAATATCACTGATATCTACCTAAGTCATACCACTGATGTCTATCTAAGATATATCACTTAAATCAATAATATTTTGACATTAAGACTATCAATGATATCACGGCTATTATTGATATAAGGATATACTAATATTTACCTAAGTTCTATTATTGATACATGGATATCATTAATATATACCTAAGTTATATCACTAATATCTGCCTATATCTTATCACTAATATCATTGATGTCATTGATATCTACCTAAGTCAAATCACTAATATGAAGATATAAGGTATCTACCTAAGTTATATCACTAATATCATTGATTTTAAACACTAGAATTGCCAAATTTATATTTTTACATTCAAATAGGACTTTAGTATATCAATGACTATCATCGATAAACTTCTATTATTATTATGTCATAATAATAGAAGTCTATTGTTGATAGCTAGTAATAGATTTTATAAGATATAGAATTTTAGTTTGAACTTAAGTATTTACTAATAAATTTCATTAGCTGATATAAGTCTATAAGGAATAGACTTTTATCACTGATTGAAGTAGTCTGTCAATAGTAGAAGCATATCACTGATAGACTATGACTTAGTCTACTAGTGATATCATAGGCTATCAATGATAATAGTTTATTACTAATAGACTTCATACTTTTAAACTCCTAAAAAAGAGAGAGAGAGGGCTCATTTGATAATATTCTCATTTCTTATTTGTTGAGAAACAAACTTTGTTTAATAAGCTTTATTTTGTTTCTTATTTCTAAATTTAAAAAGCAGTTCTAAAAAATGTGCAAAATCAATAATTTAAAAAAGTGGTTTCTTCCAAATCCGTTTTAATTTTTAATTTGGTATTTATATTAATTGTTTCATTTCAAATATATAATTTGACCACTGCCTTGGTGTTAAGGCACTTATAAAAATTATGATGATTACAAAATCTCAAATCTAGAGTCTGAGACTCAACTCGTCTATTTTTTTAAAAAAATAAAAATAATAATAATTACTTTTTAAGTAAAAAGATAAATACTTCCATGGAAGAGAGATAAAATAAAATTGTGAATGAGAGGGAGAGAGAGAAGGAGATAACAATCTACGGAGACGCTGGGAGAGAGGAATGAGGGGGGAGAAAAATTGGGGAGACGAGGGAAATTGGGAGAGAAAATCGGGGAGAGAGGAGTGAAAGGGGGAGAGAAAATAAGAGTGAAGGGGAGAGAGAAGAACAAATTTGGAATTTACAAAAAAAAAATTAATAGTTAACTAGTCAATGTACTATATTTTTAGATTATTTATCTAATTGTGCTATATGCTATAATTTCTCCAAAATCAAACCCGGACCAACACATGATTTGGGCTTTCACAATCACTGTCTTAGCCAGTGGGGACGCCTATCATAGTTGTGCCATTAATCGAATTTTATGATATATATACATAATTGGTCGGTGCAGTTATTCACGATTCACCCAATGCCAATCCCTCAACCGACCCATTCAAATCGGGTTTCTAAATTTGGAAGCTGAACCGCCAACCCAAACTGGAATAAAACCGAACCGATTGCCATTTTGATATTTTTTTTTGTTTCTCCCGTTTTTTTATTTTCTCTTGCACCCCTAAATAGTCCATTTGGTTTGATAAACTCCTCATAAATAGTATCAACTTGTCAAACTAGAGGATTTTATCAAACTATAAGGACTAAATTCTAATTATCAACCATAGATATAAATAATATATATATATAGAAAGTGTTTCAACATGTAAAAAAGCATTATAAACATATCCATATATAATGGTCAAACCATTATTCTAAACCTATACATTTAGAGAAGATGAATTTAGTTGAATACAATTAAGACACCTGTAACTTGGATTGACACTTCCTTTCCTCACACTACATTCCTTAAACTTAAACTCAACCAAAAAGAAAGAAAAAAGAAAACCCTAATAATAGGTGTTAAACTTGATTTTGGTGCATCAAATTTTCGTCTACTACAATTTCCATGACAATTCTCAGGGTCCCTATTAGTTAATAAGGCCCATAGATTAGGAGCGATATCCAATCGCTTGACCACACTCAATGAAGCTAAACTACAGAAGAAATAAAAGAATGAAAATAATGACACATTAAAACATATGAACTCTAATCTCTTTAAACACAACCCACAAATGAAAGAATTGGCTTTTGATCAGAAGAGATGAATTCCCACCCCTGACTTCGTATTTTAGTCACTTAATTTAGATTAAGTACCTAAGTATGCCGATGACGAGGAGGCGCTGCAGCTTTAGGCTCATTGATCAATGAGAACTTTAATCTTGAAAAAAATGAGGAGATTTTTTTCTTCATCTTTTTGTTCATCAAATATCTCGGAAAATTGGCTGAGCTGCCCATTTGAGATGCAGATAAACCCGTCCTGATTTGGCTCCTTCCAGTGGAAAACAGTCCTGAATTTCCCCTTCCAATATCGATCTTGTCAATGTCATTATGACCCTCCCCAGTTTATCCTGTGTATAAACATTAAACAAGTGTTCAATGATCAAATATACTCTCGTCTGTCCATCAGCTTGAGTTTTTGGATGTATTCCCTAGTCTAATATGGGCACCCGAGCAAGAGATACGATGCTTGTTTGATATTAAAAGTTTATTAGATTTAGTTGTGCTTGTAATTTAATATGGTATCAAAACAAAAGGTGCAATATTATTTCCTAATTAGTAAACTAATAATAGTAAGGAAATACCTTTCAAGGTTGGAAAGTTGGAAATTCAGACGGCTTACCATTAATTCCTTTGACATGTGTTTACTTTCTTAGGAAAAAGAAAGAAGTTAATCTTCTCTTCCCCTCTCTCCTAACTAACAAAAGTTTAGTGGTGGGGAGCAGGAACTAGTTAGTAGGGAAGTATTAGTTGTAGTAATTTACGTGTTTTTCAGTTGCTCAATCGGTGTCTTCAATAGTTTATATGTGGGGTTTTACGAATCAAAGTAGTCAAACCACATATAATGCCTCAGCTTCAATTTTTGCTCCACCCAAGTCAGACAAATTCTACAGTTAAATTGATTGAGATGGAGAAGATTACCTTTCCAAAAGTATCATGATCCCAGACCTCTACCATTAGCATATCGTGTAATGCATCCTCCACCAGAAAGTCGAATGTTTGATTCCAGACAGGATTCAGGGTGTCATGTACAACCTAGTGAAATCATCGAATGATTGATGAGATTTTAGAGTTTGATGTTCCAATATTGACGAGTTAATTTTCATTCTTGTTAACATATCATTAAGGAAATAGTAACAATGATATCGTTAACAATAACCTTGAACAATTATTGACCAGTGAAATGTGAAACAATGGATTAGTATGAAGATGAAATCAAAGAAAGTTGTGCAAAAGATATGCTGCAAACTAGAGCGTGTGTGTGTTCGCATATTCTATCTCTCTTTCAATACAAAACTGAGAACCTCACCCTGGTTTTAACTTTGGTCTCGGATTTCTTCATAATGAGAACAACGTAAGGGTCAGCTTTTCCCATGAAATCTACAGCAGGCAAATCTTCAGCAGCTATTACTGTCACAGATAACACTCCTCTTACAATCACATCCCTCTTCTTTGGGGAGCTTGGTTTTCCAGAATCTGCATCTTCTGAGCCATTCGGAGCCGTTTTTAGAGCCTTCTCCACTGAGGTCAATGCATAATCTGGGTTAAATGGGTTTATATAGAGGCTCTGATCAGTGCCGAAGGGATAGTAAAGAAGCTCCAAATGCACCTGTGAACACACATAAAAGTTAAGTAGATTACTCGGATTAATAGAACCAAATTAAATTGGAATTGATGTCATGGAGTTCTGACCTGACCCCTGTATTTGTTATCTCTTTGGATGTCCAAATCTTTGACCAGCTTCAACCAAACATCCTTCACTTTACCGGGCTCGAGGTCTTTTAGTGCTACTTGGGCACAGCCAATTAGTTCAGAGGCCTGAACTCCTTCATCGTCAAAAATTCTTATAGTCAAGTGCTGAGTAGATGCATCTTCAACAATGAAATCAAAGTGCTCATTCCATATGGGATTCAATTGATTATTCTGACCGGATACAACAAAAGGAAAACTTAGTTCAGTTCAGCCATTAAAAACCAAAAACAAAATGAAAAAAAACTTTGTCTTACAATGGTTTTACTTGTTTTCATTCTCTCTTTCAATGGCCGTAAAAACAGCACAGCATAAGGATCTGACTTTCCTATAATGTCTTTATTGGTTAATTCCTTTGCCTGCACGAGCTTCACTTCTAATGTTCCAACAGGCTTTGCCTCTAAATCGCTATAAATAATAAACATATGAGCATGACATTGTTAAAAATTAATGGTAACCAACCATTAAGTAATTTTTCATCTTCTGGTTGTTTAACATACCTATAATCTCCTGCTATGATGGGCACAATCATCCGAACAGGCCACGTTATAGTACCTTCGATAGCATCTCGAATTGTTTCCTGGAATAGAAGATTCCATCAGTTTTGTTTATACGACCGGAATTTGTCGTGCCAACAAGAGCCAGAAAGATCAAATAAGTCCCATTTACCTCAATAGCATCAGAAACCCCAGGAATAGATGATATATCTCCTCCAACAATCTTAAGTTTAAAATCAAGATTTTTCTGTCACCAGAAACATAATTGTGATGCATTAGTCTAGAGTGCACTATACAAAAAGTCTCTTCAGAAATATATAATTTCTTCATCTCTTAATTTACCTTTTTCCTCAGAGAATAACACACTGCTCCAAAGCAAGGAAACTCATCAACCAATGGCTTGAACATTAATCTGAAAAGCCCTGTGAATGCAATATCTTTTACCTAAATAAATAAGTAGGGAAATAAGAGAGGCGATTGGTAAGGTAGAAGAAGCTATATAACTACTTTTAAACTTACATGAAAGCAATTGCTAAATAAAGAAGCAATAGTTCATTTCTTTTGATTGATTACATATTCACAAGTTATAATGTCTATTAAATTAATTTTCACCATCAGAAATAGGAAACTCCTTATTACCTGTACTGGTAAAGAAACGCCGAGTTTAGTTTTGATGTCAAGAACAATGTTTGGATTACCATCCCATTGCATCTCCAACTCCAAAGTTATTCCCCCGGATTCAGGCTCGTCTTCAAGTACAGCAATTCCTACAAAACAGAAATCCTATCTTGCATTGGTATGAGTAAATTCACATTGATTTAGAATGTCGTGATAAATAGTAATGAATCTGGTTTATGCCTGCAATGGTTTGATAATTAAACCAATTTAATACCTGTAAAATGTGGAGCAACAGTACCCAGGGTCAACTTTGAGAACTTCAAAGAAGATAATATCGCCGGTCGAAATTGTTCTAGAACCGGCTCCACATTGCTCCTTATCAGTTCCGATGCTGCCTATATAAATCGCCATTCCATAGAATGCCAGAACATAATAACAAAAGGAAAAAGACGAATCGACTCAAGAATCAAAACCATATTCTAACGAGTTAAGGCATCAGGGAAGTGGAGATTTCGATTACCGCGTCAACATATGGCCAGATTTTATCAAGCTGAAGATTGAGCCAAGTTAACTGCAAATTACAAATTACACAGAAATCATAACTTGAAATCCTGAACTTAGTCCATCGCCATATCCAGACACTAATAACGAATGAGATCTTCTAATTGATCAAGTGAAAAAAAAAAAAATAGCGAACCAACCTTCTGTCGCTGCGTAAATACGACCCACGACGGATAAAACTCCTTGGGAAGAATTTTTCTCGAGTCCTGTGCCGTCATCCTTGCAAATGCCGCAATAGTCGTAGCCTAAATCGCGAAAAGAAAAAAAGAACAAGTATGAGAACAGAGCATTGCATCAAACCAAGAGCAACGCGGAACAAATAATACGCGAAAGAGATATATACCAAATCGGAGCGATGCTTGGCGCGAACAT
The DNA here is from genome assembly GCA_030954485.1 of Citrullus mucosospermus. Taxonomy (NCBI): domain Eukaryota; kingdom Viridiplantae; phylum Streptophyta; class Magnoliopsida; order Cucurbitales; family Cucurbitaceae; genus Citrullus; species Citrullus mucosospermus. Next base: position 27,276,251 of record CM062059.1, on the reverse strand, counting down.
TTCCGGCGCGAGCAAGAGCAATAATGAGTAGGACTCCGACAACAACGCCGAGGAAGATACCAGAAAAGAACGACATAAGGAAAGATTCGGAGAAAGACCTGAGAAAATGAAAGCCAAAGGAAACAGAAGAAGAAAGAAGCTAGAGGTGTACGGCGGCAAACGGCATCAGCAGACAGGAAGGCAATGAAGAAATGGCGGATAGAAGAATGTGTGAGTGAAGATTTGTTCCATGATCGGAATTTGGACGTTGGAAGAAGAAGAAGAAGAAGAATTGGTTCTTTTCTTTGGTTTTGCGTCTCTTTCTGCATAGAGTGGATCGGATTTTCTTCATTTTTCACCGGAGCTTTTGTGGTACTTGCTTCCACGTTAACTCTTGCGTTTTCGTGCCACGTGGACGCGCCTAATGATTTCCTGCTTCTCCGGGGTCCACGTCGTCCCTTTTTTTTTCTTTTTTTTTTTTCTTTTTTCTAAAATTGAGATCATTAAATAAAGTACAATTGAAGCCTGTAGGAGATAATTGTAAAGCTAACTCAAAATATGAGTTGATTGGTTTTCGTATTAAAATTTTTGTTGTTTGGTAATGTTTTTTAAAATTTATCATATTTTCTTCTCATTTTTTGCATTTTTCTTAAGTATAATATATTGAATTTTTTGTCAAATTCTAAAAGGAAAAGTAAGTTTTTCAAAGCTATTTTTTTAGTTTTCAAATGTTGGCTTGGTTTTTTAAATCATTGGTAAAAAGTAGATAACAAAGTAGTAAATTCATAGGTGGAAATAGTGTCATAGACTTAATTTTCAAAAACAAAAACTAAATAGTTACAGAAAAGTGCATTAGTTTTTTTATTTTTTTGTTTTTGAAAATCAAGCTATAGAGACTAATTCTACTTTTAAATTTCTTCCTTGATATATATGTTGGGATGTATACCCTGAAGCCTTGTAGTTAATAAATAATTTGAAATAATGGTTGATTATTTTATATATGCAATTATCTATTAAACAAAAATCCAAAGTTATTCTATGTAACTTAAACATGTATGTGGTTAACATAAAGGTGGATCATGTCTAAATAATAATCTAAATGGTCTTTACTATAAGGATAAAGTTGGGGTGTCTTATCCTAGTGACACTACGTATACGACCCACTTTGTAATAGTTATAAAAGTTGTAAATGAAGGAATTGAATCCTCAGCGGAAGCAAGTGATCACCATATGTCATTAAATTTGTTTTGAGAAACTTAAATTACAGAGAACAAAAGCTTGGATAAACATAAACTTTAGCATGTTATAAAGAAGAATTAAGGGTTAGAAGTTTCCTACCTTTGAAGACCGTCTTCAATGTGAAATTCTTCTTCTCACCGACTCACATACCGGTGAAACCTTTTCCAACAAAAATACATAACTACTTCTTTGGAACACCACCACAAAACTTATCTTGCTATTCTCTAGGAAGAACCAATTGAGAAGTTGTAGCCTCTCCATTTCTTTTGGTAAGGGAGTAAGTTCTCAAGAGAAAGAAGAATTTGAGAGGGAGAGAGTTTTTCTTTTTATCACAAAATTTTTCTGTGTAATGTGATACTGTACACCCTCATAACTCCCTTTCTTCCCTCTTTACTTAAAACTGATGGGAGAGAGACCAAAATAACACCTCAAAATGTGGAAGTTGTTTTTAATTAATATTATAATAATAATAATAATAATAATAATTAATTTAAGATTAAAATATCATTTTGGTCCCTGTACTTTGCAATTTGTTCAATTTTAGTACTTATACTTTCAAATGTCCAATTTTAGTGGTATTTTCAATAAATCTTAGATTTAGTACCTCAAAGTTAATTTTTATCGAAATTGATTACATAATCATAGTAATTTTAATGCAAAGAAACACAATATGTGAATATTTTTTTGGAAATTCATAGTGAAAATGTTAATAAAAAATAAAAAGTAATGAAAAAATCCACAATAAACAAGTAGTAGGGATTAAATGTAAGATTTATTGAAAGTACAGGGACTAAAATTGGACATTTGAAAATATAGAGACTAAAATTGAACAAACTTAAAAGTATAGGGACCAAAATGATATTTTAACCTTAATTTAATTATATTATATTGAATCATATTTAATAAATATAATGAAATAAAATTAGTTAATTAATTAAGTAAGTAATTAAACATCTCATATTTAGTTTAAATTTGAATCATATTCAAATAACTTTCTCTCACATAACCTATAATTTTAATATGAAACTTATTCATATTAATTTTAACCTATAGTTTTTAAGGATAGTTACAAATATAGCAATCGAGTTCAAAGTATTTGCAAATATAGCACAATGCAAAAAAAATTACAAATATAACAAAATTTAGATTTTACTTTTAAAGTTTATCAGTGATAGACCATATTAATAGCAGAGTCTATCATAGATAGATTTTGTTATATTTGAATTTTTTTTAAAATGTTGCTATACACTTAATTATTGTTCTTAAGAGTGCTATCCAATGTAATTGTCCTAGTTTTTATATGAATCTAATTCATATAAGTAATATTTAAATCTTATTTAAATAATCATCTCTCCTATAGTATAAATTTTGGATCTCATTCAAAATAAACTTTACATTATAATGTATCTATAGACATTATACTAATTGTATCACATACAATTAACTCTCTTATTAGTTTAAACAATTCAAATTAGACCAAAGTATTTGAGTCTTATACAAAGCCTTAATGAGCTAACAAGGGAACCTTATGGACCTATAATTAGAAGCTCCAATGATATGAGATTAATCAATTAAACTCTTTAATTAGATTAATCAAGTCATTAACTGTAGGTCACTCCACTAAAGACTTACAATTGCACTATTCGAATTATATATATATTTCTGTATCTACGGAATTAACTAATTAACAATAAGTCGACCATTCACAAACTACTCATAACTACAATTTGGTCAAATTACCGTTTTACCACTGTTGTTATATTTAACTCTTTAAATACCATTAATCCCTCTATGAATAAATTGTTTATAGTCCAACCATAAACTAACCCCTCTCTGGCCAGTGAAAGGGTGAGGTCTCATTATTCAAAACTCAGAATCAGCTCTTAAGGGAGTAATTTATCGACTTATCCTAAAGGTGGGAATGAGTGAATTCTCCATCTTGTGAAGATATGTTTCCAGCTCCCTAATCAAACAAATCCCCAAAATAGTAGGCTTATTGAGTCAGCGATTTAGCCTAACTTTTTTCAACCTCTGATACTCCACCTATATCAGAATACGAGCCTTGTTCAACTGTGCCCACGGACCCGTAAGCCCTCGAGGCAAGGCGAAAAGGAAGAGATGCTCTGGCTTTCTTTGGTCTTGAAGGGAGAATCTTCATAGACTGGCTTCCACCAATCGATGCGAATTTTAGATGGTGGTAAAGTGAGACCAGGATTAAGATTAAGTCACCTATAGTCATCCTATGAAATGTTAATTTCTACAATTAATGGTGTTACTGAAGGAATCAAATTATGTGTGGAAGCGCGTGAACACGTGTACTTTTAATATACATTTTGAATTTACAGAAAATACAGATAAATTTAAACATATTTTAATTAAGTGTGATTCTCTGTGAAGAAATTAAAGGAGAAAGAAAATACCTTAGAAAATAACTTTAAAGAAAACTCTTCAACCTTCTCTAATTCTTCACTGCATCCATGATCTCTTCAATCTTCTTAGATCTCGAACAAGACACCACCACCAAGTCTTTCCCGCTATTCTTCCGGCAAGGAAAAGGTTTGTGGGAACCTCTTTTGGAAGATCGGGTAGAGATTTTGTAAAGAAACATTTTCTTTGTAATTTTGGAGTGTTGAGAGATTGAGAGAGAATTTTTTAGAGAGATTGTTCATTCCTCCTTTTCAAAAAAAAATCTCATGAATCATTATTCAAATGATGGAGAGGGGGGAGTTAATTATGATTAACTTCCTTTTAACCATCTTTTAACTCCTATTAGGAGTTAAAATTTAACTAAAGTTAAATTAACTCAAATTTAATTTAATTTAATATTAATTTATAAAATTAATTAAATCTCATATATTTAATTAATATTACATTTGAATCATATGCAAATGTATTTCCTTCTTGCAACCTATAGTTTAAATAAGAATCTTATTCATATTATGTGTTAACCTATCGTTTTAATATAAATGTTATTCATATCATTTAATATTTGAATTTTATTCAAATATATTATTCTCTCATATTATGAAGTTTAATTTTGAATCTAATTAAAAAAAACAACTTTATATTGTAATGTATCTCTATACATTATATTAATTGTATCATATACAATTAACTCAAAACTCTTATAATTTGAACAATTCAAATTCTTCCAAGACTAAATATTCCTTGTTTTACCCTTAGTAAGCTAGTAGGGGGATCTAATGGACCTACAAATCAGAAGCTTCAACGATACATGATTAATTAATTAAACTCTTTAATTAAATTAATCAACATTCATTAACTGTGGGTCACTCCACTAAAGACGCACAGTTGCACTCTTCGCACTGTAGATATATTACTATGTCCATGGATATAACCAATCAACAGTGAGTGAACCCTTCACGAATTGCTCGTAATTAAAGCTGGGTCAAATTACCGTTTTATCCCTGTAATTACATCTAACTCCTTAAGTCCCACTGATCCTCTAATGAACAACTTGTTTCTGGTCCTACCATAAACAAAACTTTCTCAAGTCAGTGAGAGGGAGGGGTCCTATTGTTCAAGACTCGGAGTCAGTACTTAAGGGAGCAATTCATCTACTTACCCTAAAAACGAGAAGGAATGAACTCCATCTTGTGTAGCTATATACCCAGCTCTCTACTTGGACAAATCCCCAAAATGGTAAGCATATTGAGTCGACGAATCTGGTCACTCTCACCCATACAGATCAAAGAACTGCCCTTATAGAGTTCATAACTCACTCAGGATTAAGATCAAGTCACCTATGGTCATCCTATGAAATGTTAATCTCTTCAGTCAATGACATTCTAAAGAGAAATTAATCATTTCGCGGTCCGGTTTGGTCTTATGCAAACTCTTTGTATAGGATATTCCCACTCACATGCACATGAACGATTTGGATCAAATCGTTTTATAACATTTACAACTCTTGTAACATTTACAAAATAGGTCGTATCTGTAATGTCACTAGGATAAGGCACCCAACTTTATCCTTATACTATAGACCATTTAGGTTATTACTTAAACAAGATCCACTTGTATGTTAACCACATACATGTTTAAGTTACATAAAATAACATTGGATTGTTCTCTAATGAATAATTGCAGATATAAAATAATCAACCATTATTTCAAATTATTTATTGACTGTGAGGCTTTAGGGCATACATCCCAACATTTACAAAGAGAAATTAAACATTTTGCGGTTCGGTCTTATACAAACTTTTTACATAGGATACTCTCACTCACATGTCTCCACATGAACGATTAGGATCAAATTGTTTGTAACACTTTACAACTTGTTGTAATAATTACAAAGTGGGTCGTATCCGCAGTATTACCAGAATAAGACACCCAACCTTATTCCTATACTATAGACCTTTTGGTTATTACTTAAACATGATCCAACCTTGTATGTCAACCACATACATGTTTAAGTTTACATAAGATAACCATGGAATATTAGTTTATTGGATTGAGTTAATGCAAAAGATAAATAAAATAACTTCTTATTTTATTGAATAAATAAGGTGTACCTACAATTTACAAAACTACAAAACCCCAAAAGATTTAGGACACGCCAGTCCTAACAGTAAAGTGTTACAAACAATTTGATCCTAATCATTCATGTAGAGACATGCGAGTGAGAGTATCCTATATAAAGAGTTTGTATAAGACCGGATCGCGAAATGATTAATCTTTCTTTATCACACTGTTGACTAGAGAGATTAACATTTCATAGGATGACCATAGATGATTTGACCTTAATTCTGAGTGATTTATGAACTTCTGTCTATGAGGGCAGTCCTTTGATCTATATGGATGAGAGTTGCCAGATCGACGACTCAATATGCCTACCATTTTGGAGATTTGTCCAAGTAGAGAGCTGGGAATATAGCTACACAAGATGGAATTTACTCATTCCCTTCTTCAGGGTAAGTAGATGAATTGTTCCCTTAAATGCTGACTCCGAGTCTTGAACAATGGGGCCCCTCCCTCTCACTGGCTCGAGAGGCTTACTATAAACAGATTGTTCATTAGAGGATCAATGGAACTTAAGAAGCTAGATGTAATTACAAGGATAAAACGGTAATTTGACCCAACTATAATTACAAGTAATTTGTGAAGGGTTAACTCACTGTTGATTTGTTATATCCGTGGACACAAAAATATGTCTATAGTGTGAAGAGTGCAGTTGTGGGTATTTAGTGGAGTGACCCACAGTTAAGGAATGTTGATTAATTTAATTAAAGAGTTTAATTAATTAATCTTTTATCATTGAAACTTCTAATCTGTAGGTCCATTAGGTCTCCCTACTAGCTCACTAAGGGTAAAACAAGGAATATTTAATTTTTGAAGAATTTGAATTGTTCAAATATTAAATTAATATAAATGAGATTCATATTATAGGGAATTAAATGTTAATTGTATATGATACAATTAATATAATGTATGTAGATACATTATATTATAAAGTTAATTTTGAATTAGATTCAAAATTAAACTTTATAATATGAGAGAATACTATATTTGGATAAGATTCAAATAATAAATAATATGAATGAGATTCATATTAAAACTATAGGTTAAATCATAATATGAATAAAATTCATATTTAAACTATGGGTTATGAGTGGGAAATACATTTGAATATGATTTAAATGTAATATTATTTAAATATATGATATTTAGTTAATTTATATTCATTAATTAGATTAATTAATATTTAATTTAATCTAATTTAATTTAATTTAATTTAACTTTAGTTAAATTTTAACTCCTAACGGGAGCTAAAAGGAGGGTGGAAGTTAATAAATTCCTCCACTCTTTGTCATTTATGTGTGGTGATGATAATTTTATTTATTTATTTATTTATTGAACACAATTCTCTCTCAATCTCTCAACGCTTTTAAGTTACAAAGAAAATATTTATCTGCAAAAACTTTTCCCATTTTTTCAAAAGAGGTTCCTACAAACCTTTTCCTTGCCGTAGAATAGCGGGGAAGATTTGGTGGTAGTGTCTTTTTTGAGATCCAAGAAGATTGAAGAGATCGTAGATACAGTGAAGAATTATAGAAAATTGAAGAGTTTTCTTAAAAGGTATTTTTTTTCCTTGAATTTATTCTCAGTAAAATATGCTTAATTAAAATATGTTTGATTTTCTTTGTACGTTTTGTAAATTCAAAATGTAAATTAAAAGCACACGCGCTCACATGCTTACGCACGAGATTCGATCCTTTCAATATAAGTCTGTTTATATATGATATACCCTATATCAATATGTATCAGAGAAGGTTACGAGCCAAGCAAGCAAGGAAGTTAAATTTGCCTTCACCCATCAGTTTAAGCTTTTGGGTCAATTGGTGATTTAAGATAATATACTAAATATAAAATATATCATTCATACAACGTGGATCATATATATTGTTTCATGAGTATGAATATTAAATATATATAATTTAATGTTTGAATTTTAAATGTTTTGAATAATCAATGTTTGTGTTTTGATATGTAAGATAATTTAATGTTTAAAAGTTAAATATTGTGTTTGATTTACCAATTTTATATATAGAAACTAAAATTAAATTATTACTTAATTAAATATAATAAACCAAACATAACATTATTATTTAATATATATTGTTATATTAATTAATTATTTAATCACTCAAAATGAAAATAAAAAAATATTATATTAAACCTTAATTAAACTTAAGTCACAACTATTTAAACTAAATATTAAAAAATAATTATATAAATATTAATGAATTAATAATAAAATTTTATATTAAATAGTTAAAGATAACATAAAATATTAATTGTAGACGTATTACGTATCTAAATAATATATTTCTATTCAATAATTAATTAAAATAGTATGATTAAGTGATATTATTTTATTGGACCATGCAGGTACCGCTACTGTTCCCGGTTTAAAATCCTATATGTATAGAAGCTGTTAAAAAATTATGTTAGATGAGTTTTGAAATTCTTTGGACAATAATATTAAGAGTTTTAAAAAGTGATTTTTTTTAAAATAAACAAAAAAAAAATATTAAATGTGAAATTGCATGACAGAACATGTGAAACAAATCTGTACTATGGTAGATATTTGTTCAATTAATGTTAGATATATATATATATATATTAGTTTTGATATAAAGGGATTATTTCGGGACAGAATGAGATTAGGTTGTAATGTAATCCAAAATTCAAGTTTGGATTGAACGTTTTGGACCCGATTTATGATACCAAGCTCATTCTATTTCCACCGTTTTCACCTCAACCCTCTTTTCCATCGTTTGTATGTTTCACGGTCTCAATTCCATTTCTCACTCATTTCAACACTCTCCTAATTCCAAGTAATTTTAATTACATTCCAACCTTCCAAACAATTCAAGTTTTTTCTTGCTTCCACATTAATGATTATGTTTCCGTGCCACGTGGATGCACCTAATGATTTCCTCCTTTTGCCGTATTTTTTTAGCCAAATTTGAAATGATTAAATAAAGAAAAATAGTCTTGAGCACGAAAAAAATAACATAAACATATATAAATTTTGCAATGATTGTCTAAACTTGTAAATGTAGGGGGAAAAAAATTTATTTTTTATATATTTTTGTTAGATTTTACTCTCGTTTTATACAATTGAAATATCGTGACTTTAATTATAATATGATAGATATTGTTTGTTCAATTATGGTGAATGTTTTCTTTTTCTTTTTTTTTTCCTTCATTTTGATATAAAAGTTTAGGGTTTAGAGTCTAATTGAAATACTATATTTAAACTGTTAACATACGAAATATTACTAAAAGGAACGTAACTCAACTGACATAATATTTGTACAATCAACCTTGAAATCGGAGGTTTAATTCCCTCATCCCACGTACTAAAACAAAACATATCAAATATGAAATACATTCGTAATATATGACATTGGCATTTCAAAATTATATCATTGTTAGTTCAAAATGCATTTCAAGCAACAATAGATCTAGTGCGGACCGAGAGGCCGAGTCCCCTTTGTCCCATGTTCGAATCCTATTTCATGTATTTATTTTTCAAAATTTCCGTCTTTAATATCGGGCAGTCGCGTGGAAAATGACTATTCAATTTCATTTTTAATTACTTTTAGATTACTCTTTGTTCTTTTTACAAGGCTTCAACTTTAGTACTTCTTCCGTTTTTTGATTCCTTCCCCAACTTCTTCTTCAACGTCTTTTAGTTTGTGAGGTAGCTTCTTTAATTTATTTTTAAATTTTTTATTTTATTTATATACATTTGATTTTTATGTTTCCATTACTTTTAATTTATACATTTTAATTTTCATGTTTTAATTACTTTTTTATATATATAGTTTAAATCGTTTTTTACTTTTGTTTTAGTTTCTTTATTTTAGATTTGTTTTACTAATTTGTGAAATAGTTTTATGGAGCTTAAATAAACATAAACTCTACTTGTTGAGTTGTTTAAGTTATGATATTATTGAATATTGTCGCGTTGTCAATTTTTCATGATTTATTGTCGTTACAATGTTATTATAGATTTATTTTAAAATCTAAATGGAAAAATATTTTAAAATAAAATCAATGGGGTCTATCATTTTCATTGAAGAAAAGTAAACCATCAACCAAATTTTTAAATCTGCAACAGATTTCAAGTATATCGATAGTATATTATTAATCATTCAAAATGTAATACTACATTAATGTTTTAGTAATTTATCAACACTTATTTAAAATATAATATTTGTGAATTGATAATATATCATTAGTCATTAAAAATCATTTTAAGTATACATTGATATATTAGGTTGATTCTAAATCTATGGTAAGTATAACATTGGTATATTAATAATATGTCAAATTTTAATTCAAGTATCTTAGTATTGTATTAGTAATATATATTAACATTTATTTAAAATGTAATTTCAAGCATATTTATATAAGTAGTTTATTAGTATTTATTTAAAATTCATTTAATGTATAACATCAATGTATCAATAATGTATTAACACTTATTAACAACTAATTTAATATATATTACTAGTGTATTAGTAATATATCAACATTCATTCAAAATAGTTATCAACATGATAAATTGTACTATTATGATTTGATAATAATCTACTTGAAAAACAATATTTCGAAACAAATAAATAAATATTTAATTTAAGTCAACAAATAATAATAAATGCATCATCACTTATTGATTGATAAATTTAGCATATGAATAATAAATTTGGTACATCAATTTTATAATTTATATACCAAAGTACATCATATATACTATTCATATATGGTATGTTGCTATCACACCAATAAAGATAAAATTAGAATTAAAAAAAAATAGAATTTAGACTTTTTTTTCTGCTATATTTGAAAATTATTTTGAGAATGTTTTTTTTTTTTTTTATACACAAATTCCACATGTTTCTAATTAAATTAGAAATTTAGTTTTTGAATTTAGACATTTATGTCTATTAAATTTATTAACTTTTAAAATTATAAAATTAGTTCTTACACTTTTGAACTTTTTAAAATTCACCGACTTACCGGACTAATTAAAGAATTAATTATTTCAAAGTTTCATTAATTTTGTTTAATAAATTGCAAATTTAGCACCCTGATATTTACTGTTTAGATTGTATAATAAATTAGGACAACTTTTGAGTATCTAGCTATTAACTAGTTTGCTTAATTTTGCCATTCATTTTTTTATTTTTCATTTATAAACTAACTTTTACTTTTTTTTTTCTATGTTATTTACTCCCTCTATAATTCATGTGTGTATATATATGTGTGAAAATTGGACTAAAGTTATATATATATATGAAAATATTCAAGTGCAGATGGAATTACAGCTATTGTTGTGCAATTACAAGTTGTCACGTAATAAATTTTTGTTTTTTTAAAAAAATATTTTTTAATTTTTTAATCTTTATAATTGAAGTATAAATTTGTCTTTACCCACTAACTTAAACTTTTAGGTCAATTAGCGATTTAACATGTGGAACGCACATGTAGAGAATTTATTATTACTATTACTTAACATGTGAAGCGCATATTGTAGGTTTAATTTTTTTAACTTTATAATTTTCAAAGCCAACATGTGCAGAATTTTTTTTTTTTTTTATTATTATTATTGAGACATGTGAAGAATTTATCATTACTTCTTCATTTGGCAGCTTATCTTTAATTATCCTTTTCTTTTTTAGTTAGTATATTGATTTTTTTTCTTTTCTTTTTTTATAATTATGTGGCCAATGGTCAAAACGTACTCGAGTTTGACAAAGATGAAGCACTCTTTTTTCTAATTAGCTACCATTTCTGTCTCATAGTTATTATTATTGAAATTGTAATGTATGTCTTGTAAAACTCCAACTCAATTATATAAATATAACAAATTATAGCGAAACACTCATAAATTCAATTAGCTAAAAAACTATGATTTAGGTATGCATTGTTCTTAACTTTTTATTTCTTTTCGACACTTTTTTTATTTGAGATATGAGGAATGAAATTGTTACGCTCATAGTTTTTCTGTCATAATACATTGTTCACTCTTCATAATCAAAATAATAATATCATAATATAACATTTCTTTTTTTCTTTCTTTTTATTTATTTATTTTTTTTTTTTTTGGGATTATTGTTACTCAACAATTCTTCTCTCAATAGGGTCAATTTTGTCGATAGTATAAAAATATCATCAAATAACATACATAATTTAATTTTTCTTTTGGTCCAAAATTGTATCGATGAATAGAGAAAATCATAGTAATTCTATTTTTGGTTACTAAAACTAAGTTCACCTAACATCCAACAAAGCGTAGGTAAATAAAGACCGATGAATGACATAATTGTTAAACTAAATACCATTAGATATTGCAATTTTGGTTTTCATTCTTTATTTTATATATATATATATATATATTTCTTTAAAAAATCTCATTTTTCATCAAAATCACCAAATGTCAAGAATTAATTAAAATTTAATAATAAAAATATTAGTGTAATGATCAAAGTGTCATTCAAAACAATAATAATTAAAGTGTCTATTTCACTACATTACAATCACTAGACTCCGTTTGGTTCGACCTTTTACACCTTTAATTATTAATATTAGTCTTTGGTATTTTCTGGACATATGTCCCATTGAAAATATATATCGAGGAAAAATTGTTGAAATGGATCCATTTATCTTTTAACAAGTTAATAGATAATTTTTAAATTAAATAACTAATAATCAGTAATTAATGATAGAATTTCAAGAGTTTTGAAATTTGTAACTCTTGCATACTTAATTGATCATTGATGCTAATAAATTCAATTCAATATAATAAATTTGATTTGTCTTTTTTGGTCATACATTATTTTAATACAAAATAATGTTATTCTCTTCATTATTAAGTAATGTATACAGATTTATTGTTGTTTTAGACCAAATTTTACAGGGAGAGGATCAAATTGTTGAATTTTTATTTATGTCAGATTAACTATATTAGACAAAGTGCTTACGAATAGATGAGATAAATTCAAATGAGACATGCAGGAGTAAAAAGGATTGCAGAAACACAATAAATAAATAAATAAATAAATAAATAAATAGAGAGATTGAATGGAAGAGATTGTTAAGAAAAAAATTTAAATATGAAAGTGAGAATACATTAGTTCCCAATATGCAAAATATGAATCATTGGAAATCGATATGTCTAACTCAAAAAGAAAAAGAAAAAAACTATTAACGTGATCAAATGAGCGAACCTTCTCATTGGTTCAATTCAATTTTATTGGGTTGGTTTAATTTTTAACACAAGTTTTCTTTTTCTTAAAGACACTCAATTCTATACTCTACTAACCTATATGCTATAATATTTTAAATGTTTTCAAAATTAACTTCATAAAAAAAAAAAAAAAAAAAAACAATCAATTACACATTGAAATTTATAATTCACCCATCACACTCGCAATCGTACAAGGACTAAAAATCACTATATAAATATATAAATTAATACAAGTAAATTCAATGTTGCCAGCAATTATTGATAATAAATAGTTATGAATTTGTACTACTACATGAGAGAGTACATATCAATCTCACTTTGACACTAAATTTTACTCCATTTTACTTATATTATATCGCATATATTAACTTTGTGATACCGATTTAATTTCACAAACTTAATGACTCAGGTTTGAAAGTGAAGTCACTAACTTCACCTATACATAAATTACTAAGACAAAACTTATATAATTTTGTATAATACATCCACCATCCATATATATATATTCAACATACATTTTCACCATTCTAAAAAAATTACCATAACTAGGGTATACGCTAAACATAACAATGTATAATTATAAATAATGAATAAGTAAATATAAAAATTAATTTAAATTAGTTTTAATTATATACTCCATACATATGTTAATATATGATTGAAATTTTAAAAAATACACGTAAGTTACACACGGTAAAAGACTAGTTCAATTAAATGGGATGACAATTTCTCATTCTGAATATGTAAAAAGCACAAGAAGTCTTAAAAGAACCAACCTGAGCAAGTCATAGACTTTTTGGTCTCTAAGTTAAGGGAGAAATACAATTTTTGGTCGACTTTTAATCATTTGTTTTAAAACGTTACATTTTAGTTCTTGAATTTTGAGTTTAAATTCAATTTAGTCTTTATATTTTAGAATGTTCCGATTTTATATTTGTTGGGGTTTAAGTTTAGTTTCAATTTGATCCTTAAGTTTCAATGTTTACACTTTAATCGTGGCTTTTCCACTAAATACCCACTTATCTTTGACAGTAATGTCAATTAGTTAATTAAAAATAATTATGAAGTGAAAATTTGAATTTAATCTTAATAATGATGAAAAATAGTAAAATTTAATTAATTATAGTTTTTTTAAATGATTTAAAATTAATTAATAGACATTAACAGTAAAGACTAAAAGTAGTATTTAGTAAAAAAATGAGGATAAAAATGTAACATTTTGTGATGTTTTAACTTTGTGATTCTTCAAGTGGTCCCTAAATTTCGAGTCCAGTAGATGGGGGGGGGGGGGGGGGGGCGGGGGTAATTGGGAAAATGGATAGTTTTTTTGTCTTTATTTGAATGTCAGAGTTTGTCGCACGGAAAAATGAATGAAAAAGTGAAGTGCCTTGGTTTTTTTTATGGCATTCTAAAAAAGTAAAGTGACGTTAGTTTTTTTTTTTTTTTTTGGTCACTTTTCCCGTAAAGTTCCGACCAATCAATTCGTTCCCAATAAGTTCAAACATATAAGGAATTAAGCTCTCTGTCACTTTTCCCAAAAAGAACGTATTGGAACTTTGCGGGAAAAGTGACAAAGAGCTCAATTTCCTTCCTGATAAATTCAAACTTATTAGGAATTGAGCTTACTGTCACTTTTTCCATAAAGTTCCGATCCATTTTTTACGAGAAAAGTGACAGAGAGCTCAATTTCTTCTAGATAAGTTCAAACTTACAAGGAATTGAGCTCATTGTCACTTTTCCCATAAAGTTCCAATCAGAATTTTACGGAAAAAGTGACAGTAAGCTCAATTCCTTCTTGATAAGTTTAAACTTATTGGGAAGGAATTGAGCTCGCTGTCACTTTTTTCGTAAAGTTTCGATCAACTCTTTACGGAAAAAGTGTCAGGGAGGCGAATTTCTTCCCGATAAGTTTAAGCTTACCGGGAAGGAATTGAGCTCACTGTCACTTTTCCTGTAAAGTTCCGTTCAGCTCTTCATGAAAAAAGTGACAAAGAGGTCAATTCATTCCTCATAAGTTCAAGTTTACCAGGAAAGAATTAAACTTGTTGTCACTTTTCCCGTAAAGTTCCGATGGGAACTTTACGAAATGAGTGACAAAGAGCTTCCATTCCTTTCCTTCCTATGACTTGAATTCCTGGTAAGTTCTCCTTTTCGTTCATTTCCTTCCTAACCTTCCTATTTTCCCGTAAAGTTATTTTTATTTAAGATTCTGAAATAAAAATAATAATTCCTGGTAAGTTTATGTCCATTTTCCTGGTGAAAATGATACCAGGAAAACATTTTTTTAAAAAAAAAATTAATAATTCAAACTTACATTTAAAAAAATAATTTTTTTTTTTAAAAAAATGGCAGAATGCCATCAAAACTTCTTTTTTCCGTTTAGTTTAACCAATCTGACCGTGACAGAGAGTGTGACGTTCAAATAAAGACAAAAAGAACTACCCTTTTACCTAATTTTTTTTTTCCAAACTACCCATTTTACTTAATTTTTTTAAAAAATAAAGTACTATTTTTTTTTCTAATTAACCGTTAAATTTCAAGATTTACACTTTGATCTTGATTTTCTCTAAATTTACTCATTTTCAATCTTTGATGTTGATGTCTATTAATTAATTTAAAATAATTATGAAGTTAAATTTTAAAATTAATTTTAATAGTGATGAAAAAAAATAATGAAACTTAACTAATTATAATTCTTAAATTTTTTTAAAACTAATTATAGGCATTAACGCTAAATATTGAAAGTGGTATTTAGTGAAAATTTGAGGATAAAATTGTAACATTTTGAAACTTAGGGACTAAATTGTAATCAAACTCAAAACTTACGAATTAGAAGTGTAACATTTATAAACCCATGAACCAAATAGAAACTAGACTTGTTGAGGATCTCACATTAGAAAAATCTAGGGACCTCATAATCTTAATAAGATAGATGAAGGCTTAGTTTGTGATTGCTGTAGCTTTTCAAATAATCGCTGGAAGTTGTACTTTTATAAAAATCAGCTGGAAGAAGAAGTAAAATAGTGTTTAATAAAGTTTAATTTTAAATTAAAGAAAAAAACTAGTTACGATGTTTAGTAAATAAATACTAAATTTGTGTAATATAGTTATATGAATAAAAAGCATGTAATCATTTCAATTATTTTTTATATTCATATTTATTTTATAATTATTTGAAAATATATATGATTTGCCACTATTGTCTAAATCTAAATTTTTTAATAAGAGATTTCTTTTTAAATTATTATAAGAAATTGAATTAATTAAAATTTAGAATAAATATGAGAAAAGAAATTAATAGAATGATAAATTTGAGATTGGCAAGGGAAGAAATTCAAAAGCTTTAACAAGTTAGAACAAATTTAAAAATGATTTTGAGTAGATTAATAAATAAGTTGTTTTGGTTAAAATTCTAAAATTCTCAAATAATCACTTCTTGCGCTTGCAAAAGCATTCCCAAATGGGCCTGAAGTACTCATTTCATTATCAATTGGATTTAAAAAATAGAGAATTATAGTAAATACATGGATGATTTTTAAGGAAAATTTCACCAAAGAGCCTAAATTGATTCATTTTTGAAAGTTTAGGTGTTTAATTGATACAATTATAAGTCTCACGTAACGTTTTTCCAAACAAAACATAATGAAAAGTATAAATTGATACACTTGCAAAAGTTCAAAGTCTAAATTGATATAACTATTAGTTCAAAGTTTATTGAAGGAGTTGAAACATCCAACCACTCTGCCAAATATTGAAGTTGAGGGGAGTTAATCCCCTCGGGCCTATGGTAAATTAGTCTTGGACGTGATAGTTATGTTGACTTAAATTAATGACCGAGACAAGTATTATTCATTTAAATTATATGTTTTTAACGAAGAGGTTAGATATTCTAATTATTTTTTTGTACTTGTTGATATATATATAGATAAAGTAAAACTTAATTATGTAATGATTAGTTGTAAGCGGCAGTTGTTAACTTACCCAATATGCTACATTATTTGCAACTGATTTATGTAATAAGAATATTATGGTTAAATCCTAAACTCAATTATATATATAGTGCAAAATTAGTTGGAATGTTTTGGTCTACTTGTAAATTATTGTAATTGATAATTTTAATTTAAATATTATTTAAACTCTAAACCCAATTCTATAGAATGCAAAATAAGGTGAGGATAATGAATGTGTTGGTGTATTGTAACTAAAAATTGATGTGATTTCCATAATTTTTCTACAAACTAAAAGCCCCCAAAAATATATATATATATATTGGTCTGCCAATCCTCATAGTATTGAGATAAAAGGACTTAAAAAGGAAAATAATGTAAAGTAGGAAAGTTTGACAGCACACATATCACTATTTAAATATTTAAAAGTGATTTTTTTTTTTTTTTATTTTCTTCATCATGTGTGCATATAATTTACACAAACGTAATTTAATTAACATCAATTTCGAGATTTGACGTTGGTCTCTTTATTATTAGAAGAAATATTAATTTATATGAATGAGAGCTTAAATTAGTACAATTGTTAGTTTAAACTTTTAAAATTTAAAAATATAATTTGACACATAGTTTGTTTAATCAATTTTGAAAGTTTGACTTTATGATAAATGATATATGTCTTATACTAATTGTGCTAGTTATAAGTTTTTTTTTTTTTTTTTTTTTTCAAACTTACATTTGATAAAGTCAATAAGTTTTTTTAGTTCAACAAATCCATGAAATGATAATAAAAGTATTTGTGTTCGAATTTCCTTCCTAATACATGATTTGTAGTCAAATAAATTAAAAGAAGTTTAAGTTGTGAAAAAGAATGGTCTTTTTCTCTCTCTCCCTTTTTCATTCATGGTCACAAATAACCTTTTCTTAATAAAAAGAGAAATATATATATCCTTTCACGACGATTTCACTTATAATTTTGCCAAAAAAATGTATGTTTAAAATACCTTTTCAAATGTTTAATTTAAAGAATAAATCATTTTGAAAGAAATACAAATATTTGACGAGCTCTTTTCAAATATAGAAAAAGAAATCAAAATATTTATAAATATAGCAAATTTTCATTGTTTACCTGTGATAGATTGCAATAGACAGTCTATTTTGCTATTGATTGTAAATAACTTTAGCAGTTTTGCCATTTAAGATAATTTTTTATATTTAACAACAAAAAATGAATTTTCAAAGTCATTACTCTTTATTTTAAGCACCTCATATCAAAAATGTTTAAATTAAAATGAATTTTAAAAAATATTTATTATTTATTTTTTAAATTAATCAAACCACCGTTTATATCATTTTAACTTTCTTTAAGTACATTTAATTTATCAACTAGATTTCAGCATTTAAAACCTTATTTTACTTTCCAAAGTCAACTTAAATAATTTTTTTTTTTTTTTTTTTTTTAAAGAATAGAACTTACATAAAAGATTTGACATGCACATATATATATAACAAAATCATATAACCAAACTATACAAAATGGCTTATTATTGAAAATTTGAATATAATTAACTAGTTAATACATTTCTTTGCAAAAATAATAATAATGATAATAATTAATACATTAAATTCTGGACAAACATATCAAAGACATAAATCACCCATCTATTATTTAAAAAAACATGTTGACTTATTTTAATGAGTGAAATCTAACAGTTCAAAAAATGTGTAATAAAGATAGAAATTAAAATTTTAATGAATTTGTAATTATTTTAAATCGTTTTTCTATTTTGAAAACATTACTTCGTTAAATCTATAAAACTTTCAAATTGTACATTAGCTAAAGAAGAACAAATTGTAAACATGTAAAGCTAAAATGATTTTAGCTACATAAAATTGAAAGCTATTACACACATCCAATATTAATTACACAGGAAAATTAAACGTAGATAAAAATGTTTGCTTTGGATTTAAGTTTAATTTAAATACCAAATAAAGAAACAAAAGACGAAGATCGAGAAACGCGGAATTGAATGATCATCGGTTTTTTGGTGCTGATGAAATTGTAATTAAAGAACGGGACAGGTTGGAAGGACGGCGAAGAGAAGAGAGGGACAGACGGGAAGTAACCACCGATAACTTCAATTCTAAATCAAATCAAATCAAATCTCTCGGCGTTTCTCTTCTCTAACAATCAACCCATTAAAAACCTGAACCAACACCAATTTTCAGGCTCCCATTGTTCTTTCTCACCAACCCATTCACTTCCCCCCTTCTAGATCCGGGTTTTTTTCTTTTTTTTTTTCACGTTTTCCCATTGCACTACTGAATTTGAAGCGACCTCGAAGATCTGCAAGAAGAACACGGATCCCTTTTCGAGTTCTGTGATTTTTCTATCTGGGTTTTGTGTTTTTCGTGATGGGTTGGAGGTATAAGGCTGGTTTGTTCCTCATAGTGACTGTTGTTATTATATGGGTAACCTCAGCCGAAGTGACCCAGGTTTGTGTTCGTTCTTTTTGTTTTTATACTCGACTTAAAAGTGCAAGATCTTGAGGTGTTTACAGCTTCATTCATTGGGAACTTCCTCTTTTGGGAGCTTGTTGGGTAGTTGGGATTTTGTAATGGTGAGTAGGTTTTATTTGTGCATTTGTATATATATGCTTGCTGAAATATAGGGGCTATTTGGTTTCTTAGCTTGGAACTCTGTTTTGCATTTTCTTTTGGAATTTTGTGTTTCTGAAGTATTTAGAGCTTGTTTGCAGAATTGTTTGTTTTTGGGTTCGGGTTTTCCCTTTACTCTATTTTGACTTCAGGAATTTTGATTGAATTTGAGCTGGGAGTCTTGGGATTTTGGTTGCTAGGTTATAATTATCTTAGTCAGTGAAACTTGTTTCGTGTAGCTAAGCGACTTGGCCGTGTTTTCAGAGATTTGTCGACCTGTTTTAGGCCTTCCATTTTAGAGCTGATAACTTACTGTCGGTGGACTTCTAATTTTTTAAGGAGCTGTCTTATATGGTTGTTGTTTCAAATAGTTCATCAGTGTTTTTTTACCCTACCGATGGTTCACTAGTATTTCCATGGTGACATTTGTTTAGAAGACATGGAGTCGTTCAATGTTTCTAAAATTTGTTCAACTTTTGTTATTATGCACCAATCTGCATGTTTGCAGGCTAGGATCAAGGCTTTACTTTGTTCGCTTTCTTATTTTTTTGCTTCCCTTTGATTGCAGGACATATTTACTGCTTATAAGCAGCCTTTTGCGATAACATATCTTGGAGCTTCTCTCATGGTAGTTTACCTCCCAATAGCATTCCTTAAGGATTGGTTTTGTAATTTGGTAAAACGCCACTCTTCTAAAAGTGGTAAAAATGCAGAAAGCTTCAGTGAGACTTGTGCTCTAAAACACAGTGGAGCGGAGACAAACTTGGATGTGGAACTTCAGGGGAATTTCACTAGAAAAGACAGTGATGCTGATTTTTCAACTCATGCTGAAGAAAGCCCCCTCGTTTCTAGAAACAAAGATGATCTAAATATATTGAAACAAGAGAAAGAGCTTACTAACAAGGAAGTTGCTGCCTATGGATTTTACATTGCACCCATCTGGTTTGTAACCGAGGCAAGTTAACACACATCTTTAGTTCTTTTTATTTGGTTCACTGAACTTTTGTCCAATTGAATGGTTGGGCCCTAAACAAACTATTGATCTTTTTTTTAATAAGAAATATTTATGTGAATGAAGGTGTTTGAAGCGTTTTAGTCGATTCAAAAACTTCTCAAGCATATTGGATAACCAAAAAAACTAAATAAATACAAAAAACATCTCAATCATATGTATGATAGGATTTCAAGTGTTTCTGCATGAACATTGGCATATCTTTTTAATTTTTGTGAGAACTTCTGATTGTTGGGTGTCAATTTGCTAGTTAGACTTCTAATGTTCTCCCCACAAATGAAATGTTCTCAATCCCATTCTAGAAATATGGGGTCAAGATATTGGTCCCCGATCAAACATAATCAAGTTCGTTGGTGTTCAATTCATATAGCATTTGGTGAAGTTTGAATGCCACCGAGATATGCTCTCTATCGTATTCGGGCTTTGAGTAAATGATTTCATACACAGTTGCTTTGTTTTAGGTGTTATCCTCTTAGCATGGTTCCAAGGATGAAGATTGTACTGACTAGTTGAATGGTTTGAGGAAAGTTGGATGACATAGCTGGAATCTTAATTGGGAAATCTAAACTAACATGGGATAATGTTAATCTGGAAATGAGTCATGTGGAGGCATTGACATTAATCATTCATAATGAATGGTCTTTATGTTTCTTTCTTTTGCATCCTTAATGTGTAAATCTCTGTCATCACACATTTGTAATGCATAGATCTCTAAAAACCCTCAATGACAGTTCCTAACACTTTCTCCTTTTGCAGTATCTATCAAATGCTGCACTTGCCCGAACAAGTGTTGCCAGTACAACAGTTTTATCCTCTACTTCTGGACTTTTTACTCTGTTCATTGGTGCTGCCCTTGGCCAAGATTCATTAAATATGGTCAAAGTTGTTGCTGTCTTCGTTAGTATGGCTGGTGTAGTTATGACAACTCTTGGTAAAACTTGGGCTTCCGATGAGTCACAACTAACTGCGTCTGAGTATGTATCCAATCTTTCTTTCATGTAATTTTGTCTCATCACTCAAAATTGCTCTTCACTGGAAATGTATAGCTATCGTATATTGATATAATATCTGCCTTTGTTAGTCAAGCTGGGGTGGCAAATTATATAAAATAACCTTTATATTTTTGCTATTGCATGAGAAATCATTGGTAAAACATGAGCCTTAAAAATTTTGTATGCTTTTACCATTGAAATTAATCCATCCTCATAACCATTGTGAAACTCACAAATCTTACCTATAATAATCATTGAAAAGAAATACTTTGTTGTGGGGTCAAGCTGCAGCCTCTACTATTGATAACTCTGGATATCTCATTTGTAATGAATGTATTAGCCTGCTATGTAAGGAATTTTTGTCCTCTCTGATTGTCAATTTTCTGGTGCAGTAATGAACACTCCCTCATTGGAGATCTTTTTGGTTTACTCTCAGCTGTGTCATATGGGCTGTTTACTGGTAATAAATGTGTATACTTTTCGCTATTTTTCAGATCAATGTAGTGCTTCTTTCACACCAAAGTGTAACTGTTGATTTGACTAGTTTCTTTCACTTCTCCTGTAGTGCTTCTCAAGAAGTTTGCTGGTGAAGAAGGAGAGAGGGTTGATGTGCAAAAATTGTTTGGATACATTGGTCTTTTCACACTTGTTACACTTTGGTGGCTAGGTAAGCAAGGTTATCGATATTCTTCCTTGTAATCCATTAAGCAGAGTGCATAAGTTTAGATCATGCTCTCTCATTACTTGCTTCTTTCACCATGTTACATCAGATAGAAGAAACGGATTTTGTGGGATTGGATTTGGAAAGATTCCTTTAGTATTCTTTACATACTGGCTCATGAGATTGGGATTTAGGCTTTGCATGAGAAGTTTGTACATTTTGCCTAGATGCATGGATGGTGGCTTGGTGCATCCTATGTTTGGTGATATTAAGCTTGTTTTCTGCTGGTCGCTGGTAGAGAGGTTAATTTAGGCCCATTTGATAACTATTTGGTTTTTGAAAATTAAACCTATAAACATCACTGCTGTCTATTGTTTTATATGTTTTATTGTCTAGATTTTAGGAGTGTTTTCTAAATCAAAGCCACATTTTGAAAACTAAAAAAAGTAGTGTTCAAAAACTTTGTTTTTGTTTTTATGAAAACCATGAGAAAAAATGGTGAGAAAACAAGCACGATTTTTAAAAACAAAAAAACGGAAAACAAAATGGTTACCAAACGGGGCCTTAATCTAGTCTTCAATTAGTGTATCCTATTTTGACTGTTATTTGTGTAGAAAAGTTTTTATATACACAAGTGGTCTCTGTGTGAAAGATACTTCTTTAAAAATTAAAGTTAAATTGCAAATTTGGTCCTAAGGTTTGGAGAAAGTTAGAATTTAGTCCCTATGGTGTATAATTAGAATTTAGTCCCTATGATTTGATAAAACTCTCACAAATAAACCCTACGTTAGAGACTGTGTATGAGAACTTTACCAAACCATAGTGTCTATTTACGAGGTTTTATCAAACCATAAAGACTAAATTCTAATTTTTAAACCATAGAGATTAAATTCTAAATTTTTTTCATACTATAGGGACCAAACTTGTAACTAAACGAAAAATTAATGAAAAACATATATTACCCTTTTGGGTCAAGCATTGTATCTTTGAAACATTAAAGCACTCTGAATTGAGACATTGTGTTCAATTGAGGCTCTCCTTCGTTCACTTCTTTTTTCTTATTTCAATTTTGTTTCAGTGTGGCCATTGACAGCCTTGGGAATAGAACCCAAGTTTTCGATTCCTCACTCTCTTAGGACAGAAGAGGTAGTTCTCGCTAACGGATTTATTGGAAGCGTACTTTCCGATTACTTCTGGTATGTCAAATCGAATTAACCCTACCAAAGTGTTCTATTCACTTGAACAATTCCTCCTCACTTTGAACCTTTTCTTTTGTACCCAGGGCACTCTGTGTCGTGTGGACTACACCACTGGTGGCAACGTTGGGCATGTCGCTCACCATCCCTCTTGCCATGTTGGCTGACATGTTCATCCATGGCCGTCACTACTCAGGGGTTTACATGCTTGGCTCGACCCAGGTAACTACCAATAGATTAGCAGCTGTAAATGTCAAAGAGCTTTGAGTTCTATAGAATGGCTGTATTTGAGTCTTGTCATGATATCTTTATGACTTATAGTAAAAAAGCAAAAGCCACCACAACAAACTTGAAGAAACCTTTGCAATCAAGTCACAATATTATTACTTTGTTCATTGGAGTCAGGAAAAGACACAAAATCACTTGAGCTAAAAGAATTGTTACAATCAAATCTTCGAATAGTAGGGATTTAGTCTTTTTTGTACCGATACCTGGAATCGACATCGTGTGGAGATGGGTAATTTGTATACTTTTGGTTTGCAGGTATTTGCAGGATTTGTAATTGCCAATCTTTCAGACTGGTTCTCAAAGAAGCTGGGGTTGTAGCATTTGATGATAAATCTTCATTTTGGCATTCTTAACATGGCAAAGTAAAATTCTTTCATGAGGATGTTTTCTCTCCTTCATTAATTGAATTGCAAATGTAAATTCTGATGGAAACCTGTAAAATCTTCAATTTTGAGTAAAGAAAATACCATTTGCATAAACCATAGATGTGATTGGATTTTACTACTGGTTGTGTAAATTAAGTCGAAAGTCAGGTTCGTTTGGGTTTTATTTGGATATTGAGCCCTTTATGTAATAAGAACGTTTCTTCTGTTTAAATGAAAATTTAAGTCATTAAATTGTCTATGTTTTTCTTGGTCAAAGTCATGCCTAAATCTGTTGAGTTTTATTCGCAAGTCAATATTATTGTTTTTGGAGGAAGATAGAGGGAGCAAAATTGGGAAAGAGTGGCCATTGTTCTTGGAGAAAATGGGTTTTTTCATTTTCATAATGAGAATCACTTCTGCTACATTCTTTTTGGTGACTGGCAACTTTGCAATAGACCTAATTGGAGGAAGATCATGAGGAGTGAAATACTTTTTGTTTCTCTTTTTAGTACTTTAACCTATTTTATATCTTTTTAACTTAATTATGTAATTCATTTTCCAAGTAATCAAATATAATTAACACGTAGCCAAATGTATTACCATCCACGTTAGAACTCAACGTCCAATCAACCTTTCGTTAACTTAAAGATAAGTCAAGAAACTATTTTACAAATTTGAGATACTAAAGTGTCTGGTTTGAAATTTCAAAGACCAAATAGACATCTACTCTAAATTTTAGAGACCAAAAGAAACAGAAAATGATATAAATGATATAAAGATGGTCTTGAAAGGTAACAAAAACAAGTGTTAGTTATTTATATGATGCCTACATCCAAAAATAAGATTAATGCTATAAAATATAAATTATAAAGATTAAATTATCACATTAAAATAATTTGTAACGAATAAATGAATAATAACCATTACCTAAAGATATTTAGAAACTAATTTTTTTTTTTGGTCCTGTTAGAAACTAATTTGTTACTTTAATAAATGGAGACGGACTTATTTGAACCCTAAATTTGTACTTGCTAACATAGATGCCAATTGAACTATGTTCTCTTTGGCAACTTTAAAAATATTTAAATTTGTATTTTAAAATTATATTGACTAATTAGATTATAAGAAAATTATTATAAATAGAAAAAATATTAAACTATCTACAAATATAACAAAATTTTATTTTCTATTGTAATAGACCGTGTTTATTTGGTAAAGTGATAGATGTCTATCGTAGTCTATCACAGATAGAAGATAAAATTTTACTATATTTGTAATTATTTTCAACTGTTTTTATATTTCTGAAAACATCCCTAGATTAATATCTAACTAGTACGATATAGTCTTTTTTTAGTACAAGAATCACATATCAACATCATAAAATTAAGTTTACTTTGGCAACTAATTGATATGATTAAATATCTGAATAAGTTGGATTATTGTTGGGATGACAGGTGAATTGTTAAAATAAAATAGAGTTAGATACAAAATTGTGAAGAAAAATAAAGCCTTAATTAAAAAAAAGAAAAAAAAAAAAGATAAATTAATTTATCCCTAGGAAAAAAAAAAAAAAAATCAGATGGGGATCGAGAGAGAGAGAGAGAGAGGGAGTAAAATTAGTCGTCCGTCCATTCTTTACTTTCTAATACACTCGGCAACGAACTGGAAGACCCGCGAGATCTTCCCTGTTCCGAAGCGTCCGCCATAGCAGATTCTTCGAAAATGCGATCTCAAGTTTTCATTCTCTTGTTTTCTCTTCAATTATTCTTCTCTCTGTTATCTCTGTCGCATGCGATTTCCTCTGGGTAGGTCTCAGTGCTTTGTCTTTAATTTCACTGTGACTTTCTTTGTGCTCGACTCATCAGGAATATGAATTGATGAAGATCCAGATTAATGATCGATGATTCTTTCGAATTAGTATACATTGTATCTCTTTCCGTTGCCTTTTAATCTCGTTGTCGCTTTTGGCAGGTCCGGCGATGGATACACCATCTATGGTCGGGTGAAGATTCCAAGTACGTTTCTTCTTTTTCTTATTCTACATGTTTGGATGTTTTTTTTTTTTTTTTTTTTTTTTTTTTTTTTTTTTTTTTGATATTGAGCTTCGAGATAAACGTACAATTGTTACTTCGTTGGAAACGAGAATTACCGAAGATGAAGTGAGGAGAAGATATCTTAACCTAATCTAAGGGGATTGGAAAACCTCTACGATTGACATTGATAAATAAGGGAAAATAATTATCAGAAGCAGTTCTTGGTGTGCAATGGAAGAAATACTATCTTATGACTGACCAAGACGTTGGCTAAATTACTTTGAATAATTAACAGAATCTCCTCCCTTAGAAGTTAGCTAAATTACTTGTGAATCTTTTCTGCCATGGAAGTACAAAAGTCCTTACTTCTAGGGTCTCCTAGAAGGCCAAGGTATAAGTTATGGGCCAAAGAACTGCAGCATGACCATAGGACTAAGCAAGATTATTCACTTCATCCTTAATATTATTATTTGTATTTCCTTCCACCATGGACTCGAGATATCCACATGAAATTAGCGATGCTGCTTTTGTTAATTCTGGAATATAATATCGACATCTGGGTAGCTGGATTAGCATGGATTTGAAACGGGGAAAAGGATTTGCAGACCCCACCTGACTATTGTAGGTCCACTTAAACATTTCCTTTTGGAGGAGAGGCAGCACAGCTATGTTTCATGTTACGAGAAATAGTGAATTCTGTATGCAGATGTCATTTGCATTCTTCACCCCTAGGGGTGACTAGTATGTTAGAAAAATCTATTCTCCTCAAGTCCTTAATACAGTTTAGCATTATGAAGATTAAATTTATAACTTGATGATGTTCAAAATGAATGTTATATTTGCTTGAGATTCTATAATGAGATGATTGTGGTTATATTCTGAGCTAACGCATCCTGTTGAACTTTTGGCAGGCAACGCACTTAAAGGATATGGACTTCCTGGAAAAATATCAAACATTAAAGTCATACTTAATGGTGGTCAAAGAGTAACCTTCTTGAGGACCGATGGATATTTTTCATTGTATCCTCTATATGTTTTTAGTTAACTGAAAATGCATCAAGTGAAGGAGTTACATTACTTTTAGGCTCATTTGCATACAAGGATTTAATTTTCTGCTTTGCTCTTTTTGGGACTTAAATGATCTGCACTGGTCATTTATACAATCCTCAACTGGATATAGCATTTGATTTTATTTTGGTCTTTGCTGGAAGTGGTTAGTGCTATAATTTTTCTGGAGAGTTAAGCTAAACAATTTGGCTGTACAATTTATTCACAAACTGGTCTCGAGTAAATTTTCTGAGGTTCCTGTAATTCCTTAAGTTCTTAAAGCTACAATGTCACAGCAGGGACCCATCTAATTGAAGTGGCTGCATTGGGCTATTTCTTTTCTCCTGTGGGTTCTCTTTTTCTTCCATCGCCTATCAGTTTCTCTACAAATCTGGTTTCATATGACTCATTTTCCTTTTTCCGTTTTCTACTATTTCTTTAGGTTCGAGTTGATGTGAGTGCCAGAAACCCAGGTAAGGTTCAGGCAGCCCTAACAGAGAACAGGCGGGCATTGAGTGAGCTTGTTTTAGAGCCTTTAAGGGATGAAGAGTATTATGAGGTTGGTTCAACATAATCCCCTTTTTTTTAATCCTTTTCATGGACTACAGGTTATTGAATTTTATCTTCGATCTCACATTATTACTCAATCTTGTATTATAGATTCGAGAACCTTTCTCCATAATGTCTGTTGTGAAAAGTCCTATGGGTCTGATGGTGGGATTCATGCTAATTGTTGTATTCCTGATGCCCAAGCTAATGGAGAACATAGGTATGTACACATTTGCTTATTAGACAGTCATCACTGTCTTCATCCTATTTATTATGACTCTTAAGCATTCACTGGTCGTCGAATGGTAAATTCCTGTGCTGCTAATAGTTCTTTTTCATTATATTATTATGAACTTTGAGGTTTGTGTCTATTTGGTCCTAGAACTTTAGAAAATGTCTAAAAGGTCCAAACTTTCAATTTCGTATTTATTAGATCTTGAACTTTAAAAATGTATAAAAGGTCTCTCAAATTTCAATTTTGTGTCTCATATTCAATTTTTCAAAGAATTAATTGATTTTAGATATAAATTTGAATTTTAGTCTTATGAGTATAGTCTCTAAATTTTTAATTGTGTCAAATCTATGTACTTTAAAGAATATTGAATAGGGCACATTTCAAATTTAGGGATTATTAGACACAAAATTAAAAGTTTAAGGATGTATTAGACATTTTTAAAGTTATGAGACTTTTTGGACACATTGAAAGTTGGATCAATAGACACAAACCTCAAATTCAAGACTAAATTTGTAATTTAATCAATTACTATATCCTCAAATTCCGGGTAAGCTGTATTATTTTTAAATACAAAGTGCTCATCGCAATTCTCTCTTTGAAACTTCTTTGACCATGTGTTGATGAAAAGTTCTTCGAACCATTCCTCTTTCTTATGCCCTTGGCTACTGCCATATCACTTTTGTTACTTCAGTAGATGAGATTTTCTAATGCCAAATCTCTTGGTGAAAGTTATGTTGCTAATTGCTTTCCCTCTCAATGAACCTGCAACTTCATTCGGTTAAAATCAAATGGGGAAAGTTGATATTGTTGGTTCCGCTCACAATTAACTAGTGACCGATGGACCATGTCTTGGCTGCCTTAAGGCAGCACACTAGACCTAATTCAGTTCTTTCTTATAAATGATTGATTGTCTTTCTTCCCCCAATCCTACCCCCCAAAATAAAGGAGGATTCTGTCCCTGACTGTATGATTTTGCAATATCCTGATGGTCAGATCCTGAAGAAATGAGGAGAGCACAAGAGGAAATGAGGAACCAAGGTGTCCCGACTTTATCAAGCTTGCTACCCGGGGCTGGCCGGAGCAGTTAAAAGGATCAATTTTGGTATCGACTACATCCCTGGCTCAAATGGATCCAACTCCTGCAGAAAGCCGCCCTTGGGATCTAACAGTTGAAGCAAACAAGTGTAATCATCTGGTTGCTCTGGTGCGCGATTCTGGCTTAGCAGTCTGGAAGAAGCTAAACTTGTTTGTGGGCTTCGTTTTGATTTTGATAGTCATATTTATTAGACATTACTTTGGTCTGGATTTCATTATTATTCTTAACGAGTCCCTCAGCAATGTAAACGACCATCATTTATGTGACCGAATTGGGACTAAACATCATTCTGATAGTTCAGTTTTAATATCTCTTCACATTTCACTTTTTTCCCCATTATTAATTACATGTGTTGTCATTATGGTTTTTCAGTTAAATGAGATAAGAAAAGATTATACTTTTTTAAAGCTATGTTATAACTATGTTGATATTACTTCGGTCTATTAACTTAAATTTGGTTGTGTGTGTGTGTGTTTACCTATCATACCTGTTTAACACAATTTACATTTTTAGGATTGTCTTTATTATAAAATTGTGGTTAATAGGTTTATGTTGTTATCAATTATCATCTGTGTTGTTGAATTAGTATCCGAGCTTTGTTCACACTAGGAGTTCCATGTTATGGTTGTCAAGGTCGTGTACGATAGATCTCTTTTAATGTCTGTCGAATTGAACAATCTAACTCAGAAAACATAAAGAATGAGTTGAATTGGATTTATTTAAAGGATTTGCTTCAGTTAAGAAAGGCCAACATATAAAAAATTGTAAGTGAAGTTGGGGTAATTGGACAAATTACTAAAATAAAACCGTCTTTGAAAAATAGCTAATAGGATTTTTCTTTGCATATGCATACCGAGTATTTGCATTCCTTTTTATGTATAGATTGTAATGTTAAAATGACAAGTTATCTATCTTTCCAAAAGGAAAAAAAAATTGCAAGTTATCTTAAAATAAAACTTTGGGGCATTTTATTATATAAAAGGCATAATCCAAAAACACCCCTAAGTATTGTTATAATTATAATTATACCCTGAACTTTTAACCGTACAAATTGATTATCAAACTTATATAAGTGTTATAATTTGACCCTCAAACTTACATAATTGTGAAAATTGTAACAATTGTATAAATTTGAGAGCTTAATTGTTATCATTTGGGTCCAATTTTAACATTTGTAAAAGTTTGAGGGCCTAATTTTTTTTTTTTTTAATTGTGTAATTGCAAGTGTGGGTTTGGGGTCAATTAGATTGGAGGCACTTTTAGATTAAAAAAAAAAAAAGTTTGAAAAAAAGTAGAAAATTTGTCCTTATTAGATTGCGATTTTTCAAGAGACACATTCTAATTTATTTTATTTTATTTTAATTTGAAGTTGTTAGCTGGTGGCATTAAACCACCTCAGATCCTTCTCTTTGAGAGACGCTTTTTTAACTGTTAAATTTATTTCTTTATTTATTATATATAAAATTCCTTTTTTTATTATCTTTAAAATTTCTTTTTTATTCTTCATAAAAACTCTTTCTTTCTTTTTCTTTTTCTTTTTATTCTTTAAACATTCTCCCTATTTTTTTTCTTTCTTTTCAATATTTTTTTTATCTTTTTATCTTTATCTTTCACTTTCCAACTAAATTTGTTATTATTTAAAATTTTAA
This sequence comes from Citrullus mucosospermus, assembly GCA_030954485.1. NCBI lineage: Eukaryota > Viridiplantae > Streptophyta > Magnoliopsida > Cucurbitales > Cucurbitaceae > Citrullus > Citrullus mucosospermus. The sequence goes on along the minus strand of CM062059.1, from coordinate 27,245,520 downwards.
AATTAAATTTAGAATTAATGACCTTTTTAACCTTCTAACACTTAAGTTATTTTTTATGTATTTTTTTTATGGTTCCGTATGAATTTTTTTAGCTTGAATTTTGAATTAAGTGTAATATTTTTGCTAAATTCAATTTTTTTTCTTAACTTTGTGATTTGTGTAATACTTTTGAATTAATTCAAGTTTTGAATTAAGTTAATTTGACAAATATTCATTTGGTTTGTTAATTTTTTATATGATTTAATGGCTAAAATGGCTAATAAATTATTAATTTAAAAATAAAGTACAAACTTTAACAATTATAGAGCACAACTACAATGTTTTTATTCCTGTCTAGAAGAAGAGTCTATGTTTCGTCTTAATTGACCTTGTTGAGTCACATAATGTCCACGATCTCCACGACTTTTTATATTTGCTGGTTGACTCTCGTCTATAAATTGTATTACCTTTGCTATGATGTTGGTTTATTACATATTAATCATGGACATCTTGACGAGCTTGTGAAGATTGGTCTTCTTCTATATTAAGCATACTAATGGTTGTTGGAAAAGGTTCAAACATTGGCGGTATTGGCATCATGGAACTAGAGTAAAATGATTCAATGGGGTTGTCAGATATTCATTCTGTGCATCAGGTTGAATTGGAACATCCTGATGTCTAGCGGGATCACTTTATTCTTCATTGGGAACATTACTATCGAAATATTGTACTCTATATATCGATGTGAGTGTATGCAGAGTTGTTGTAGCCGTTCTAGCCATTGCAACCATTCTTTAAGATATTGGCACAGTTGCAAAATAATGCTGAAGAAGAAATATATTAGAACTATTTATCATGTAATTAAACAGTCAAATCAAATCATCATATTAAATAATAAACTCATACCAAAAAGTGATACGATGCTCCTACTTTTGTTATGTATCGCCTGCTAATATTAGAATACCATTCCATGTACCAAGGCTCAACATTTATACCATTGTTAGTGAGAGGTTCATTAACAATCAAATTTTGTCAATTGTCTCAAATTGATATTTGAGGAAGCAAATATTGTAATCCAATTTCGTTCTTGTCTACCCTGTAGATCGTGCGAATGCAGTCGTCTATCTGTATCGCAAGGTTCAGGAATTTGTTGCAACCTCTCAAATTAGCGCATCACACGATCTGGGCAATGCCACTCTATCAGAAAAGAACATATGAGTGGATACCTGAATGTCCATATCTTATAACCTTTGAGACAATATGGTGACAATCTTTGGATTAAATGATTATATGACTCTCAAATAATCTACACATGTTTCAAAATATGAGTGAACCAACCAAATGGAACGTTATTAATAGATAATATATAAACGAATATAATCTTACTTGGTTAGGGGTAAGTGTATCCAATGTGTATCGTACTAAAGTAACATATGCGTAGGTGCTCTTATAATGGAGAAGTCGTCATTCCATCTACAACAATTAGAAGTTCAATATTAGTGGTTATTAAGTCACAATATAAATTATAGAGATAAAATGTTAATGAGTTGAAAATGCTTTCCATACTGTTAATGGTCTATCACCCAAATTGCTCTCATACCGGTGGAGTCATTGAGGTGCTAGAAGAGGAAACCGATTTCATGCCCAAATTTGCTGCAACAGAAGAGGTCTACTATGTCCTTGCCGTCAATAATTGCACCTTTGTATAACTGTCTATATAGCCATGCAAGACAAACAACCCCCAACTATACGTTCCAGCAACATTAAAATCTAATAGCAAGGAAGTTACATCACCACTCTACTATTGGATTTATTAGGAAATACCAATCCTCCAATTAATGTAAGATTATATCCTCGAGCATATCGTTGGAGTTGTTCTTCATCCACATCGTCTGGTGGATGGGCAAAATTATTAAATTGCTGGGCTAGCCATGACAAGCTAAGACAACCTCCTTCAAGAACATTATCATTTGTTGTCACTTCTAACAAATTGTAACATACTCGTTCCTAGTCATAGTTAAGTGGTCCGATCAGTGGAAAGTCCAAATTGGATGGTCACATCCTCCAAACTAATTGTACACTCCCCATAATGTGGGTCTCTTGCCGCCATTGTTAAAAAAACAATCACTTTAATCATTTTTGAAAATAATATAATGTTAACTAAAGTTAGGCAAAAAAATGCTTTTAGTGAAGTATATATACAAATAATCTCTCTTATGATGTATTTAGTTTTTTTTTTTTTAATAATAATAGTAATTAATATAAAATAATGGTAATTATTATTATTATTATTATTATTATTATTATTATTATAAATTCTATTATTTTTAAATTTAATTTGTGTTACATTACAATATTTTTCTAAAATATATGATTTAATTTTCTTATATTTCAATCAAAATTAGATAGAAAAAGTTATTTTCAAAATAATAATTTTACTTTACTTACAAAATTGAAAAAAAGTAAAAAAAAAACTAAAATATATGTTTTGTCAATTCACTCTTAAAGACTAATTCTATGATTTATAATTTAACCTATAATTACTTATAAAATAATTGTACCTATAATTATACTTGATAATAGTGGATTTTTTAAAACTTACTCAATTTTATTAATTACTTTTTAAAAATAAAGATTTAAAGTAAATTAAAACCAATAAATTAAATGACAGGGATAAAAATAAGAAACTAGAAGAAGGAAGAATATGAAGATTTTTAACATTAAAAATTTTGTCAATTTTATTCATAAAAAAGGATTATAAAATTTATGAACTTACTTTAATTATATATTTTCTTTTGTTTGAAATTTAATATTGGTAACCCAACCCTACTAAATCATAAATCTAACAAAATCAAATATAAAAACTCTAACTAAATAGTATAAAAATAATAATGGAATTATAACAACATCAAATACAACCTCAAACATATTAAAATATGTGTACTTTTTACGGGATAATTTATTTTTCGTGATATTAATAGAAATTTTAATTTTTAGTACCTTGAGTTTCACAATAGCTTGTATGTGCGAATATTAATCTTCAACTACTACTTATGTAGTTTTTTTTTTTTCTCGTGTTCAAATATATTTTAGAAAATATATTAGTATATATACAAGAATATTAGAACAATGTAAATAATAAAATACTTCATTTAAAACAAAAGTAAATAACCAAATACATAAACTTCGAAGGATTGTGCAATTTTTTTCATGATTTTTCATTGTAAACATAATAATAATAATAATAATAATAATAATAATAATAATAATAATAATAATAATAATAATTTATAATGAAATAAGAAACGTATTATAATTTACGTAACAGAAAAATATTGCACCAAATTTGTTGAGGAAGTGTTAAAACTAAGGGGTATAATTTGAAAACTGAAGTAGTTGCCAGATTTTAGGTTGAAAAATGTTGAAAGAGTTAGAGGGAGGAGGAGGGTGGTAGATTTGAATGAAGAAAGAATTTGAGATAACGATGAAAAACGAAGAGAAGGTTTTAAAGAAAAAGTTGCCTCAAATAACCATTTTCCCCATTTCTTAAAACAAAAACATAATGCAATATAGGGGAGCAGCTCGGGAAGAGGCATGTAACCAACCTCGGTAAGGCACACTGCTACTGCTGCCACCGACGTCAGCGGTAGTGATAATTTTTTTTTTGTTTGACCAATCGAGAATGAGAGACGCATTCTAACTTTTTTCTTTGCATGTCAGAATGTGTTTCTAAAAAATTAACGACTCCATTCAAAGTTGGTCAAAGTTGATTTTCATTCAAATATGTAGTTGACTCGGTCTAAATATATCTCTTTAAGAGACGCATTTATATAAAAAAAACTACCCACTTTTCTTAATTTTTTTTCCAAACCACCCCTTTTACCTAATTTGGGAAAAAAAACTAGGGGTGTTCAAATAACCCGACAATCCGAACAACCCGGACTATCCAACCCGAAGTAGAAGGGTTGGGTTGGGTTAAAATTTAATATTTGGGTTGGGTTGGGTCTCGAGTTGAAAATTTCAAAATTCGGGTTGACCCAACCCAACCCGAATTACTAATTATTAAAAATATATATATAGTTTATTATTTCTTTTAGGTTTTTATTCTTTTTTGATTTTTCAGTTTTGTTGCGCCGCCCGCCTCCCTCACTCTTAGTCGCAATCTTAGTCTTCAGACCTCTCCTCTCCCTCACGCCCAACTGCCTCCCTCACTCTCAGTCTTAGACCTCACCGACGCCCTCCCTCTCCTCTCGTTGACACCCTCCCTCTCCTCTCGCACTTCAATCCGACAACAGTTAGATAAGAAAGATAGAAACTTTCCCTCTCTTCCGACTCTGAACTCTCCATCTCCTCCGACTTTCCCTCTCCTCTCGGTCTCCCTCTCCTCTCGTGAGTCCATCCTCTGTTCTTCATTAAATTATTTTTTGTTCTTCTACTGAACTTAAATTTTTTTTTTGTTGTTTATTTTTAAATTTCAGATCTCAAAAATAAAATAATATTTCTACATTGACCAAAAAACAGGGAAAAAAAAAAAAAAAAAAAACTTCAACCCGCGAACCCAACCCAACCCAACCCAACCCGAATTCGGGTTATTTGGGTTGCCAACCCAACCAACCCGAAAATTAGAGTTGGTCCAAAAAATTCCCCCAACCCAACCCATGTACACCCCTAAAAAAAACTACACCTTTTTTCTAATTAACTCGTGGGTTTTGCAATTTGAGCTTTAAAATATAGAGGAGTATAATCGTAATTTTACTATTCATCAAAGGACAAATCATAACACGCGGACTTCGCTTTGAGTGAACTCGTGAGTTAAAAGTCCGAGTTGCGAATCGCGGATAACGAATTAAACCAGCGCCCTGAACCAGCCGAAGAAGGGCAAGAGGGGGCAGGAACAAAATCCAAGAACAGAGCAACAATGGCTTCCCTCCTTAAGTTCTACAACCCATTAACCTTCACTCGATTCTCCCCAATTTCACTCTCTCAGGCCATTCTCCGCAGAACTCATCGGAATTCCCATTTTTCATTCTTCAAGTCTGCTAGAAGTTTCGCTTGTTTCACTTCTTCTCCGACCTCATCCAGTGCGGCGAATCCCAAAGAAATAGCCGCCGTTAGGCACGACACCACATCGTCGGAACTGTGGCTGCACAACACAATGAGTAGGAAGAAGGAGGTGTTCAAGCCCAAGGTAGAAGGCAAAGTGGGCATGTACGTGTGCGGTGTCACTGCCTATGATCTCAGCCATATCGGCCATGCGCGTGTTTATGTAACATTCGATGTTCTCTACAGGTACTTCCTCTTTCTAAGTTTTGCCTTTCTTTCCAATTTTTTTTCCTTTCCATTCGTGTAATGATTTGCTAGTTTGTGTTGTCCTGTAATCAGATATTTGAGGCATTTGGGATACGAAGTTCTTTATGTTCGCAATTTCACCGATGTGGATGACAAAGTGAGTGAATTTGCTAAAATGGTGCCATTTATATAACAAACTGCATTTTTCCTTGCTTAGATTGTTGCCTCCCTGCACATACATTGCCTCTTCCTTTAAAGGGGCGAGATTAATAATAACAAGATGATCGAAAACGAAAATGGATTGAACTTCTTTTTCCCTTTTCAGTTACTTTTTGATTGATTCTATGATTTCTAAGGTACATCATCTGCTGTAGTGAATAGTTTTCCTTTTCTTTGCTCAAAAGAGATAAAGGGAGCATCACTCTGGATAGCGTGATTGAATACTGCAATTGGTTGCTAAATATAACTGCCTAATGAAATTTAGTTTTCAGGAAGAACATATATGTAAATAATGATCAAGGTAAAATTTATGGGATTAACTCTCAACTTTGTGCTAAAGAGATTCGGTTACTTTCTTTGGTTTATTTCATCGTTGCTATGATATGGTTCCTAGTTTCATAAGAAATTAGCCGTTACAGAATTCCACCATCCTTTAGTAAAGAAGGCTAAACTTTTTTTGTTTGGTGTATACCAAGGCCACTGCTATCCCGCAACAACGAAACATAATTGATAATTCTATTTAACAAGGTGCGCCCCCATCCAAAGCAACCTCTTCCTAAAGAATATGAGAATGCTTATTCAACATATCAGCGATCTTGGAAGGGACTTTAAACACCAAGAGATAATAAGAGGGTGAATTTATCAAGACTGCTTTTATAAGTGTGATTTTACATATGAAGATCCAACCCCCTTTCCACCTTTATTGTATTTATTTATTTTAAAGAAATGTTGGTTTGATTTTTTTCCCATTTCCATGTCTTATTTCCACTTGTTAGGTTTTTCTTGTCTAATCTAACTCAAATTCAGTCTGTCTTTCTAATTGCTAAATCCTACATGCTTAGGAGAGGATTCCCGTTGCCACTTTTGTTCCATGTAGCCAACTGGAGCCTTTTGCACTTGTTTAATGCTTGATATTATAATGTTTTTTCTATCTTGGTACCAACTATTTTCATAATGCTATGACAGGATCCTGAGTCTGCACTTTTCAAATTCTGTAGATAATTGCTAGAGCAAATGAGTTGGGGGAAGATCCGCTTAATTTAAGTAGACGTTACTGTGAAGAGTTCTGTCGGGATATGGTGTATCTTCATTGTTTGCCTCCTTCAGTTGAACCCCGAGTTTCGGACCACATGCCCCAGATCATTGACATGATAAAGCAGGTAAATTTTTCCTTGATTTCTGGTCCTCATTTGATAGACGTTATCAGGCAATTGTATTATCTTGATTTTTCAACTATCCTTGAAACCATCTTTTGGTTCAGTAAGTATATATTGTTCACTTGTTGAGTTCTTTTATGCTTTGCGTCTGTCTTGTCTTACACTTGGTTTTAGGAGGGGAGGGAGCTTTTTGTGACAAGCCATTAAGCGTTTATCTTGTGTCTTGACAGATTCTTGAAAATGGGTATGCCTATTGTGTTGATGGTGATGTGTACTTTAATGTGGATAAATTTCCAGAATATGGACTATTGTCTGGGCGAAAATTAGAGGATAATCGAGCTGGAGAGCGTGTCGCTGTGGACTCCAGGAAGAAAAACCCTGCTGATTTTGCTTTGTGGAAGGTCAATCTGGTTTCCTTGTTTTATTGTTAAGTGTTCCATGCAGTCAAACCATGAGATTATCTGAATGAAGGGGTTGGCTAAATTTGTTTCTTTTTAACTGAAGATGAATAACGGAAAATAAACAACACTATCAAAAAGTTAGAGCTTCATTTTTAGGTACAGTTCAGCTGCCTTACCAGTTTAACCAACAAAGATAAACACGACATGACAGCACTTCAAAATTGTATGCTAGAGCCTTGCTTATCTTTCACATACGTGTGTCCTGTTTTTGTATTATTGTTGAAGTTCTGTGGTATCTTGCAGTCTGCAAAGGAGGGGGAGCCATTTTGGGAAAGTCCATGGGGTCCTGGAAGGCCTGGTTGGCATATAGAGTGTAGTGCCATGAGTGCAACTTATCTGGGGTATTCTTTTGATATACATGGTGGAGGGATGGATCTTGTCTTTCCCCACCATGAAAATGAAATAGCTCAGAGTTGTGCTGCTTGCAGAACGAGTAATGTAAGCTACTGGGTACATAATGGTTTTGTGACTATTGACTCGGAAAAAATGTCTAAATCTCTTGGGAACTTTTTCACCATTCGGCAGGTAGGGTTTAAAAGAATTTCATGTAGACTTCCCCTTTTCCTTTTTCTTTCTTTTTAAACAATGAACATAATAGAAATCCTTTACAGGATTTTATTTTTGATGTTTCATTTTATTACAAGAATTGGTTGTCAATATGATAACTATAAATTGCCAGGTAATTGATCTTTACCATCCACTTGCTTTGAGGCTTTTCTTGTTGGGGACACATTATCGTTCTCCAATCAACTACTCGGATTTACTGCTTGAAAGTGCTTCAGATCGCATTTTTTACATCTATCAGGTACTATAGCATACAATATTCATAATGAGAAATTATGGTTATACAGCCATTGCAACTGCTATCATGACTAAGTAGACACTTCCAAGAATAGACGTAAACAATACCAATACACATGAGAACATCATGTTGTTTCAATAAATACAACTGCCACTCATATAAATTTAATCTCTACGACCTCGCAAGTCACACCCTATTGTTCCTATATCATTTAAGATTCCCAAATATTGCTATCTTAGGGATCGTTATCATTTAATTTCACTAAATTTGAATGGTTGCAGACTCTTGATGACTGTAGAACTGTTACTAGCCAGCAAGATGAATCAAGATTGAAGGGTTCCATTGCCCCTAGTTTGGTGGAAGAAATCAACAAATTCTACAATGTTTTCCTGACCTCAATGTCCGACGATATTCACACTCCCGTGGTTTTGGCAGCATTGTCAGATCCTTTGAAAATTATCAACGATTTGTTACATACTCGTAAGGTACTATGCATAAGTGTAGCTCGATTTTTTTTTATATAGTTTATGGTTGGTTAGTTGTATGAGTATATAGTACAGCTTCTCCTAAAGAATGCATGCTTATCTATTTTCAATGTTTTTTTTTTTTTTTTTTTTTGTGTGTGTGTGTAAAGATTTACCGGCCATTAAGAGCCCTAGCTTCTCTTACCTTATTATAAATTGAAGACATCTTTTGTATTCTCTTTAATCGGGACTTTGTATGCTTTTGGATATTTCATCAATCAATGAAATAGTTTCTTATCAAAAAAAAAAAAAAAAAAAAAAAGAACGCATGCTTTCCTTAGGCTTCAGTGAACCTGTGTTTCATTCTGTATTATCTATTGATTAATGTTGTGGTAAGATCATTGTCATCTTTTAACGAGGTTCACTTGTTTACTTAATTCTTCTAAAAGATTTTTCAGAGTTTGTCTATTGTTAACTTGGTCCTGCTTTCACATATGTTTTATTCTTTGTAACATGTGTAATTCATATCCATCCAGGGAAAGAAGCAGGAATTTCGAATGGAATCTCTTGCAGCCTTGGAGAAGATAATTGGAAATGTGTTGTCCATCTTAGGACTGATGCCTGCTAGTTACTCTGAGGTAGAAGTGGGCGATGTCACTATAAAATAAAAATCCTGGAATAATCTTGTGGACTTCTGTATCTAGAGGACTTCAATTTAAAAACAAATATTTTACTTACAACAAGGTCGGGGTGGTGGGTGGGGATTTGAATCTCCAACTTGAAGGGGAAGAAGTAGATTTTGTGAGATGAAATAATATTAAATTTGTTTTCAACCATTCGCTTAAGCTTTTGGGTGAATCGATGATTTAAGATTGTATTAGAGTAGGTGGTTCAAGAGGTTCTATGTTCAAACTCCTTCAACGTTACTTTTTCCCTAATTAAAATCAATTTCCATTTATTGGGTTCTAAAACATATTTCAAGCCCACAAATGAGAGAGCGTTAGAGGATAGAATATTAAATTTGCGAATAGATTTATAACTTAACTAAACATTCTTACATTTGGACTCGGTACTCTATCATGCTACTGGCTGGCTTTGGTATGTTTATTTGGAAACAAACTGACTAACATTTTTGTTGACACAGGCTCTGGAACAGCTGAAGGAAAAGGCTTTAATGCGCGCAAAGTTGACGAACGATCAAGTACTACAAAAGATAGAAGAAAGGAATGCAGCAAGAAAGAATAAGGAATATGAAAAATCTGATGCAATAAGGACTGATTTAGCTGCTGTTGGAATTGCTCTAATGGATGGCCCTAATGGGACAACTTGGAGACCAACTGTTCCTCTTGCACTTCAACAACAGCAGCCTGCTTCAACTTGAATGATTTCTCGTCCAAGAACACCATCTTTGTTTTGTGACAATAAACGTCCTTCCACAATAAACTTATTTCCAATAGGTTTTGTTTCACTAATTCTCTTAATTTAGTTTTAAATTGAGCTAAAACTGATAATGATTTATTGTTGGTCTAACAAACCTAGAGAACCAACAAATTGATAAGTATATATTTAAATTTATTTTATTGTTAGCAATTTTCAAAATGTGATGGTTAGCGTTCTTTTCTCGAACTTGGAGGTTCAAATTCTCATACCACAACATTTGTTGTACTAAAAATAATAATTACCACTTCCTTAAAATAAATAGTAAAAATCTATTACTTTTGTTTTTTCAATTTTATTATTTTAGGAAACAAAACCATCTACATTAACTCCAAAATTCATGATAATGAATTAATGGTACACTCATTACCATGAATTTGCTATAAATCTATTAATGTCATCATTGAAAATATTGACGCCATAAACATAAATTTGTCATAATTACCGCCATTAATGTCATTAATCCATAACCAAAAACGATCAAACGTCAAAAGTCTCCTTTTAATTACATCTTTGAAATTTGATTTCTTTCTTAGATAAAAAATTCCAGAGTAAGGGTTAAACCAATGATTTTTTAGTTGATAATTGATATTTTATTGGTTGAGTTATATAGGTAAATGCACGAATTGGTTTTAGAATTTGAATTTTGTTTTAATTTTTTTTAGTACAATATATGTAAGGAAATTCGAATCATCTCATGTCAATAACACTTTTGTATGTCTCTTGATTAAATATAGGCATGACATGCTCTTTAATTTGTCGAGAGTGGTGCACCACATCACATAAGTTTAAATAAAACTTCTATATGCAAGCTTGAGTACAACAAATACAATATCTGGAGGTTAGAGATTTAAACTTTTTGGCCGTGAATGCATGTCTTAAATTGATTGAGCTACATTTAAATTGACATAAAACATATGTCATATTAGTATTTAGTCAATGAATTTAATAGGAAGAATAATTGGATAGAAACATATTAAAAAAAAAAATTGAAATTTGATTTTAAAAAAAAAAAAAAATTGAAACGTCGGTTAAAAATTCAATTACTTGACAATTTCATTTATATGGAAAGATATTAAATAAAAATTCGTTATGTGCATCATAAATAGAATCGCTCCAAGGGGTCCTTATAAATAAGAATACATTTCCACACTTTATTTCTCATCAAAAAGAACCTTTTCCATATTGAAAAAAGAAAATCACAAATTAAAAATGGTTGCCTCCATCAAGTTTCTATGTGTACTCTTCTTCTTTTGTCTCCCCTCTAAAGGTATATATAATATTCATCTCAAAACTTACATAATATTTTATTTCATATTTTAACTAAATTATTATAACAGTTTGGTTTCACCTAAAATAAAGTCGTGAGAGCTTATACGTTCAAGTGGACAGTTATCCCTAATAATTTCAATACTTTTCTTTTAAAAAGTTACTCGTAGTTTTTTCTACTAATACACTTAACTTCATTTACGTATTTTCTTGAGACTTGTATGTATAACCATCTACTCTTCGTCAAGTAAGCGATATGACGAAGATAACTTTACATTTTAATATTATTGTTTTGGATCATATATTTCTTTTTCAGGCAATTGCCAATGCAAGCTGGATGAGATAGCAATCAGTCAAAGTAGAACTGGAAAAGAAGTGAATGGGAAGCAAGAATGGAGAGCCACAATCACAAACAATTGTGTTTGTTCTCAATATAGTGTGAAATTTGATTGCAATGGATTTAATTCAGTTGAGAAGGTTGATGAATCAAAGTTAATGGTTGCTGGGTCAGTGTGTTTGGTTAACAATGGTCAACCAATCTTTAAATCAAATCCCATTTCCTTCACTTATGCTTGGGATAATGCCTTTGCTTTCAAACCCCTCTTCTCTCAAATTGCTTGTTCTTAATTAACTTCTTTTTCTCATCTTTTCCATCTCAAACCCCCTTACCTATTTTTACCAATAATGGGCAAAGTTTGTATTTGTCTAATTTAATGATATATAAATTTTATTTCAATTTTCTTTAGTTTTGATAGCTTTTCTTTTTTAATTGTTTAATTAGTTAAAACATATACTCGATCAAAAAAAAAAAAAAAAGTGAGGATTATTTATATTGAGATTTTAATTTTATGCATATATTGACCTATATATTAATAAAATATCGATATCGATGGATATTTTTGTGAATTAGTGAATTTAAAATTTTTGTTTAGATTAATAATTGAGTTATTTTTACTCTAAATTTAAGTTATAGATATTGTTATTAGTATTTCTATTCATATTAGATTAAATAGATGACATTTTTTATATTTTATAAGCATTTATAAAAGATATCAAAGATGTTCGTGAAATATTTAATATCAATATCAAATTCTTGGATTTACAAATTTACGAATATAGGATATTTTCATCCTTAATAGGTTATATAAATTCACTGATCATTTATTGATTCAATGCTTGATGTGTGTATGCAATATTTGATATGAGTAATTAAGTGGGAGAGAATATATATATATATATATTTTTTTTTTCAAGATAATGTATTTTTTTCACAATATTTTATTCAATAATTTAGTGTGAACAAAATAATTTGCAATTTAAATCATCTAAAGTGTTAAACACTATATTATAGCAAAATTAGGTATTGAATATAAATATAAAAATAATTAAATAGTGTGTCTACTTTGATTATTGATCAAATACTTATAAAATGAAGTTACTATATATTTCCCGACCTTAAATTGAATAATTTGGTCTTTGGAAATTTTCATGTTTATAATAATCACCGGATATAAATTTGAGGTATTTTTACAATTTCTCTTCCTACGTCTAACTAAAGGCCTCTTCAACTAATTTATCCCCTCCTACCCTCAATTCATTGAATATCAATTGGGCACATTTTATAGCATCCATTAAGTACATGGGAAAATTTTATATATTGTGGGAATATGAAATTTTCATACTCTCTTCATTTATTATGTGTCACATAGACACCAATATGTATTTAAAAATTGAGTGAGGGACTCACTAACATTAATATAAAATTCCTTAATATCTATAAAAATAAATTTATAGTGTAAACAAAGATGGTATTTTTGTTCAAATATACAGAGTGTATGCTTTTTTATATTAACAAATATAGTATTGAAAAATCAAACATTCAACTTAAATGAATGTCATATATAATCCTTAAAATACTTATATATAGTTACGGTATCAAATTTTGTTCCTACGTTGACATTTTCATCAACATTTTCAAATTTCTATGGGTTCAACATCGACTTGAGGGGTGAATCGACATTTACATTATGTCACTAATGTGAACATAATATAAATAATAAACATTTTATTTATTAATTTAACTAATTTATTTGAATTTTTTATAATTTTCTCAAAAATACACATCAACATTAACATTTTATCAATATTTTTCATTGACATTTTCTAAAATTGAGACCTCCACAGTTGTCTTAACTATGTTGCTCAAATTACATCTATACTATATATATATAAATTTAAATGGGACATAAAGAGGAGAATTTTTATATCCCGTTTTTGCTCTTGCATTTTTTGATATTTGTAATAACCATTTTGTCCCTTATAGGCTTATACTGGTGGTGGTGATTGCCAAAATGAGTAATCGTAATAGCTTTAATTGTTTTTCACAAGTCGCATCATGCCATTGGATCCCTAAACTCAATCGCCTAAAATTGATTTAGGTTTGGAGGGATTTGATTTAGGATTTTTTTTTCTTTTTTAATTGCAATTAATTTATATGTTTCCAATTTTGTGATCTACTTGCAATGGATTTATATGCGTCTAAAAATAAAAATCTAAATTTTTTCAAGCAATAAAATTCACATAAATGATTACGAGATTTGGAGAATTTTCTTTTTCGATGTTTTGCTTTAAATATTATATTATAAATGTAGTATCTAATTTATATTTTAAATCTAACCCAATATCAAAATTGTTGGTCAAAAATCTTTTATGTTTCTAAAATAATTTTTTAGTCAAATTTGTGGCTAATCTTTTATGTTCACAACATTTGGTTTCTTTTCAAAATTATATATATATATTTATTTATTTTTGTTTGGTTTTAACCTAGGAGATTTAGAATGTGTTTGGAATACATTTTTTTTAAATGTGTTTAATTGAAAAAAATAAGTCATTTTTTAAAAAAATTGGAGCAACCATTTTGAAGTATATTTAAAACAATCTTATTGAAAGCGTTTAGAAAACAAATGAATTTTTTTAAAAACGTTTTTTTCGATTAAGCCAATCCAAACCAACTCTTATCAGTAGAGATGGGTTTAACATGTAATTTTTCCTTTTTTTTTTATTTATTTTTTTTTATTTTCACATAATTTGCTGTTTTGGATGATTCCATGGGGAATCATTGTGTCGGTTTTGTGGTATGAGTTTGTTTCCTAATTGGTTTCCTCTCTAATTAATGAGGAGAGTTGTGTACCTAATTTGGGGTTTGATTTTTAATGAAATTCCATTATAGAAAAAACTTATAGAATCTATTTATAAAAATAAAAAAATATTAAAAAAAAATTCTTTAAAACAAAAGAACAAACAAATAACTAGCTCAACTATTCTTATATATCCTTAAATTTATTTTTTAAGATTTTATCATTTTAATAATAATCTATGTAATTTGGTTGAGAGAGATGTTTAAGCTTTCCCATATGCATTATTTAACCATATTAAAATAGGATCTTTTTTAGTCCAATTGGTGGCTAATTAGTTTTTTTCTAAAATAAATTAGCATGACTCACAATTTTAAAAATAATAAATTTTTAATTTTTACCGTACAAATTATATAACAATTCATAAAGCAATATATACACACAAATAGTGAGCTCATCTTATTATATTGTGTGGGTAAATAGAGATCATATATGAGGTAAAAAAACAAAGGGGGGTAAATTTAAAGGCAGGGAATTACTGAGAAGAAGGGCTTAAAAGGGTAGGGTTTGTCCCAAGCATAAGTAAAAGAGAGTGGGTTTGTTATAGAAATTGGTTTAACAACCAAACATTGATTGATTGAAACAATTAAAATTGAATCATCAATATGTTGAACTGTATTAAATCCTGTGCAATTCAACTTCACATTTGTTTGTAATTCTCACTCTCCATTCTTTCTTCCCTCTCACTTCATATCCTGTTGCTTTTTGGCTGATTCCAAGGTCTCTAATTGAGCATTGACACTTCCCTGTAATATTATAATCCAAAATGATCGGTTACTCGTTTTCTATCCATTCTAGACGTAGTTCGGTGGATAAAGCATCAATCGTTGTTTTAAGGAAAAAAAAAAAATTACAACAATTATCATTCTAAGATTTTAATCTAATGTACGTGTCATTATCACATGTGTTGTCAATCGTCAATTATCTCTAACGTGCGATCTAGACATAGTTTGCTAGATAAAACACCAATTGTTGTTCTAAGAAGTCAACAGTCTGATCTAGATCATCTCTTAAAGGGAAAAAATCTAAGATGTCTATTTGACGTGTCATTGTTTTTGTTTATGAATCTTTTAGTGGAAATCTAATTATCACATGTGTCATCAATTATCTAACGTGCGCATTGTGACAAACTAGACCTAGGTTGGTGGATAAAACACTCATTGTTGTTTAAAACATTCAATGGTTTGATCTCAACCCTTACCATAATATTTTTTGAACAACAAGAAAAGAAAAAGTTCAACATCTTGAAAGTTGTTCATGGTTTCATTTCAAATCATGCTTAGTAGGTTGGATATTGAATTTCAAAATGGAATTGAAGTTTCTTTTTTCAAAATGATAAAAACTAAAAAAGAATGTTTTTTTTTTTCTTTTTTAAAAGAAAAAGTTAAGGATTAAATTGAAATCTTTTGTGTGTAAAGGCTTTTTTAAAAAAAAAAAAATAATAATAATAATAATTAAAAGTTTTGAAATATTAAAATTTAAAGATGAAAAATTTAGAGTTGAAAATAGGATTTAATCACTAACAATTAACATAACATAATAATATGATGATTTTGAAGTAAAAATACCTTTGGAATGGAGAGTACAAAAGATGAAGAAGAGAAAACAGAAAAGCTGGATGGAAGTAGCCATATATATTGATATTGTGTGCTTTTTCTTTTTCAATGTTTTATTTTTATTTTTATAGGAAAGTCTGGTCTTATTTATAAGGATTCTTTTGAAGGAAAAATTACAAATTTAATTATTTTATTTAATATATTCCATTTGGAGGATGACTGAGAAATGAATTGAATGTAAATAAAATTTGGTCAGGTAATTGAATCAATTAATTTTTTCTTTTTTTAAGAGTGGTGTTGAATAACTTTTCCTTGAAAGGAATTAGGATATCAATCACATAAATTAGTTTTTTTTTTTTTCATCAATATATATTTAAATCTCAAATATTTAGATATTTTTGAAATGTAAATCTCCCATGTTGAAAATTTTTAATTTAATCTATTGTTCTCTATTTACTTATTTTTTTAATACAATTGAAACCTTTGACTTTAATAGAATAAATAAGTATCAATTATGTTGAATTGTGTTCACTATCGTTCATTGAATATTTTCGTAATTATTTATTTTACACAAATAATTTATTTTAAAGGGTAAATGAATTATATTCTATAAATATAATTGAAAATTCTAATGGGGTGAAAAATAATAAAAAATTTAAAGTTGTACTCGAAATAATTAATTCAACATAAATGTGCAGCTCAAAACGGTTAAATAATTATCTACTTTTTCTTTTGAGGGATGAAATTACTTTCGTTTTCTATATTTGCTGAACTCGAAAAAGTGAAAAACTAAATAGATACAATATTTTATAATTTAATTTCAACTAATTATAAGAAAATTATTTTAAATGATAAAAATGTTGAAAATATTTACAACTGATAACAAGATAGTAGTCAATCGCGATTTACCGCAGATAGACAGTGAAATTTTACAGTATTTATAAATATTTTGGTTATTTTTGCTATATTTGAAAAAAAAAACCATTATTATATCCAATTATGTACAAATATTATTTATTTCTTGAGGAAAGAAAATCTTATGGGAATGATATAACGCTTTATCTCCCAAGTCCTACAAGGAAAGGTGATTCATGAAAAAAAAAAAAAAAAAAAAATTGATTCAATTACTTTACAATTTTGTTTATATTCAAATAATCTCTCATCCATCCTCAAATAGTAAGATATTAAATAAAAGTTATTGTTTTACACATTTTTTGTGCATTAAAAATTAATAATCCCTTCAAAGGATCCTTATAAATAAGACTACATTTCAAAGTTTATTTTTCATCAAAATCATAACTTTCTAATTGCCACATTGGAAAAGATAAAAACACACAAGAATGGTTGCCTCCATCAAGTTCTTTTGTGTACTATTCTTCTTTTGTCTCCTCTCCAAAGTATATTATTTATGCTCAAAATAGTTTAATATATTTAGTTTATAGAAATTATTATAAATGAAAAAAAATATATCAAACTATTTATAATATAGAAAAATTCTACTGTTTATCAGCACAATGTAAATTGCAACGAACTTCTTATATCACTAAGCAATAAAAATTTATTGTGGTGTGTTGTCCAATGATAAAATCTATCACAATGTATGACTGACGGACAATACAATTTTTCTATATAGATTTAGTTAAAATTTCTAAAATTTTAATTTTTTTTTTTTGTTTCCCCTAAACTTTGTAATATGAAAAGAAATTATATTACTTGTAGTCTTAGACATTAACTTTTTATATAAATAATTTAAACTAAATTATATGACTTGTGATATATGTGTTTATTTCAAGATTGAATATCCACTTTTCATCACGATAGCTTTCTCTTATAAATGATTTCTCGAGGAAAGATTGGTTGCAATGATACGCCAACAGATAAACTTTAAAAGTTGAAATCTACTAAGAAAGAATTAAGAAGCACCAAAGTTTAACAACTCAAATAGGTTTAAATAGGTAGGCGTGTTTAATAATTTGGTTTAACTTTTCAAAAATAAATCATTTTAAAAAAAATGAAGTTAGTTCGGCAACAATCACAAACAATTGTATTTGTTCTGAATCAAGTTTGAAATTGGAATGCACAGTTGAGAAAGTGGGTCAACCCCAATCTCTTTCACTTATGCTTCCGACAATGCCTTTCCTTTCAACCCTCTCTCCTCTCAAATTTCTTGCTCTTAAATTTACTTCTTACATTATTATATATTTACAGCTTTGTATTATTTTATAGGGTTTGATGATATATGAATAATCAAAGTATTTACATCCTACTTTTGCATGCATAACACATGCTTTTTTTTTATTTTTATTTTTTTTTTATTTTTTGTGTTTTTATATACATTATTGTTCTATTTATTTATTTATTTATTTATTTATTTATTTATTTATTTTGAACCTAACTCAATTGGTTATGATATACATACACTCGACTAAGAGGTTAGAGGATTGAATTTCCTACCTCTAATTAAACTAATATATATATATATATATAAAAATGCTTAATGTGTATAATAATTAAAATGTGTGCATATACTACTTGATATATTAAGTAAGTAATCTAGAGGAGAGAGAAAACTTTTGGTTTAATGGTTAATGTATCCACCCAACCTTAAGATTGGAGGTTCAATTTTTTATCCATGTTTATTGTATTAAACAAACCATATATCTCGGTTAAGAGGTGTTATGGGTGAGATCCAACTTGAAATACACTACATGGGGGTTAAGTGAAGGCCCAATATGAGTTTGGTCTTCGAGTTTTCAAAGAATTTAAGTAATCCTTAGCTTACTTTCTTTTAACTTCGGTTGATAAAAATTTGGTCACAATAATTTTACATATTTATTCCATATGCCTTAAATTTTATAGTGATTTAAGTCCATATAATATTCAAAATAGGATAATTGTTTTACATGACAAAACTGCTCAAAATATTTTCAAATATAGCAAAATGTTACTATCTATCAGTGATAGACATGACTAATAGTCATCTATCAATGTTAGTGTCATAGGCACTGATAGATGTCTCTCAATGTCTATCATTATCTATCAGTGACATTTTGTTATATTTGTAAATAAGTCGACCCATTTTGTTATCTTTGAAAACAACCCTTAAAAATATAGGCAAAATTTAATGGAATACACAAACATTGTCGTCTAATTAAATTTATCAACTCAATATATCATGTCACTTTTATGTTCGTTAACTAACGATTAAATAGAGGTTCGATTTTCTCACTCCATATATTGTCAAAAAAAAAGTTAAAAATTAATTTATGGTGTGTTTGGAATACATTTTCAAGTGTTTAATTTAAAAAATAAGTCATTTTTGGAAAAAAAAAATTAGAGTGTTGGACAACTACTCAAAATAGATTTTGAAGTGTATTTTAAACAATTTTTATCAAGAGTATAAATAAAAATGAGTTTTTTGAAAAATATATTTATGGTAGGAGCATTTGTAGACTTTTATTTAATTTAGAGTTATTTTTGCAACGAGGTATTAACGGTTTTTGCTCACATATTACGGTGAGAGTATTATTGAACTTTGTAAAGTTTAAGTGTATTTTTGAAATTTTTAAAGTTTTTTAAAGCAACGAGGTATTAACAGATATTTTTAAACTATATTTTAAAATTTAAGGGTATTTTTGAAACTTTTGAAAGTTTAGAGTTATTATTTACCCAAATACAAAGTTGAATAGAATTTTTTTTATAATTTAGCCTATTTATTTATTTTGTAACGTTCGTCTCCTAATAAGGAAAGTGATTCACTTCCCCAAAAAGGTGTCGATTGTTCAATTGGTTGGCACTTCAAATTTGGTTCTTTTGAAATCGTTCTCGAATAAACTATCCTTCTCCAATAGAAAACTATCGAATAAGCCTAATAAGGTTCTTAATTATTACCATTTTGTTTTTATTTACTTTTTTTAATTAGATAATTATTTTAAATAATAAAACTACTTAATATATTTTTAAATATAACAAAATGTTGATTAGTGATAAATATCTATCTTTGTAGTAAATGATAGTTGTCTATCAATGTATATTACTTCAAAATATCTCTTTTTAATTTATACTTAATTTTATGCAAAATTGGTAGTATAGGTTTTTTTTTTTTTTTTTTAATAAGCACTCCAATTCTTAATTAAATTTTATTCTAAAAATATTTAATAAAAAATAATAACAAAATATAAAAATTTATGAATAAGAGCAGGGTGTATAAACCTAAGTTTCAGAAATCACCAAATAATTATCAAATTGTTTTTACACCTTTTTTGGGCATTAATTCTATTCCCTAAATGGGGCCTTATAAATAAGACTACCACTTCCAAACTTTATTTCATAAAAAGAAAAAATAATAATAATTACTTTTCCATTAAGAAGAAGAAGAAAAAAAAAAAAAAAAAAAAACATAAAAATGGTTGCCTCCTCCATCAAGGTCTTTTGTGTTCTCTTCTTCTTTTGTTTCATTTCCAAAGGTAAATTAATTGTTTATATGATAGTCTTTAAATTCTCACCCTAACATTTTATATATCCATTTCATTTCTATCTCTAACATCTTTAAATGTGGGTTTCTTTTTATTTTAATCTCTAAATTTTCAAATATCTTTTTTTATTTTAACTTCTCAATTTTAATTTTAACGTGAAAAACTCAATACCTCACTCAGTACATGTAATTTTAATTAGTTACACATGAGGAAAAACCAATGACACAAGACTAACGAGAGAGATTTTTTCCTACACACTACTTTAGATTCGATTATAAGGAGAATTAACTTGTAATCCAAACAAACCGTTAAAAAGGATTATTTTTAACGTTCAAATATTACCACGAAAGACGAAGTACATAAATCATTTCGTTTTGTTGTCAATTTTCATTATTGTTTTTTTTTTTTTAAAGGGAATTGCCAATGCACCTTGGATGAGATTGCAATCAGCCAAACTTCAACTGGAAATCAAGTGAATGGGAAGAGAGAATGGAAAGCCACAATTACAAACAATTGTGTTTGTTCTCAATATAGTGTGAAATTTGATTGCAATGGATTTAACTCAGTTGAAAAGGTTGATGGATCCATTTTAATGGTTTCAGGGTCAGAGTGTTTGGTTAACAATGGTCAACCAATCTTTAATTCAAATCCAATTTCCTTCACTTATGCTTGGGATACCTCATTTGCTTTCAAGCCCCTCTCCTCTCAAGTTGCTTGTTCATGAACTTAATTCTCTCTATATATCATAATGTATTTTCATTCAATTTACAACTGATTTGTATTTTGGAGTTGTTTTTAAGGCTTATTATAATATGACTTCAATATATGCTTGTTTTTGAATGCATAATCGTTCAAGCATAGTTTATTTAGTCATTCTCATTTTAATACCAACTTAAAAATTGTTATCAACTCTCTAATCGAGAGAAACTAACATGTAAGTTATCAACTCTCTCTTGATACTCAACATATTGTTAAACCGGTTTAACGCATATACCCTAACAGAGTATTTAACACGTAAGTATTGTTCAAATATTCTTTTCTAGCAACTCTCTCTTGATATACCACTTGATAATTGCTTAGTTAACATGTATTGCCCTCAAACGGTGGTTTTTAATAATCTTGGTTAATTTCCTACAGGAATCTCAATTTAAAGGAAAAATTCGTAAAGCTCATAATAGAAAAACAAAAGAATAAATTCATATATCCAAATTTACTTAATTATCCATGCATACAAGAGTTTAAACAATATATTCTAACGTTATTCAAGTCATTTCAATAATAAGATCTTAACCTTAAATAATATACAATTCATAATCACAAATCGCCCAAACATAGTCTAATAATGTCTTTAGAAAAGTTAGAGAGATGTTCAAAATTTAAAAATGCAAAAATTAAATAGGCATAATGTTAAAAATTTAGAACTAATTTATGATTTTAACATATATATATTACAGCTTGGCTTACATAGTATTCAAAGATTAAATTTCTTTAAGATAGAAAGTGATTCACTTCCCAAAGAAATGAAACTAAAATAAATTTTCAGGTTTTATCTATTAAGAAAGAAAATCACAAAGGTGGTTTTTTCCCATCAAGCTTTTCTATGGTGGTGCTCTTATTTTATCTCTAATAAAATACTAAAATAGAATAAGAAAAAATCAAAATAAAGTTGAAAATTGTCTTATATTATAGGTTAGGAGTAACTGCATAGATAACTCAACATTCAACCTATATCTATATAATTTTAAAAATATTCAAACTTACTATATTTTATTCAAATGGGACATATGAGTTAAATTTTTCCATAAGAATTAAGGTGTAATTAAGCTTTTTTTTATTAGACTTGAAAAAAAAAAAAAAAAATCCATTCGCACACATTTGTAAGAAAATTTTAAAAGAATAAAAAAGAAATAATATTTACGTGCATCTATTTTTGTCATATTCATACTGTTGTTCAATAAAAATTGTTTAATAAGAGAGTAACTGCATTCAGTTATTTATCATCATTTGATTAATCTAGTAAGTTCATTACTTTCAACTCTCATATTACTTTCAAGGTAAGAAATGCAAGCAAAATGGATATAATTCCTTATTCTCATATACCAACCATCAACTTTATTATTATTTAAAGTTAATTTTGTTACTACTCATTTTTTTTTTTTTTTTTATCTTATCCTTGTTCACTAACACAATTTTAGGCGCATGTGAATTCGACCACTCAATAAACAAGATTATAGAGCATTACGGCCACGAGCATCATCTTCTTCTTTGATGCAACCTAGTGTTGTGACTGTAATGACAACGTTCAAGTAAACAATCAATCTTTGTTCTCAAAAAACACAAAAATGACAAGGGATGGTTAGGAAAGCTGATTGGATTTTATTTTTAAAAAGTGTAAAGTGGGTGGTCAACTTCAAAGTTAGACATTCAATTCTCTCATCTTACCTACAATAAATAATAATAATAATAAACAATGAAAAAAAAATTGAAAACAAACATTGAAATTAACATCTCTAATGAAATTTTCTCTTTTTTTCTTTTTTTTTTAAGTAACTTAAGTAATTTTAAAGTGAGGAACTTCCCTCCCACCCATTCTTTTTGTTATTTAATTAAAGAAAATAATAATAATATATTTAATTAATATAAATTAATAAATAAAAAATAATTAATTTATATATAATAATTAAATATATTGATTAAATAACCATTTAATTAATGAAATTTTATTTAATTGATTAAAGAAAATCAAATATTATATATTTGATTCAATGTGTCAAAATACACATATATTCTCATAACCTATAGTTTTAATATGAATTCAATTCATAATAGTATGGATGAATAATTTGGCATGAAGGGATTTTGAGATGTATGAAGGTACCCAGAAGCATTTTGATTGGGATTATTCACTTGTATGTTGTAACAAGAATAGCAAATAGCAGCCATGTGACCAATTTTTCCACATACTTGGCATAAGGGTCGAGGATTATTGTACCTATCTGCCACGACCTCGTCCTCGCTAATTAGAGGAGGGATTTCCTTGATTTTTATTTGGACTGTGGGAATTTTGGGCAGATTGTCCCCTGTTTTGAGTCATATTCACAGAAGGAGAATGATTAGTATTGGCAATAAAAGCAATGGACAGATTACTTACTCCTGATTTCGTAAGAGAGATCAATATCAGACTGGAAGATCTGTGCAACAACCACGAGGTTGTATTCTTCATCTTACCAGTCCGGAAAGGACTTAAAGAAACTAAATATCATCATTCCAGATGGGACTGCCGTCCAAAGCTAAACCATGGAACTACTTCTTCATGATGGTCAAATACTCTTCCATTTTCTGGAGACATGGAGTATAGAGTTGATCTACCGCCATCCACGTTTCATATTCTGGGTTTCGGAGCTGTTTTTCTGCAGATTTTTCCGATAAGTCGGTGCTAATGAACTTACTTGGACAGCCTTTTTCTCCGATCAAGTATCCTTCTATTCGGTAGCTTCTTAGAATCAGCCAAGCTAGGTTTTGCCAGAGTAGGAAATTGGTTTGATCCATTTTTGGAGGTTACTTTGATTCAGTAACTGATTCAACGATGGTCCGGTTGGATTTCCATTGCCAGAGTTGGAAAAGATCGACGACTGAGCAGCCATACCTTTCTCTAATACCAAATAGAGATATTGAAAGAATAGAGGAAACAGAATATTTTCACCGTTGATTATTTAATAAAATGATTTCCTCGTTTATGAAAGGCACCCAAGGGCCAAATATATACCATTACAAATAATCGAATATGTAACAAACTATACACGTGTTGCAACACCAATGGAGGAAGCCTAACAGAAAATAGAGAATAGGAGAGCCTAGAAGCTTTTGCCACGTCATTGCCAAATGATGAAACCCATCACCATCAGTCATTGATTTATCTTAACATTAGACACATACCTTACTTAAAAAGTTCAATCACTTATTTAATATAAAATCAAATCTTACAATCTTATACTTTTTAAAGTTTAATGATATGTTAGACACAAAATTAAGAGTGTAAAGACGTATTTAACACAGTTGAAAGTTGAAAGTTTAGGAACTAAATTTTTTATTTAAGATCTCCAAATGGTAGAAAGTAATATATTGACATGAATTCATCATTATTATATATCCCAATGGATTATAGACATGTGATTTAGTAAAAAAAGGTTAACTTTTATCTGATTAAAAAATAGAAGGGAATATACCCCGTTTTGTAACCATCTCGTTTTTTTGTTTTTGTTTTTTAAAATAAGGCCTATAGAGACTACTTCTATTTCCAAATTTCTTTTTTTGTTGTTTAGTTTTTACCAATGATTTAAAAAACTAAGCCAAACTTTGAAAACTAAAAACAAATAGCTTTTAAAAAATTTTTTTTGTTTTTGTTTTTTGAATTTGACTAAAAATTGAACCATTGTATTTAAGAAAGATGCAAATCATTTTAAGAAATGTGGATGAAATAGGCTTAATTTTCAAAAACAAAATGGTTACCAAACTGGGCCTAAATAAATTTAAGGCTTTTTCTTTCCAACAAAATCTCATCTCTATTCTAAAGGAATAATACATAAGAATAATTTAAAAAATCACACGAGAATAATTATAAAGATAATTGTTTTAAATAGCAAAACTGTTGAAATTTTTTTTTTCTAATATAGCAAAATATCATTGTCTATCAATGATAGACGCTAATAGATGATAGTAGTCACTATCTTATAAACAATAAGATTTTGTTATATTTAAAAACAACCCTAATTATAATTAATGGATTTTATTTTTATTTTTTTTTTTAAGAAATATAATTCATGGAATTTGGTGGAGGGTTGTTTTCGTCATGTATAAAATTAAGAGAACTACTTACCTTGTATGTTTTTGTGTATATGTTCTATGCTATCTCCTTTCCTCATAAGATAAAACTTGTTTTTGAAAAGCAAAGGAAAAAAGAAAAAGAAAAAGAAAAATCCTGCTAATGGCTGTCATCTTCCTCTCCTTTCCAAAGCTATGATCAAATAATTCTCTCTTATACAGATCTATATCTTTTTTAGATTAAATCTAAAATTTTAGAAAGTTCTTTATGAAATATTATCAAGAAAAAAAGAAATTATGGTTCTTTGAGTCTCTACTCCTTTACCTATCTTTTCTTATAGTTGATTGGCTCATCCTTGAATCCATTCTTTTACCTAATCTATTATCCTTTTGAAAAGTTGAATATATATATATATATATATATATATATATAACATGATCTCAAATCAAATGATTAATTTAGGCCTTGTTTGGCACCCTTAAACTTTTGAGACTATATCAATTTAAAATCTAAACTTATAATTATATCAATTTAAACCTTAAATTTTCGTTAAGTATATCTTAAGAGGTCATGGTGGCCATCCACTTAAGATTTAATATCCTATGAGTTTCCTTAACACCCAAATGTTGTAGGGTCGGGCGGGAGTTCACCCAAATGTTGTAGCGTCAGGCAATGCGCATAAGCTAGCCTAGACACTTACGAATATCAAAAGAAGGATTAACACCCTCCTTAAAACTTAGTTCGAGAAATATCATGTGAAACACATGATTGTTTCAATTAAACTTCAAAACTATTGTAAGTAGATCAATTTAAACCTTTATTAAGATTATATTTAAAAACCATACAAAATTCAATTTGTTTAGATTTCTTCAAATGTCAAATTATAAAATGGACAATTCTAACTGACACATAGATGATTTTCAAAAGAAATATTAATTAAGAGGGTAAATTAATTTGTTTATAAAAATTTAGAAGTTTAATTGATAAAATTATAAATCACACTTACACACCATTTTTATCAAAACAATGTGTAATGAGATGTGTAAATTGATACACTTATTAAAGTTCAAAGTTTAAGGTGATGCAACTTTCATAGTTTAAGTGTAAAGTAATATTTTTCCTAATTTTAATTTTAACTTCATTTCTAAGTTCTTAATTTTGTAATTGATTTTATATCCCTAACTAAATTAAGAGCATGTGACTTCCAAAAAGTGTATTTTATTTTCCAAATTCAACAAAAACTTCAAAAGTTTTAAAAAGAAAAGGAAAGAAAAGAACTGCTGTTATATCCTTCACTAGTTTTATTGGTGGGAGGTAGCTTTTAAGGCTTTATTTATTTATTTATTTATTATTTTTCTTTAAAAATAAAAATAAAGAAAGGAAAAAAGGAACTTTTAAGTCTTTTAAGTCACCAGCCCTCTTGACCTTTTAATGCCAGCATCAACCTCCACACATAGCCTTGCAGACTTTGTAGGCATATTATCTTTAAAAATAAATAAAATTGAAACGAAATTGAAAGCATATTGAAATCATCATAAAAGATGAAAGCATATAAAATTTTAAATTTACCTAATCTATTAAAGCATATCAATGCCCATGTTAATTTAACAAAGTGCTTATCGTTGAACTCATTTTTAACCCCACCCCAGGCTTGTAAATTGTAACTATTAAGCTAACGTTCAATGACTAAAAATCAAAAATTTGAATGTCCACTACACGTATATAAATAAATAAATAAATAAATAATTAAAAAGTTTCAAAAATATTTAAGAAAAAGTAAATAACACCAACCCACAATGAGATTATAACTTTTACATTACAAGCTAAACACGAGAACACTTTCCATCTGCACAAGATTTTTTAACCAACTTGTTTTAGATCACAAATTAAATTGGATGCACATATCAAACTTGATCTCTTTTGTGTTTGTCCTCTGGAGAAATTAACAATTACCAATGGATAGAAACTCCAACTGGCGCAATGGTAAATGGCAAAATAGAATAGAAATTTACAATCACCAATAAATGCCAAAATTGCACTCAAGCCACGTTTATCCCAACTGAAACGCACTCCATCAATGGTAAAATAAAAGGCACAATCTAATTGAGGAATAGAAGGTGTTCAATTTGATTGTGGTTGAAAATTACGTGAAACTCACTACTTTTACCGTTACCATTATCACTATCGTTACAAATATTGTTACTATAACAATATGAAAATTATGAATCTAGTACATTTATTGTTACTTTTATTTTTACCTTTACCGTTACCGTTAGGGTCAAGTAGTAATAGTAACGATAACGGTAACATTAAATTGTGACAAATTTGTAATTCTAAGTAAATGCGATCAAAAGCAATTCAATTACATTTGCGATTCAGACTTACTACAATTGATCCAACAATAAAATTTCATTAAACTACACCAATCTTCTTTACAATTTGGTAAACGTAGCCTCAGTTCAATGTGAGATTGAAGAGCGGAGGTTTCAACACAGCCAAAGCCATCAAACCCACCAGTTTAGTCGAGTTGGGGGATCAATGTGTGGTTAATGATGGCTTTCCAATCTATTCTGCTGTTCTTATCTCCTTCACTACTGCATGGGACCCTTCATTAAATTTCAAGCCTTTTTCTCCCAAGTTGCTTGTTCCTAGTTAGTTACTCAAGGTTTTTGCTTTCTCTTTTCTCCAACTTATAGTGTAAGGAGTCCTTACTCCTTTTATGTTTTGTACTACGAGTCTTTGGCAAAGTTCAATATATTTATAGAGGTTTAAGACTTATTTTGGTCTCTTCGAACTTTCATATATTTAAATGGTTTTGGAACTTTTTGCATGAGCAAAAGCTGATCAAGGTCAGGTAATGAGGTCGGCCAATAATCCTGATACCAACTTTCAATTGGAGATGGCATTTACTTTTTCTTACCTATCAAGCTTCAGCACAAGTCTCGTCACTCGCAGTCCAAGAAAGGTAGTTTCAATCTATACGTCTCCCACTCTCTATTGCAGCAAACCAGATTGGTTCGAGATGACTAGTGAGATGTTGGGGGATGGTCTATTGGGTGTTACAAAGAGAGTGTAGTTTGGGTGTTAGGCAGGTTAAGAGGGGGAGGGTTGTATGAAAAAAGATGTTGATGTGATATACAATAAATGGAAGGAGCATGAAAAAGATATTCATACTCCTATAATATTGTAGATTTTCCCGAGGGAGAGAGAGGTGTATGAAAAAAATGTAAGAAAAATTTCCCATACTCTCGTACTACTGAAAATATGCCGAGGGACTAGGGGCAGGAAGAGAGGGGCTATATTAGAAAGAGAGGGAATGGAAAAGGAGTAGAGTCATGCATGCAAGAGAGAGAAAATGGTGGTCTTGTAATGTTAAAAGAGAGAATGAATGAGTGGAAGGTCATGGGAGAGAGAAGAGAGATGGATTTGATTGGCAGACTTGCATGTGAAAGATGGATTTGATTGGTGCATGTGCATGTTAGAAAGGAAAGAAGAGTACTGAGAACTTAATAAGTGAGAAAGAAAAGGAGAATAGGGAAGAGAGAAGAATGACAAAAGGTTGAAAGATAATAAAGGAAGAGAGAGGAACACAATAGGAACAGAAATAAAGAGTTTTGGATGCAGGGTCGGTCAGAAGGAGGTGTATATACTCTCCTAACTAAACAAGGGGTTAGTTTTGGATATTCGGGTTCGGTCATGAACTTGGTCTGATTCAGTCTTTTAATTTAACTCCCCGAATCTTTTGAAGTATACCCTTCAAACTTATAAAATGGTGTAGCAATTAACTCCAACTATTTAGGGAATTAAAACAATAGAGTTAAGTTATAAGAATTTTGTTAGCATAAAGGGATAATTATTAATTATTATGTGCC
This sequence comes from Citrullus mucosospermus, assembly GCA_030954485.1. Lineage (NCBI taxonomy): Eukaryota > Viridiplantae > Streptophyta > Magnoliopsida > Cucurbitales > Cucurbitaceae > Citrullus > Citrullus mucosospermus. Next base: position 27,216,524 of record CM062059.1, on the reverse strand, counting down.
GAAAGTTGCCTAAATAAAATTTAAACAAAGCATCAATTTGATGGAAAAAGAAAAGAAAAAGGAAACGTCGAGAGAATAATAGGGTATAAAATTACGTCACGATATGCATCTTCCTATTTTTGTTGTTCTTAGTTACATGGGATGTTCAATGTTTAAAAACGGTCAACCCAAATGAAATATTATGTTGACAGCACATCACACTAAAGACTTGCGTGAGAGTTTTAAATTTATTTCTTTTTCTTCGAGACTATTATTAATATAATTATTGCCATAATAACCAATGAGGAAAGCCATTCAAAATACAGATATGAAAACACTAACATACTATAATTTCCAAGATAAAGTAATCATAAAAACAAAGAAGTTGGTTTGTAAACCCACTTATCTCAAAAGCACTGCCTGCCAGCAAAAAGTTCCCTTCAGCTATGATCAACCTCTCCACCATGATTGCAGCAATCCTCATCCTATTCCTAAGTTTCATCAATGAAGGTAATAATATTTGACGAAAAGAAAGTTAAAATCGCAAATAAAATACAAGCGATCTCTACCTTTAGAGCTTTCTCTTTCCTTTCTCGGTTTGAGTTGGTGGATTTTGTTGCAGGGTCTGCTATTGGAAGCTGCAGTTTGGACACCATTAACATAGGAACACAAAGAAGCGGAAGGGAGATTGGAGGGCAACCTGAATGGAACGTGCAAGTAATTAACAATTGCGATTGTCCTCAGAAGAAGATCGTCTTGTCCTGTCCAGGGTTTCAGACTGTTGAACCCGTTGATCCATCGATTCTTTCAAAGCAAGGGGACACTTGCCTTCTCATAAACGGAGGAATTGTACAACCTGGTTCTTCAGTTTCATTTTCCTATGCTTGGGATCCCCCTGTCATCATGTTCCCTCGTTTCTCTGTTCCTCAGTGTCCTACCTGAAGATCCAAAAACAATTTTTTTTAAAAAAAAAAACGGTTATCAATTTAGTCTGAGTTGATATTGTAGTTAAGAAAAAAAAATTGAAAAATAATCGTTCCTTCTGTATGAAAAGAAGAATATAGGTGATGTCTTAAGAGTTAAGCCCATATTTCTTGAGGTTGTTTCCTTCACCTGATTGATCTACTAAAGATGGGACTGTCAGCTTATAGTTATTTGGTACAAGTGAGAAATTTTACCTGTAGGAATGTCTTTTCTCTAAACAAATGTTGCCATCCTCACATGAGTTTGACAATAGAATAGAACCTGCCTTTCTGAAAGATTAATATAATATAAGCAACTTGTATAGCTTGTATTTGTACAGCATGATTTCTCATTCAGGGTATGTGACAGTTGGAAAGACAGAGTGTTGTATGTATAAATAAAAGAAGCTTTCATCAAACTGTATTTTGTCATCTGAGTCCATTCCTTCGGCCCCGACTACTATCAGCCTCATGAGCAGCTCCAAAGCTTGCTTCTACTATTCAGATATCCTACAACGTAGGAGAAGAGAAGGGAGAGAAAGAGGAAGCTATTCTTTGCAGGTGGAGAAAAGTTCCTCTTCCTTTTCTCCTATATGATTATCATCCATTAGATAACATGGTATTCCAACTCAAAATCTATTGGTAATGAGATGAGTAGCTCATCGACCTTACAAGGATTGTAAAGTCCCTTGGTGGGATCCTCAACATCATCGAGATCATCCTCTTCATTACATAATCTCCACTGGCTTCATAATCCTTTCATCCCATCATTGAAATGAGGTAACCACTTCTAGTTCATGCTTCATATGTCATTTGTTCTCATCCTGATTGTGACCATTTTAATTCCTACCTTCACTTAGACAGATAGACAGACATCTATTTCATACTAAACCTTTCCTTCATTCTCTTCTCACTACCACCATCGTGTCCTAAGCAATTGCATCATTCGAGCATTACCATTCTAAGCTTCATAGTCATTTTGGCTTACATGGACATTTTGTTTTTCCTTAAGCTTAGTCAATGGAGAACTACAAAACAGAACAGGGTTGCTTTCGTGTTCCAAAGGAAAGCAAAACACGTACACAAGCATAAATGTAAATCTTGCAGCACTGCAAGTTGCAACTAACCCTTTAAACTTGTCAATTGACATATAGAATGGGCAGTGCATCAATTTCTTCAGGTGCAGCTCCAAGCTGCAAAGTCCAAACCATACGTTAGACTTTAAAAAGAAGTACGAAATTTTCAATCTGTAAAATCTGAATATAGAATTAGAAAGCAACAGCAAACGGCTACATAAAGAACTTTCAAGTTTCAACCTCTATCCATGGTGTACGGCTGCGTGTATATAAGAGGAAGATAACGGAAGATCGAACAAATGATTCAATTAGTTCAAGAATCTCAGAAACGCAACCGAAAAAAACATCCTGTTAGGACTAAAGCTCCAATGGAGGGGACGGGTTAACACAAACGCAAAAGGAAGCAAACAGAATCGACATAAAGAATCTCAAAGGCCATAATTGAAACAGTAACTCTGATTTAGAAAAAGAAGGCATTACAAAATGGACTCGGTAAAGTAAACTTACAAATCGAAGCCGCCAAACCAAAGAGCCAAAAGAACCCAAATAAAGATTCACAGCCGGAAATTCAAATACACAATGAATTAGCAGAAGAAGAACTATTCGAACTAAATCAAGTTAAAATAACAGTGATTACATCATTAATATGAAGAATACAACAAATGCTGGAGAATCAATGGCCGTCTGAACAGCCCCCCGTAGTACGGCGGAGATTTTACGAAGCAGCAGCGACGGAGAAGTACCGAAAGGAATCGATCATCTGGAAGTTTAACAAAAGATAATGTCATTTGAACTCTAAAATTGCAAATAATTCCAATTAGAATCTACAATTGCAGAATGAGAGCCAAAATCCGTAGCCGTTTTTGCTCCGTTCCGATGTGTTCTTCAATTTTGTTTTCCCTCCATTGGCGACAGATTTGATCTGTCGGTAATTCTAAAAATTCCTGAAAAAGGGAAGATCCTGAAAACTTTGGGCTGATGGGCTCGTAATTAAGCCCATTTAATAGATGCAATTACGATTAAAAGAAACATAAACACCTTTGAAAATAATGAACAAAATTATATATAGATAAAAATTAAAATACGCATATACAATTAATCTATGTATGTTAACAAATTATTGAATTTATATCAAAGTGTAAATTAATAAGAACTTTAGTTAATCAATATTTTATCAATTCGTTTATCTAGACCTAATGTAATTATAGGTAAAACAACATGAGCGTAATTAAGTGAGAATTTGCATATAAGCCAAAATGTTTGAAATCTTTATATCCACATTAATGTATCACAAATAATGTTTTTTATTATTATTTTTTTAGACAAGATATCAAAAGAAACTAAATAACAACATAACAAAAAAAACAAAAACAAAAAAGCAAAAAAACAAAAGTAAAGACTACCACTTAGGAAACAAAAATTTTCTCATTCGAGGTCTTTATTGCTAGGTTGTTTGTTGCCAAGTTGTGGGCCAAAGAGTTGTGAGACCACCATATGTGGAAAAATGAAATACTTCCCAAGACCTGGGTCAAATTTTTAGCTTCTTTGATAAAACTAGAGACTTCAGTTAAATCAACCTCATTCTTGGTTATCAACTTAACCACCTCCAAATAGTCATATTTGACCTAGATGAGTTACAATTTGATTTTCAGACCTCTACAAATTCATCTCAAAGTGTCTGCACCTCAAGAACTCTGACCTCTCCACAACAAAAGTGCAACGCATGCCAATGAGATGAATGCACCCTAGATGATCTCGAATCACCCATCCATAAATGTTAAGTTCAATTACACGTGGTTTGTTTATTGTATCTCAAATCACGCACCCTTTGACATTTATTGGTCGAGAATAAATGTTTTGATCAACTTAATTATGCTTAATTTGACAACATAATTTAGTAGTTAAAATGTGTATACATCCATTAAGGTTTTGTATAACTATTTTGGTGTCAATGTGAGCCTAGTTAAATCGTCAAAATAGTGATCAATCTGTTAGTGTTACTATTTTGTTGCCAATATAAGTCTAGTTTAACCGTTGAGATATCTACCATAATTTTTATTGAAGTACTCGAAGATTCAAATCTTCACACCATATTTATTGTATTATAAAAATTATTGAATCTTTATAATGACATTGATATCAAAAGAAACTTATAAATTAAGGCCTCATTTAATAACTATTTTTTAAAATTAAAAAAATATTGTGTTTGTTTCCATTAATTTTCATACCATAAATAATTACATGGGTAAAAATAAATAATTACAAATAAACCTAGAGGTGAAATAGATGTTTATTGGCTTATAATTTTTTTAAGTCAAATGGTTACCAAATGGATCTAAATTATGCAAAGTGCTCCTAAACTTCAATGTAAATTTCAATTATGCCCATAAAGTTCACAATGTTTCATCTTTACCCATAAACTTTAAATTTTGTTCCAAAAGTACCATTAGAGAGATTTTGTTTTTCATTAAAATAAGATGGAAATTGGCGTGGTTGATTAATGAGTAACATTAAATCAAGACATATGTGGTATCATTTACAACTTCATATACATAATTTAATGTGACAATTGATTATGTAAAGATTGTAATAATGTCTTTTGATATAAAGTAAATAATAACAATGATCTTAATTTTCTACCGAAATCACATTATATTCTAATTTTCATACGTTAACTCCAACATCTATTCTCATTTTTTTAACACAAAAAATATATTTTTTTTTTTTAACAATTTCAAATTTTGAAAGTAAAAATAAATGTTTTAAAACCTCAAGACATAATTGAAACATACTCTATATGTATAATTTAATTAAAATTATACTATATGTACGTATGTAAGCATGTATATATTTATTAATTTCGATGTTACATTTTGCAACATCATATTCTTTACCATATTAAAGTCTTCTAGTGACCGTTACAAAATCCTCATTCTCATCCCTATTTCAATTAATGGCTTCAAAATGGCAATACAGTATTGTGACAACCACCTTATCAACATCATATAACCTTCCATTTATTTAAATTACAAAAACAATATATTTTTTTCTAATTTTTGGCTTTTATTGCCAAAACGAACTTAGCTCAACAATTCACATAATTTTCCTCTATAGAAGTTAGATGTTAGATCTTTCAATCTTCACAATTGTTGTTGCAAAAGAATTTGAAACTCTAAATTTCAAAAACCAAAATTAATGGTATTAAATAATAAGTTGAGTCTAACTTCTTGTATCAAATAAGCTTTTAAATTAATGGAAAAAAGAAAAAAAAGAAAAAACTCTAATAAATCTTAAATTTCATTTTGTGTCTAATAGGTAAGTTTTAAAAAATTTTATAAGTCTTTAAACTTGGGATTTTGTATATAATAAGTCGGTAACTTTCACTTTTGTATCTATATTATATTTTTACATTCACAAACTTATCAAACACATAATAGAAGCTTTAGGCTTCATTTGATAACTATTTCGTTTTTTGTTTTTGGTTTTTGACGATTAAGCCTATTTACTTCACATTTCTTACAATGACTTACATCTTTCTTAAGTACAATGATTGAATTCTTAGTCAAATTCCACAATAAAAAACAAGTTTCTAAAAGTTACTTTTTTAGTTTTCAAATTTTGGCTTGGTTTTTTAAACTATGGGTAAAAACTAGACAACAAAGAAATAAATTTTGAGGGTAAATACTAGACAACAAATGAAGAAATTTGGAGGTGTAAGTAGCGTTTATAGGCTTAATTTTTAAACACAAAAACTAAAAACGAAATGGTTACCAAACCGAGCCTTAGTAATTTATTAAACATAAAATAAAATGTTATTCATCATAGATTTGTTGATCTATTTTTTTTGAAAAAAGAATATTGAATATCCCACTAATTTATTAGACATGAATATCTAAAAACTAATTTGACATTTTTAAAATTTAGAGATTCATTAAACATAAAATTAAAAACTATGAAACGATTGTTTCATATACCTAAAGACACAAGTGATGATTAAAGTTACGATTTAACGAGGGAAATTATTATAAATAGAAAAAATATCAAACTATTTACAAATATAAAAAAAATAAAAAAATAAAAAAAAAATTACTGTCTATTAGTGATAGACTGCAATAGTATCACAGTCTACCACTCAAGCAATAAAAGTCTATTGCAATCTATCGCTGATAGATAGTGAAATTTTTCTATATTTATAAATGTTGGGTTTTATGTCTTAAAACTCGTAGATAGTAAATGTAAATAATTAATCGTCATTAATAAAGAGTTATTGATGTTATTTCAATAAAAGTTATTGATTGTGTTGTATTTGTTTTGTCTTAATAACCCTAAAATCCAATAAAGTAACATTCTAGGCTGTTTTATGAGTCTTGAACTGTATGTGAAGACATAAGGAGATCAATGTTCAAGAAACAACCTAAAGGATCTGTAGTATAGGGATAAGATTAGGTACCTTATCCAGGTGACACTGTAGATGCGGCCCACTCTGTATTTGATACAAATGCAATGATCCAACGCGTTCGTGTAGGTGATATGCGAGTGGGGTATCCTATGTAATGAGTTTCATAAGACCGGACCACGAAATAGTAACCACTAGATGTAATTTTATTGACTAATTAGATTTATATTTCAATAGGATGACCTAGGCAACTTAGTCTTAATCCTGAGTATATTATGAACTTCTATTCACAAGGGATTGTCCTTATGTATAGGTGAGAGTGGCTGATTGCCGACTCAATATGCCTACCATTTTGGGGACAAAACCGAGTGAGGAGCTGGGAACATAATTTACAAGATGGATTTCACTCCTTCTCAACTTTAGGGTAAATAGATGTGTGTTCCCTTAAGTGGTGTTTCCAGGACTTGAACAAAGGGCCCTACCCTCTCACTGGCTCGAGAGGGGTTTATGTATTATGGTTGGACCATAAACAGGTTGTTCACTAGAGGAGCACTGGTACTTAAGGATATAAAAGTAACCAATGGGTAAAACGGTTATTTGACCTAGTTGGTGTTACGAATACTTGTGAATGACTAACTTGTTGTTATTGGTCTATATCCGTTGACACAAAAAGATATCTACAGTGAGAAGAGTGCAACTGTGGGTATTTAGTGGAGTATACACACAGTTAACGAATATTGATTAATGTGGTTAATGAGTTTAACCATTAATCTCATATCGTTGGAACTTCTGATCTATAGATCCATCAGGTCCCTTTCTAGCTTTTAAAGGGTATTGAGTTTATTATATCTTGAATGAAATTTGAAATGTTCAAATTTATTTAGGGAAATAATATAATGTATGGTGATACATTATAATATAAAGTTTATAATTTAATTAAACTTTATAATATAAATTTAATTTTGGATATGATTCAAAACTAATGTATGAGAGAATTAAATATTTGAAGGAGTTCAAATGTTATTTTAATATGTATTGAATTCATATTAAAACTATAGGTTAAAATTAATGCGTATTAGATACACATTAAAATTATAGGTTATGAGAGAAATACGATAGAATATGATTCAAATGTAGGTTACATTAAATATGTGATGTTTAATTTGATGATTAATTAATTAATTAATTTTTTAATTTAATTTGATTTGATTTGATTTGATTTAGTTAAATTAATTGAATTAAAACTATAGGTTATGAGATAGATATTCATTTAAATATGATTTAAACGAATTTTTAATTAATTTGGATTTAATTATTAATTTAGTTATTAATTTTCTTAATAACTAAATTAATCTTGGGAAGGGGGTTTTTCTAAGACGTGGTATTCATCTCACGTTCTCCCCTTCCCTCTCCATCTCTCTCTGGATACCTATTACAAAAAGAGAAAACAAATCACGATGAATTGTCGATGTGTGTTTTTTTAAGAAGACATAAACAATCTGAAAAGAAAAAAAAAAATTCTCTCTCAAACTCTCTCTACCCAAAACAAATCTCAAGATTACAAAGGTTTCTACAAATCTTTACCTCAAAATCTCTCAGAGAATAGAAAAAGTTTCATGGTGGTATTCGTGATAGAAATTCCAAAGGAGTTTGGATTTCAATAAAAAGTAAGTTTTTTTTTCAAAAGCATGTTTAACCTAGGTATTTTTTTTTGTAAATTTTCAATATAATAGTCTCTCGATTTGGTCTTGTTATGCTGCATTAGAGTTCTCATCCTATCAATAAACAGTTTGGCTCCTTTTACTATATTTTGAAAACAGCTCATTTAACAATGTGAATATGGAGGCTCTCCCTATCTTTTTTTAACAAATATATTTTTTAACATATAAAAGTAAATGGGATTTGATAAGATTAAGAAGGTAAATAATGTTTTGTTTCTCAAAAAAGAATATGTAAATAATGTTTTTACCAGCTAGACCATGTTTAAGATCAGTTCATGTCAGAAAACTATAAAATGTTATTAATACATACATTTGTAGTTTCATTAATTAATTAACATTATTATTGATATATACATTTGTAGTTTCATTGTATTATTTTTTAGGATAATTAAATATTGTGTATTTCAAACTTCTTAGATACCCTATAAGTTTGTTCGTAAGTTTTTTTTTTTTTTTTTTTTTTTTTTTTTATTATTATCCCTCATTTTTAATGTTTTGTTATCCCTCATGTTGTAATTAAAATAATTGAAGAAAGAAATATCATATATTATATATTAATGGATCTTCTTATAAAGTAATTGACTTTAACATATGACAAAATTTTTGTTTCTTTAATGATGTACAACTCTTTATAGATATATATAATAAATTACCGTTATAGATATCTAAATATATCGTGATTATCAATAACGCCAACCGTTAATAACTATTAGATTACATTGTCAATGATTAGTTAGTTAGTCAGCCGTTAATAATTATTAGATTACATTATCAATGATGAGTTAGTTATTATGTCGTCATATGACAAATATAATTTCTTTTTTAAAAAAAAAAACTTTTAATAACCACTCGAATTTATTTGTCGTGAAACCCACGCGATCTCAAACATAGAATATTTTTTCATATTTACGAGCTTGACTATATTTCCAATTAACACCAAACTCATTTCATACACCTCATTTTGTTTATTAGTTGAAATGATGCAAGATGGAACATGTACCAAACTCTAGAACGAGATTTTATACACATAAATCTTATTGATCAACGACAATAACTTGACAAATCATGAGATGTGATAAAAATTGCTTAAAATATTTATAAATAATAGCAAAATATCACAGTCTACCTATGATAAACCGCGATAGATCGTGATAGATTACTATATGTGTCTATCATGATACATATAGACACAGATAGTAGTCTATCACGGTCTATCGTAATAGACAGTTAAATTTTGTTGTGTTTGTAATTATTTTAATTTATTTTCCTATATTTGAAAACAATCATTTGTTTTATGGATCTCTGGTTTTTTAACCAAAAGTAACGATAGAAATGTCTATCAACATTAATATTATATTATGTATTTGTATTAGGTTCTAAAAAAAAATTTTTTTTTTTTTTAGTTTAATAATATATGGGGTGTGATGGATGCAAGCCTCTAACTTCTTAATCGAAGTTACATGTTTTTATTTTAGTTGAGTTCAGTTCAGTTGAGCTATGTTGATAGTTTTTTTTAGGGAATATATATATTAATTACATCTAATCTAAGATTTCGGACCATCTAAGATATTAAAATACTTATAAATCGGTCAGAATAATCTTATAATTTTTTTATAAAAAAAACTAATCTTATAAATTATTTAAAATATACCTTTGTAGGTGTTGCAATATTCACCTATCTTGAAAAACGTTAAAATTTTTACCTTCTCATAAACTTCATTTAAAAATAAATAAATAAATAAAATAATAATAAATCATCTTTTCAATAAATTATAAAATATATTATATGAGACAAAACTTATAAGATGTTATATATATAAGAATTGAAACTAGAGTTGTTTTTAAATATAGCAAAATAAGTTAAGTTATTTACAAATTTGTTCGGACAAATGTTTACCCGTGTCTATCACTGATAGACAATAATATTATTCTATATTTGAATATATTTTTCACATTTTTTCTTTCTAAAACAATTGGGTTTCAAAGAAAAGTTTGTAAATAAGTTTGTGAATTTTGATAAATATTATAAAATAATATTTTCAACACTGATAAAAAACTAACATTTTTCTTTAAAAGATGAGTTAGTGAATTTTGATAAATATTATTAAATAATTAATTTGTGTATTAATCAAAACTCCAATTTATATCCTTATTAATCAAAATTAACGAGTTTATAATTTTATTAAAAAAATTTTGTGTTTAAAACTAATGAGTAAAATAGTAAAAAAAAAAAGAAAAAAAGAATAAATCCAGTTATGAAATTAAATATTTAACGGTAAAAATTGATAGAACACATCAAGTTTTGAAGCTCGAATATGAAAATGCTTCAAATTGGAATTTGAATGAGGCGGTGAAGTCCAATCGCGTACAAGTGCGAGTGAGGCATTTTATGAGGAAAAAGGTAAAATTTTATTTTCATGCATCAAGTGGGACCATTATGTGGAGTACCCTGAATGAGAAATAGAGACAACAGAGCAAAAAGTGGCCCCAAATTTCTCAGTTATAAATATATTCCAACGATTTAAAAATATAATTTTTGATAATTTAGAGACATAATATGAAACATATGGCATAATTTAATCAAAATGATAACATATTTGGGTGTTTATTAATTAAAATTTCATTGTTACATTTCCAACATCAGATTCCTTACCATATTGCCTTGAAAATGAGCGTTACAAAAACCTCATTCTCATCCCTATTCCAATCACTGCCTTCAAATGGCAATAATAATAATAATAATAATAATACAGCATTGTTATTTGTTTATTATTTTATTTAAATAAATTTTATTGTTTCACAATTACAACCTCATCATCTTACATGTACACGTGTCAGTCATAATGCTTAAAAATGGACTGGCGTTGGTCCCACCCGGACGAACATACCATTCATGAAAAAATTGATGGGGCTCGCATGTGGAATTGGCAGTTACAACTTATAGTGAATGACAAATGGGAATAGTAGAGGGGAGGTGGCCCTAAATTTCCAGTTATAAATTAAACCTTCTCTGCCCACCCTTTCTCCATCTCTGATTCTTCATCATTCTTCCGCTTATTATAATAATCAAACACCCATCCGCTGCCCGAGATATGGCCACCGATCCCAACCGCGGCTTGCTCTTCCTCATCCTCCAATTCCTCGATCAGCAAAATCTCTCTGAAACTGCTCGCTCGTAAAAATCTAATACATATATATCATATTCTACTTTGTGTTTTTGTTTTTGTTTTTGTTTTTGTTTTTGTTTTTAATACTACTTTTTGGTTTTGTTGGTGCCTAGCCTGGAATGCGAAACCGGATTATTCTTCAACATGGGTTATTTTGAAGAGATGTTGAATTGCTGTGCTTATAATGAAGCAGAAAGCTATCTTTGTGGGTTTACTGATATTCATGATAATATTTATTCCACCAAGATCTACTTTGGGATTCGAAAGCTCAAGTTCCTTGAAGCACTCTCTGAGTATGTATACAAAATTATTGATTTTTATTCCTCATTTTCTCTTCTTTTGATTATACTATACTGTTTTTATTTTTATTTTTATTTTTCCAAAATTTCAACAATATTATAGAATTTTCAAATTAAAAAATACTCGTATTATTAGTTTTGTAGGATGAAAACGGTTAGTATTTTATTTTTAAAATATTTTTTAATTTTTGAAAATTTCAATAATATACATTAACTAGAGAAAAAAAATATATATCAAAATACTCTTAATATTTTTTAATTTTCAAAAGTTTCAAAATACTCTTATATACACCAAAATATTTGTATTTTTTTTTTTTTTTTTTACTTTTGAACTTTCAATGAATATTAATATCCTCAACTTTTCAAAGAAGAAAGTTTTAAAATTTCTTTTATTGTAAACTTTGAGTTGGGAAAGACATAATTTGGAAACAACTCATGCAGTTACTCTTATTTTGGCCTCCCTTTGTTCAAATCTTTCACCAATTTTTTTTAGTAATCAAACACAATTTAAAACTTTAAGATAAGGCATAGAATCCTTGAAACTATCCCAAAGTCCCAAAATGAAAATGTCTATTTAAAACTTAGCAAAACGATGAATCGTAAAATACAAAAAAGAGCGACAAACAAATATCATATTTCATCATTGTAAGCCTTTTTAAGTTAATCACAGCAAATAAATTAATTTGAATTGCAAAAATGATCAACAAACTCTTTGTCATGACAAGTAACGGAGTATAAAAGAAGATGATGAACATTCAAAAGGGTTAGACCATTAATTGAAGTAGAGTAGAGAGAAACTGAATAGAATATGAGGGTGAAATAGTGTGTAAATTAAAGGCATTAATAGTACTTTTAAAATTACAACGATATATCTATATATTGAAACAAGGTGGTAACAATTTCCATTCAAATATTAAGTAAGAGTATTTAAAATTTTTTTATTAAAAAATTGAATGATATTAAAGAAACTTTTGAAAGTTGAAGAAATAAAATTAAGAGGTATTTTCTATATTTAAGCTTATTTTTAAAAGAAAATTTTGAATGCAGCGGAGAGCGAGGGATTGCTCGAGAAGTGGTTGAAAACGACATTGAAATTTTCAACCAGTATAACCCAGGGTTGGTCCAGCAAGCTTTTGAGCTACTGCAAATGAGGAACTTTATGCAAGTTTTCAAATTTCGTTTTTTTTATTCTTTCATTAAATTACGAATTTGGTCTACGCATAGTTTAATTTGATAGATTGGAGCTAGTATTAAAATTTTGATTATATTATAAATACTATTACATGAATTTCAAAGTTTGTGTCAATATAGTTTTTAAACTTTCAAAATTACAAATTTAATCCTTTAATATTATTTTTTTCTTTAATTTCAAGGAACTATAAAACACGAATTAAAAATTTAAGATTCCAAAATTATATTGAATAAATCAATTAATATTGAATTATTATTATTATTATTTTTTTTTTTTGTCTAGTACCACCTGTTATTAGATACAAAATTGAATGTTTTGAGATATATTGGACATTTCTAAAAATTTAAGGACTAATAGGTATAGATTTCAAAATTAATGGAGTAAAACTTATAATTTAATCCAAAAATTTGAAATTAATTTCTATAACTTAATTTGGATGAAGTTTGCAAAGTTTTCCTAAGCCTGTTTTCACTTAACCAAAAACCCACTTAATTTTTCCTATTTTTATTTTGCCCTAAGCTCTTAGCACAACTAATTTCTAACACTTTAATGAATAAACATCAAATCGATTTTGAGTTATTAAAAATGTATTTTAGAGTAATTTTTAATATAACAAAAGTGATTTTAATCATTTTTAAAATCCTCCAAAACATGCACTAAAAGCATGTTGTTCAAAGCAATTTTGAATATATCAAAAGTAAATTTAACCATTTCAAAACATGTGAATTTGTTTAGTACTCTCATAAAGTTCAGTATGCCATAACGATCAATACAACTCGGTCGTTAAAACCTATCTTTAAATTTCCATCCATATTTCTTGAAGTAACAGAAATCATAAGACTAAGAGGAACAATTTGACTAAATTATGGAGATCAAATTGAAACTTTGCTAAAATGACCAAATTCGGAAATTCATTTATTATTTTCTTTTTTCTTTTTTCTTTTAATAATCTTTTAGAGATATGATATATTATCGTCACATATAATAAAATGCAGGTCTCACAGGTTGCTTTCGAGTTACAAAAATATGAAAGCAGCAAGAAAAGTTGTGATGGAAAATATCAAGAAATCCGTTGAAGCCAATCCCCTTCTCCAAGGGAAGCTTTCATTTCCGCCACTTCCGACGACGCTGCAGGCCATCTACACGGCGGTGATGGCCGCCAGGGTCAGGCCGCCGCCGCCGACTTGCAGGCGAGATTCCGACGTTTGAAAATCAATGGAAGCTTTTATTGAGAGATATATTAGCTACTCAACTTAATTAAAACTGTTCTTCGTGATCTTTCAATCCACAGACATATTGTAAGAAATGAAAGAATGAAAAATGAAAATTATGGTTGGGTCAACTAGTTTGTGGTTTCTTAAATGAAATTAATGCTATTTAAACTAATTACGACTAATCTTTTAATGGATTATTTGTTAGGTATATAGGATTTTAAACTAAACACTTTGAGCTACACTCATTTTTATGTATCTCGGGTAGTTGTTCAATAAAAAATTGTTATGTACTTATTTTTAAAAAATAGTTTTTAATGCTCTTTTTAGTGTAAAGAGAATTAATAGTATGGAATTAGGTCCACTCGAGTTTGAAATTATTATCACATATTTTATGCATTTGATAATGATTTTACTTTTTTGTTTTATAAATTTTAAAACTTAAATAAATATTTGAAATTTGAGATAATTTTTAAAAATATAATTTGTTATTCATGTTATATGTAATTTCAAATCAATAAAAAATCAAAAATAATGATTGGGCTAATGAATACATCTAAGCTAGAGGTAGGCTCCGGATAGTTCCAATGAATATAGGAAAGGGAGATTAGGCCCAAAATAGCCCAAGTAGGCCCACTTTGGCTTCAAGAGCCAAAGTTGAGGCCAATATGGGCCTTTGTGGCCTAAGGCCCGACTTGACTCAGCCTTGACGGCTGAGGGTGAGATCCAATTGCCTCTTTAGTGAGGTTAATCCGGATGTGATCACTTGTTTGGAACATCCATAGGGTCTAAGCCCTAGCCCTACGTGTTCGGTCTTGAAGTAGGAAAAGAAAAGCAAATCTCCTCTTTTGAAAGGGAAAATGAAGACCTTCGAGTAAATGAAAAGTTCAACTCCTTCCTAAAAACTACTTGCAACGACCTTTATGCTAAATACTGGTTCAAGCATTAGAGTGTTTATAGTAAGTACCACACCGATGTGTTGTTTTTTATTGTTTTGCAGGTAACCACTTCTTCCAAATTACAAATTTACCATTGGCAACACATAAAAGTCAAGTGAGTTCATTTAGTCGGATTTATGCCAAACATCAATAATTTAAGAAGAAGGAGTAAAAAAAAAAAAAAAAAAAAAAAAAAAAAAAAAAAAAAAAAAAAAAAGCGACTCAGACCACAAAAAGCATTTTGCAATGACTGCAACAAATAAAATTTTCTTTTTAGAAAATATGCTTCAAGTTTATTGTAGGAACAATAAATATCTTAGATTTTGAAAGAGAAAGAAAGAAAAAAGAAAAAAAAAAAACTTAACAGGGTTGCATTTATTTTTAAAATAAAATAAAATAGAAACTCAAATTAATTAAGGTTATTTTTAAATATAATAAAATAAAACAACTTAATTATAAATATAACAAAATGTCATTGTCTATTACTAATAAACATTGATAGACATCTATAAGTGAGTGATAGACAACGATAAATGATACTAGTCTATTACAATCTATCAATAAAAAATAATAACATTTTATTATATTTAAAAATATTTCTAACAATTATTGCATTTAATACAAGATATATCTAACTGAAGACACCAGAATTGCAAATATCTAAAATCATAATAAACAAAATGAGTATTGATTTAAACGAATATATGGGTGAATGGACTAGATTTGCAAATATTTTAAATCGCAATAAACTTATAAATATTTTCCGTAAATAAGATACTCATACAAGGCAATTTCTGAGCTTGTTTCAGGATTATTGAAGAATTTGAACTGGGCCTTGATGGAAACCAGTAATTGGGTCCAATTGGACATTACACAAAACTAGGCCCACAAGTAAACTTTTTTTATGGGCTTATCTTTGTTGCTAGAGGCCCAAAAATATGGTATATTTTGTGGGCCCCACATCCTCTCTCTAGTAGTGGGAAACCGAGGAGAAAAAAAAGTCAAAGACTGAGGTTTGAAAATCAGGCTCGATTGCCAGTAAGGACACAACTTTTGTCAATACTCGAAATTTTCCCATAACTTTTTATGGCCGAACCGAATTTTGGGGAAACGAGATTAGGAGGATTCTTTTCTTTCTAATATTCTTCTCAATGTTACGTCATATTTTGCTCATTTAGACGATTTTTTTTTATTTTTTTTTTTTTTTTTATTTTAGGTTAGCTAATCCATGTCTAATGTTTAATATGATATCATAACAAACTTTCAGCTAACTCCTTTCTTAGTTAATTAATTTTGAAATGGAGTCTCATTCGCATAATCTAATAATTTGTATTAACAATAATTTATTTATTTATTTAGAGTAGTGAACTAGAGAAAGTGAGAGAAAGAGTTTTAATGTGTGAGAATACTGTTGAATTGAATTAGTTGAATGTGTTGATAATATATATGTGTGTGTGTGTGTGTGAAAGCAACATAATGATGTAAACAAAAACTTATAAATCAATATTTTCAAACTTGGTATCAAACAATATTTCAATCATTTGTAGAATAGTCTCAGTATTTGATACATGTCATATATACTAATGGAATTGGAAAAAAGGTGGAGGAGAGATAAAAAAGAATAAAATAATATATATATTAAAAAATTATCTTAAATAACAAAACTTCAAAAAATATTTACTACTAATAGCAAAATACACCGTCTATCTGCAATAGATCGCGATAGACTGTGAAATTTTGTTATATTTGTGAATATTTTGGTTCATTTTGCTATATTTGAAAAGTCTCATATATTTTTTGACATATATATTAGAAAAAATACTAATTTATACCTTAAAAATTTGAAGTTGTATCAATTTAAATCTTGAACTTTGAGATTGTATCAATTACTTTGAGATTGTATCAATTATTAATTTAGAGTTTAAATTAATGTCACTTTTAAAATTTAGGGATATAAATTAATATTTGTCCAATATATTAATAACTCTAAAATAATAATAATTGGGAAAGCCGAAAGGGAAGGCGAAATTAGTGGGCCTTAATGGGCCTTCGCGTACTCCAAAAATCAGACAGATAAACTCAAAAAGCTAACCATTCATCGGACCGCGAGCCTTTGTGGGACCCGCCATTTTGAAATATCGTCTGGGCCGCACTTCACAATCCCTGGCCCAATTAAATCCCTCTTCTTTTTCTGACACAAATGCCCCTACCTTTCCCGCCTTTCCATTGTCTTCTTCGGATAAAGTCTGAATTTAAAATTCTGTTTATTTTAATCAATTTTACTTTTCCTACTTTTAGTTTACTAAATTTAGTTATTAATATAAACATAATTCAATGATGAATCAAATGTTTAATTTCTCTATCTCATGTATTTATTATATAATATATATATATATATATATTATTTATGTTAATTTATATATTTTTATAAATTAAATAATTTTAAATTTAATCCCTCAAAATTAATTTTTTTTAAATGTTAAATAATAACAAATTTAATGTAAGAAAATATATTGTACGACCACATTATTAAGATAATGTTAGTGGTGATTTTTTTCACGGACTAATTTTAATATGGATTGAAAACACAATTAAAATTGGAACATTTATTTTATGACAATATATTGGACGAATGAATCAAACATTTAATTTCGAAGTTCTCAATAATACAAAACACTATGTCAGTTGAGTTATTCTATTTTTTTAACAATGAAACACTTATCATTATATAAACACTTTGGAGAGTATTGGTGAAGTATTTTATCTAAAAAGTAATATCACGTAATTTTTTATCTACTTAACAAGATTTCAATTATTTTTTCAAAAAGAAAAAAATCTCAATTATCTATTTCTTGGTAGCATGGTTTAAAGTTTTAATCAATAACTTTTTTTTCCCTAGCAATTTAACCAAACATTACTAACTTTTAAGAAAAGCGCCTAAAAACACTTTTAAAAATGGCATGCTAAACATTTTCTTTTTAGTACTCAAAAGGTAGGCTAATGAACACACACTAAAAAGTATATAAATCTTATATATTTAATCCGATTAAGTGGCTTAAATAACAAGAGCTAGATTATATTTTTAAAAAAGCTAGAGTTTTGTTGCTCGTTTAAAAAATACTCTCAAAATAATATTTTTTTTTTACAATTTCAAACGAAATCTAAAACTTGAAATGACGTGAATGTGACGTAGAACATATGGTGATCCAATTTTTCGTTACAGATCATTACACAGAGTTATACATCTCAATTTTGATCACTTTAATTAAAAAATGTGTATAGAAATTAAATGATAATATCGTAATTATAAAAAGAATACTAGTAATATCGAAATTTTAAAAATTTAGTAATTTTTAGATTAATACTTAGTTGCACCCATTTACATGTATCTCCTTCAATTATAAATATGAAAAAAAAAAAGTTAAAAAGTATATTTTTTTTAAAATATAAAATTTTGTGTCATGACAACTAGTGATAAGGGACGAAGTGCATGTCAATATTGCCGAGCCAAATTCATTTTAGCTAGATTTTTATAACGGTTGTTTTCAAATATAGAAAAATGAACCAAAATATTTACAAATAAAATTTCTCCGTCTATCTAGATGTAACAGACTACTATCTATTTTTATATTATTTATAAATATTTTATCATTTAAAATAATTTTTCATTTCCAGAATTTAACAAATAACAAACATGTTTCTTAATTATCCATTAAAAAATACTCATATTTTTCGAAAACTATCATAACGGACGGAAGGGTAATCTCGTCAGAAAAATTCCCAACTATTACGAGTGTGGGACAGCAGAGAAATAAAGAACCAAACAAATCCAAAGCATCCAACGTTTTCGTTAATCCCTCTCTTCGCGACCGTTTTCATTTCCGGCCACCATTTTTTCCGGCCACCGGTAAGCACCGAGCATCAGCTCCACCGTCGAAAACCCTCCCTCTCCCCCTCTACAAACCGCAAAAAATGGGACGTCATAGGCCACCGCCATTTTCAGTTCTACTTCTAGCTGCATTTTCACTCTGCTCTTCCTCTGCTCTAGTATTCTTCTCCCATGGCGATTCTCAAACTTCTTTCTCCCAAATTCCACCCATCTCAGGTTCCTACTCTCAATTTTCTTATTTCTTTCCGAAAACGAAACGTATTTAGAGAAAAGGGTTGTTTCGATTTTTGCCTTTTCTTACGATAACGTTCACAAAAGAGGAACAAAAACTAGGATCGTTTCTGATTTTCTAGCTGTTTCTTCTTTTTACGGCTATCTTTTTGTAGAATGGAGAAATGAAGACTATTATTCCGTTGAGGAGCTTGATGTGGGAAGTCCGAGTGGGTCTGTTGTGGAAGGCCCTATAATGGAGCCTGTTGACCACTCGTTGTTTGTGTTAGCAGCTGAAAGAACTCGAAGAAAAGATCCTCTTAATGGCTTTCAAGCGTACACTAGTGGGTGGAATATCAGCGACCGCCATTATTGGGCTGTAAGTTTGTTCACTCAACTGAATTCCTTGTTGAAATTTTTTCATAAGTTGCTTTTCCTCTGAGAAGTTACCTTGTAAGGAATATATTAGAGTAAGAACGTGTTTGAATGAGCAATCAACTTCTGTTTTGTTGCTTGGAAAAGATATGGAAACTTAGAACAGCTGCTGTTGGATATTAGATAAGTAAACGAAGTAGAGCTTAACTCCATGTCATTTGATGGATGGTGACTTCTTATATTAGTTAAATATAGAGCTTCTTGTAGAGGGTATTCTATTTATTTGCATTTTCAATCTATTGACGGCACTTTTAATCTTAATGTTCAAATGTATTTTGTGTTGTCGATGCTTGTTATTAACTCTTCCCCTTATGAAAGAGGAGGATGAGTTGTTGATATTAGCGTGAGTTTGATTACATTTGACAGTAATGCTTTTAAATGAAGTACTTTTGTAAGTATGTTAGGAAAAGGTTCTAAGTAGGTTCTCTTTTAAGAGCACTTCAAATGCTTACTAGTGTTTATTAGAATTTTTAATATTGCTTTTGACTATATATTCAAACACCGCAAAAATGTTTAAAAATCTCTATTAAATCACTAATTTACCTAAAAGTTAAGTCATTTTGAAAGAATAGAATTGTTTGGCAACCACTTAAAATGGATTTTGAAAGCTATTAATGTTTTTATTTTCAACGGTTCTTGTGAAAAATGTTTAAATGAAAATGAATTTTTGAAAAACATTTATTTTTTTTAAGTTAATTCAAACTGACCCTAAGTTGATGGGAAGTAGAGGACCTCTTACTCTGATATCTTGTTAAATCAACAATTGACCCGATATCTTAAGTTGATAGGTTATAATAAATTTAATTATATCAACGCTTTAACAAAATATTTCATACTGAACTCATTCTTACTCATTGTATCTTGTCTTTAATTTGTTTTCATTGGTGTATCAATCTACACCTGGCTCTTTACTATAGCTGAGGTAACCTTATTTGGTATGGTGACATGTAATGATTTTATTTCTGTTTTATTTGCATACATTTTGTGCAATGCTTCTCTGTTCGGCTGTAACTCTCCCAAGTTTATTTGCTTTCCCATACTTCATGTCCTTGCTGTGATCGGTTTATATATTATAGCCAACATTTTTCTAGATGTATCTCTGTGTCTCTATTCTTACTCTGTGCTTTGGTCATTTGGATACAGTCTGTTGGCTTCACTGCGGTTCCTTTGTTTGCTGTTGCTGCAGCCTGGCTCTTGGGTTTTGGGCTTTGCTTATTGGTCATCTCTTTGTGTTACTTCTGTTGCGGAAGGGGATCGTATGGCTATTCTCAAACGGCTTATGCTCTTTCACTTCTTTTCCTCATTATGTTCTCCATTGCAGCAATGTGAATATCTTGTCTTTCTCTCTTCCACTTGTTTAGTATTTGGTTGAGATCTGGGGGAAAAAGCTTATGCATCATCATCTTGTGTTTCAGCATTGGATGTGTCATTTTATACACTGGTCAAGGAAGGTTTCACAATAGTACATCAGAAACATTGGAATATGTTGTAAGTCAGGCAGATTTGACTGCTCAAAAGCTTCGCGATGTGTCGGATTATTTTGCTGCAGCCAAGCAGACTGGAGTGGATCAAGTTTTTCTGCCTTCTGATGTTCAAACTGACATTGATCAAATTGAGATAAAGATAAACTCTTCTGCTAGTATTCTTGATGACAAAACTGTGCACAACTCAAATGACATAAAAGATCTCCTTGATTCTATGTATGTGTAGCCTTCACTCCTTTTTTTTTCCTATTTATCTGTTCCCCATATTTCAGTCATAAGCTGACGATCTTCAGACACTGCAGTCGTCTGGCTCTGATTATTATCGCAGCTATTATGCTTCTGCTGACATTTCTTGGATTCTGTAAGCTCTTTCTAATTTTTAAATATGCTAATCAGTTCCTTAATATCCCTCCACTTATGAAAAATGAAAATTCCTTTTGTGATTCTCACTCGTTGTAGTATGATATAACTTTCTTGCAGTATTCTCCATATTTGGTATGCAACTTCTTGTCTACATGTAAGTGAAACATTTAGGCCCCTATTTGATTTATTATTATTATTATTATTATTATTATTATTATTTGCTTTAAAAGAAAAAAAAAAGCAAAAAAGAAAAAGAAACTTAGGCTTATAAACTCTACTTTTACCTATAAATTTCTATGTTTTGTTATCCACATTTTACTAATATTTTCAAAAACTTGTTTTTGCTTTTTGAATTTGACTAAGAATTGAAATGTTTATTTAAGAAAGGTAAAAATCATAGTGCAAAAGAAATTGGAGGAAACAACCATAAATTTAAAAAATATAAAACTAAGAGTGAAATCATTATTAAACGGCCCTTAACTTTTTGCTCTTCATTTCTTCTCTTCACGTGTGTCGCCTTAAGTAGTTCATTTCCATACTATATTTTCCTTAAACAAGCATCATGATGTATTGTATACTATTGCAGCCTGGTGATAACTGGCTGGTTACTTGTAACTGGGACATTCATCTTATCCGGCACATTCCTTATTCTCCACAAGTAAGCTATCTTAGTACAATCTAATGGTTCAAATACTTGAAATGAAGTGAATTTCCATAAATCGTCCAAGTATTTCTCGTGGTTCACGTGCTTACATTGATTTGAAATTTTAACATTTGAGATCCTTACAAATCTCACTTCTACTGAAGTTGATTGTAACAATTTCACTTCTGTGGCGAGGTGTCCTATGTTTAACTTTTGTTCTTCATTTTCCCTGATTGAATATTTACTAGTAAAGATCTAATTATTACGCACAAACTTATGCATTTGAATCTTGGCTTCGTTGTCTTCACTTTCATTCTTTCCACGGGGAGGGAGAGATGGGATTCAATAGCCTATCGTTCTTGTTTCACTCTCTTTGTTCTCCAATTCATAAACAAGGATATCTGATGGTTTTTTTCCTTTATATGTAGTGTGTCTGCAGATACTTGCGTTGCAATGGACCAGTGGGTCCACAATCCTACTGCGCATACGGCCTTAGATGACATTCTTCCTTGTGTGGATAAAGAGACTGCCCAAGAAACCCTGTTAAAAAGCAAGGAAGTAAGTGCACAACTTGTCGATCTGGTCAATGAGGTGATTACCAATGTTTCCAACATAAACTTTTCGCCAAACTTTAAACCGATGTACTTCAACCAATCTGGTCCAGTTATGCCAACTCTCTGTAACCCGTTTCACCCGGATTTGACACCAAGAACTTGTTCTTCTGGTGAAGTAGACTTGCAAAATGCTACACAAGTAAGTCATTGGACCCTCAAGTCAGATAGGCACGGTGAACTTACTATTCTCAATTTACAAACGGTAAAAGACAAGTAATATATCATATTTTTATTTTCATTAAACAGGTATGGGGCAATTATGTATGCCAAGTTTCGCCTACTGGTGATATATGCATCACAATGGGGCGGTTGACTCCGACCTTGTACAGCCAAATGACGAGTGGAGTAAACTTAAGCTATGCTCTTTTAAATTACAGTCCTACTCTGGTCGAGCTTCAAGATTGCACATTTGTTCGACAGACATTCGATGACATACATAGAAATTTTTGTCCTGGTTTACAACAATACAGCAGATGGGTCTATGTTGGATTAGCAACTGTCTCCATTGCTGTTATGCTTTCTCTGATACTATGGATTATCTATGGTCGAGAACGGCGCCATCGTGTTTCTACAAAAGCGTTCGCTACTAAACCAACCGAGGAAGAATTGGATGGGAACAAAGAATCTTGAAAACCGTAAGTGTAAGATTATTTCCACTGCTAACACAGCTTATATTTAAGGATCTACTTATACTTTTTTCATGTAATTCCATGAATGTATAATATGCCGAGATTTACTTCAATGTTCGTTCTATTTTTTCGTTTTTATTTCATTCCCAACCGACACTGCCGTATTAGCCAGCTTGTTTCTATACCGCTGGTATGCATTGCAAGGGTACTGAAGGGGAGAAAAGAAGGCTATTAGATTTTGTTATGTTCTTTGGTTTCCGATTCAGCCATTGAATCCAAAGATGGAATCGAGCAGTTAAAAGTTGACTATCATATAGTTTTCATGTGTGATAACTTGATTATGGAAGTAATAGCATAGCTCTGCTTGTTGATTGATCTTACTGAAATAAAAGAGCATGTATAGTTGTTACCAATTTTCTTTTATGATGAAGAAAATGGAGAGCTACAAGTAGGCATTAAAGTAAACATATTTGTTAAGGGATGGTGGGAAAGGGTTGGATGTTTAAATGGTTGGAGGAAGTATCTGTAAGAAAGGTTCTTTCTTGTTTCTCCTCTGCCTCACCTTACTTTTCTAATCTTCTTTTGTTTCCCTTGGTAGAAAAAATGGTCTCGAGATGTCCATTTACCCTGTAGGAGATCCCCAATTAGATGAGGGAGTGGGGAGAATTTTCTCTTTGTTGGCTAAACGAGGATTATATCCCCTACTCCATACCATTCC
Source organism: Citrullus mucosospermus (assembly GCA_030954485.1). NCBI lineage: Eukaryota > Viridiplantae > Streptophyta > Magnoliopsida > Cucurbitales > Cucurbitaceae > Citrullus > Citrullus mucosospermus. Next base: position 27,192,598 of record CM062059.1, on the reverse strand, counting down.
TCCTGTGTGTGTATCTATATAACTCTTAAATGTATTATTACTTAATTTTGCTCCATTTAAAGAACTAAAAAACTAAAATAAAAAATAAAAAATTATTTGCTTGAAAGCAAAAGAAAGAGAATTTTCTCCCTATTTGCTGAATGAGGATTATATTCCTAGTCTCAACCTCGTCTCGATTTCTCGCTCTGCTCTATATCATATATATAAACACACACAAGTCTATACAATTTTGATCCTCTTGTCTCTGTGTATATATATAACTCTAAAGAATTTTGCGAGGATGAGGTTTGAAATGGGGAGCGAGAACAGAGAGTGGGTTTTCCAGTTCTTGCGCCCGATCCATGGACATCTCTATAAATGGGTGAGAGTGGGTTTGATAGATAAATGGGGGTAGGAATGGTAATTTCACGTCAATTTGGATAAAGAATGGGGGTGTGGTGTGTAACGAGTCAGATTGATGTCAATGAATCTTTGCTTGTTGAGCAATTAATCATTCAATGACAAATGATGAGGGAGATGATAATCTTTTCACAGTTCAAATGGATCCATGATTTTGAAAGATATGTTTTATTTAGTGGATGCTAATTAGCTGTTATTTATTATTTTAGTACAATAAGAATAGTAGATTCGAACTACAAATCTCTCGAACATAAATACATAATTTACGTCAATTGAGCTAAATTTATTTTGGTGAGATGGAAGTCACTTTTAAGTTAGTGATTTAAATAACTTCTATTAAATAAAAATGTAATTCACTTTTGCTGATGTTATTTTTTTTTTCTTTTTTTTTTTAATCTCCAACTTCAAGAGAGGTAGAATATGTTAATTACTGTTGAGTTGTCTTCTATCGACAGTTATTATTGCACTTGTGTGTAATGTATATACGAATATATAAACAAATAATTAATTTAGTATGTGTAATAAATTGTAAGTTAGTAAAAAATAAGCACAAGAGAAAGAAAAGAAGATTGATATTTTTCCTCGTGTGTTTGGAAAGGCTAAAGGGTTTATGGGTTTTAATTGGTCAATTAATATTTTATTTAAAATTTAATTGTCTAAATTTAGTTGATTTTAATTTTGAATGAAAGTTGAATTTTCTCTGTTCTATTTAAAAATAAAAATCAGTTTGTTGAAAAAGAAAATAGGAGTTTAACAATTAGGCGGTTTTATTATAAATATCGAAGTTAATTAAAAATTCAAAGCTATGGTTTATTGTGGTTGATAGAGCATGAAGCCTTGGGATTGGAGATTTGGCCCGCATTAATTTCTTTCCAAATTTTTAAATAAGCTAGAAATTCGATAACAAAATAATTAATGCATTTACATTTTTTTAAAAAAAAAAAAAATTAAACAAATATTTTAAGTTCTTGTAAGGTCAGCCGTCACGTAAGGCCTAAGGTAATATTTTAGTTCCTATCATTTTATGATTTAGTTAGAAATTTTAAAAAATGACGACCTTTATTTAAGTATGTTTAGAAAATAACATGTATGCCTTTGTAATAAAATATCTTATTTAAAATAATTTATATGGATAGCTGAACTCTCCCTTCGTTGACTATTGAGCTCATTCGAACATAATGGATTGGATAAGACCAATTTTTATTCAAAAATTGAATACTTCGATACTTCACTCATTCATTGTAAACTAAAAATTTTAAAAATTTTGATTTTAAAAGATAATAGTAACAATAAATTAGTTCAACAAATATAGAAATAGGGAACAAACTTTAGACTTTAAAGTAATTGGTATTTTATGTTCATATTTGTAAGTAAAAAGATATTTATCAATAATATATATATATAAAAAAAAAAAAGTTTCTTTAAAAAAATTTAACAAATATAAGAGAGTCAGATCAAACACAAATATATTTGTATGCACTTCTTTTTCTTCACACAATCATTTTACTTTTAAAATTAACTTTTTCTTATCGAGACTTTACATGCATCATTTAAAAAGATATGTTGATGTGAGTTACGCAACGGACCATGAACGAATCCACACTTTTATATGATACAATAAAATATGGTTCACTAAAAAAAATTGAACTTAGTTCAATTATAGTTATCATGAAGGTTTCAAATGTCGATATCGACAGAAATATCAAGATTCTAACTTTACAAAAATTTTAATAGAAATCTCGATAAAATATTGATTTCGATGAATATTTCTAGAAAAGTTACAAAAATTAAAAAAAAAAATAAATATTTTATGACTTTTAAACAAGTTAAACATGTCTACTATTTATATTATATTTACATTAATGATATTTTGTTGATTATTCTTTATGTTTTGTAGATTTTTCTACGATATAATAGAAATTTCGATTCATCTATCGTGTCTATATCGAACCTATGGAAACATGGAAATATCGACATGTTGACGAAAATTTAATACTATGATTATCGTGCATTTGCTTTTATGATGTTGAACATTGTTGTAAATAAAAATTAAAAAAGAAAAAAGAAGAAAGAACATATGAGGTGCAAAAGTGGGAGAGTGGTTGGTTTTGGACAAACCAGTTGGGAACATATGCAACCCTCTTGCTTCCCAATCACACTACCACTCTTTTAATGTCTCCACCTTCCATTCCATGTGATTTGCTCTCCAATCATTTTCATCCCACTTCCTATCCACTTTTTTCCTTTTTCTCTAGTCTTCCCCTTTCCCAACTTTATAATATGTATTTATACTCATTCATACATCACTATAAATACCAAACTATACTATTTTATATGAGATTCTTTTTTTATCTCATTTGTTTAGTTGAATACATGTAAGGGTGTAAATTTGAATTTCTGACCTTTCTTAATTAATATATATATATATATATATATATATTAATTAGTTAAACTATGTTCAAATTGTGATGTGATTATTTTGATGCATGTAATACAACTTTTAAAAAGAAAATTAGATCAATCTTTTTTTTCATTTAGAAGGGAAGAAGGGAAAAAAAATAATAATAAAAAGAAAGAAAGAAAGAGGAAGAACTAAAAAAAAAATAATTATAAAGAAAACTATATGGATATAAGACAATTTAAATCTTTTTTTTTTCTTCTTTCATTTAGAAGAAAGAGAATAAAAAAGAATATTAATAAAACAATAAAGATAAGTGTGTGGATATATAATTGAGTTGGAGCATCTCAAAAGGTTGATTTATTGTTCAATAATATATGTTTTTAATTAGTTGAGAAATTTAAATACCAAATTTATGATTGTTCGTGTATTCAAGCGGAGGAAGATAACTAACCCTTTGAGCAATCAAAGGACATTATTGTTTTTTAATTTACAAATGACAATATTTTTATGTGTTAATACTTAAAATATACATACAACTGCAATATATACACACAATGTAGCATCAACAATAATGTAATATTTGTATTGACAATATGACATTGTAAAATATTGTGTTGTTTAATTAAATTACATGTTAAGTTGTTAATTTTTAAGCATGGACCTATTTGATTTTAGATTTTGAAAGAAAATTGTAGAATATATCCATTAATTTTATATTATACTTAGTTCCTGCTATTAACAGAATGTTAACAATGACATTATTATTTGATTAAACAAATATCATCCGTGTCACATATACATTTCTTTTATTAAAAAAATGAAACCCAATGATGATAAGTCATCTCTTATCGTTCTTCACTTAAACTGTAAACTCCAATAATTAAATTAATTTTTATTTACCCACCAAAAGGTTTCGTAAATGGTTTTTGTTATGAAAACTTTTTACTATTAATACATAGGATATATTAAAATTCATCTTTCTTGATGTAATTTAATGTGTAGAGATTTCATCCGTTATGATTTAATCACTGTAATTTACAAACACATTTAATTTGTAAGCAGTTTATCGATCTATATATGTATAAAAACTATATTCGCATTATTGTAGGATACTTTACATGATAAAAAACTAAATTGTTACATACTAAATTTACTACCAACTAAAATTACGTGATTAAACATATACAAAATTGTAAAATACAAAGATCTATTTAAATTTATGATGAACTAAACAATCATTTGAGCATAGCTCAATTGGTATAAACTTGTATTATCAATTTTGTAGTGGGAGGTTTGACTCCCACCTCACCCTTTACAAAAAAGAAAGACAAATTTTACTGTAGATTGAGCATCCCGAGCTGATAACGTGAGAAATTTTTTTATTTTTGGATTGATTTTTCTAATGGTCCAAATTAATTTGCTCTCTCTCCAAGCTTCAATTCTCTTATTTTCATCTTATTCTTGAGAGAGATATATTGTATTGTGATGATTTATAAACTTGTAAATCCACTATATTTAGAGAGTTTGTCAAGTGTGCTCTTTGTTTTGCCAAATTTTTGTATGGGTTGGCTCTTGATCCCGAGGAAAAAAGTTGTTGTAACGGTTTGATCCTTAACCGTGGAAAGGATCGGGTTTGTTCTTGCGCCCGGAAAAAGAACGTTGTAGCGGTTCGTTTGTTCTTGCGCTCGGAAAAAGAATGTTGTAGTGGTTCGACTCTAAGCCGAGGAAAGAGTCAAATACTTTTAGTGAAGTACCTAAGAGGAGTTTGGGAAGTGGACGTAGGTCAGTTTTACTGAACCACTATAAAATTCATAGTGTCACTTTCTCTATCACTCTCCTAATTTATTTTTGCAATTAATTTTTGTTACTATATTTTATTGCATGAAATTAATTGCAATTTTTAATTTTTGAAATTAATTGCTCATATTGGTTGTTCTTAAATTTCTATATTCATTACAAATCTTTTTATTAGAATTAAATAGAGTGTTTTAAAGTGTGATTGTTAATTTCTTGTTTAATTCAAAGTGAATTTGTTTGCATAAAAAAAATTGTTTAAACTAATTATTTATGCAAATAGTTCATTAATTTGCGCCCACATTAGTAAAAGGTTTAAATTAATTTTAATAAACCCTATTCAACCCCTCTAGGGTTGCCATATCGATCATACCAAAAAATATTTTAGACACTTTTATCATATAAAACAATTACTTAATTTTTTTCTTTTAAGAAAGTATAGGTATTACCCTAATAAAAGTATAAAAATTAAGATTTGCTTTTTAAAATCCAAGGCGAGCATTAACTTCTTGGTAATGGACATGAATTACCTCTATTGAGATTAAATGTTTAAATCTTTAGTAAATTTGTCTATCATCTTTTTTTCAAGACTAAAATAGAAAATTGTCTTAAAAAAACATTTTAACAAAAATGCTCAAAGAGTGAGAAAGTATAAATTAAGTTAAAGTACCATTTGGGTCCTAAAATTTGTTTAATTTTTACTCTATTTATTTTAAAATATTCAATTTTAGTCCTAATAATTTAAATATAAATCTTAAATTTTAAAAATATTTTCACATATTATATTTCTTACGTGAAAACTATTAATGTTATTTAATACAAAATTTAAGATTTATGGAAATTTGAGGGACTAAAATTAGATATTTAAAAATATAAAAATTAAAATCAACTAAGTTAAGTTACCAAAGCTATATATTAATAGAAATAGACAGCTGTCAATCCACCATCAATAATTACATTAATTAGTTGCTTTTAAAACTAATAATTACGGATTTCCCGCCTCTCTTGGATTTGTCAACTCTCAACTCAATTGTTCCTTTTTCAACTTTCCGGTTCTGCAGCCTTTCCAGTTTCCTCCTCCATTAACGTTATATTATTTATATTATTTCCTCAAACTTCCGATATGTCGTACGAAATGGCGACCATACAATAGACGACTAAATCAACAAATTTTCGTCAACAATATGCGGCCGAGTCCGACGGATCGTTTCGATTTTACCACGTTTTTCAACTAATTTCAAATTTTATTTTAAGCAGATAAAAAATATGATTTTAAAAATAGAAAAATCGTAGAAAATAATTTCAAAATTTTATTTTTTATTTGGGTGTAAAATTTTGCTACATTTGTAAATAGTTTGATTTTTTTATTTATAATAATTTTCTAAGAAAAATTCATTTTGGCTGAATTATTTTGAATATGGTTTCTATTTGATTCTACTTTACAAAATGTTACAATTTTACGGAGTAGAAGATTAGTTTTCTTCCCGAATTGAGTCAGAGAATTTTAATTTTATTTCTTTATTATTTTTTTGAAAGCTAATTTATTTATTATTTACTTAGGTTGGAAGAATGGTGATACTTATTACTTACATTACGGTTTGCCCGTCACGAATCACAAGGAGGTGAAGTCTTTACAGTTACACTACGTGGAGTTCACGCAATGGATATCGTAGCTCCAAGCATATCCTCATCGAATGGCAAACTGCAATTAAAGATTCTACACCTGGTTTTTTCGTACTTTCACACCTTTTTCCTGTCAGAAGCATCTTAACACGTGGCAGATTCTGCCACTCCTTAAACTTGGATAAACGGCTCCCATTTTCGTCTTCTTCTTCGGTCAATTCCCCCATCCAGCCGTTAGATTAAGATTCCCAACGCTCCTTTAACCCAACCCCACCCTCTAAACCCTAACCACTCTTTAACACTACCATGGTTAAGTCAACTGACTCCACTTCTTTCCACAATTAACCCTTATTTTCCACTTAATTACCACTCACCCCGTTTTCTTTTATCTATAAAATCGGCCTTTGAGAATCGTTAGGTTTGCCAAACTAACGCCCCGAGGGGCCCCTTTGAGGGAACACAACAAAGAAGCTTTCTTCTTCTTCTTTTTCTTCTTCTTCGCCTTTTTCTCTCTTCTGCTCTCTAATGGTGACTTCATCTTCTTCCTCGAAAACCAGATCCAGCGGCCCGGTGCTACGATCACTCTCGCCGGGCGGCCGGTTCTGTAACTCTCCTTCTTTGTCCTCTTCTACGTCCGCCTTTGCTTCATCTTCAAGCTTTTACTCATCTTCCTCTACTTTCCGTCATGACAATCATCGTGATTTTCGCAGCCATCATCATCAACCTAGATCCACATCTCCTAGCCGTGTTAATGTTTATTCATCTCCTTCTCTTACTCCTTCTGTTCGTTTCTTCATCGATAACCGTTCGAGTTCTCCGAATCGATCGGCAATCGTTTCCAGGAAAAATCGGCCGGTGTCTAACGTTAAAAGGACTTGTATGTGTTCTCCGACCACGCATCCAGGCTCTTTCCGGTGTAGTCTCCATAAGAACGTTTCGAGTAGCGGTGGCCATAGCCAGGCAGCGTCGTTTCCTTCAACCCGATTGAATATGTGGAGATCGGCTATGGCGAACTCGATCGTGCGAATCGGCGGTGTGGAAGGTGAGTTGGTGAAACGTGCATTGACTACTCTGATTCGTCCTTCTTCACACCAGCAGAGGAGGAGAGCGGCATTTCAACCTAGATCTAGTCGGCTCTCGGTCATGTCCAAAGCTGACGACCCTTGAAAATTGCAGCAGAAGGTACGGTGATGTCTAAAACTTTATGATCTCAGGTTCGATGAAGATCATCGGTTTGTGAACGTTTCTGGTTAAGAATTATAGCGAAAAAGAAACACCACACACAGTGCAAGGCGGAATCCGTGGTGAAATCTAGTAGATTCAATATTGAGATTGTGTTTGTTGTTTTCCGAGTTTATGACTCGTGATGAGTTCAGCCTTTTGATTTCGGAGCTGGACTGAGTCGGCTCGCCGAGTTTTGTACGCAGAGGGGAGGGTTCGTCAGTCGAAATCCTTCGTGGTTTTTGGCAGAGGATTGAAGAAGATAAACCGACGAATTTTTCACCAATTTGTACATATACATCATTTGCTGTGGAAGGAGAATTTCGGACATTTTTATTTTGAATTTTGAACCAAACGAACTAAACAAAAATTGAAACAAAAAAAATTATAATTCAAACATCAATTTCAACATCAAATAATCTGTAACTTGCAAAAATTTGCAATTAGGTTTTAACGCCGTTGGATGAGAAATTTAACCCGTTCCAAATCCGTTATGTGTGCAGCGTTGGGATTCCGTCTGTGCCGTTCGTCGTGATTTTCGTCCCCGTCGTTTCACGTGTTCCGTTTACTCCGTTCACGTTCATTCCAGTTCCAGGTATATATTTTATTTTATTTTATTTTATTTATTTGTATATTTTTGTGTTATGATTTGTTTTTAATTTCAGGAAGTGCCGCCCGGTGATATGTAATGTCCTCACGGCATATGTGCTGAATTTCTTTGGGATGAAAGTCTGACCTTTGACTTTTTGACTTGGTTGAACAATAACGGAATTTACTGGGCGCTGTCCCATTGGACCTTTATGAGTTCTGACTCTGATGGAACTTTTACAAGTGAGATTGAGAAAAATAAATTAATGACACATTTTAAAATTTAAAAAATGGAACAAATTATAAGTATTTAAAATAATAATGATGATAACAAAAGGTGATTGTGATTTCAATGAACTCCAAAAAAACTAGAAAACTTTGAACATGGAAAATCTGAACAAGTATGGCAGTGCAGAATTTGGTTGAAAATATTTATGACGTAGACATGGAAGTAGAAAGAAAAAATAACCAAAATGAAATAATAATAAGGCGAATAGAAGGAATTCATATATATATATATATATTCAAGGTCAGCTTGTTTTGCAGCTCTTGTCATTAAATTTTAGAAAGACATTTTTATATATGCAAGATGAATACTAAATTAAATTAAATATCAGTTTATTATTCCTGATAATTTTAATTAATTATCAAATATAAATACATCGTTTAACCTCTATAAATTTTAATTAATACGTTTACTATTAATAGTTCACGTTATCTTAACTATTTAATATAAAATTATTATTATTAATTATTGATAATCTAATTCATTTATGTTTATTTAATTGTTTTAAGTAATTGATTTATAAAAACATTTTTTTTATTTTATTTTAAATGATTAAAATGATTGAATAATTCAATAATGTTAAATTTAACTTATACCTATTTTAATTGTTATTTTTCATTTAATTAAATAATTATGGGAGTAAACACAAAGTAATTATTTAATTTTGGGTTTATATACAAAATTGGAAAATGGAACACAAATATTTGACTTTAAATGTCTTGCGTCTATACACAAATATTTAAATCTCATATGTTTAATATCCATACCTATGATGTGCTTTTTTAGAAGCATTACATTTATTTTACCTTTAAGTCTTGATTTTTGTTTTCATTTGATAGAACCCATTTGGTAACTTTTTTTTTTTTTTTTTTTTTTTTTTTTTTTTTTTTTATAAAAAAATGAAACCTATAAAATTTCCTTTATATCTCTAATTTATTGTTTTGTTATCTAATTTAAATCAATGGTTTTAAAAATCTAGGTCAAGTTTTTGAAAACTAAAAGAATAATTTCTAAAAAGTTGTTTTTATTTTTAGAATTTGGCTAATTATTTAACTTTTTATCTAATAAAAATGAAAATCTTTGTAAAAAATTAAGAGAAAATAGGCTTGTTCCTAAAAAACAATACACAAAAAATCAAATAATTAGTAAACAAGACCTAGGTTTTCAAGACTTACACATTAATATAGATTTTTCTTTACTATATACTTTAAGGGGTGTTCAGACAAGTTGAGGGAGTATGAGTTGGAGAATGTGAAGTTGTAAGCTCTACTCTTTGTTTGGCCAATGAGCTTGTGAACCTCAAAACTAGGGAGCAACAAATTTTTATTTTTTTATTTTTATTTTTTATTAACTATTTACACTATATGCATAGAATTTCACAACTTCTCAGATTTTACAACTTCACTTCTTATCTAGACTATAAGTAGTGTAATGGAAATGAGTATGTCTTAATAACTTTTTACACCGTCTATTATTATAAAATAACTAAACTATTTATAATTAAATGACTAAATTATACAAAATACTCCTAAACTATATACTTTGTGTCAAAAATATATTCGAACTTTTAGGGGATTAAAAAACACCCTTAAACTTCCAAAATGAATTCAAAAATACCTTCACCAATTGTTTGGAATGGAAATTATCAATGTTTTGTATAAGAAATACACCCGAACTTTCAAAAGGTTTAAAGACACCTTTAAACTTGAAACAAGTTCAAATACTCTTACTATCAACAGAAACTATCAATATTTAAATATTGTATTGATTCTCTATTTTCAATCTTTTTTCTCCTCTTCATTATTCAATACCCTTTTACTCTTATTCTTTTGTTAACAATGTGACATTTGTTTATCTAAAACAAATAAATAAATGTCATTACGCACTTAAGTTTAAGTATATGGACTATAATTAGGAGCAACATAATAAAGGAATCACCAAAAAATTTTAGGACTTAGATGTTTTAACAAAATTGTACATTAGTAGTTAATTAAATGTGTGTTAATAATCAACTACTTACCTAATTAATTTTTTTTTGTAAAGAAAATAATAATAAAACGGGACCATTTTATGGTGTTAAGGAGTGTGATGGTTGAAGAGATAAAACAGAAACATTTAATATTAAAGAAAAGAGTATTGAGTTTCCAAACTAAGTGGGCCCCTTCAACTACAAGGCGGTGATGCGAACCCCAACCGGACCAACTTTCTCCACCTTCTTTAGATTTTAAATCATTTTATTCAGAAAATTTCAACTTTAGGATCTAACCATCAATTTTGTTTTCTAAAGGAAACCTTTCATTTTCCATCAATTGCTCTACTTATACCGTTATCTTATGTATAAAATTTAGTGGTATTTAGGAAATCGTAATAGGATAAGCTTGTAATGTAATGTAATCCAAAATAAATATTTGGATTGAACGTTTTAGACCCGAGATTTATAATACAAAAGTCATTTCGTTCCCACAGTTTTCAACCTAATTCAATTTCCCATCGTTTCTATGGTTTGCGATCTTATTTTCGTTTATTCCTTCATTCCAATAGTCTTTTGATTCTCAGTAATCATATTACATTCCAGCTCCCTAAATAGCTACTTAATGAAAAAAATAAGAATATCAAAACTAGAATCTAATATTTAAAAGAAGAATACTTTTATAATTCATTCTATTACGGACCTCCAAACAACCCGAATGTATGTTGATAAGAGATTTAAAAATTATATATATTTATTCTTTCTCCTTCCATGTTTCATTCCTTTTTTTGGTTCTCCATAATTTTTATTTAAAATATTACATATTGCGAAGTTACTCATGAATCTATTAAAAATTTGGTAGCTAAAAAGATATATTTTGGATTGAAAACTTAAAAAAATTAAAAAGGTAATATTTTGCAAAATGAAATGAAAATAATGAAATGGAAACATGGGCGCCGAAGGTTGGAGTGTGACGAATACATTTACAATGGGCGGCATTTCAATTCCAAATCAACGCGCTTTTGGTGAAACCCACCAAGCGCCAGCTGGCACCTATTTCGTCTCAATTTATTAATTTCTACTTTCAATTCTCCCCCACACAATAAAATCTCAAATAAATAATATTTTCTTTTTCCCTAAAAAATGTTAAAAGTTTTCTTTTCTTCTTTTCTTTTTCATAAATGTAAATATAATTAAAGCCACTAATTGCTCTCCAGCTGTCCCTCTCTTTTCTTTTTATAAAACTAAATTAAAATAAATAGAAAACACTCCAATTTCATAAAATGCAAATGAAAAACAAAAAGAAGAGCGCTCCACAATAGTATTAAAAAAATTGAAATTTTAATTATTATATTATTTGAAAAATGAAGGGAAAAAAAATCATTGCCTTTTTTAGTTGTAATTTCTGATTTTTAAACTTCTAAAATTATGGGAGTGATGAGTTGAAATATATTTTCAACCGTTTAATTTTGAAATTAGAAAATAAGTATTTTAAAAAAAATTAGAGTATTTGACAACCACTAAAAATAGTTTTTAGAGTGTATTTTAAACAATTTCTATAAAATAGTTTAAATAAAAATGAAGTTTTTGAAAAATATACTTTTTTTTTTCAAGTAAATCTAAACATGTCTCTAATTTTCAGAAAAAATTGTATTTAATGCATTTAAATTCAAAATCTCATCTCATAAATCAAAAACTTGTTACATATAAAATTTAAAGTTGAATAATTTATTAAATGCATGTTTTAAAGATTAAAAGATATATTAAATATGCTTTCAATTTTCAAAACCTAATAAGCTTGATGTAAACATTTTTCATACAAATAAAAACAAGCGAGACTTCTTATATTATCACTCTCTTTGGTTCGTAGAACTAAAAATGCTTGTTAGGGTTGATAATAGAATCTACACCCATTTTCATTCGTGCTATTGTTATCAATTATATATATAATTTTGTATATTTTTCATTTTTCGGTGAAAGATTAATTAGACTATTAACATAACTCCCAAAATTTACATATGCCTTATTGATCAATTTGGATGGGGCTCTAGCTTGTTGATCCACTTGGATCGGCCTATGACTGGTTCATTGACTTGGATCAACTTCTGACTTATTGATCTACTGGATCGGCCTATGGTTTGTTGATTGACTTGGATCAACCTCTAGCTTGTTGATATACTCGATCGACCTTTGGAGTTTCTTACTTCAAGAGCTTCAGAGAGAGTATTCTGATCTTCCGAAAGTCCTTTAAGCTTTAGTCTTTAGATCTTCAAGATAATTACACTCCTAGAGCTTTGGTCTTTTGATCTTCAAAGCTTCAAGATGTTTGTATTCTTCAGAGCTTGTAAGCTTGAGAGCTTTGATCTTCAGACTTCAAAACTTGAGAGAGTTGTGTTTTTTAGATCTTTAGAGCCTCAACCTTTGGATTTTTAGAGCTTTGGAGCTTCAATGCTTCAGCTTTCAGTTTTTCCATCTTGAGAGGAGTTATATTCTTCAAATCTTCAGAGCTTCATTCTTTAGAACTTCAGATCTTCATGAATCTTTAACCTTCGGTTCTTCCTGAAGGGAAATGAATCCCAATGAAAGCGTGTGATCGCGTTTTTTGATTTCTTGAAAGAATTAAAAATACAAATAATTAAGAAAAGGTTAAGCAACATATCTTTGTTGATCTATAATTTCATCAAAATCTTCCCTCGAACTGATAGCCTTCTCCATGTAGTCTTCTTTTTCCAAGAGATCTTCCTTGCTATGACTCTGGTATGGATCCGGTTCGTGGGAACTACTTTTTGAAAGAATAGAGGGAATGGGAAAAAGAATTTTCTTAGAATTTTTCTAAGAAAATTGAGAGAATTTTTAGAGGAAGATTTTCTAAAGAGGTGTGTCTATTCTACGAGGGCTCCCAATGGCCCTATTTATAGAACTTTATGGATTAGGATAACCACTTTGCAGAGATATTTAAATTAAATATTTAATAATATCCGATATAAATAAATATTTATCCAAATAATATCTCATATTAAATTGTTTAAAATATTTAAATATTGTTTAAATGTTTATTTTCGATAGAATCTTTAATTTAAATCTCATCAAAATTAAATAATTAATTATTTGAATACATTTCAAATTAATTAATTAACAAGATGAAATTCACTCGTTCCCGCCTATAGGGAAAGAAGAGGAGTAGTTTCCTTAAGTGCTAATTTCGGGTCTTGAACAAAGGGTACTCAACCTCTCACTGGACCAAGAGAAACTTGGTTTATGGTAGGACCATAAACAGATTGTTCATTAAAGAGATTATTGGTACTTAACGAGCAAGAGGTAATTACATGGGTAAAACGATATTTTGACCCAACTGTAATTACAAACTACTCGTGAAAGATTGACTTGTTGTAATGATAAATTCATGGACGCAGAAATATTCTACAGTTCGAAGAGTGTAGTTGTGGGTCCTTAGTGGGTGTCCCACAGTTAACGAATGTTCACAACAAAATTAAAGAGTTTAATTAGTTAATGTCGAGTCATTGAAATTTCTAATCCATTACGTTCCCCTGCTAGCTCACGAAGAGAAACAAGGACCATGAATTGTTCAAATTAAATAAGGGAATAACATTTATTGCATATGATACAATTGATATGATGTATTTAAATACATTATAATATCAAATTTATTTTGAATAAGATTCAAAATTAAACTATATAACAAAAAGAGATTTAATATATTTGAATATGATTCAAATATTAAATTAATATGAATGTGATTTATATTAAGACTATAGGTTAATAAATTAATATGAATAAGAGTCATATTAAAACTATAGGTTAAAATTTAATATAATATGATTCATATTAAACCATAGGTTAAGAGATAGATAAATATTTGAATAAGATTCAAATATTTAACTAAATATTATATATTTAAGGGAAATTATTTTAAATAACAAAACTATTGAAAATATTTACAAATAATAGCAAAATATCACATTTTATATACAATATACCGCAATAGACTACTATTTATACCTATCAAGACACAAATAGTAGTCTATCGCAGATAGACAGTAAAATTTTGCTATATTTGTAAATATTTTGGTTATTTTTTTAGAATTGAAAACAACCCTATATTTAATTTAGTAAATTAATCAATTGATTTTTTAAATTAAATTAAATAGTTTAATTTAATTAAAGTGGGTATGGAGTAGATGGTTTTTTCCATCCCATTTCACGTTTAAAAACAAGGATGTAAGTTTTTCTTAAAGATTTGTTCTGCACTCTCTCTCCCTCTGAAAATCTCTCTCAATCTTGATTTTAGAGAAAAATGGTTTTCCTAAAAAACCTCTCCTACTCATACAAAAAAATTTCCTCTCTTTCAAAAGATAGTTCCCAACAAATCGGTATTTACCAAAAGAATAGCAGGGAAGATATGATGGAAGCATTACCGATAAGGTATGTGGAGATCAGTTCGTTGAGCAAGAAAGAAGATGCTGTGGATCACGAGAAGAAGAGTTTTTCATAGGTGAGTTTTATTCTTCCCTATAGTTTTGATTAAAATCATGTTTAACTTGTAAAATGTTGTTTTTCTGTCATGTGCTTTTGAATTCTAAAACAGAAACCAACGTTCACATACATCCGCATAGGATTCAATCCCTTCAATAAAGGTATAAAATCTCTATTTATAGATGTTTCCCATGTGTCTTGTATGGGCTTGGGCTCACTTGCTTTTGGGTTTTGGCCCAATCTTTTTTTTTGGGCCACATTTTCACCATGGGCTTGAATTGAGTTAGACTTTTGGACCCAAGTGACTTTAGTTACTTGTCCCGATCTAATTTATAATTTTCACAATAAACTTGTGCTTTCGTTGTGATGACGTGATTAATTTTGGTTGGCCGAAATTTCTCATTCAACTACGTGCATTTTATATCCATAATATGACATTTAGGTGCAAAAGAAAAATATAAATATAAGTATGTATATAAAAATGTTTAATTTGAGAAAAGAAAATATGACACAATGTTCTACAATAAATTTTGTTTTAGTTCAGCTCTATAATTCGTATTTTAATTGATAGCTCAGTAAAACGTATTCTTCTACAAATCACTTAATTTTTTCATTATATACATTATATCATTGTTGTATAATTGAGGAGCAACATGACGAAAAATGAGACCACGAAAATCAAAAAATTATAATATTAAAATAACAATTAATACAATAATATCAAAGGAATTAAAATAACCAAATTAAATAAAGTAAACTTAAACTAAACTAAAATAAAGAAAGTGAGGTTTTATGGAAAATGAAATTTCTCAAATTTCATCAATCATTTATCTTCTTTTCTCTCCAATGTGTGTGTCACAATATCCACCAAAAGCCTCTATTTATAGGTAATTTGGCAAATAGGTGGTGGTATTTCATGGTCACTAAGAATGTGTCATTAGTAGACACATGACTTTTAGCTACTAAGCTCAATTATATGATGGACATCTAATTTGTTTATAATATTCATAATAATCATAACTTCATAATAATCATAACTTTTTACTTTTTGTTCAACCATTTGAACACAAAAACTTTATGTTATTTCAAGGGAAAAAATATATATTTGTTTGAGTCATATATGGTAGCTTCTTGCTGTTGTGTGGTTTTTCTTAAATATATATATATATAAATTGCATAATATTTAGGAAAATTACGATGGGAAGAAAAAAAACACAAGATATTTGCAAACATAGCTATAATTTTTTTAAATTGCAAATATAGCACAAAGAAATTAAACATGATTCCCAATTTTTATATTATTAAGATTTTATTCTCATTTGTGTATTAGTAGGTATATCTGATGTACTTTATATTTGGTAAATTAGTCAATTGATATATTTTATTTAAAGATTATCATTTATACAACTGATATGTTATGGACTTTAATTGTGTTATGATCAACTTTGTTTGTTCGATTATGTTAAATTTTATTTTATTTTTCCTTCATTTTAATATAAAGTTATTTTCATCCTATTAGTTCAATTTTGATATTGATAATATATGTTAAATGCTTTAGTTTTGTCAAATGATATACTTAAATATAAATTATATTAGTTAAAATGTTTATTCTAAAAAAAATTTATATGATTGTAATGATATATAAGTTATATTAAATTTGGTATATTAAACTTGTTGGGATTAGTGTCCTAAATCTCTTGGGATCTTGTAGTTTGTAAAGTTGTAAATACAATTTATTTATTCAATGAAACAAGGAGTTATTTTATTTGTTTTTTGCATTAACTCAATCTAATAAACTAAGATCCATTGTTATTTTATATAAGCTTAAACATGTATGCAGTGACATACAAGATTTGGGTCATGTTTAAGTAATAACCAAAAAGTTTATAGTATAGGGGTAAGGTTGGGTGCCTCATCTTGGTAACACTACAGATACGACCCGCTTTGTAATTGTTACAAGAGTTGTAAAGTGTTACAAACGATTTGATCCTAATCGTTCACCTGGAGACATGTAAGTGTGGGTATCATATGCAAAGAGTTTGTATAAAATCGGACCGCGAAATGTTTAATTTCTCTTAGTAAAGTCGTTAATTGTAGAAATTAAACATTTCATAGGATGATCATAGGTGACTCCAACTTAATCCTGAGTGGGTTATGAACTCTTGTTTATGTGGACAATCCTTTGATCTGAATGGGTGAGAGTGGCCAATCGCCGGCTCAATATGCCTACCATTTTAGGGATTTGTCTGTGCAGGGAGCTGGGAGCATATCTTCACAAGATGAAATTCACTCATTTCCATTTTTAGGGTAAGTAGATAACTTGCTCCTTTAAGGGTTGATTACGGGTCTTGAATAAAGAGGCCTCACCCTCTCACTGGCTCAAGAGGGGTTAGTTTATAGTTGGACTATAAGCTGTTTGTTCATTAGAGGGATCAATGGTACTTAAAGAGTTATATGCAATTACATGGGTAAGAAGTTAATTTGACCCAGCTGTAATTACAAGTAATTTATGAAAGGTCGACTTAGTGTTGATTAGTTATATCCGTGGACACAGAAATATATCTATAGTGTGAAGAGTGCAACTATAAGTCTTTTGTGGAGTGACCTACAATTAATGAATAATGATTAATTTAGTTAAAGAATTTAATTAATTAATCTCATATCATTGGAGCTTCTAATCTATAGGTCCATAAGGTCCTCTTGCTAGCTCATTAAGGGTTTAAACAAGAAACAATTATTTTAGATTAATTTGAAGTGTTCAAATTAATAAGAAAATTAATTGTATATGATACAATTAATACATTATAATATAAAGTTATTTTTGAATAAGATTCAAAATTTATATTTTATGTTATGAGAGAGATTAATATTTAAATGAGATTTAAATATTAATTATATGAACTGGATTCATATAAAAACTATATATTAAATTTAATATGAATATGATTCACATTAAAACTATATGTTATGTTATAGAACATTATTTAAATATGATTCAAATCAAATTAAATATATGATATATAATTTCTTTATTTAATTATATATTAAATAAAATTAATTTGATTTGGTTAAATTAAATTAAAAGAAAATTAATTTAATCTGGGAGTTATTCTATGTGTTGGTGGGAGTTATTTTTAACTCTCACCCCACATTCTGTGTGTAAAAAAAAATTTCTCCTAAGAAGAACTCTCTCTCAATCTTTCCTTACCTCATCAAAAACCAAAAGAACCCAAAACTCTTCTAGATTCTTCTTGAGAATAACAAGGAAGATTTATTTGGTGGTGTCCCAAGAGCACTCTATGTGCATTGTGTTTCAAGAACGTTCTGGCTGTTTGTGCTTTTTGAAGAATCAATTTTCTTTTTGAGAGGAAGAAATTCTTCAAAAGTTGAATTTATTCTCTCTTCCTATTTATCAAAGCATGCTGGAACTTTAACATAATTTATCCATGTTTCTTGTTCTTTAAATTTTTAAGTTTTCCATAACGAAAAATATTGATACAAGGCGATCATTCGCTTCTGTTAAGGATTCATAAAATTGTATAACAAATATTTTGTATTTCGTATATTAATTGATTGATATACCTAATTTAGACAGAAAAAAACATGGCTATGATATTGTTGATATACCAAATATGAAGTATATCCTTTAGAAGGACACTTAAAGGTATAACATTGACTTTTCAATTATATAATAGTACTAATTCAAAATGAATTTTATGTAGATCATTAGTGTGTATAAATAGTATAACATAATGAGCTTAAAATTATGCAATATTAAATATTTGTTGTGTTAGTAATTTATCAACACATATTCAACTTTTGTTTAAACTGTAACATAAATGTATAAAGAGTATATCAATAGTGTATCGATAGTATATCCATACTCATTCAAAATTCAATTTTCAAGTAAATAGATTATTAGTGCATTAATAGTGATAGTTAGACACTTGTTCCCAATTCATTTAAAGTCTAAATTAGTTTATCAATACTATCAATCAATGCTCATAAGAAACCAATTTCAAGTATATCATTGGTATAAACTAAATAAAATTTTAAGTAAAATATTGTAATTTTGATATATCAATTATATAATTTATATAATATTAGTTGTTAAACCAAATATAAAATATATAGATACCAGACATATATACTATTGTAATTTAAGTAATGTTTTCTTTTTCTTTTTTTTAATCCTTGCAAGTGCCCCTAATATTTAGGTTAGATTTTGCAAATTGTAATGCACTGGGCAGGATAAAGATGTTGTCCATGGTTGGGTTCAAACGAAAATTAAGTCCAACAATTTCCGGCCTAAATTGGCCCACAATTAATTATTAATTATTTTTGGGTTGACCCCATAAACAAACTCTTACCTTTGGGGGAAAAAAAAAAAAAGGGTTAAAAGCAAACTGATGAATCAACTGAGAAAATAAAGGAAAGCAGAAGAAATAAAATTTGGAAGAGAGAGCAAAAGTAAATTTAAAACCATGAGTGAAAATCTTGTAACATTTTCAGCATGACATTTAATAAAATTGAAGAATAGAAATTAAAAAAATAAATAAAGAAAATGAAATAAAACAACAACAAAAAATTTTCAAAAGAAAAAAAAAAAAAAATACACACACAAATACAAGTCAATTACTTTACCGAAATCCACATGACTAATGTGTTTATTTACATTCATTCAAAACATGTTTTAGAGCTTATTTTCTTTTTAAAAAAATCATCTGATTTTAAATCCCATTTATAACGCTTTCTAGTCTCATTTTAGAGAAATTATATGTTTTATATTTTTAAACGAACTCATAATTGAAAACTTCACTTCGACCGGTAAAAATTTTACTGTATGATATTATAATTATTTGAAGTGGCAAAAATTGTTAAGGCCTAAAACTAAAAAAGAAAAAAACGTATTTAATGAATTTTTGGGATGAGAATGAGACATTTTGGTTGCTGTAAGAGTTTTAAAAATAAAAATAAATGTATTTATAGAATAATTCTAACCTAATACAATAAGATCAAGTGGGTTACTCAAACTCGACTTTGGTTAAATTTTGAAGAGGTCAATTTGGGCTTTTGACTCAAACTCTTCTCTTCCCTTTCGGCCAAATGGATAGGGGCATACCTATCAAATGGGGAGGAGATTAATGTTAAGTCCTCACAAGTTAATTTTAGCTTTTGTTTTTAGCCAAATTCTCCTCTTCCATGCTCAATTGGGTTTTGGGATGTGTTTTTTTTTTTTTCTCGTTATTTTGTTAATTATATGAATTCACGTAAAAATTCAATCATGCATCGCAGTCTAAATCTACTCATAACCACGACGAATCCAATAAAATGAAAAAAAAAGAGACTCATATGGTTAAATAATGGTTTTTTCAAGATGGTTCGAGAAGCTTAGTTCTAAGGGGTTATTTTGTGTCATTGGATGTTACACTTTGTCCAATATTCTATTTGTGACCATTAGGCCTTTTCACCTTCTTCAAGACCAATTTATGACCATTAGATCTTGTGGAGCTAGTAGAATTGCTTGATGGCCAATTTTACGTGGACTATAAATAGGTGGTACCCATTGTTGCCAACCCGTCACAAATCCCAAATCAAGTGAATTATGAATTAAAATAGAAAGTGCTAAAAAGAACTTTATGACTCCCATTTTATATAGTGAAATTCTTCTATGTTTGTCTAAAATTTTTCTATGTAAAATATATTATTCTCTCAATAGGAGGACGATGAGCATGGATGTATAATATATATGATAATCTTAAAAAATATTGAAATTCAAATAAAATCAACTAAAGTAAATGGAAAAAATAATAATAATAACCTCCTATTATCTATAAAAAAACAGTTACATACAAACGTAGCTTAAGAAAAGTATTGTTTTAAAGCATAAAATTATTGAAAATATTTTGAAATACAGTAAAATATCACTATCTATCAGTGACAAAGACTATCGATAATAGACAGTAATATTTTACTATATTGATAAATATTTTGACTTATTTTATTATATTTAAAAATCACATCTAAATAAGAATCTAAAATGGTAAAATAAAAAAAAGGTCCGAATTAAAAATGGGAGCTTAGAGTGTACTCGCAATAAATAGATACTAATTTTCAGTAAATAAAGCGGGTTTGCTTAATTAATTATTTAATTCCACGTTTGACAAAACGACAATTCTATTGGCGCCCACAAAGCCACACATAAAACCGGGCAGTATTTATTCTCAACCGGCTTCTTTTCCTTTTTTTTTTCCTTCCTATTTCATTTTCTTCCTTCTCAGCTATGGCCATGTCGTCTTTACGATCTCTCCGGAGATCCTCGCCGTCCATTCCCTCAGTCTACTCGGTCCGATGGCTCTCCGTCAATCAACCATCCTCTTCATTGGTTTCACCTTCGACTTCCGATGACGATCGGTTTCGGATCTCTTCTTCTATCTCTTCCTTTCTCAAATGGTCGTCAGGAATTTTGCTTGCTTCTGGATTAGGGTTTCTTTATGTGTCTGCTACTTCTGCTACTCCAGCATTAGCTTTTGCTGATTCAACTGTTGTGGATAGTGATGAAGATGCCGTTGTCCAGCAGCCGTGTTCGACTTCGTTTTTAAGGAAATTTTCTCTGCCTGAAATATCCTCCAAGTTTCTGTTTGGAGGTAAGAAATAATCGTTCTTCCATTTCTTCATTGTTTGTTATTTCGTCAGGATTAGGGGAGTAGAAATGATTGCGAGAGATTAGTTAAGTATGGTTGTTGAACTTACTGAATACGTAATTAGTTGAGTAATCGTAGTTGGAAAGGATGGAAATGAAATGGTGTTAGTGTTGCTGAGTCTTTGCTCCTTTTTACTCGGTCGTTGCAGATGAGTTTCGTCGAAAGGTATTCTTCAATTATGAAAAACGCATTCGATTGTACAGTCCTCCTGAGAAGGTATCTTCTACTTTATATGTTGCGTATTATACGTTATTTCTATTTTTAGTTTTTGGGGGCAATTTATACCCCTGAATTTGGGATTGTATCAATTAACATAAGTTATAATGGAATACTCAAATCAAATTGATACTAGTGGCTTTTTTTTATATATATATATATATATGTATGTATGTACATGTATGTATATGTATATATTTTATAAATAATATTAGCAGTTTTTCATCCTCTTGTCTTCCTCTGTTGTCCTTTACTTAGTTAGAAAGAATTATGTGATAATTTTCATTACTACGTTAGAGGGAGTTTGGGATTAGAAAACAAGTATTTTAAGTGATTTCTTAGCTTATTTTTAATGGAATCAAGTGAAAATGGGTATAAATCACTGACAAATGGTCTAAAATGATTCACTTATAAAAGTTTAGAGTTTAAATTAATACAGTCATTAGTTTGGAGTCTTAATTGATATAACTCCAAAGTGTACTGGTATAAATTGATTTTTTTCCATATTTTTTCGTTGACAGTTTTTGTAACTATCATTGTGAAATATCTGATGCCGTGTCTTTCTTGAAATCCAGTAATCTTTCTTTGCAACTACCTAAATCTAGACTGTAAGAAAATTTTGGTTGAATGATCGACTATTGAATCCAATTATTAAGATCGGTACCTATCTCAGTAGTGTGACCGTGGCCAAAATGTTTATGAGTTCCATGATGGGATTGCAGAACCCAGTAGGATGAGACTTAGTTAATTTCCAGGCGTCCCCACAGCTTTTAATCTCACAACATATATGAATGTCTCTTATCTTTAATTTTCTATGCCTTTCAACTATGTAAAACTCTTGTGCTCCTTGAGCTTTAGTGGTCCCAAATCTAACTTCTAATAATTTGATAGTAACAACGTTAGGTAGTTTAAAAGTTTATTATATTTGATATATTTTCTTGCCATCTGATTCTTCTTGAAGGTCTTTGAGTATTTTGCATCATTTCGTGCTCCAGATGGAGAATTACTCATGAGACCAATGGATCTAATGCGGGCAGTGATTCCTGTCTTTCCGCCTTCTGAGTCACATCTTGTAAGAGATGGATATTTGAGTGGGGAAAGGAACCCTGGGGATCTACGTTGTGCCCCCTCTGATTTGCTCATGCTTTTTGATACAAACAATGATGGGCATGTTTCTTTTAAAGAGTGAGTCATTTTATATTTTTGTGTTACTTATTACATTATTCTTTGTGCTGTGAGATTATATTTCCATTCCACGTTCAACACATCGTGTGCTTACACATATTCTCACAATAGTATTTCGTCTTTGGTTAATTATACTCATACTTGAAGATCTTTTTCTTTGCTTAACAGGTATATCTTTTTAAAAACACTACTCAGCATCCCAGAAGCAAGTTTTATTGTGACGTTTAAAATGTTTGACCTCAACAATGATGGGTACGTAATGTGTAACCTCATTCAATAAATTTACTTTCACAAACGCTTTAGACATCAGTCTTGCTATTTTGAACCTTGTCAAATGTTATTATTTTCTGAAAGGACAGAACTCTTGATTTAACAGTTTCATGCTTCGTATGTAGATCTGTGATTGTTCACTATTAGCTATGACTCGCATCATCATGGTCTTCTAACTCTTCTCCAGCACTTTTTAATGTGACAACCTTTTTGTTTTTTTTTTGGGGGGGTAGCATTTAAGTTAGACGAGCTGTTGGAAAGATAGAATGCATTCTCGATAACTTACGCTATTGACATTTATATGTGGGACTATTTGCATAGCATTCTCTCAAGGATCTTCAGTGATTGGAGCCGTTCTAAAGGTGCTTGATAATTTCTTTCATTATACAAGGCGTTTGAACTTTACATGATAATCATTTTGAATGTAATTTTTTTGTTTATTTGAGAATCTTTTAACTGAATGCTGAATTCCTAGGACAAGTTTAACAACCAGTAACCTCCTTAAGTATATATATGTATTTTATTGACAATGGTGCCTTGAGTAATAGTTTTTCCTTTTATAGAGAGATTGATATGGAAGAATTCAAGAAAGTGATGGCTTTGATGCGGTCTCATAACCGACAAGGTGCTCAACATAGAAATGGACATCGTAGCAGATTAATCTTTGATGGCTGTGTGGAAAATGGAGGCCTAGTAGAGTACTTCTTTGGTAAAGATGGAAACGCAGGCCTCCGACTTGAAAAATTTGTCCAATTTATGAAAGATCTGCAGATTGAGGTAACCCTATGCTGACAAAGTCGAGTGTTGAGTTTCTTAATTTTTACTATAACTCGATCTAAGCTACCTGTTGATAAAAGCAAATATTCCTTGCAACATTTCAGTAGTGCTTGATCAGGGAACAGTTTGGAAAGTGCTCATTCACATTCTATCTGAATTCTGAACTCCAAATATTCGTTTATGTTGTAGATGTTGAGATTGGAGTTTGCACATTATGACTATAAATTAAGAGGAACCATATCCGCAAAGGACTTTGCATTGTCCATGGTTGCCTCAGCTGACTCGTCTCGTTTACGTGAGTTGCTTGATCGAGTTAGTATAATGGACAATGAACCACATTTTAGGGACATTCGTATATCATGGGAGGAATTCAAGGATTTCGACACCCTTCGTAGAAAATTGCAACCATTTTCTCTGGCATTATTTAGTTACGGAAAGGTAAACGGCCTTCTGATGAAGAGCGATTTTCAGCGGGCTGCATGCAAGGTACCATGTTTATAATCAACCTTCTTAGTTCTTACCAAACAAAGTCCATCTGACCGTTATACGTTCTAAAAACTGAAAGAACAAACCACCGATTTTGACTTGGGTGGATTTTATGTAATGTCAGGTGTGTGGCATCAATCTCTCAGACGAGGTTGTGGACATAATTTTTCATATGTTCGATACAAATTTAGATGGCGAACTGAGTGCTGAGGAATTTGTAAGAGTATTGCATAATCGAGAGAAGGACATTGCTCAGCCTGTGGAGGCAGGAATGATGGGGCTTTTCTCTCGCTGCTGGAGTTGCGAAATCAGCCCTTGATTTTTGCAGGTTTGCTTTTCTTACTAGTTTTTGGTTTGTGTAAAGTTTAACCCTGCGGCCCCTGTCGCGTTCGATCTCAAATGCTTCAAAATTGTAAATAATAGCGTAGAACTAGCTAGCTAGCTAGCTTATCTTAGCATTGTTCTTTTAAAGAAAAATCTTTAAAAGTGCTTCTCCCATAAGGCGCATTTGTATGTATTTAAATTCATACTTTGTTTGGACTTTGTCATGTTACTAATTGTTGCCATCGTAATAGATTTATTATTATTATTATTCATAATTTATTATTATTATTATTCATAATTTACGTAATATTAATCTTTTGAGAACATATTTAAGTGAACTTCATTTTTCATATTACTTGGCCTAAATCTTGTCTAATATAGTTGAATATGGTTTCAATGCTCAGACCCTAATAATTTGAATTGCTTTTGTATGAATAGTAAGACTTAGAGATGAAATCTTTTCTCCTTTATGTGATGTGAATATCAAGGCAAAGCCCATCGATAGTTTTTAGTAGTAGAGGGATTTCTACTATAAATATTTTGGTTGCTAACACTTACTCTTTGCTAATTAAGCTATGTTTGATTTGATGATTAATTTAAGTGATTGGATACACATTGTTGGTGTCTTTTGAAATTCATATTTAATGGCCTTTAAAATGCTATCATTTTTTTTTTTTTTTTACAATAAGCTGAGGTATGAGTATTTAATGTATGTTCGAAATACATCTTCAAGTGTTTAATTTAAAAAATAAGTAATTTTGAAAGAAATAAAGTGTTTGACAATCACTTCAAATAGATTTTGAAAGTGTATGGTAAAACCCCTAGTGTAAAATGTTTAGTTTACTACTTAATGCTATGCTAATATGCTTATGCATAATGGCTTGCTTTGATGAATGCTTATTCATTGATTGGGAATGTCCCTCGTAGACATGCTATGTCTTGAATGCAAAGAGGGCGGAAAGAAATTGGTAGATGTCTTATATGACTCGTTTTGTGATTTTCTTATCGAAAGAAAATGAATTTTGAAAAACATTTACTTTTTAAGTTAATCTAAACGAGCATGTAACCTTCAGATTGATGCAGATTGCCCATTATGGTTGAGTTTTTGGTCACTTTTGCCAATGGAACTTAAATATGCTATTTATTACTTTTCTTTCTTTTTCTTTTGCAATGTTCATTTGTTATTTCAACTATGGAATTATAAAGGGATGGTGTTGTCTTTAATTAAATTGATTTCTTATTGATTATTTGCATGGTTGTTAATAGTTTGGAATTAGAAATATGAAGTTTAGTTTGTAAGGAAATGTTTTGAAGTGGGTTATTATAGTTCATTTTATGTTTGGGACTCTAATTATAATATTTGTTATTTTCAACTATTATAACCTGCAATTAACTATACGGTTTTACTATTTCATATCCTTAGAGTACAAACTAAAACAGTATGCATCTTATATACAAACTAATATAACTTACAGACTCAACACAACGCTCCAAACACCTTCTAAATTTTTAAGTTCGCGTTTATTTAGTTCAATTAAAAATATCTTTTAATAGGCCTTGAATTGCAAAGTAATTAAACTTCAATTTTGTATTTTATATATCTCAAAAATACTTTTGCCCTTTGAAGTTTATTGAAATTACAATTTAATTCATAAACTTTAATCGGTAACAATATAGTCTCTATATTTGTAAAATTGTAATAATTTAGTCCTTCAATTTTAAAAAATAAAGATTTAATCTCTTTACTTTACAATTTGTAACAATTTATCCCTCTATGGAAAACATTTGTATGATTTAATGATTTTTTTTACATATGTAAACTAATCGGTAATCAAATTTATTTATAAATCATAAACACTAAAGTCACTACATATTTGAAAATAGAAAGATTAAATTGTTACCAACGAAAGTTAAATGACTAAATTGTTACTTTTATGATAGTTCAAGGATTGAAAGTATTTTTTAACTTAGATTTTTTCTAAAAGATAAACTATTTTTTTTAAAATCACAAGTATATTATTTATCATATGCAAAATTGAAAGTTCAAGAACTTGGACATGTTAAAAATCTATGGATTAAATAAATAAATTTGGAAATTTATAGTTATGTTTAATACTTTTATAAGTTCTGTAACCAATTAGATTAGTAATCAAAATATAAAATAGTAACATTAGTATTTCAATAAAGAAAAGGGGCGTTCGCTCAAATGAAATACAAATACAAAAGTTTGAAAAACAAAGACAAAAGAGAATAAACGAATCACACAAGAAAAATCTCGCCCAACACAACTTGAGAAAAAAAATCAAAATCATATTTCTTGTAGTGATATTTATTGTATTGTATTGTTTTTTTTTTTTTTTTTTTTTGAAAAAGTTACTTTTTTTTAATCCTCAAGTTTTGAAGAATATGTGCGTTTGATCTATGAGTTTTCAAAACATACCTTTTTAGTCCTTGGATTTTTTAGAATAAATGCATTTGGTTCCTAAGTTTTCAAAATGTATATTTTTTACCTTGAATTTTTCAAAATAAATTTAAACGATGTCTATAGTAATTAGGGCTTTTTTCAAACATAGCGAAAGGAACCAAAATATTTACAAATATAACAAAATTTCATTGTTTATCTACGGGAGACCGCGATAGACTGCGATAGATCGCGGTAGACTACTATTTGTGTCACGATAAACACATATAGTAGTCTATCGCAAATGGACCGTGTATTTTGCTCTTCGTTGTAAATATTTTCAATAGTTTTGTCATTCAAGATAATTTCGTTAGTAATTATTTATTATAAATTTATTTTTTTAAAATTACTTCTTCACTCTCGAATCATTTTAAACACATCTTTGTAATTTAAAATTTTATAATAATTATATAAAATTTAAATATAAAATAGTTCAACTACTCTTTAAACCTATTATTAAAAATTTAGAAATTGAAAATACACATTTTAAAAATTCTAGAACTAAATACATATATTCTAAAAAAACCGGAAGACTGAAAAGTAGTTTGCCTTATTTTTTTTAAAAGACATTAATGTAAGTGCTTGGAGAAGACGCAGGACAAACCAAGATCGTACTCCCTTGCACAGATTAGAAATATTCTTCACCTTCTCCCATGCTTGCTTTTGTGGACAGCGATTCCCACACAATTTGACTAATTCGCTGACTTTAAAAGCCTACAACTCCTCAACATATATATATATCTATATTAACAAAATAATATATACCCAACATATGGAAGAGTAATTTAATATACTTTCTTAAAAAATTGGACAAAAAGTTTATTTAACCTAAAAAAAAAGTGAGCTATAACGATTTTTAAGTGAAAAATAACGAGAGCAAAGGCGAGAAAAAAAAAAAAAAGAAAAAAGAAGGTCAAAAGTGAAAGTTTGTGTGACAAAATGAGTTTGGTACAAAAATAAGAGTGAGAAAAGAAAAATAATAATATGAAAAATGTTTTGTGATTCTAGTAAAAGATTAAAAGACTTTGTTTTAAAAAGTTGTCTTTTTTCTTTTTTAAAAGAAAAAACTAAAGATTTGTTTGGATTTACTTAAAAAAATATTTTTTAAATAACTCATTTTCATTTAAACTCTTTTGATAAAAACAGTGGATAATATATATTTTAAAATCTATTTTTAGTAGAAGTCAAATAATCTAATTTTTTTTTAAAATAACTTATTTTTTAAATTAAACACTTGAAAATGCATTTCAAATACACCATAAATTATTTATACAAAAATTCTAATATTGAGATAGGAAGCAAAAATATAAACCTAAAAAGATGTGCGACATTTTAGCAGATTGGTATTGTGAATTCACAATGGAAAGGGAAAGACCACACAATTTTCCATCTTTAAAAATATATGTTGAACTATTCATTTTATTATTAATTGATTATTTTGAGATATAAGAGTTAATGAAGTCTAAGTAAGTATTCAGTTTAAAATTAAAATTTGACCCAAAATAGTAAATTCAAAGTAATACCATTTGGACTAAACATTAAAAAATGGAAAAATGTCACAAATTTTAAAAACATGCATGCCCTACTCCTTTCATCATCTCGAACGATGTTTATTTAATAGACAATACTTTATTAATTTGTTTATTAATTAATTAATTTATTATTATTATTATTATTATTATTATTATTATTATTGAACTTTATATAAGGTAAGGGCTGGAGTCCAACCAATTCCACTATTCAACAACTTTCCCAAATATTACATAAAAAAGTAAAAAAAATACACACTCATGATCTCCCTACAATCATTGTGTTCTCATTAAAGAAAAATTATGATATTCAATATACTTAATCAAAATCAAGTACTTTGTTAGTGTATAAATGATTGTCAACTTACTAATATAAAGATAACTAAATAATAGTTAGTACTAATTTAATTGAGGTAAGATAATTTAAAGTTAGATACTCTCATAAGATAGTTTAAAGTTCGATATTCTCATACTCTACATTTTAGGTATAATTTTAATGAATGTCGAACTAAAAATAAAGTTATGTATGGATTAATTAAGTAAATAAAAAAGATCTCAAAAAATAACATTGTTGTATTCTGACAAATTTGATAGTGTGCCATCCTTCTTCTTCTCCACTTCTAGCTATGTAGTTTTAACATCTAAACAATTTTAATTAAATTATAAATTTACTTGCAAAACTTTTAAAAGGGTATCTATTAAAATGCATCTAATGTCTTTTTCTAATTCAATATTTTTTTTTATATAATGTTTAATATATTCTTAACTATTTAGCTTTATGTCAGTAGATTCTTTTTTTTTTTTTTTTTATTGTTTTAGAATATTAGATTCTTGACCTAATATAAATAAAATTTAAATTTTAAAGTACATATAGACTTATGAGAAATATTATTGAAGATTGAAAAATTAATTAGATATTTTTAAAAATTTATATTTGTAATTCTACTGTTTATTTATAGATTAAAATACTATTTTGATACTCTACCTTATAACTAACTCTATTTTAGTATTTATATTTTCATGTATCTAAAATTTAATTATCATACTTTCAATAAATTTTAAAATTGTTATTTGTGGTTAGTTTTAAAGTAAATTTGTATCGATGTTAATATATGCATAACAACATTAACTTCCATTAAAGTAAAGAAAAGATAGGATGTGGAGATGTTTGAAGGAGTATAAAAAAAAAAAAAAGTGAAAATATCATTTTGATTCCTATACTTTGCAATTTGTTCAGTTTTAGTCCCTATATTTTCAAATGTCTAATTTTAGTCTTTGTACATTCAATCAATCTTAAATTTAGTCTCCTCGGAGTTAATTTTTATCAAAATTGATTACATAATTATAATAATTTTAATACAAAGAAACACAACATGTGAATACGTTTTCAAAATTTATAGTGAAAATGTTAATAAAAAATAAAAAATAATGAAAAAGCAACAATAAATAAGTAATAGTAACTAAATTTAAGATTTATTGAGAATATAGAGACTAAAATTAGAAATTTAAAAGTATAGATATTATTATACAAGTTTACTAATAAATTAAATTAGTATTGTCAAGTTTGAGGTAGAAATAAGAAAAAAGGTAAGTTGAAAAGTAAATGTTTACAATTTGATTGGGTGGAAGAGTCAACGGTATGTGTAATTTAGTTAATAATAAGAAAGGAAAAAGTTGGGACACGCGCGGGGGACTGGCAACATCCTAGGAAATTGGAAAACTTGACCTGCCATTGCCATTTCTCGAAACCCTAGAAAAATACCCCCTTTCGCTCTTCTCCAAGGCGCCTTTTCTTTTCTTTTCCATTTCTCTCTGGCTTCCTCTTCTCCTCCTTCTCTTCCTGAAATTATCGGCTCATCAATTTCATTTCGATTCCATGCTGTTGTTTTTATCGCCTCCATCTTTCAACGGTGGTTATTTGATTTTCCATTTGTTGTTCATCAACTAACATTTGGACCAATTTCGTAATTTCGAGCTTCTATTTCTGTTCTATTTGGCTCTCTATAGTTTGTAAGCTCTTGATTTGTATTCTATATTCCACGAATTTTTTTTTAATTTTTGCATACATATGTAGATTGCAGTTTTATGTGATTTGAGGATTAGAAAGGAAGAAGAGTGAGGCTTTTATTTGAGATTTGAACAAACAACTTTGTGATTTCTGAGATATTTTGATGGGGAAGCCAACGGGAAAGAAGAAGGAAAATGTTGGGGAGAAGCCTGGAAATGCTAATTCTAAGACTGCTCGGCTGTCTGACCGAAACTCCAAGGCGTTCGATGAAGACACGGCCATCTTCATAAACATGTCCCAAGAGCTTAAGGAAGAAGGCAACCGGCTATTTCAGAAACGAGATCATGAAGGCGCCATGTTGAAATATGAGAAAGCTCTTAAGCTTTTGCCGAGAAATCATATTGATGTTGCTCATCTCCATAGCAACATGGCTGCTTGTTATATGCAGTTGGGATTGGGAGAGTATCCACGGGCGATTAACGAGTGCAATTTGGCTTTGGAGGCTCATCCAAGGTACAGCAAGGCGCTGCTGAAGAGAGCAAGGTGTTACGAGGCTTTGAGCCGGTTTGATTTGGCGTTGAGAGATGTGAATACTGTTTTGAGCTTGGAGGCTAATAACCTCTCTGCGTTGGAGATTTTGGATAGTGTCAAAAACACGATGAGAGAAAAGGGTGTTGATGTTGATGAGAAAGAAATTGGTTTGGGCATCGTAAAGCTACCTCCCGCAGCACATCTGCGAAAGGTAGTTAGAGAGAAACTAAGGAAGAAGAAGAATAAGAAAATTGAGGAAAAGACAGATGATAAGTTGATTGTAGAGGAGAAGGTTGATCAGGTGATTCAGGTTGATCAGGTTGAAGATAAGGAAGTTACAAAAAATACTATTGAGGAAGACAAATTGTTCGTTGAACCGATCGAGGAAAAACCGGTCTCAAAGACAGTGAAGTTAGTATTTGGAGAAGACATAAGATGGGCGCAGTTACCTACAAATTGCACCATGAAATTGGTGAGCGAGATAGTTCGAGACAGATTTCCAAGCTTGAAGGGTGTTCTTGTGAAGTACAGAGATCAAGAGGGTGATTTGGTAACGATTACTACGACTGAGGAATTGAGGTTGGTTGAATCATCTAGTCAGCTGCAGAGTTCACTTAGACTTTACATCACAGAGGTCAGTCCTGATCAGGAACCTTCCTACAAGGAAATCAAAAACGAGGAGAAGCTTCCAGAGGTTGATAAAAGAAGAAATGCAGTGGTGGTGAATGGAGATTCAGAAAATGATAAAGAGGTTGTCAGGGCTACAACTATGGTTGAGGACTGGATAGTCCAGTTTGCACGATTGTTCAAGAACCATGTTGGGGTTGATTCTGATTCATACTTGGATCTTCACGAGCTTGGAATGAAGCTGTACTCTGAAGCGATGGAGGACTCCATAACAGGAGACAGTGCACAGGAACTTTTTGAAATCGCTGCTGACAAGTTTCAAGAAATGGCAGCTCTGGCATTCTTCAACTGGGGCAATGTTCACATGTCCAGAGCAAGGAAGCAGGTTTTCTTTCCAGAAGACAGTTCGAGAGAAACTTTACTTCTTCGGATTAAGGATGCATACGAGTGGGCACGAAAAGAATACAAAAAGGCTGAAATGAGATACGAAGAAGCTTTAAATGTAAAACCTGACTTCTATGAAGGTTTCCTTGCACTTGGGCAGCAGCAGTTTGAGCAAGCCAAGCTTTGCTGGTATTATGCAATTGCTAGCGGAAGCAAAATCGATTTGGAATCGAGCTTCTCCACGGAGGTCTTACAACTTTATAACAAGGCTGAGGACAGCATGGAGAAGGGTATGCTGATGTGGGAAGAAATGGAGGAGCAGCGCCTGAATGGACTCTCCAAAAGTGAAAAATACAGATCTGAGTTGCAAAAAATGGGATTGGAAAGACTATTCAGTGAGATACCTGCTGATGAAGCTGCAGAGCTGGCTTCAAACATGAGATCACAGATATATCTTTTATGGGGAACCTTATTGTACGAGCGTTCTGTCGTGGAATATAAGATTGAACTACCAACCTGGGAGGAATGTTTGGAAGTATCGGTGGAAAAATTCGAACTTGCTGGTGCTTCCCAAACAGATATTGCAGTTATGATAAAGAATCATTGTTCCAATGAAACTGCACTGGAAGGTAAGTACAAGCAGGCCTCCTTAGAGCTTTTTGTTCAATGTAATATTATTGAACTTTTCTTTTCACAATCTTTTTGTTTTATTAATAGAGTTTCTTATTATTTTGGGCGTGCAGGTTTCGGGTTCAAAATCGATGAGATCGTACAGGCATGGAATGAAATGTATGATGCTAAAAGGTGGCAGTTTGGTGTTCCATCTTTCCGCCTCGAGCCTTTGTTTCGGCGCCGGGCTCCAAAACTTCACTTCACTCTGGAGCATTTTTGAGAGTTTTGTCGTTGATGGAGGCATTCTTTAGAGGAAATTTAAAGCAATATTTCAGTTTTCTTTGCATCAAATTTTCTGGTGTTCTGCTTCCCACAAAGATAAAAGGTAAAAGAGCATCTAGTGAACTTGATTATCTCATTTAGAAGCTTTCCATATTTTATTTCTTTTTTAACACCAAAATGCTCTGATTAAACTTCTATTTTAATTTGATAGATATTAATACAATCTGTTCATACAATCTATATGAACCATACCATGATGTAAATTAGCGACTTCCATTCTTGATCTCCTTTAGGGGGAGAGTTCTTATTCCATTTCAAGTGGTGTTTATAATCTTCATAGACCCTGTTGTTTGTTAGTTTATTATATGCACAAGATATCGGAGCAGAGATGCCTCCTTGGTTTCTCCAAAGCTAGATCCTTTGTAACTTCAGTATATATTTTGTGTTTCGTTTCAGTCCTGAATTGAAGTTTCTGATTCAATTTATGCTTTTGAACTTGTTACATGTTTCTTTTCTTATCGTCCAAGTTACTCATGTCGGATTCTTTTTGTGGTTGCAGTTGTTCTGCACCAGCGGTTTTCGTTTCAATTCGTCGTTTACATGGTCAGAGTGTAAGTTTGTTTATAGTTTTATTCTTTTGCACTTTCATTCAAGAGAAGATTGGCGATTCAGCAGCAAAGGTATAGTTATAGAATTATTCATTATTCATCAACGATTTTATAGGGTGGAAGAAGAAATTTTATTTTGAATTTGATTTATGCGATTTGAATAGAGAGAATTTGTTGTTTGTGAAGTTTCAAGAGCAGTTTGTTTATGTTGTTATAGAGATTGTCAAATTGATTGTTTTGGAATTTGAAGAATGATGGAATGAATTATAGCTACAGCAAATTATTTTTTGTTACCTTTTTCTGTGCCTTTTAGTTTGAACTTGTTGCAAATATTTTGGTATTTTATAAACAAACCCTCTTGATTTCTTTAATTTCAGTTTCATTTAAGTTCTTTAAATTATTACTTTCAGAAAGAAAAGAAAAGAAAAGAAAAGAAGAAAAAACAAAACAAAAACAAAAAAACAAAAAACCAAAAGCAAAACATTCTGTGTTTCAACTCATGAACTACAAGACTTTATTTATATATGAGATAGTACTTTCTCATATCTTAAAATTTCCTCAGTGAACTGAAAAAAAAAAAAGAAAAAAAAAATCATAATGACATGAGTGATGTCCATCCATCAACTTTAGAGATGGTAATTTGTATGATTAATATAACATGTTTTGAAAAATAACAATACATTTAAATACAAATGTTGAGTTACAAATCTCACAAATTAACACAATGTTTAAAGCTTTTGTAGATAAATAATTGGAAAATTATCTTAACAAAACTGTCGAAGATATTTACAACTAATAGTAAAATACACCGTATAAATCGCAATATCGATCTATTGCATATATCGATCTATTGCATATAGACGACAGTAAAATTTTGATTCATTTTGCAATATTTTAAGCTATTTGAAGAGAGCTTAACTAATTTATAAATTTTTTTTTCATGTGAGAGATTCTAACTTATTTTGTTAGTTAGGTTTAGTTTAACCATTAAAATATTATTTATATAATTAATTTTATAAATTGAATGTTCTAATTTCTAAATTTGTAACACCTATATTTATAACTTTTATTCTAAAAAAATTAATTAATTAGTGTGGAAGAAAGTTAATGGTCCCCACATTAAGAAATTCAATAAAAATCAAACACGTGTCATGGTTTGTTGGCGAGGGGCAAAAGGCATTTCACTGTTTTTATACGCTACTAACAAAATAAAAATACTCCTTCCCCATTGGCTTTTTCTCATTTTCTCTAATCAAAATCTTTCCCTGATCCATCGTTCATCTCGAAGAAACCAATCAAACAGGTTTGCTCAGATCGTCCTTAATCAACGGATGCCGATGATCTCTCTTCCTCTACGGCGGTCAATCGATATGCCTTATGGCTTACGGTACTGTTCTTCTTCCTGTACATTGCTGGAAAACGCTCCTCCATCTTTGTAACTACTTACTCCATTTTATTTTACATTTAGGGTTCCGTTTTCGAACTTCTGAAATTCGTTTCTTCTGTTCTACGCCAAAATGCTTATTCATTCCTCATTCTCTTCTTTTTGTTTTTCGTGCTTGAATCGGTACATTTTGCTTTACTTTTGAGGTGGAATGCTGGTTGTAGTCTTGTAGAGGTTTCAAGTGATAGATTATTACTGGCATTGTAGTCTTCTACAGTACAGTGTTGATGGCTGGGATCTAGCATGTTTTGTTGTCATGGTACATTTCGAATTACAGTCCGTGGAAGAAATTTTGTTAGCATAGTTGCATCAGCATCTTATAATTGACTTTAAGATCTAAAGTATGTTCTATTTTGACACAAACTAATGATTAGGGTGAAGGTACTCTTCATAATACATAGTTAACCACTTGTATATATATATGTACTTGTATTGTATTCATGCATTCATGACACATTGCGGTAGTGTTTGGCTGAAAGCTAATGATACAATTATTTAAATATAATGTTTAATCGCGTATAATGTTTCAAATTTTGGGCCATATGCTTCCCTTTCCTTCTCTTGCATCCTCGAGTTTCTGTTTTGGTTTGTCTTACATCTAGTTTTTGGTTTTCTTTTGAGAATAATTCTTACCTATTACTAGTTAGTTGTATCTTTCCCTCCCATACACCCTTCAAATTTGGACAGTTATTTAACTTTTCAGAAGACAGAAAAACCCACTCTCCTTTTCCTTTTTTTTTTTTTTGCATTAATCTCTTTTAATGTTCAAAATTAACCAAACTCAGTAAATAAGACATCCATCACTATTTCAAAAAGTTCAATGGTTCATTCACCTTATCCTTCCATTGTTAAACTAAAAATACAAAAATAAAAAATAAAAAATAGGATAAAATATCATTTAATCTTTATACTTTGGAGTTTGTTGAATTTTAATAAATTTAAAATTTACTAAAAATATATAGACTAAAATTCAACATTTAAAAGTATAAAAACTAAAATTGAAGGTACGATATTCATTTCTAAAGGTGTTCATTATGACTCAATCTCCTACCCCACATCGATAAAGATGGACGGGTGAGGTGATGCCCCCGTCTTTCTTTCAAGCCGGTATTCTCTAATTTTATGGAATATATTTACGATGAAAATAATTGAGACCGTATGTTGTAGATCCACTGTTTAATCGGAAGCTAGTTTTTGGACTTCTGAAGTATTCGCTTAGGCTGATAGGAGTAAACTTTGGAGGAAAGACTGCACAAAAGAAACAAAAAATTTTAAAAAATAAAAAAAATAATATAAAAAAATGATGGGAAACTCTTGGACTCCAGACATTTTGTAGATATTCCACTTCTGCGCTAGTTAGGATTGACAGCACCCATTTCCATACTTATGCTTTTGTAATAAAAAAAAACAAAGAAATTTATTCTACTTTTATTTTATTTTATTTTTTTTAAAAAAAAATTGACATGCGATGGGTGCAGGACTACTCCCGAATTTTTTTCTTAGGAAAATTAGAGTTGTTAGTCTCTGTAGGTCAGGCCCTATTGTCTTGTATATTTTTGTTTTTGACTCGTTTGATAATTATTTGATTTTTGTTTTTTATTTTTTTAAAAATTAAACCAATAAATATTCATTCAACCTCTAGATTTCTTGTTTTTTTTACCTCTAAATTTTAAAAACTAGAAAAATTAATTTTTATAAACTTATTTTTTTTTATCTTTGTAAGGATTCGAGAAAAATGTTAATATTTGTAAAAAACTAAAATGAAATATCCTTAAATTTTATAATTTTTTTTTGACATTAATCATGAAACATTAATATACTTGTTCCTTGTTTGGAAAAAAAAGAAGTAATTCATTGAACAAATATATATATATTTACCGCAGCGGTAGAAGCAA
The DNA here is from genome assembly GCA_030954485.1 of Citrullus mucosospermus. NCBI lineage: Eukaryota > Viridiplantae > Streptophyta > Magnoliopsida > Cucurbitales > Cucurbitaceae > Citrullus > Citrullus mucosospermus. The sequence goes on along the minus strand of CM062059.1, from coordinate 27,155,480 downwards.
TTTACAAGGTATGAGGATGAAGTGTTAGATCAAGCCCATATATTGTTTTTTCTTTTGTGTAACTGCTCATTTTTCTGAAATTTGCTGTTGATTTCTACAATTTGCATAACATAAACGCATGCATTTCTTTATCACAATTTCTTTTAAGCTTTCATGATCATCTCTGTTTCTCATGCTTTTTCTTATTGCAAACGTTTCCATGTTTTTGTAACTTTTTATAACGTAATATGAACCTTTGATTAGGTTGCCTGGCCTTCGTTGATGGAAGCTTCTTTTTTAGCCTCAGGTAAAGCAAGACACTGTTGACAAATATTTTGACTCCCAGGCCACAGTCAACTGTTTTTAAAATTCTTTTAAGGGTGTTCAAAACAACTTATAACCAGATAAACTAACTCATTCTCTCCAACACAATCCAATACGTATAATTTGGGTCAATTTGGGTCAATTTGGGTTAGGTTAGATCCAAATAACTAAAAAGTTTATAAGTTAAATTGATTCTTAGGTTCACATAAAATTAGTTTGAGTTTTACTAAATCAACCCAAACTTATTATTATTATTATTATTATTATTATTATTATTATTTGCATATATTATATAAAACATATATTTATTTTAATTTTATTTAATTTCAAAACTTATTCAGTTATTTATTCTCCTCCTCTTTAAAAGCTAAGCTTTTGGAAAATATTTTCTCAACAGAGTTGCACATCTTTAATGTTTAAAAACATAAAAATATATATCACATTAACTTTTTATTTTTTTCTCAAAATAAAATTTAAATAATTAACAAATACAACTCGAACCAACCCAACTAAAAAATTTAATAGTTGGGTCGAGAGATTTGTATGTGTTGAGAAAATTAACAACTCAAAGAAATAAATTTGATTTAGAATGTGTCCTTAGAAAGATAAATGCGGCTTTTGATAACCATTTGACTATAAAATAGTTCACACATTCTAACTCACCATCTCTTTGATAAACCAAAGCTCTCTCACATTCTCACATTTTCATTATGGTTGCATCTCTACTATAAATTCACTCTATCACTTGATATCTACTAATAAACTCTCAAGACATATTTAAATCATTAATAACGGAAAAGTATTCCTGAAGATAATTAAAATTTTTTCTCCACTCTACATACTGAACAAAGTAGCAGATCCCTAATCTTCTTGATCTCAACTTATGTTAACTTCGTTTCATCTAAAAGAATTTCTATAGTACTTAATTTTCCCCCCGAATATAAATATAACTATGATTAGTGAAAATTTTATTTAATTCTTATAACATAAAATTGTAGCAACAAATTTACCTAGAAAAGAACAGTTAAAAGACCAAAAAATAAGAAAATGGGTTTTACTCGTGATGCCGGATGGGTTGATGCAACGTTCATGAATACCGGAAACTGCCAATTGCCTTTTGAACACCAGGGAATCTATCTCCCCATCGAGAATATCCTGAAATCAAATTTAAAGGCCTCTCTTTCAACGTTCCCAAAGAAAAACCACCCTCATCATTCTTCTTAATTATATATACAGGAACAACCCACAAATGCTACAATCTTTACTATAACCAACTCTAAACACAGTGGGTTCTCAGAAAATGAAACTAAAGTGAATTACATACATAATTATCATTTTAAAATCTCATCACATTTTCTAATTCAGTAGGTTTAATTTATTTCTGTAGCTTAAAAGGAAAAGTTTTAAATGTTAAGATGTTAAAAACGTCTGTAAAATTGCAACAATCTAAAATCTAAGGCTAAATTGAAATCAAACTCAAAACTCAAAGACTAAAAGTGTAGCGTTTTAAAACTTACGGACCAAAAAGAAACTAAACTCAAAACCTTTGTTCTATTTTCTACTCTTTTCGTCTCACTAGTACTGTTCTTACATTTCCATTGTCATCGTTTGGGAACTCTGGTTATACTTATCAATATAGATATAGCAGGGGATTGCAATGGCTGGAGTTGAAAGTAACGGCAAGGAAAAAGCCTCCTTAACGAGCGTGCTTATTTTGACTCGAAAGCTAAAGCAATTAATTCGTCTCATCTATGGATTTGGATATTTGTGTTGCTACTAAAGCCCGCTGATGTTTGGTTTGAGAAAGATTCAAAGGTTTTCCTCGTTCATTCACTCCAGCAGTTTGTTCGTTTTGAAGGTGCAAGTATCTTCGATTCAAGTTATGTAATTTTTTCTTTTCAAGTTATCTGTTTGTTTTGGAGGACTTTTATTTACTCTGATTAATCATGGGTCTAATTCAGAGTACTCTTTTTGTTTCCTTGTATTTCGAATGTTGGTCACTTCTCCTATTTCCTTTAGAAAAAAAAAAAAATAATAATAATAATAATAAAAAGAAAATGCTGAAGATTTCCAAGAACGAGTGACATAATTAATATATTTTTAATTAAACCTATGTCTGAGTATGCACTAACCTGCAGTGACAATCTCGAGAAGATCCATCTGTGCCATTTCATCATCCTGAAGTCCAAACAAATTCAACATTATATAATCAACCCCAGCGCTTTTTGCTTTTTGCAATAGGTGGGGTCAGAGATCTATAGTACATAGATGCTAGTCGAACTATGTTTTTTTTTTTTTCTTTTCCTACTTCACCACTATTGTAAAATTATAAGTTACTAAATTTTAAATTGGTATCTAACAAGTCTCTAATTTTTAAATTTTTTTTATTAAGTCGTTGAATTTAAAAAATGTTCAATAAATCTGGACTTTTAATCTTGTATCTAATAAGTGATACACATTTAATAGTTTTTAAAATAATTAGATTAAAAAGTAAAATTGAATTTTATATGTAAAAGATCTGTGAGTTTTGAAAAATGTGGACTATGTTAATGGCCTTTTAGATATAAAATTAAAAAAAAATAAAAAAAAATAAAAAAATAAAAAAAATTAGGGACCGGTTACATATTTTTTTTAAGGTTGAAGACCTATACAGATTTGAAAGTTTTAAGGGCAATACTTTTAATTTAACAACAAGAAAATAAATAAACAAATAAAATAAACACAACATTGTCATTGTTTACCATACCTGTTGAGACAAAGCGAAGATTCTCGAAAAGAGTCGGCATAACTTATCGAGAGATTTATCAGCAAAAATAGGATTGCTTAGAAGAGCCTTCTCTGAGGTGAAATCAAATATTAAGGCACATATGCTGGCAGCCATCATCATAACAGATGACTCATTGGCATCCTCTACAACCATGATCAACAATTTAAATTTTAGAGTTACAGCCATATTATGAAGGTCCTCAAAAATAAAAAAACAAAAACAAAAACAAACAAACACTGAGGTGATGCACGTTGGCATGATATCTAAAAGAAAGTAGAAAACAATTTCCCCAACATGAGCATGGTTAAGCAATAGTTGATATTTCCTCCTTTCCTTGAGGTCCGAAGATTAAATCTTCATACCCCACATTATTAAAGTTTCTAACCTCTGCCAATGCACATAAAGGCACTGAGATAAACCATTTTCATGTAAGTTGGAAGTTTCTTCCCTATACTAATTAGGACCAAAGATATTGTGTAAAGAAATGACTCCAACAAACCAGGCATTAGATGGTATCTTTAAACGTCGAGGCAATAATTAAAGGTAGTGATCCAACGTGCAGGTAAAGACAATAATCAAAGAAAGATACCAGTCGAATTTGCAATTGCTTCCAACAGGTGAATAAAAGACGATTCGCCACATAGAAGTCCAGCAAGCTCTTTCTAGAAAAGAGTACAAGCACCTCGTTACGAAATTGGATGGGTTGTAATAAATTGACACACATAATTTGAGATTCTCTTATAGATGACTAGATGAGTACCTTTAGAAGCACATTCAAGATTGTATCACAAGCCAAGAAGATGGATCCATCATTGTCAATCCAGCCACCGTTCTTGTGAATCAAATCTACAAGGCATTGCACAACCTGCGTGCAGACCCAAATGCTCAAAATGATTAAGAACTTCAGCCTGACAAAAGGTACTAAGAACCTAGAATGTTTCAGTGCATATTGACGAGTTCACAAGGCTATTTATATAAAAGCCAATTTGAGATTGCAATTACTTACAGCTGCAAGACCTCCAGAAGAAACCAAAGTTTTACATCCTTCAACGTTCATTGTTATTTGACATAGCATTGGAAGCAAGAAGCATATAGAGTTGAATGGGCTGTCATATGTAAATATAGAAACAAAATTCAGGTATTTCATTAACGTACAACAAATACCATATTGTCCGTAACTGGGAGCTGACAGACCTCTGTTCATCTTCACCTTCAATAGAGAGCATATAGTCCAAGAGTTCCTTAACTTTTTCTGTCCATGCATCGGGGGTTTGTGCAAGAAAGCTGGAATGAAAGAGAAAATGATGTTTACTTTAGGCAATTCAAGTAAAGATAGAGTTCAGTCTAGTTTAGAATATCTTGCCTCCCAATAACCCGTACAGATGCTAAAAGGTCATCTCCTTTTCTCTGTCCATGCTCCTGTAGAATAATAAATGACAATCCTAAATAAGAAACAGTATGACCATATCCTACTATGCTATGAGATTCCCGTGATTACCTTTGCATCTTGCAAATATTCTAGCACAACACCAGTAGTCTCATTAAGCCCTCTAATCACTTTCATCAGTGTGTTTTCATTGATAAGATCTACAAAATAAATTCTGCCAGTTAATCAAGATATTATTTGAGTATGAAATAATTAAAAGGAAAATACGACGGCATTGCTGAATATATTAGCCAAAGGTCAACATAGGATCAGAACATCATGACAACGTTAAGTTATGTCTCTTTGAAACTGTTTCTTGTATATATAACAAACGTTAGAAGCAGTCCTACATTTTCTATATTTAAAACAAACACCTTATACCATCCAAACAAGATTAGGCAAACAAAAAAGCAGAAGCAATATTGAGAGGTTAATAATCCTACCATGTGCCCCCCTAGAAGGATCACAGAAAGACCGACTATTTCACAAGCACATCAAGTGACATATATGTCCATGCTCCATGCTTCACCCTTCACCTTCTTCAACTTTTACGTAATTTTATTAAGATGAATACAAGTCCCCTTTTTTCTTGAGGAAACTATTTTGATGCTTACTGAGAATCCAATCAATACAAAATTTGACTTCACTCGAGAATAATCTAAAATTGGAAACTGTTAAATTTTAACTAAATATAAAATGCCTATATATATATATATATATATCGTTGGTTGGGTTAAGTCATAAATATCCTTGATTTGTTTATGCCCCCTTATCCAAGTGATCGGGGAAAACCTCAGCAAGTGGATACCATGTGATTCTATCAAATAAGCAAAGGGGTTGTTTGGGACCCAAGTTTGGAATGGGATTGGGTTGTAATGTAATCCAAAACTCATTTGAATTGAGCATTTTGGCCCAATTTGTAATATCAAGTTTATTCCATTCCAACAATTTTCATCACAACCCTCTTTTCTACCGTTTTCATGCTTCACAATCTCATTTTCATTCCGTCCTCGATTCCTTGCACAGTCCAACACTCCTCTCTCAGTAATCCTGATTATATTCCAACCTCCCAACAGCCCCTTAATGGGATAACTCTTAAACTTACAATTAGGAACATGGAGACTGCCCAAGGATTAGGGAAAACCTCAGCACTGCCCTACACCATCCTGCCCCATCGCAGCCCTTTCTGTAACTAACAAAATATAATGTCCCCCCCCCCCCCAACAAATCTCTTTGATAAATTTTTGTAATCTGGGGCCCATCAATTTCAATGCCAATTAATGAAATTCAAAACCTAGCAAATAAGTTATGCACCTTGATCTTCATCAACATTTGATATTAACTTAATTATCTTTTCCACCAAAGAGAAGGCAGTAGCTAGATTCCGTTGCTTTAAGATGATATCCTCCTTCAAGGACGAATTCTTGGAAGCTTCATATTTCATATAGGCCAGTTCATTCAGCATCACAGCAATCTCAACTCTTGACTGCTCTAAGACAAGTATTAGACATCTGAGATCAAGACAGAAGAGAAAAATGAAAAGTATATATATGAGGAGTTAACAAAGCATCACTGCTGGTAACAATCACTGAATACCTGTCAGATGGAATAGCATCTCGAACATCAGGTAATTCTATTTCGCCTATCAGCCAACCCTCTCCTAGAATACATACCATCGACTCGGCCAAACTAAGAGCTTGAAGCTTTTTGGCAGGTGCTGAACAATGGACAGCAAAGCAAGAGATTCAATAAGTTAGAACCTCAAAAATCTTTCTGAGCACAACTACAAAAATAGCTATAGTAAAGAGAATATACTTAAAACATTTGCCACAATTTTCAAAACTCACTTTTCCATTACATTACAAGAGCAAAAGAACATCTAAATCTCAATTGAAGTAATAGAAAAATTAACCTTATAAAGCCGAAAATGTATGATTATCTAAATTAATCCAACGTAATCAGTTTTCTTTTTAAAGGAAAAAAGAGTGGCCTTCCAACATATACTGCATTCAGTAGGGGTGCACATCGGTCGGTTGGTGTCGGTTTTGGGTGAAAACCGACCAGAAAAAAATGGTTGATATTTGACCAATAGTCGGTTGGGTTTTTTCCCCTCTCATCTCTTTAGAACTTCCTTCTTCATGGACTTGTCATTTGTGGATATGGAAAATAAATAAATAAATAATTTTTTTAAAAAAAAGAGGAAAAAAAACCCTATTATAAAATTATGGTCAAGGGCTATGAAGCACAAATACTTCAAAATGTGCAAAGAATCAGTATTAAACTCTGATACTGATACATCCCTAACTTAGGGTATCGGTTTTTCCACCCCAACCAATCATGGTTGATTCGGTCCGTTCCGATCGATCAGATCGGTTTTTGATGCCTTCATGTACACCCCTAGTATTCAGGCCCTTACATACATTTCATTTTACATTTTATATTCACGCCCTAGTTTCGGTGCCTTAATGTCTCCTTATATGCCTACTTGAAGACCAAGTTTCACCAGTCCAATAACATAGGATTGCTGCACCTTCCATAATCAATCAAACCTTTCCTTTGGCTTCCACTCAAAATCTTAAATAGAGTTGGAGATCATAAACACCAAAAATAAGCAACACACACACATGCACAACACCATATGCAATTGAACTGTAAGTCAAACACATTATAACTAAGCAATGTAGAAGATTAATAAAATGGAATTTTAGAGCGAAATTGATTATATAATAGTAACATAGGAAAAGGGGGAAAAAAAACATACAGCTACATGTTGATTACCAGAAAATGGAAAAGAAAGAGTAATGTTTGACCTTGAAGAAAATACAACTCAGGATACCTGTGCGGTTATGAAGAATAGCTGAAACTCCATCACGCATATGTTTTGACCAAATATTGGAGGGCACTTGACGAAGGGCATCATAAAGTGGCTCCTAAATATGAAACGGCATTTGCAAAATGTATCATGCAGCGGCAAAACAACAAATGTGATTATGACAGATCTAAGAACTAACATGACTGAAAACCTAGTAAAGGATGATTAAAACAAAAAAGAATGTCTAACTAGATAAATCAGCCTAAAAGTGATGCATTAGCCGTCAAGGCTAGGCATTACAGTCCATTACGCCCAGGGGGTGTATATCCCAACACTCCAAGAAACTACTAAAATAATCTTTCCTACCGGCACCATGAATTGCATACCAAATTTGAAGAAAGGATGGCAGAAAGCAGGTGAAGTGCTTCAAACTTCATAGCATCGTGGGTCACTCCAAATTGCCTCGCAATAGCAACAACCTGATAAGGTAGCATATACTCAATTATGGGGAAACATAGGATTTCAGTCTTCCTATAAGAATATGGGGTCAAAAACGAACCAAGATGATTGAATTATCCTAAAGGATAACGAATAAAACAGACATATAAAATTTAACTCACAATATTTGATAGTTCAGGCAAACAGTCGGTGAAGATGATTTCCAAAGAAATCTTACTAATTATCAATTGAACAAGTTGCATGGAAATCTTCATCGGATGAGAACCTGCACACAAAAACTTATAATGAGATGTTAAGGTTAAATGACCTTAGTTTGAAAACATGGCAAGGTTCGGATCAACAACCACGACAAGGTAATCAACAAGATTCAACAAATAAACAATGAGAAATGTTACCATCTGGCAATGTCGACATCCAAGAAGCTATAATTTTTAGGCTTCCAGATTTATACAGAACCGCAACTCCAGCATCAGAACTAGTTGATACCAGATACAGAAATTCAAGACACTCCTCCAAAACAGAAGATCCTGACCTTGCATAAACAACAAAAGAAACATCGATCAAATAGATTAGAACTGTCAAGAAAACACAAAGTACATAGCAATTAAGAAAAACCAATCTATGATGCAATTAATTATTTCTTAGTGGTAGGAACCTAAATCCCCAGAGCACAAGAAAATTCATGAATGAATTAGGAATATTAATAAATTTATGTATTGCAATCTGAAAGATAGTCGAGCAAGTACAAATACAGCAAATATGAAGTCATGCTTTTATGATCAATCTCTAAATCTCCTCAACAGAACATCAATAATCAAAGGAGTAAGAAGTATTCAAGTGAACAAACAATTTTCTTTTTCTAATTCCACTGTGACATATTTTCCTTCAATATCATCTCGTTCCCTTAAATGATAACTCGTTATTCTAATTCGTAACAATAATGAACTGATTGATGTAGAAATGAAACCAAGAAAAAGTTTACTGATAGCAGACGCACTGGTTGGATAGGGTTTCCAATATCAGTGGAATCTTCGAGGCCATCTCTTCTGAAGCAGCAATCTCAGGAACATGACAAAACGCAGCCAGAATCCTAATAGACAACTGCAAATAAGCATCGCGATTCTCTTCACCAGGTCCACTGACAGTTCCTTTGCCCATGCCTAGAAGTTTTAAACAAAATTTAAGTTTATATTCATCAAAACTAAGCATATAATTCTCATACTGTTAAAGTTTAACTAATAAGTGATCACGAAGTGTTAAGAAACATACCAGTTCTCAGAAGCCGATCAAGAAACTTCGCTCCAACGGCATTGTAAACTCTAGAAAGCGAGGCAAGGTCATCCACCTTGCAAATTTTAGTAACTAAGAAAAGGCCAGCAAGACGCTGCTCGTCTTTCTCTCCCTTCAAGAGCTTCAAGCAATCTTCTATGGATACTGACGGAGTTTGCTCCTGCTGTAACTCCTACAAAATAGTAAAACAAGAAGATATATGCGTAGAATGAGAATGCTAAGATATGCAAAACTGAGTTCGTGAAAAGAAATAGAGGAAGATACTCACCATGAAAGCGGAGAACTGAAGATTGGAGAATAAAAATGAAAACTCGAACCAAGAAGATGATTCAGAAGGCTTTTCGTTTTATCTAATGAAGCTTGATTGAGGTCAGTGTATGGTTTCCAAACATGGTTTAGAAGTGAAGAACCAAACGAAATAAAACGAAATTCGGCCATGGATGTTTCGAGAGAGCTCCCGCCTCTGATTCTGAAGCCCGGGAAACTGAGCACAGTCGCAGAGCCCACTTATTTATAATTGGGCCGATCCATTACCCGAAAATGTCACGGCTGAAATTAACACGCGCCATGAAATTAATGGGATTTTGATGCATATAACCTATTAATTATATAATTGTGTTAAACTTCCTATTTTTTTCATCAATAATTTAATTAGATGAAATATTATAAAATGTATGACTCAAATGTTCATATTACCCTTCACAAATTTTAAAAATTTTAAAAAATAATAAATAAAAAACACATATGGAAAAGAAAATATAACATATTCACACACATTAAATAGTTTTTTTTTCCAAAACCATTTTATTTTCAAAATAAAATCTTTAAAAAATATACTATATTTACGCGCATTAAATGGTTTTTTTCCAAAACTCCCACGTGAATGGGTTATAATACATAGTATACATGGGGTTTATATGTACATTTTGTTCTCAATTTCAAATATATATGTGTATACATGACAATATAGTTACATTTGTGAAATATACTATTAAAAACTAGTTACATATGAAAAATATTGAAAAAAAACACATACTATATATATATATATATATATGAAGAAACACAGTGCATATCATGGTACCATATTAACAATTAATATAACAAAGTATATATTGATAAAACAAAAATCAATGAAGATATACTTTGTAATATATTACATAAATGTATAATACAATTCAAAATACATAAAGACTTAACCTATTTTATTCCTAAATTGAAGCAATAATTATCGTGAAAGAATAAAATAATACTCAATAAATAATATCCTAACATTTATTATAATACGTATAACATTAATAGTGAAATAACGAATTTTATAAGGTTTAAATGAATTTCAAAAGATTATTTATGATATATTAAATTGTAAATAATTGAAATTTTAATAAGATAGATAATGAGTCTTAAGATCAAATTTATCCGAAATTAGGCCAAAATCTGGATATGAAATATTTTCCAATTTTAAGATATTTGTGAAATAACATTTGTGAACTAGGTTAAATCTCTAAAACTTTCTTAATTAATTAAACCAAAAAAGATAATAAAAAAAATGAAAAACACGACAAAAAAAAAAAAACCATTCAAATTCCACTTGTTGAACTTCTCATATCAAGACGAACTGGGTGAAAAGCGCTTGAAAAATGATTTCTATTCTCTCAAATTAAGGGAGTTTATATTAGACTTCACTTGTTTGCTAGTGGTTTTCAGGTCAAAATAAAGAAAATTATAAATGAAAGCCAAAAGATCAAAACCAAGTCAAAATTCAGTGGAAAAGAGAAGAAAACGCCAAATCTGCCAAAAACAGGACAGCGCCGGTATGGCACTATCACGGCGCTTTTTCCCGAGAGCAGCAGTCGTCTCAGCGCAGCGCCACCATCGCGACATTGCGGCACGACGCCGAGGGTAGGCTATGATGACGCACAACGTTGATGGCGCCGTCCTTCCATATCAGTCAGCACCGCGGTGCCATCTTTCATAATTTGAGTCTAAAGAGTGAGTTAGCTGCAAGGAAGAGAGAAAAAAGTTCGAGAGAGAGTCGTAATGCTGTTCGATTTCTGACGTGAAGGCCAAGGAGATCTTGATGGTGCTTCCTCAACCAAGAGCCTCTTTTTAGTAGAGTTCCCTTTCTTTACACTCTTTCTTTGTTTATATTGTTTGAACATGTTGCTTCAAGCTATGAGTGGTTAAACTCTTTAGTTTTAGGGTTTTGATGATTTGTTTATAAAGTTATGTTGATATTATAGACTCTTTGTGGTTTTGTTGTAATGATTATGTTTTTCTTTGTTATTATGCTTAAATTCTTGTTGAATGGCCATGTTTGAATGTTAGGTTAGATGTATAATTGAAATATTGTATGTTTAACTAGATCTATAACAAAGAATTGTTGTTAATCTACCGTGAAAATTATTAGGTTAACAATGAAAGTTGCTAAAGACTCATCTTAATGCCATGCAATGTGTATTGATTTCAAGAAATTAGTAATTAATTGAGTTGCATAAGAAAAGATTGATTTTGAGAGAAAATAACTTGGATTTATGTTTCTAGACTTAAGCATATGAATTACAATCAAATCCATAAACGACCTTGAAATATTGCATGATGAAGTAAACAAGGATTCACTATCCTAGAACTCTCTTTTGACTCTTGTGTTTCTTATCTATTTGCTTTTCTTTTTAGTTTTATTTCCAAAATCAAAACTTCAATTCCAATCCTGAAATAAAATTGATTCAAGTCTAGAATAGCTAAGTAACTTTAACCTTCACAATTGGATTCTCAGTGGAACGATATTCGGACTTCACCGTTTTATATTATAACTTGACCCGTACACTTGCGGTTAACATGGAAAGTGCGCATCACTAAACAATCTCACAAGCCACAATCTCGATGGCTAGCGACGACGCCCGTTCCAGAGATCATCGGCGAGCCTACAACGGCATCAATGGATGAAATTTGAGAGGGATAGTGACAGGCAACCGTCGGCGTGCAGTGGTTGACAGCAAACAACAATCATCAATGGGTAGAAAGCTAACGTCAAGGGTGGGGGTGGCACAGGTGGGATTAAATAATTTAGCGTATCTTTATAAATAACTCATATTTTGTTTTATCTTTTTAGATTTAATGAATTTAGCAAATTGGTTTTTGGTAACTGTTTCCAGATTCAAACAACATTTTTATATTTTCAGTAAATTCAAATCTTGAGTTTTAAATTTTAAGTACATACTTATATTAGTATTTCAGGTTATAAACTTAATTATTTTTGTTAAAATAAATTATATATTATATAATGTAGTATAAATTATATGATATTAGAAAATAATAGTTATACAAAAATTTTAATCTAAGCAAAGCTCATAAATTCATTAATAATAGATTTTACAGGAAAATGTCATTTTAGTCCTTAGGTTTTGAGCTTAGTTTTAATTTAGTCTCTATGTTTCAAAATCTAACACTTTTACCTTTGACATTTTAGTGATGCTCCATTTTAGTTTTTGAGAAAATAGAACTATTAATGATCTAACGGGATGATGACTAAACTCATTTTAAATTTCAATAAATTGATGATGTAGCTATTATAGTCTTGACATGGCAAATTTGAAAAAAAAATATTGGAAAGAAACTAGAAAATAAATCTAAGAGACATACCAAATGCTGCACAGTCGTGTTAGGAAGCTACAAAGGAGTCGAAGATTATAAAGAAACTAAAAAAGAAACTCAAGAGACATACCAAATATTGCATAGTCGACTTTCTAATTTGCTATGTCTCTTTGGGTTTCTTTTGTAGTTTCTAATTTAAGGGAGTGTTTTGGCACACCAATGTGAATGTTTGGCCCACCAACATTAAAGTTGGTGGAGTTGAGTTGGTTATTTTTGGAAGGGTTGAAATCCCTAATATAGCAGAAGCAATACGGAACCAAATTTGAAATAAATTGGATTTTGAAATACCAATACATTGGGAAAAAAAAAAAAACAGAAATCATGCTTAATTCTAAGTTAAGCATGATGCTTTAGAGATAGAAGCTTACATTCATTGTCGACTCTAAACACCACCACCATGAACCTCTCTTATTCTCTAAGTGATGAGATAAGGATAGTGGATCCTTGATCTTGATCTGTGGGAAAAAAGAGAGCACCAAAGATAATTTTTTTATCGAGAGCATAACCTTTTTTTTCTTTGTTTCTTTTGTAGGCCTGTGATGGCCCCAAATTTCTAAACTAACCCAGGTCATCACCGCATTCAAATCACCATTTATGTTAATAGCCCTTATGCTAAAAAAATTTCGGCAGCATAACGGCGCTACCACAATGAATCCCAAATTTTTTCTGTAACCTGTTTTTTTAAAAAAAAAACAAACACTCTCAATAATATTTAGCTCACTGCTTCTCACAAATCATTCAACTCACTACAATAAATCAGGGCTCAACGTAGAATTATTCGAAATACCACAACCTTTTAAATTAAGGACCTACAACTCAACAGTGATAAAATTCAACTCCATGACAATTTAAGTTCAATTCTAACTCAAGATAACTAGGTACTATTCCCAAGGTACATAAATTAAACCAGGTCCAATTGATAAGAGTCTAATATGCAAAAATTCCTAACAAGAGAGTAAAATGGTATTAGCAATCTAAATACTCCTCTTTGGTCTTTCTCAAGTTTCCTCCTCAATGTCACCAAGGTTAAGCAGCCGCTCATTTCCTGCAAATTCTAATTTGGGGAAAGGGATTAGTATACAGTTATACTGATAAGTAGCCCACAAGAAGGGTCATCATGCATCATATACATAAGGCAAAGAAACACACAAAAAGCTTAGAGTAAAGTTCATCATGCTAAAATTCAAGAACATATCATCATGCTCAAAATTAGCAAAATTTTTACCCAAATTCTAGTACACGGTCCTTGACCATTTATTCCCAAGGCCTCAAGCTCTACATCGACCCTTAGCCATTTATACCCAAGGCCTCAATGCTCACTCTATAACCCATCACACCGACCCTTGACCATTTGTACCCAAGGCCTCGATGCTTGTCCTAGGATCCATCACACCGACTCTTGACCATTTGCACCCAAGGCCTCGATGCTTGTCCTAGGATCCATCACACCGACCCTTGACCATTTGCACCCAAGGCCTCGATGTTTGTCCTACCATAATTTAGGATTCCCGCCTACTAGTTTACGTTACATCAACCACATATCGCACATAAACCACGTGCCTAACACACTTGCAAAATTACCTATTAAGCACACATGAATTACACTTCGCACATTCACATTCATACATACTAATATGATAATAAAAGTAAATCAGGCAACATGCTTGCACACAAGCCAAAACAGCCCTAATTGGTAGAATTCTACTTACCTAAGCGTTCCAGGGGCTTCTAACGAATATAAAAGTTCCCAAGCGACTTTAAACCTCGATCCAAACGCTTCAAATTAACACAAAACAACAATTACCAACTACCCATAAGCTATTTGCTACATTCTATCATCTAAAACGGCATCGAATGGATCTAACAATGCTATAACGCCTAATACTCACCCAAAATAGGTTGGTTCCCTTGCTGCAACATGTTCGAATGGTTCTGAATCTCTGCCAAATCTACAATTAAATATTTTCTAGCATTATAGGCTAGCCTAAGTAACCTTATTCTAGTTCGAAAAGGAATTCTGAGTGTTCTTACCCACTAAAATTAGTCGAACGTCCTAAAACCTCACCGGTTGGTGTCTGAACGCCTCGGATCCTACAGATGTAGGGTTAGTACATAATGGGTGCCACAAATCTAACGTGGAAACAGGTTGGGTAAGTGCCGAAACTTACTGTGCTAGAGAAACGCCACTGAAATCTGCCCAAATCTCGTGAGGGCTTTCTGTTGCGGCTTCCACACGCTGGGGGAACGAGACTTATGGAGTGAGTGTTGCTGCCGTTCGCCAAGAGCCGTAGATCTCCTCCTGAATCGCACGGTGTCATTGAGTTGTGGTCGTGCATGCGGAACGGTCAAACAGCCACTGAGTCGCCGCTAGTCAGGTCGAGCGCCGAAGTTGCCAGTCTCATTCATTTGGGTTTTCGTTGGCCGGACGCCACACGTAGAGAGGGAAGGGGTGGCATGCGTGGGGAAGAAGGAGGGAGAGAGAGAGAGAAAGAAGAAAGAGGGAAAGAAGGAGGAAAATAATAAAAAAAAATGGTTTAGGTTTTTTTTCTTTTTTTGTTCATTTCCTTTAAAAGCAAAAGAATCTCCTAATAAATGAAGGTGAATTAATTTCTCCTATTTCATTTAGTATAAGTTTCCTTTTTGAAAAAAAACAAAATAAAGATATAATAAAATGAAATGGAATAAATAAATACCAACTCAAAACGGATTGGAAGCAATAACCCATGACAGTAATAATGAGGAGCTACAATAAATAATTAGCCGAAAGATAAAAAACGTATTGGCACGGCTCACACCACAGTAGCCTTATTTTAGCGCGGGGCATTACAAGACCTATTTTGGTAGAGAGGGCATGAATGTGGGATTAAACCACGTAAAGCGTAACTCTCACGTAAGAGAGTTACATTTTTAATTAATTAATTAATTTAACAAATAAATAAATGAAAAATAATATTTAATTAAATCTAATTTAATTAATTATTTCATTTAAATCATATTTAAATGAACATCTCCCATATAAACTATAGTTTTAATTCATTTAACTTAATTAAATAAAATTTAATTAAAATAAATTAAGAAAATTAATTCTTTAATTAATTAATTAATTTTTAAATTAAATATTAGCATTTGAATCATGTTCAATTGTTATTCTCTCATAACTTATAGTTTTAATATGCATCTAATACACATTAATTTTAACTTATAGTTTTAATATGAATCTAATTCATATTAGTTTTTTAACTGCAAATATTTAATTCTCTCAAAAATTAATTTTGTATCATATCCAAAATTAAATTTATATTATAAAGTTTAAATTAAGCTTTATATTATAATGTATCATCATACATTATATTATTTCCCTAAGTAAATTTGAACATTTCAAATTTCGTTCAAGACATAAATACCTCACACTTTTTACGAGCTAGGAAGGGGATCTAATGAACCTACATATCAAAAGCTCCAATGATATGAGATTAATCGGCTAAACTCATTAACCACATTAATCAATATCCGTTAACTGTGGGTACACTTCACTAAAGACCTACGACTGCACTCTTTTCACTGCAGATATATTTCTGTGTCCATGGATATAGACCAATAACAGCAAATTAGTTCTTCACAAGTGTTCGTAACACCAGTTGAGTCAAATTATCATTTTATCCCTGAGTTACTTCTAAATCCTCAAGTACCAATGCTTCTCTAATGAACAACTTGTTTATAGTCCAATCATTAAATAGAAACCCCTCTCGAGCCAGTGAAAGGGTAGGGCCCTTTGTTCAAGTCCCGAAGACACCACTTAAGGGAACCCTTATCTACTTACCCTAAAGATGAGAATGAGTGAATTCCATCTTGTGTAATTATGTGCTCAGCTCTCCACTCGGTCTTGTCCCTAAGATGGTAGGCATATTGAGTCGGCAAACGACCACTCTCACCCATATAAATCAAAGGACAATCCTTCATGGACGGGAGTTCATAATATACTCAGGATTAAGACTAAGTTGCTTAGGTCATCCTATTGAAATAGAAACCTAACTAATCAACAGAGTTACATTTAGTGATTACTATTTTGTGGTCTAGTCTTATGCAAACTCATTGCATAGGATACCCCCACTCGCATGTCAGCTACACGAATGCGTTAGATCATTGCATTTATATCAACTACAAAGTGGGTTGTATCCATAGTGTCATCAAGATAAGGTACCCAGCCTTATCCTTATACTATAAACCTTTTAGACTGTATCTTGAACATTGATCTCCATATGTCCCCACGTACAGTTCAAGACTAATCAAACAACCTAGGATGTTAGTTTATTGGATTTAGGGTTATTAAGATAAAACAAACAAAAACAATCAATAACGCTTATTGAAGTAACACATCAATAACTCTTTATTAATGACGGTTAAATAATTACATTTACAATTTACGAGTTCTAGGGCATAAAACCCAACAATTTTATCAACTTACCCCAACTCACCCTAACTCACCCAAACTCTCCCCAATTCTCCCTCCCTCCAATGTTCTTAATGGCTCCACCCATTGACCATCGTCGACAACTACCACGGCCAAACTTTGGCGACATACTCCAACGACTATCTTCGCACGCCCAACTTCGATGACCAGCTTCATGCTTCGGCAACCACTTCCAACGAAAACTCTCGCGACGAACTCCGACGACAACTTTCACACAAGCAACTCCGGAGACATACCCTGACTTCCACCTTCGCGCGATCAACTCCAACTACCCACTCTAGGCTCCACCAACCACCTCTAACGACAATGCTGGCGACTAACTCCAATGACTACTGTCGCCATGTGCCCAAGACGACGCGGAGCGGCCGACATCCTCGAAAAGGGTTAATTTTAAAAGAAAATAAAAAAAAGAGGAGTCGCCACCAATCTTTTTTACGGTGTGATTGGACACCGAAGTAAAATAACAATTTTTAATTAAAAATAAAAATGGTCTACGAAAACTAGAGTTGAGTTCGGGAGTCATTTGTGTATGGGGAAGGTGTTAGCACCCCACTACACCCGTTAAGCAAAACGGTGGCCAATTTATTTTTATCTTGAAATAAAAGTATTATTTAATTTTTTTTTTAAAGAAAATAATGTCTTATTCTACCCCTCATTACTCCAATATTTGAAGCAATGATCTCATAAAATAAGTGAAACAAATTCCGTCAATTTGACTATATTATAATTGAGGAAAAATTCTTCATCTCAAGGAAATGAGAAATTATTACGTTTTCTCAAAATCCATCATAGTATAGTCTTGAAATAAATGAAGTTTCTTTTTTTTTTTTTAAACATTCATTAAATTCATTTTTCTTGAGATCAAATCTCGGACTCCCAAAGATGTGATCTCTCACCTTAAGAACTCTAGGAAATCAGAGTCCCAAATTTCCTAAATTCCATCATAGGATTTTTTTAGAAAAACGGTCTTAAAATCAAGTTATTAGAGAAAGAATGGATTAGAAAACCTTTTGAAATCATAGATCAATCTTTTAATGTTTGAAAACCCAAAATGTGTAAATTTAAAGAAAAGAAATTTAAATGATTTAGAAAAAGTCTTGTGAAAAAAAAACTTTAAAAAAACTTAGAGAAATTTAAATTAGAAGGATTTTAAAACTTTGAGGAATTTTAATTGAGAAAGATCTAAAGAAAAAAACTTTGAGAAATTTTAATTAGAAATCAAATAAGACTTAATATGAACATTATACGAGAAAAACATAATTAAAGATGCATCAAAATAAATGAAGCAACATAAGAGGGCATAATAAAATTTAATAAAACATATATTGGAGATCGATCTCGGACTCCCAAAGAATCAATTTCCTCACCTCAAGAATCTAGAAAATCGGACTCCCAAATATTTCTAGAATCCGTCGTCGGTTTTCTTTTTTATAAAAAAAAATAATGATAAACGAAGATTAAGAACATTAGACCAATATCACTTGATTACAACACAACATGAATATGCAAAAATAGTAACAAAACAAATGCTTGGAAGATAAAATAGACAAATAAAGGCTAAGAAAAATGCCAAATGATGAATATAAAAAAAATAAACTAAAAAAAAGATAACAACAACAACAACAACAATAATAATAATAATAAATTATAATAATAGTAATAATAATAATAAATAAATAAATAAATAAGCACAAAAAAAATGACGAGAAAAATGGATGGCAAAACACCCAAACTTTACATATTGCATAATAATAATAATAATAATAATAACAATAATAACAATGATAGTAAATTTGTCATATTTATTTAAATTTCTTTCCTTTCTCTTTCATAAGAAAAAAAAAGTAGAAACCCAACTTATTCTCTCCTAAATTTTGCTCTCTACCAATCTATTCTCTTCTCTTTATGTTCTTCTTCAACTCATTACCCTTTTTTTTTTTTTTTTTTTACACTTTTTTTACTTCAAACACAAAGAAACATAGCTTCATTATAAGATGTGTTACCTTACTTTTTACTTCATTTTTTTTATCTCCCCTCTTCTTTTTACACATACTTTCATTTTAAAAAAAAACAATAATAAAGAGAGAGAGAGAAAAAAAAAACTAGGGAAGAAGATGAATAAAAACAAACAAATAAGATAAAATAAGATAAGAGGGAACCAATATCTAAAGTAAGTGCATGTAAAAAGATCACATGATAATAATAGCAATAATAATGATAATAAACAAGGTGAAGAAAAAAAAAATAATAATAATAAATAATAGTAGTTATCTTTACTAATACCTTTATTTCTCTCTATTTTTTTTAAGGTTTCTAAGAGGGAAGAAGAAGAATGAAAGAAGAAATCTTAAACACGAAATCGCTTGTTGTGTGAGCTGCGGATCCTTGGGACAAAGTCCCTACCAAATGCAACCTCCAACTAAGTTAGGCTCTTTGTGTTCTAGGAGGGATATGAAGGCTAGAGATTTTTTTGTAGAGAGAATGAGAGATAATGAGAATGGTGGCCACCTTAGGGTTTTTGGGAGAGAAGATGGGTTTATAAAGGCTAAAGTCATTTCCACAATTGCCTATTTCTTTTTAATGGATCTTATTTCAATTTTAAAATTTTGCCAAACTTGGCTTAAGCTAAAAAAAGAGAAACAACTTTTAGGCAACTAAAACCAAATTCAAATTTTTTCTACATTTGCCTTGCTTTCCCCCCTTTCCTTATCATAATTAAATTGGTTACTTTAACCAAACTAAAATAAAAGTTAGAAGAGGTAAAAATTAACATAAAAAGTAGGTAAACAATCAAAATTATATTAGAAAAACCTAAGATAAAAATTAATAAATTAATTTAAATGAAGCCGGATAAAAAGGGGTGGCTACAGCATGCCCCCCTTCGTACATCCTTGTAGCATTAGAAGGTGGACGAAGGTGTAGCCACTATTTTCCAAGGTAAAATACTTCAATCATATTAACGAGCATAAAAATGTCATTTCAAAAATTCTCAATAAATGCAACATAACGGTTGAGGATCGCTAATGAGCAAGTTCTACCGCAACAAAAGGTGTCAAGGGCCAAGGATAAATAAGCGCCTCATGACAAACAAAAAGAAACTGGAGGCCAACAATAAACAAGCACCATCACAACATAATAAAGGCTGGGGGCTAGGGATAAACAAGCACCACCGCAGCAAAAATAAAAGGCTGGGGGCTAGGGATAAACAAGCACCACCACAGCAAAAATAAAGGGCTGGGGGCCAGGGATAAACAAACACCACCGCAGCAAAGGATGTCAAGGGCCAGGGATAAACAAGCGCCTCATGACATAACTCCAAGTTGCTCAAATGAGAATACAGACAAACGTTACTTATGCATGAACACATTCACTACAGATGCATAGTCATACCATTATTTAATTTTTCTTATAAATTCAAAAAGGCTGAAAGCATACGAAATAGCTTGTTTATGTTCATACGTAATATTAGTTAAATTTTGAAAAAAGGTCCATTGTGTCTCACTATATTTGAGCCATGAAAACATACTCAAAGATCTTCCAAAAGGACGAAAGACTGGACAAATCAAGTACAAGATTAGAAGTCCACCCTTCTTCTATGCATAGTACTTCTTCACGTAATCTACACTTAACGGATTGGGCAAATCGGTCCCATCCATATTTGTCAAAATCAAAGCTCCTCCAGTGAATGCCTTTTTTACCACATATGGTCCCTCATAATTAGGGGTCCACTTTCCTCTATGATCCTTCTGAGATGGCAAGATCCTTTTCAACACCAAATCTCCTTCCTGAAAACAACGACGTCGAACTTTTCTGTCGTACGCACGCGTTACCTTCTTCTGATACAATTGTCCTCTACATAATGCTGTCATTCTTCTTTCTTCTATCAGATTTAACTGCTCATACCTTGTTTGAATCCATTCTGCTTCTTCTAACTCTACTTCTTGAATTACCCTGAGGGATGGCACCTCGACCTCAATAGGCAAGACAGCCTCCAAACCATACACCAAAGAAAATGGCGTTGCCCCAGTTGATGTACGAACTGATGTTCGGTAACCGTGTAGCGCAAACGGTAACATTTCATGCCAATCTTTATATGTGACCGTCATTTTCTGGATAATTCTCTTGATATTTTTATTTGCCGCCTCCACTGCTCCATTCATCTTAGGGCGATAAGGAGTAGAGTTAGAATGTTTGACTTTGAACTGGGTACACAATTCCTCCATCAATTTGTTATTTAAGTTCCTCCCATTATCAGTGATGATACGTTCAGGCAAGCCATACCGACATATAATGTCCTTTCTTATGAACTTGACAACGGCTTGCTTGGTAACACTCTTGTACGAGGCAGCCTCCACCCACTTAGTAAAGTAGTCTATGGCTACCAAAATGAATCGATGACCATTTGACGCCTTTGGCTCAATGGGCCCAATTACATCCATTCCCCACATAGAGAAAGGTCACAGGGCCGTTAACACGTGTAGGGGGGAAGATGGAGCATGCACTTTATCTGCATATATCTGGCATTTGTGGCATTTTCTTGCATACTTAATGCAATCTGACTCCATAGTCAACCAATAATATCCGGCACGTAAATCTTGTCTTGACATCATGTGTCCATTTGTATGCGTCCCACAAACTCCCTCGTGAACTTCTTCTAGAATTCTCTTTGCTTCAAAAGCATCAACACATCTTAGGAGAGTCATATCGTAATTTCTCTTGTACAACACATCTCCATTCAAAAAGAAACTCATGGCCAACTTTCTAATGGTGCGCATATCGTTTTAAGAAGCTCCTAGCGGATATTCTCGACATGTGATGTAGTGCTTAATGTCATGATACCAAGGCTTCCCGTCAGGTTCCTGCTCAACACTTAGGCAATATGCTGGTGTTTCACGCTTCTCAATACTTATAGGTTGAATTTCTTCATTGCGAGCCACATTAAACATGGCAAACAAGGTGGCCAATGCATCCGCAACCTGGTTATTTTCGCGTGGGACATGCTCAAATGTGATTGACTCAAAAGTTTGGGCCAATTCTCGGATATACTTATTATAGGGAATCAATTTAGAGTCTCTTGTCTCCCACTCCCCATTCAGTTGATGTACTACTAAAAGAGAATCCCCGAAAACTTGCAGTTTTTTTATCTTCATGTCATAGGCCATCTGAATTCCCATACTGCATGCTTCATACTCAGCCATGTTATTCGTGCAATCGAAGTATAATTTAGCAGTTAAAGTATACAACTTCCCATTAGGAGATATCAAAATAGCCCCTACACCATGCCCCATTTCGTTCGTGGCTCCATCAAACAACATTGTCCATGTTTCAGGATCTTGTGTTGCATTCAATGTGGATATCGTCATGATGTCTTCATCCGAAAATTCAAATTTCATTGGCTCGTAGTCTTCAACAGGTAATTCAGCTAGACAATCGGCAATTGCACTCCCTTTTATGGCCTTTTTGGTGACATAGACAATATCATATTCTGATAGCAATACCTGCCATTTGGCTATTCTACCAGACAAAGATGGCTTTTCAAAAATGTACTTTATAGGATCCATTTTTTAGATAAGCCATGTTGTGTAATACAACATATATTGTCTCAATCTTTGAGCTGTCCACGCCAAGGCGCAACATGTTTTTTCTAACAATGAGTATTTCAACTCGTAACTTGTGAACTTCTTGCTCAAATAATAAACAGCTTGCTCTTTCCTTCCTGTAGAGTCATGCTGCCCCAACACACAACCCATGGATTCTTCCCTTACCGTTAAATATAAGATTAACGGTCGTCCTGGAGTTGGTGGGACAAGTATTGGAGGGCTTTGCAAATAATTTCTGATTTTATCAAAGGCCTTTTGGCAATCCTCGTTCCAGTGACATATCTCACTCTTGCGAAGGAGTCTTAGTATCGGCTCACATGTTTGAGTAAGGTGCGAAATAAACCGCGCGATGTAATTTAGTCTCCCCAAGAAATTTCTAACCTCCTTTTGGGTCTTTGGTGGCTTTAAATCTACTATCGCCTTGATCTTGTCTGGGTCGACTTTGATACCCTCCTGACTGACAACAAAACCCAACAATTTGCCAGAAGATACTCCAAATATGCATTTTGCCGGGTTCAACTTTAGTTGGAACTTTCGCAGTCGCTCAAAAAGCTTGCAAAGAGTAGCCACATTCTTTTCTCCGGGTCTAGATTTTGCTATCATATCATTAACATAAACTTCGATTTCTTTGTGCATTAAGTCATGGAATAATGTAACCATAGCTCTCTGGTACGTTGCTCCTGCATTTTTTAAACCGAAAGGCATGACTTTATAGCAAAATGTTCCCCATAAGGTGATGAATGTTGTCTTCTTTCGATCCTTAGGGGCCATCTTGATTTGATTATATCCCGAAAACCCGTCCATAAACGAAAAAGTAGAATACCCTGCAGTATTATCTACTAGTACGTCAATATGAGGAAGGGGAAAATTGTCTTTGGGACTTGCACGATTTAGATCCCTATAGTCAACACACATTCTGACCTTTCCGTCTTTCTTTGGAACTGGGACAATATTTGCGACCCATTCTGGGTAGTTAGCCACTGCTAAGAATCTTGCATCGAATTGCTTCTTAACCTCCTCCTTAATCTTGATTAGCATTTCAGGTTTCATCTTGCGAAGTTTTTGTCGTATGGGTTTACACTCAGGCTTGAGTGGTAGTCGATGCGTCACAATCTCTGTATCTAAACCTGACATATCTTGGTAGGACCATGCAAATATGTCCTTATACTCATGAAGCAAGGCTATAAGATCTGAACGATCCTGCCCTGAGGCCAAAGTGCCAATTCGTACTTCTTTCGGTTCTTTTAGCGTCCCCAAATTAACAACTTCCAAAGGCTCTTGATAGGATACAGTCTCCTTTTCTTCTTGGTCTATCATCCTTAGTAATTCGGGTGATATATCGCATTCGTCTTCTGCACTTTGCTCAAGATTGCAAATTGGAACTTCGAAATTAACACCAACATTGATGTTGTTTTCGTCCCCAGTATCCTTTGGCGATCCTTTAGTGACGCTTGGTATCTTCTTGACCTCCCAATTGTTCAACTGAAATTCTGGTGAGCAAGGATAAACCAATTGACAAGATGAATGAGTGTTTTCAGAGATAACTGCAATTGAAGCTTCAAATTCTTTAGTGTATTCCTTTGACTGCTTGTCGTTGAAAAGCAGTTCCCCTGGCTTGAAAGTTTCATATAGATTAGGTATTTGCATTCTACCTTGTTCAACCTTACGTTTTTCAAGACGTGCATTTCTTTTTTCCTTCTTCTCTGCTCGGAATTTTTTCCACTCGTAAGTTGTTGGCTCGTACCCCAATCCAAACCTTTCCTTAGCCTTAGGAAGAGAAATCACCTTTGAATTTCCTTGATTGTTCTTCCCCAAACCTCCATGTATCTGGTAACCACTCCTTATCATCATCTTTGCAACCATTAGGGATGTACGAGACATATAATGACCAATATCCAAACCTTCAGTCGGAAAGATAGTAGCATTAGCCACTTCAAATGATCTGTAAGAACACTCAAAAGCTTCTTCTGCTGCTTCAACATAAGGAAGTGCTGATGTTTTCGTGACAAACATGTCTTCCTCTCCATAAACAATGACTTGACCACCTTCCACATTGAACTTTACTCTTTGGTGTAGTGAGGAGGGGACTGCCCCAGCTGAATGGATCCATGGTCGTCCCAGCAAACAACTATAAGAAGAGTTAACATCCATGACCTGAAATGGTACATTGAAAGTGGTGGGCCCAATTTTTAATGGAATTTCTATATCTCCGATCACCTCTCTACGAGCACCGTCAAAGGCTCTAACAACCATGGTACTTGGCTTTAAGTAGGACTGATCTATAGGGAGTTTCATCAATGTGGTTCTCGACATAATGTTCAGGGATGATCCATTATCAACAAGGACCCTAGCCACATGATGGTCCTTACACTTCACTGATACGTGCAAAGCCTTTGTGTGGCCAGTACCTTCCGAGGGGATCTCTTCATCTGTAAAGGAAATACAATTTGTAGCAGTTATATTCTCCATAATTTCGCTGAGTGCATTTATCGAAATATCATGACCCACATGTGCTTGATTTAAGATATCAAGCAGAACCTTGCGATGTGGTTCAGAGTGCATGAATAAGGACAAAATCGATATACGAGCCGGGGTACGATGTAACTGGTCTATTACTTTGTACTCACTTTGCTTAATCAACTTCAAGAACTCACGGGCTTCTTCATCGGAGACAAGTTCATGATCGATTTTCTTTCCAGCTAGTGTGGCTTTCTCAACAAAAGCTTTGCTCAAATCGTTTAGATCATCCTCATTTGTTATCTCCACAGCTTTGCCTTTACATTGTCGGACTTCATCTTCTTTTGGGCTATTTTTCAGGTTATCTGGAGTATAAAATCTCCCACTACGAGTCATCCCTCCAACTGCTGCAAAATTAACACCATTCGTAATGAATTGACATTCATATCTCCATGGTACAGCCCGACTATCCGTATAAGCAAAAGGACTTGGTACTTCAACAATCGTTGTCGTGGGCATTTGAGCACAAGAAGTGATACCTGACTTTTCTTCATAATGGATGACTAATGGTTCTCGTATAAATGGCATCTTTCTTGGAGTTCTTCCAGGAGACAGAGCACTGGAAATCATATTAATTTCAACTTCTTGCACACTCATCTGACTTACCACTAGGATCTTTGCATCCATCAATTTTTGCACTTCGTTCTTAAACTCTATGCAATCTTCAGTGGGATGCTCAGTTACCCCAGGATGAAATAAACATTCTTTCTCATCGACACAATCCATCACTTTCACAATATTATTGTCAGCTCTTGGAGATAGATACCCAGCTTTTTGAAGAATTTGAAAAAGAGTCTTCATTGGTGTAGTCAGATCATCTACACTATTCTTACAACATTCCACATTTGAGTCGATAGCATTTACAATAGGATTTTCATTATTCGGGAGAGGATTTTGGTTGACATCTGGCTCTTCTCTTGTCTTCTTGAACTTCAACCACCCAGCTTTGACCAAACTTTGTATTTTAGCCTTCAGAGGATAACAATTTTCAGTAGAGTGCCCTATTGCCCCCGCGTGGTATTCACACCTCGAGTTAGGGTCGTACCACTTAGGATATGGTGGTTGTATGGGATCCTGAGGCACAATGGCGACTTGTTGATTCTTCAGTAATTGTGGCAAGAGTTCAGCGTATGACATGGGTATTGGGTCAAAACGAGTTTGTTTCCAATTATTCTTTGCAAATCTCTGATTTGACTGGCCGAACTGATTTTGTCCTCCATTCTGATTACTAGGAGAGTAACTTGTTTGCCCTACAGTTGGTGAAGACACATGCGCTGCCATTCTTTGGGCCGAACTCAACTCGTGCACTTCCCCCTCCTTTTTCTTTAGGGTCATCATTTTCCTTGATTCAGAGGCAACGTTAGTGATCCTTCCATTCTTCACTCCAAACTCAATCCTTTCCCCGATTGTTATGATGTCCGAGAAATTGGTTGAAGCACTCCCAACCATTCTATCATAGTACGGGGATCGAAGGGTATTTATGAACATGGCTGCCAATTCTCTATCAGTCAGAGGGGGTTGCACTTGTGCAGCCATTTCTCTCCATCTCTGGGCATACTCCTTGAATGTTTCGACACTCTTCTTTTCCATTCGTTGGAGGTCCAAACGGTCTGGTGCCATATCAATGTTGTACTTGTACTGTTTTAGGAATGAATCAGCAAGATCCTTCCACCTATGCACTTGAGAACCATCTAAATGCATGTACCATCGAGAGGCTGGACCAACCAAACTATCCTGGAAACAGTGGATCAACAATTTGTCGTCGTGAGAATATGCTGACATCTTTCGACAGTACATAACTAGATGGCTTTTTGGGCACGTGGTCCCATTATACTTCTCAAAATCTGGAGTCTTGAATTTTGGAGGGATCACTACATCTGAGATCAAACACAATTGTGTAGCATCAACCTCCCCATACACATCTGCACCTTCAATTGCTCGTAGCCTTTCTTCTAGAAACTCTAGCCTCCTTTTGCTACCATGATCTTCTGGAACTTTCCTATCATTTTTCATAACTGGGGTGGATACTGGATTATTTGTGTGGGTTGTTTGCTGCAAAGTCTGATTAGGATCTTGTGCAGGAGATGATGTAGGATACGACATTCCTGCCAGGTGCGGGCTGGACATCATTTGGGGAGTAAACCCAGGGGGGTAAGTAGGCATCTCTTTTAATGTCTGATTTAGACCAATTTCAACTTGTGACGAAGCTCCCGCAACATTCTTTCCTCTTCCAGTAGTGAGTAATTCTAGAATTTTTGTTAACTGCTCCTTCAACTCTTCCACGTCCTGACGTACTGCCTGGACCTAATCATTAACTTGATCATCCATTATTCTTGCCTTTCGTCTTGTCCAGTAGGGATGGTGAGGAGGAGAACTTCAAGCTATTTTGTAAACTTTGAACCTTTATTATTTGTAAGAGAAATAAATAATGGTTTTATTAGCCAGAGAGAGAGAGAGAGAAAGAGAGAGAGAGCGAGACGAATGCAACATGACATATATTGATTTTAAAGCAAAAATCCTACAATAGTATGATGCAAAGTATCTGCCCAAACACAAATGACTCTAAAATCTAATGATAGCACCCAAAACGCCCAAGGTATTGCCTTATCTTTTCTCATCAGACTCGTACGAGAAATCCCAGTCTTCTAAGCCTTGGACAAATGGAGTAAATTGCTTTGACCACAATTGTCGTAATACTAACAGGGGAGAATAAGCAATTCCTCCCCAT
Source organism: Citrullus mucosospermus (assembly GCA_030954485.1). NCBI lineage: Eukaryota > Viridiplantae > Streptophyta > Magnoliopsida > Cucurbitales > Cucurbitaceae > Citrullus > Citrullus mucosospermus. Next base: position 27,127,453 of record CM062059.1, on the reverse strand, counting down.
AAACCTAGTAACGGGACGAATGGTAACTGCCCACAGCGATATGTCAAAGGGTTTGTGGGTACCCACGACACCCTCTATATTATTTCATCTGATGTTAGATGGCCTAAGAAATGTATCCAAGTTTCGTGATTCAGAATGTTTGGATTCTAGTGTGCCGAATTGAAATCTCTAATGGTGTTTCTCATGCTGTTCCATGGACTGCTAAACTTTATTTGTGGATACCCAAACTCGCTTGGATACTTCAAATGGCTAGAAATCCATATAAAAAGCATTGGAGCGTAGCTGAAGAACTTCCCCTTGCCTTGGACTCGACAATAGCTCAATGATCTAAAGGTTTCCGCCATGATTGGGATAATGGGGTTCACACCTCTCTCTATTCCAACGAAAAGTTTAATAACTTCTTCTTCTGCATACCCCTTAATTCTTGGAAAGATAACCATATCGTAAATACATAATGCCAAAAGAGACAGACCTTTCCTCCCAGGCAAAAATGCACGCGTAAGGCTGATTAAATAATCAATAGGGATACAACTTCTCCCTCCTTTTGTCTTCATCTGCTTTTTTATATCAGATGCATGAATATTACCCAAGAACTTGGACAATGATCTTTGTAGAGTTCGCCTCCAATCATAGACGTAGACCTTTCCTCCTATGCAAGGTAGTATGCCGATGAGAGCTCGATATTCCTCTATAGTGGGAGTTAGGTCAAACATACTGAATGTGAAACATTTCAACATAGGGTCCCAAAAGTGTACCAAGGCTTGCAGTACTTGTGTGCTGATGTTTGCATACATCAGATCTGCGATGTTCCCATATGCTCTTGCAAATTCAGTTCTATGCTCCAAGGCTAAATTTTCCCACAATTCCTTCAGATCTTCCAGATTATTTTCGACAAACTCTAATCGAGGAAATTGTGGAAGTGAAATCTCAGATCTTTTAGGCCAAGCACATCTTGACTCTTGTTGAAGCTGCTCTGACCACTGTGACACACCTTCCCACGAGTCTTCGCTAGGGATGGTGTGGGCAAATACCCCAGGCGCATGAGTGTCTACCATCCTAAGATTGAGTGTAATAAAATATGAGTCTAGATGCTAGCTTATATGTAAAATGCAATATGCAAGGAATAAACAAACAAGTGAAAGGAAGCTCAAAGAGAATAGTGAGGCTAGTTTTGACACCCTAAATGACAAGGCCCCCAAAATGGCGTATAATCAACATGATCACACAACCATATTGAGCGAGAACTTTTCATATGCCCATACGAAAGCATGAGCTCCTCGAGGGTCAACACTACTCCACTCTCAAATCTAGACTTTAAACGGGTACCGCCCGGGTAGGGGGCTCATGATAGTGTGTGAAGATAACAAAAATAACAAAACGATTAAATTAATAAAATAAGAAGATTAAATAAGTGAGGTTAAACATAGGTCTTAGAGGGTAAAGGTCCCCAATTTGATCATAAAACTCATACGATATTTTGTGACCAAATCGAGTGAGGTTTTTCATGTGCCCGCACGGGAGCATAAGCCCCTCGAAGGTCAACACTACTCCATCCTCATTTCTAATCCTATACGGTAAAGCCCGGGTAGGAGGCTCGTGATTGTGTGTGAAATAACAAAAATAAAGCACACAAATAATATGCAAATAACGTTAAAAAAATAAATAAAAAGAATAAAACTAAAATATATATAAAAGATAAAAAAAACAAAGGCCAAACTCTCGAGGCAAAGCCTCAACTCCCCAGTGGAGTCGCTAAGCTGTCGCCATGTGCCCAAGACGACGTGGAGCGGCCGACATCCTCGAAAAGGGTTAATTTTAAAAGAAAATAAAAAAAAAGAGGAGTCGCCACCAATCTTTTTTACGGTGTGATTGGACACCGAAGTAAAATAGCAATTTTTAATTAAAAATAAAAATGGTCTACGAAAACTAGAGTTGAGTTCGGGAGTCATTTGTGTATGGGGAAGGTGTTAGCACCCCACTACACCCGTTAAGCAAAACGGTGGCCAATTTATTTTTATCTTGAAATAAAAGTATTATTTAATTTTTTTTAAAGAAAATAATGTCTTATTTTACCCCTCATTACTCCAATATTTGAAGCAATGATCTCATAAAATAAGTGAAACAAATTCCGTCAATTTGACTATATTATAATTGAGGAAAAATTCTTCATCTCAAGAAAATGAGAAATTATTACGTTTTCTCAAAATCCATCACAGTATAGTCTTGAAATAAATGAAGTTTCTTTTTTTTTTAAACATTCATTAAATTCATTTTTCTTGAGATCAAATCTCGGACTCCCAAAGATGTGATCTCTCACCTTAAGAACTCTAGAAAATCGGAGTCCCAAATTTCCTAAATTCCATCATAGGATTTTTTTAGAAAAACGGTCTTAAAAACAAGTTATTAGAGAAAGAATGGATTAGAAAACCTTTTGAAATCATAGATCAATCTTTTAATGTTTGAAAACCCAAAATGTCTAAATTTAAAGAAAATAAATTTAAATGATTTAGAAAAAGTCTTGTGAAAAAAAAAACTTTAAAAAAACTTAGAGAAATTTAAATTAGAAGGATTTTAAAACTTTGAGGAATTTTAATTGAGAAAGATCTAAAGAAAAAAACTTTGAGAAATTTTAATTAGAAATCAAATAAGACTTAATATGAACATTATACGAGAAAAACATAATTAAAGATGCATCAAAATAAATGAAGCAACATCAGAGGGCATAATAAAATTTAATAAAACATATATTGGAGATCAATCTCGGACTCCCAAAGAATCAATTTCCTCACCTCAAGAATTTAGAAAATCGGACTCCCAAATATTTCTAGAATCCGTCGTCGGTTTTCTTTTTTATAAAAAAAAATAATGATAAACGAAGATTAAGAACATTCGACCAATATCACTTAATTACAACACAACATGAATATGCAAAAATAGTAACAAAACAAATGCTTGGAAGATAAAATAGACAAATAAAGGCTAAGAAAAATGCCAAATGATGAATATAAAAAAAATAAACTAAAAAAAAGATAACAACAACAACAACAATAATAATAAATTATAATAATAGTAGTAATAATAATAAATAAATAAATAAATAAGCACAAAAAAAATGACGAGAAAAATGGATGCCAAAACACCCAAACTTTACATATTGCATAATAATAATAATAATAATAATAATAATAATAATAATAATAATAATAACAACAATAATAACAATGATAGTAAATTTGTCATATTTATTTAAATTTCTTTCCTTTCTCTTTCATAAGAAAAAAAAAGTAGAAACCCAACTTATTCTCTCCTAAACTTTGTTCTCTACCAATCTATTCTCTTCTCTTTATGTTCTTCTTCAACTCATTACCCTTTTTTTTTTTTTTTTTTTACACTTTTTTTACTTCAAACACAAAGAAACATAACTTCATTATAAGATGTGTTACCTTACTTTTTACTTCATTTTTTTTATCTCCCCTTCTTTTTACACATACTTTCATTTAAAAAAAAAACAATAATAAAGAGAGAGAGAGAAAAAAAAAGAACTAGGGAAGAAGATGGATAAAAACAAACAAATAAGATAAAATAAGATAAGAGGGAACCAATATCTAAAGTAAGTGCATGTAAAAAGATCACATGATAATAATAGCAATAATAATGATAATAAACAAGGTGAAGAAAAAAAAATAATAATAATAAATAATAGTAGTTATCTTTACTAATATCTTTATTTCTCTCTATTTTTTTTTAAGGTTTCTAAGAGGGAAGAAGAAGAATGAAAGAAGAAATCTTAAACACGAAATCGCTTGTTGTGTGAGGTGCGGATTAGGCTCTTTGTGTTCTAGGAGGGATATGAAGGCTAGAGATTTTTTTGTAGAGAGAATGAGAGATAATGAGAATGGTGGCCACCTTAGGGTTTTTGGGAGAGAAGATGGGTTTATAAAGGCTAAAGTCATTTCCACAATTGCCTATTTCTTTTTAATGGATCTTATTTCAATTTTAAAATTTTGTCAAACTTGGCTTAAGCTAAAAAAAGAGAAACAACTTTTAGGCAACTAAAACCAAATTCAAATTTTTTCTACATTTGCCTTGCTTTCCCCCCTTTCCTTATCATAATTAAATTGGTTACTTTAACCAAACTAAAATAAAATTTAGAAGAGGTAAAAATTAACATAAAAAGTAGGTAAACAATCAAAATTATAGTAGAAAAACCTAAGATAAAAATTAATAAATTAATTTAAATGAAGCCGGATAAAAAGGGGTGGCTACAACTACCTTTGCACAAGCAATTTTGCTCAACATATTCTTACTACCACCTTCCCATGACCAACTTTGACGATCAACTCTAGGCTCCAACAACAACCTCCAATGAAAACTTCGACGAAGACTACATTAGACGATCAACTCCAGTGACAACCACCTTTAACAACCAACACTAACATTCACTCAGGAGACCAACTCTGGCGAATGCCACCTCTAACGAGACCCATAATGACAACCTTATTTTTTGTGAGCATGTAAATAGACGCTTAATGACACCCTAGTTTTGTGCATGTTCTACGACTGGTAAATTATATTGTAGGGTTGTTGGTTATATAAATAATAGTATTTTATCTATGTTAAATGTAATATTTGTAAGCAGAAGGGTGATTATAAAATAAAATAAAATAAAGATTGTGCAATCCTTTTGTAACTTTTTTGTTTTTCACTTATGACTTTCATTTTTTAGATTCATAAAGTGTTTACTAAAAGAAAACATTGTGCTAGAAAATGTACTTTTCTTTCTCTTCTTTTATAATAAATTTGATCTTGCATTTATGTTGTTCATACATCTTCTTTTAGATCACATCTCTATTCTACTTCGCTTAAGTCTTGGTGTTTTGAAATAAACATGTAAATAGATGTTGCATTCATGGTTGAATTAAGATTAATGTTGTTTTTTTTTATATAAAAAAAATCTACTATATATGAACTGGGTTTTTGTAGATCCACTAATTTTTCTTTCTTCTATTTGGTTTTTTTGTTAGATAAAAAAATTTTGGGATCTGACTAATCAATTGGCTTTTTTTTACTTCCATTTAAATTGTTTTCAATATTCTTTTTACCTGTTTTGTATATTGAAATTCAGCTTTAATTTTACAAAACTTTCATATGATAATTTTGTTTGTTTAGAGTTGGATTTCTTTCCATAAACGAGCTATACCTAGAGGGCCTCTGATTTTTCATTTTCGTGTTATATATTATGTTGTATTTGATACACTGCTAAACATTCTTATGTTGCTAAATAATCATATGATAATCGTATTTGGGGATGTGAACAAAATGATTATACAATTGAGTGTTCAAATTGTGTGGTAAAAATATATTACATTTTTTCAATAAAGAAGAAGAAGAAAAATCATATTTGGCCATGATTATGTTGCAATTGAGTGTTCGATGGTGATAATCGTATTTGGCCATGATTATGTAATTAACTATTTTTTAGTGTTAAAAATTTTATTCTAATGAGGTTACAGTTGGAGATTAAAAAGGAAAAAAAAAAAAATCTAATACAGAATCAATTTCTTTAGAAAAATTGCATGATATACCCCAATTCAACTCAACCTGCACCACAAACATAGACTTTTTGACTCGACTCGACTCAACACAACAAACATAGACATTCCAACTCAACTCAACTCAACTTTGCACCCCAAACACATATAATCGGACTCCATGGACAATCTAACTCCCCACATAATTATTTCCAACTCAATTCAACTCAACTTGGTGCGACAAACACCCCCTAAAAGATTTGTCATGTCAAGACTACAATAGCCACATCATCAATTTATTGAAATTTAAAATGAGTCTAGTCATCATTCCATTGGATCATTAAAGGTTCTCTTTTTTCAAAAACTAAAATGGGGCATTAGTGAAATGTAAGGGTAAAAGTGTTAGATTTTGAAAAACAAAAGGGACATATTAAAACTAAAACCAAAATCTAGAGATTAAAATGGTATTTTTACTTTTCATGGAAAGAAACTTTATTTGAAGTTAGAAAAACTCCACTTGTCGTGCTTGTAGATGTAGTTGTACGATTTGCGGTTCATAAGGAATTTGAATGCGGTTGAAGAAGTTGATTCAATCCCACCTTTTGAATTGTATTGGAACATGCATAGACTCTCACAGATTCGCTTCCTAATTCATCTTAATAATCGGGAGAAAAAAGGGGAATATTTAGGTGCAACCTAAGTCAAATGCTTCCCACTTTTTAACCACAAAAAAAGTTAATTATTTTTTTTTAAAAAATATGTTGACACATGTCATTATTTAATTGGATGCAATAGGGGCTACACAAGAGATGGATGTAGCCTCGACTGCATCTAAGTTCTTTTTTTTAAAAAAAAAAAAATCCAAATGAAGTTGCTTCCTACCTGGTGAAAAATCAACATTGTTTCTTCCCTTAAAAAAAATAAAAAATCACAACTAGGGACCAAAATGTTTTTTTTTTTTTCCTGAGTTTTTGTTCAACCTTATATTTAGCGAGTAATTATAATTAGTTTTATAGATTATAAACATATCATCATGTACATTTTGAATAATTGTTTGAACTGGATTTTAATTTATGAATTTGCTACTAAACACATATCTGAAAACATGAAATACAACTATGTTTTGTTTTTATTGAATCTCTTATTTTCAGATTGCCTAACAAACAAGCTCTTTCGGGTCCCCCCGCCCCCTCCCTTTTCCCCTCCCTTTTTAGATAGAAAGGTTCCGTTTTTTTTTAAAGTAACTTTTTGGACAAATATCAATTTATACCAACAAATTTTGGGGTTGTATCAATTAAATCATAAGTTAATAATTGGATCAATTTAAACCCTGAACTTTAAAAAATGCATCAATTTATACCTCTTCTAAATTTCATTCGAACAATATTGTGTGCAACTTATATTTTAAGTCAATTAAACTACTAAATTTTCATAAATCGGACAATTTAGACCCTTCATTACGATTTTCCTTGAAAATCATCCATGCATTAGTTCTCAAATGTGTCTAGACTTCTTCAAATATCAGTTTTACAAAATGGAGAATTAGAGTAAATGTGCATGGACGATTTTCAAACAAAATTTTGTCTAAGAATCTAAATTGATTTATTTATAAAAGTTTAAGGTTTAATTTATATAATTATAAGATTCACATAAGATTTTTCAAACAAAACATAATGGGGTGTAAATCTCAAGGTTTAAATTGATATAATTATTTGTTCATGGTTTAAATTGATACAACTCCTAAAGTTTAGGGTTTAATCATTTATAGTTTTTGGGTCTAGTTTCCATTTGTTCTCTAGATTTCAAAATGCTACATTAAAGTGTAACATTTCAAAATGTTTTCTAAAATTTCAGCTTGGTTTCAATTTAGTTCTTAGGTTTGAAAATATTACAATTATCTTTAAGATTTGAGTTTTTGTTTAATTTGGTCATTAGGGTTTCAATATTTACATTTTAACTTTAAATTTTCACTAAATACTCACTTTCTCCCTTTAATATTAGTGTTTATCAAATTATTTTGGAAAAATTACCCTTTTTGGTCATTGAGTTTTTAAGTATAAGTTCATTTGGTCCCTTAATTTTTAAAATGGACTCTTTTTTATTTCTATGTTTTGATAAATAGGTTTAAATGGTGGTTTAGGTTTAATTTTTCCATATGCTACCGGTTAGAATTAATTTATTATTGTTATTTTTATTGTTGAGGTAGAAAGTTAAAAAGTGATAAATAATAAAATTAATAATAAAAGGAAAACCCCTTTCTCTCCCATCATCTTCGTCCTCTTCATCCACTTTCTTAAAACTTCCAATTTTCACAGTGAGCTGCTTTCTGAAAATTATTAAAATCTCGTCCTTCGACCACCTCCACTTTCGGTACACAACGTCTGTTCCAAATTGATTTTTTGCCTTTTGGGAAGAACGGAAGGCTTAGGATTCTCGACCTTGCTTTAAACCAATTGACACATACGATTCCTCCTGAAAGATTGGGAGATTATAACTAGAATAAGTTCTCTAGTACAATTGTACGGAGATAAGTGAGTGTTAGAACTCAATTTTTGTTTTGTTTTTTAATCTTAGTGGAAATGAGCTTTCTGGTGAAGTTCTTTATAACCATACCCACATACATGAATCTCTCAAGGAACCATCATATTTAGGCAACCCTTTTCTTTGTGGAGCATATTTGGGGCTTGTAAAGCAGGGTTTCTCACTAGCGATCATCAAGAACATATGAAAGGCTCTCTATCAACTCCTCTCGAGTTCCTGCTAATTTTTGGATTTTTTTTTTTTAGTTGCAATGACAATTGCATTGATCTTCAAAGTTTGGTGGTTAAAGAGAGCCAGGAAGTTTATAGATTATGGTACCGAATGATGGAGAGGACGAAGATTATTAGAGAGATACGGGTTTTCCTTTTTATTGTTAATTTTATTATTTATTACATTTTTAACTTTCCATGTCAGCATTAGAAATAATAATAAAAAAAAATAATCAAATAAATAGTTCTAACGTTAGCCAACAAAAAAACTAACCCAACGACCATTTAAATCTATTTATAAAAGTTTAGAGACTAAAAGGGTCTACTTTGAAAATAGAGGGAGCAAATGAACCTATACTTAAAAATTCAAAGATCAAAAGGGATAAATTTTCCTAATTATTTTAAAAGAATTATAATTAATCAAGTTTCACTCATTTTCATCATTATTAAAATTAATTTTAAAATTTTACTTCAAAATTGTTTTAAATTAGTTAATATACATTAACACCAAATATTGAAAATTTTGTATTAATTTTAAATTAAAAATATAAATTTTGAAACCTAGGACCAAATTAAAATATAACTTAAATGTTAAAGGTAAAATTGTAATATTTTGAAATCTAGGGATAAAATTAAAATGAAACTTAAAACTTTAAAGACTAAAAGTGTAACATTTTGAAGTCTAGGAATCGATGAAACTATACCTAAAATCTAGAGAAGCAAAAAGATATTTTTCCAAAATGAAAAAAAGAGAATAGTAGTGAGGAATTATCCAAACTTGTGGATGATTAATAAAATAAAAATAAAATTTTTCATTTAGTGATTTAAGTGGCTTTTTAGTTGTGTTATTACGTGGGAAATCTAATATTCAATTTTAAAGTCAATATTACAAGTTTTATATCCATAGTTATGTTCATCTTGATGCAATGAATGATTGTTTGGAAGTATATAGTTAATGAATAGGTCAAATTACAAAGTTAATTTAGTCTCTAAATTTTTATACAATTTTAATTTTATGTCTAATATGCCTATAAAGTTTGATTTAGGGCATATTATAATATACATATATTTATCTTTTTAACGTAGCTTGTAATTATTGTTTTCATTTGGTTTAATTAGTTTTTGGTTATAATAACAATTATAATAATTAATACCATTACTTGATTTTCTTTTTCATGACATTTTTTTTTATTTAACAAATGAAGGTGAAAATGTTCGAATTTTTAACCTTATAGTAGTTGGTATATCTCTTAATTATTTTAGTTATGTTAAGAGAGATGTTCACTTTTCTAGCGATATAGGGGCTTCGTAGGACCTGCCCTAATAGTGCAAGGAATGGGAAAGATAGTGGGGAAAAAAATTTCTCACAAATTAAATGGGGACAGAGACAAAGACGAAGAATGAATGGATAATGATATCTTATGAACAATTCGATATGTTTGAACCATTTTCAAACTCTTATGTATTGATAATTAGATTACTTAATATGAAATTTTATTTTATTTCATTTAAGAGAATAATTTTCATGAGAAATTAACCATTTAAAGGATGATTTATAAAAAATTGACTATTTAATTGAAAATTTACAGTGAAAATAATTTCATTGGTTAATTAAATGAGATATAATTTTCTATGGAGAATCTGACCCCGTATGAAAAATTAAAATGAAGGGAGATTGATAGAAAAGCACTATTTTGTGGATATTTCTATCTATGAATATCCGCTGTTTGAATTATGCTTTGGTCTATTCTAAAATCCCAATGACGAAAAGTGATCATTTGTCACAATCCAATTTATTAAATTGGATTCACAAACCTTTCAAACAGAAATTTATTTATTTGTTTTTTTAAATACTCCTATGAATTAATTATCAACTATTGTTAAACTGTAATTTACTGTCAGGCTTCAATACATCTACGAATGGCTCAACTAACAGAAGTTGACTAAATATTTTTATTGAAATTAATACAAAAAAAACTTGATAATCATTTTTTTTCTTTTTTAAAGGGATTGTTTTCTCACCATTCTTTTACAATAATTTTTATATTTTTTTAATTAACATTTAAAGTACTATCCCAAATCTAAAAATAAAAACACATTTTGAAAGTTTTTTTCCTTCAAAACTTGGATTAAATTTTAAAAATAATTATTAAAGATATGTTAGAAAATTAAAATTTAAAGGAAAAAAAAGGGTAAAAATAGTTAGAAGCTCAATTTTCAAAAATCATAAATAAAACACAAATGACAGAGCCTAAAATATTCCTACTTAAGAACCATAATAAGTTCTTAAAAAATATAATAATCTTAAAATTCAAATGCTTAAAATATAGATTGAACCTAGAATTTAATTTATATAAAACGCTTTATGCTAAATAGATGAAGAAAATACATTTAAAAACAATATTCATACCCAAAATCAATAAATTAATCAAACTATAATATAAACATACAAACAAAACCCTGAAAAATTAAGAGAATCTCAATATGTTTTTCCACACGTAAAACACAATGTTATAACATATAGAATAAGAACATGATTAACAAAGCAAATAGTAAACAAGATAGAATACAGAAATTAGTAACTAAATTCAGTACAATATATCACTTACGTCTAAGGACATTACGCCTAGTGGAAAGAAAACACCTTCACCGAGTATATTAACACTATATACGTAAAATGGCTAACCCTAAACATAAAGCAACAACACAATAATATCGTGGTGCTTCAAAGATAAACTCAGAATGGAAAGTAGGTCGCAAATTTGCATTATATTAGGAGAAACATTTCTATATGAAAAGAAAAACTACCTATTATAGAACATATTGCTTTACAAAACGAGAGAACAATTTGCCCGTAAAAAGATAGTCCTAACATTTCTTTCATTACATGCATACTTACAATTTATAGCACAACATTATTGATATATTTACCACCTGAATTCCCAACAATAATTTTGGATATTGTACTGTGGTTTGTCATCCCAATTTTTTTTTTTTTTGGAAAAATACATTTTTTTTCCTATACTTTTTTGACTAATTTGTGTTAGATTTCAAAATGTTACACTTTTAATACTTAAGTCCTAAGTTTAGTTTCAATTTAGTTTTAAGTTTAAAAATGTTACAATTTTACTTGTGAGATTTGAGTTTTGTTTCAATTTGTTTCCTATATTTCAAAATTTACACTTTTAATCTTTATTTTTCACTAAATATCCACTTATTGTCTCTAGTTCTAATATTTATTAATTAATTTTTAAAAATTAAAAATTATAATTAATTAAGTTTATTATTCTTCATCACTATTAAAATTAAATTTCAATAAGTATTTTAAATTAATTAATAAAAAACAACGACGAGTATTAAATTTAGTATTGAGTGAAAATCTAGGTTGAAAATATAAATTTTGGAATCTGGGAACCAAATAAGAGTAAATTTGTAGTATTTCTAAAATCTATAGACTAAGTTGAAATCAAACTAAAAATTAAAGACACAAAACATTTTTGAAACATGTAAACTAAATAGAAACTAAACACAAAACTTTGGAACCATGGAGATATTTTTTTTTTTTTTTTTAAGTATTAATTGGAATCCTAATATTGAAAATTGAATATTTCGCATATTCTACCTATTACATTTTTTTAAAATAAAAAAATGTATTAAATTAGATTCACGAACCTTTGCAACATTAATGTGGTTAATATACATTATAATATTTTCCAGCTAAGTGGTAATTAAATTAAGAAATAATAATAAACTAAGGAATATGTTTTGTTAGTTACGAGCTGAAGGGCCTCAAGTGGCGAATGAAACAAAAATGGTCGGCAGGTGGTGTTGGTCACGTGCGCTACAGCAAAAATAATTAAATAAATAAAAGAGACATTTAAAATGAAAAGGTAAATCGTGTCAAGTTCTTATTGGCTAAGCCTTTGAAATTCGTCGGTTTCTATGGCGGGTGGCTATGGCAGAGATCCCAACGGAAGTGACTATCGGAGGCCGCATATACATTCAATCCCAAGAGGTCAAAAATACTTTTTTATTAAATAAATAAATAAAATATTTTGAAATTCATGGATTTTAATTCTTGCATTTTCAATTGTTTCTTTTTAGTCTTAAGATTTTCAATAAATCTTGAATTTAATCTCTAAAATTAGTTTATGGTTGATTTTTTAAAAAAAATTTTTTGTTACCTTTAACATCTTTACAGTAATTTTTGAAAACATATTCACACATTTTATTTTCTTACATGAAAATTACCATTATTATTTAATCAATTTCAGTAAAAATTAACCTTTAGGGACAATTCACAAGAACTAGAATTGGACATTGAAAATATATGAACTAAAATTAAATAAATTTTAAACTATGAGAACCAAAATGATTGTTTTAACCATTTTGTAATTGAATCAATGTACACCCTCTTTGGCTAGAAAATATTTGCACAAGACTTACAATTGTTTCAATTTTTTTAGGACACAATTGTTTCAATTAAGCTTTTAAAGTGTCATAAGTGAATTAATTTATATCATTTGTTAATACTATCTTTTGAAAATTGTCAATGTATCAATTCTTACAAGTATGTCTACTTATTCAAATATCGATCGGATTAAATTACGAGTCTTCTCTAAAGTTTATCGAAATTGAAGTTCGTTAAAAAAAAAAAAAAAAAAAAGAAGAGAGAGATAGTCGAATTCCAAAGTAATGTTGTTGGTTATAGATGCACTGCATTTGTATGCTTCCAATAAGAAAGGTCTTGGTCATGTTTGAATTGGGAGTTGTGTTGGGTGCATCCATTGGCACTAAATTGGTCTTTTCAAAGTGAACCCATCATGGCAATTATAGAGTGAAATGTGGGATTAAAATAAGGTAAAGTGATTTTAGAATTTAACTGACAATTCAAACCTTGCTTTTAAAGAGATGAAAGATAAAAGCCATAAAATAATGTAATTTTGAGGGAAAAAAAGATACATTATTTTAAACAAATAGAATTGTTATCAAATTTCAGTTTTAGACTTCGAATTGTGATCCCATATAAGTTTTATTATTAATTAGACAAACAAAAGTTGTAAGACGAATCATACTCGTTCTTTTAAACATGTAGTGAAGTCTAATATAAAGAGGAAAAAAAAAGTGTTAGTTAGTTTAATATATCGTGACAAATATATACGAGAAAAAGATAGATAGTTAGAAAAAATAGATGATATGTAAAATATATTTGATATATTACACATGTTACTTTATTTTGTTTAGTCGTTTAGTTATTATGTATCAACTTCATGTTTTATATTCACGTCAAATCAATCTAAAGTCATTGAACATGACATGTCTTATCATCATTTAAACTATATAGAATCATAACCTAATGTTAATGGAATAATATTATTATTAAAAAAAATTATCTTCTTGAAGAAAAATCAAATCATATAGTAGTCTAAATAGTCACAATAATGAAAAGATAGAGGATTAATTTTTAAGTAAACACAAAGGGTAATGATTAAGTGTAACTTAAGTTGTACCTAATTTCATACTCTCCATTTTTATACACACAAAAGAAAATTTAAATTTTTTTTTTTTTTTTTTATAGAAAATACAAAATTATCATGTAATAGTTTCTGATTGGATTACTCTTTGAAATGTATAAAAATAAGTATTTTTCAAACACAAAGGTAACATTGCTGACTAATTTTTCTATCCCAACATATATGCACCAATATTAGCATCACCCTCTCCAAACTACCCAAAAATACCCTCCAAGCTTAAGAAATATTATTAAAAGATTCCAAAGTGCAACCACTAATTAGGTATAGTTTATATATAAAATCACAATCAAAAGTTTTGAATTTGATCTTTAATTTAATTCCTATTTTCAAAAGGTTATCATTGTACTGTTAAGAATTAACATTAAGGTTCGAGTTTTATTTTAATTTATTTTAAAATTTTAAAATTTATTTTTTTAATATCTATTTTATTTTATTAAATACTCACGTCTATTAATTAATTAATTTGAAATAACTATAAAGTAAAATTTTAAAAGTGGTGCAAAAATGAATATTTTGTAAAAGAACAGTTTTAAAAATATAAAAATTAAAACAAAACTCAAATCTCGATTATACAATTTAAACATTTTAAAATTTAGAGACCAAATTGAAATTAAATTCAAAACTTAAACCAAGTAAATGTGTAATATTTTAAAAATTTTTACAAAACAAAGTTCCTTAATCTCTAGTACTAGAAATTTTTAGAGTTCTAAGAGTAAAAATTTTAGAACATCAAAATTAAAATAACTCAACTCCGTGTCCCAAACGAGTTCGGGTATTATTGAAAACAATGTCACACATGTCACATGCTTTCCCCGCTCCTTCCTAACCTACTTTTGAGAGCGAAACAGCCGCAAATATCTATCCTCGATCTTATCTGTCCCTTCATTCTTCTTCTTCTTCTTCCCACAAAATCTCTATATATATCCCTTCCATTTCCCCAATTCCATCAATACTTCTTAGTTCTCATTCATTTTTCATCTCTCTCTCTGTATAGACACTCAAAAATTTTCACAACATTGATTTTCATCTTCATGATGTTGAACGAGTACAGTCCATTTTCATTCACTCACAAGCTCAAATCCTCAATCCGTTGTTTCCGCCCCGATCATGGCGATTTGGACGAAACCGAAGACGATTCTTCTCCAACAACTCCTAGATCGCCTCTCAAATCAATGGCGTCAGAGCTCCCGGAGCTCCGGGAAATGTGCCGGAATCTTGTCGCTCGGTTCAGCCGGAGTCGCCGACGGTATCATCACTCCGCCGATTTCCGATACGATCCTTCTAGTTATGCCCTTAATTTCGAGGACGAACAGATTCGTGACGATGATGAGTTTCCGATTAGGGATTTCACTTCGAGATTACCGGCGTCGCCGCCAGCGAAATGAGTAGTAGTGAATTGGCATTACCACTGCCGCCTGTAAATCTCTTGCGATTTTGAAGCGATGGGATTTGGGAATCTCCAGAGTCTCTATCCATTGATTGTAACTGTATACTGTAATTTGCTATGGTGTTCTTCGTTGAGATAAATGTTTAAATATCTAAAGGCTCGCTAATTATTCTTTCTATTAAAATACTGATAATAATTGCCGATTATATATCTCTCATCTCGTTTCATTTCGATAAACTTTAATTTGTTCGTTAGAACCCTGAATTATGAATGTATTTTCGTTAGATTATTGTTATGTGCGTCCATCGATCATTATTGTTCGTTACGAACTAGAAAAAAAATGGAATCAATGTAATAGTTACGCTGAAACCTCTTTTATTGATTATCAATTTGAAAACGGCAATAAAAATGGTCAGTCCAACTTCATCATGGATGTTTAAATAAATTGGGTAAAATTACAAATTTGGTTGGTTGCTAAAATTCAGGAAAAAAAATTCATTTATTTCTCAATTTTTGTCTAAGAAATATGAAAATTCAAAATTTGTAAGAAATGTAAATTTGAGTTTTATGTAAATCCTAAACTTCAGTTGATAGTTTAAATTTATAATTTGAAGTTTTTTCTTTTTTAAAAATTGTAATTTGAAAATTGATGGATTAAATAGATATAAATCTCAAAATTTGAGATTAAAATTATAATTTGATCGTGAGTCTTCCGGAAGGGAGGAGAAAAAAAAAGGTAATACTTGGTGCATCCTCTATGTTTTCTTCAAAATAAATAAAAATGGTTTGTTAGATGTTAAATTATGATAGAATCGATAAGATAATTGGGTGGAATACACAAAGATAAGTGCTTCTAAGGATATTTCTAAGTTATTTTTTTTTTTGGAAAGAAAAGGAAGAAGAAAAAAGAAAAATGGAAAAAAAATACAGCCATTGGCAATTGAGGCGGCCGTTGATACGAGGGAGAAGATGAAGTGAACAATGGGGTAGTGGAAGTGATGGAAGGGAATGGGAAGGGAGGAACGAGAGAAAAAGAAAAGTTAATTTTTTAGTTATTTTTAAAAATTTATAAAAAATAGAAGCCATCTTTCCCATTTGGAATTAGTGAAAAACTTGTAGGTGGATCAATGGTGCTACCAAAATCTAATAGTAAAATTATGACTTTTGAAAACTCAAAGAACCCAATTACAAACCTAATCCAAACTATGAGAACCAAAAATGTAGCTTCAGTGCATAATAACAATTATCTTGGTAATTACCAACCATCCATCTTTTAACTCTATATAGGTAAGAAAGTTGTATTGGGTAGCAAATTAAGATTAGGGTTTAGCAAGTATGACTTACACTTTTCAAAAAATTTGCAAATATGGCAAATATCCAATCCCTAGCACTATAAGAAAAAACCTCTCTTCCGATGGCTACATGGGCCATTGGGATTGCCATCGTCGGGAGAGAGTATCTCTTATGATGGTATATATACATCGTTGGTAGTTTAGTGATAACTCCTAACGTTGTACATAGAGCATTAGAAGTAATCATAATTTAAAATGGGGGTATTATCTCCCTGTTGGGGTTTGTGTCCTAACTCTTGTGGTGTGTAATGTATAAACAAGTTATTTATTTAATGAAATAAAGAGTTGTTTTATTTGATATTTAGACTTGCTTAACTCAATCTAGTAAACTAAGATCCAAGATTATTTACTGTAAACTAGAACAGTATGTGGTTGACATACAAGTGGATCATGTTCAAGTGATAATCTAAATAGTCTATAGTATATGAATAAGTTTGGATACGTTATCTTGGTAACACTATGGATACGACCCACTTTATACTCGTTACAAACGATTTGATCCAAATCGTTTATTTAGAGACATGTGTGTGATGGTATCCTATAGAAAGAGTTTGTATAAGACCAGACTGCAAAATAACTAATCTCTCTATGTAACACTGTTGACAGAAGAGATTAACATTTCATAGAATAATCATATGCAACTCGATCTCAATCCTAAGTGAGTTGTGAACTCCTGCCTATGAGGGCTTATCCTTTGATTTATATGGGTGAGAGTGGCTCATATTTCGACTTAATAAGCCTATAATCTTGAGAATAATAACGAATGGAGAGCTAGGAACATAGCTACACAAGATAAAATTCACTCCTTCTCAATTTTAGGGTAAAGTAGAGGAGTTGTTCTCTTAAATGTTGAATCTAGGTCTTGAATAATCGGGCTCATCCCTCTTATTGGCCAGAGAGAGCTCTTGTTTATGGTAATAGGTTGTTCATTAGAGGATCAATAGGACTTAAAAGCAAGAGGTAATTACATGGGTAAAACGATAATTTGAACCAACTGTAATTACAAACGACTCGTGAAGGATCGACTTACTAGTAATGGTGCGAAGAGTGCAGCTGTGGGTCTTTAGTCGAGTGACCTATAGTTAATGAATCTTGATTAATTAAAAAGTTTAATTAATTAATCTCAGATCATTGGAGCTTCTAATTTGTAGGTTCATTAGGTCCTCCTACTAGGATAATTTCACTAAAGATGAAACAAGGATCAAATAATTTTTCAAAGAATTTGAATTGTTCAAATTAAATAACGATTGTACATTAATTGTATAAGATACGTTATAATATAAAGTTAATTTTGAAAGAGATTCAAAATTAAACTATATAATACGGGAGTATTAATGTTTGAATAAGATTCAAATATTAAATTAGTATGAATGAGATTCATATTAAAACTATAGATTAAAAATTAATGTGGATAAGATTCATATTATACCTATAGATTATGAGAGAGAAATATATTTAAATATGGTTCAATTTTGAGTTTAATTAAATATATGATTTAATTAATTACTTAATTTTTAATTAATTAATTAATTAATTATATTAAATGAGATTTAATATATTATTAAATAAATAAAGTAGCTCCCCTTATGGGGAGTTAAAAAAACTTGTAAAGGAGGAAAGTTAACTCCCCTTCCAATATTCTCTTTGAAAAACTCTCTCAAGATACCACATCACATAAAAAGTTCTATGAGAGGGATTTCTTCTCCTTCCCTTCCTCTTTCAAAAACACAATTTCCACAAAACATTCCTTGTCGAAGAATAGCGGGAAAGATCCAGTGGTGGTGTTCTATATGTAAAAGGCAAAATTCCTGATGCAAAATCTGGAGAAGATTTTGAAGAACGGCCTTCAAAGGTAAAAATCTTCTCCTTCTGTAAGTTTATTTAGAAAGTATGCTTAATTATGTTATGTTTCTTCTCTGTGGTTTTGTTTTTCTTTAAAACGTAATTAATGGCACAACGATCAATCGCTTATGGGATTGAATCCTTACATTCCCGACGACTACTTATAATCCGTTAGGTGAAATATGAACTCCTGACGCTACGTTAAATGGGCCCTAACCCACACGCTCCTCCCCTCCTCTTTGCAATTTTTCCTTCTCCTCACACAGAAATTGCCGCACAACCACCTTTCTCTATTCTTTCCCTCACGAAGCCCTAACCGGTCGTCAGGTCTTCATTGGCTATCAGATCGGCACCGTTCACCGAAACCCTTCTCAAACTCCATTAGATTTGCTCACCACCGTCATTGCCGCTATCAAATCGGCACTGTTCATCGTTCATCGTGAGTTTCCCAAACCCTTAATTTGGTACGTCCTTCATAGGTTTGTTTTATATATGCTTATGCTCCAATATTTCTCATATCCAATTAGGTTCTTTTTCTTTTTTGAGCTAATGTAGGTCTTTAATGAATTCGGCAACCATGAAATTTGTTTGTTGATTAAAGAGAAAGTGAGGTGCCCACTATAGTTTCCCTTGAGCACTAAAGGGATTGAATCTCAGTATGGGAGCGCATGATCGCTTTTGTCTTTGAATTCGAAAGGAAAAAACCTAATTGATTTTCAGAAAATAAGGTTAAGCATACTGTAAAACAAAATTTAGAAAATACCTTTTAAGATGAATAGGATTCTTGTAAACTCTATTTTCATTTGTAATTACTAAACGTAAGTATGTAGTACCGATGTGAACTAAATTGTTTTCCCTCTTGTAGATTGAAGGAGGAAGTGAAGGAAGCTGGGAATATTTTTGGTAAGTGAATTCTAAATCATTACGAGGTAAATCAAGTTTAGGAGTTACTTTGTTTATTAATTAAAAAATAAATAAAAAATAAACAAAAGATGGATTTTAGAAATAGAAGGAAAAGAAAGAAGAAAAGAAAAAGAAGAAAAAAGGGAAAAAGGGAAAAAAAAAAAAAAAGAAGAAATGTTTGATAGTGGGGCATTGTCGGCTGAAGTCTTTTTAGTGTATTAAGTAAGATGTCGACTGATTTTCTCTCATTTTCAAACTATAACCGACCTAATCTACAACTGAGTGTAGAGGGGAGGAAGAAGGAGGAGTTTAGGGCAAATTGGAATAGATTTCTAGTTGAATTCTTGGTACAATTGAAGCTGGAACTAAAGGCTTGTTTGTTGTCGCGAAACCTGAACAAAGTCTGGTGTTTGGTGAATAGCAAATGGAAGAAATCAAGTTTGAAACTAAAAATTTTAGGTTAGTAAGTTAATTCAATTCTTAACAACTTTTGTGAAGGATGATTGAGTTGAATGTGAAGAGAATAAGTTTAATTACAGAAAGAAGTGATTGATATCGATTTCTCGAGTAATCTGGGCCAGGGCAAAGTAAATTTAGATTATCGGATCAAAGAAGAGGAGTTAAGCCCTAGAATTTTGAGGTAAGCTAGAGAACACATTTCTTTACAAGTTTATAGAAGGGAAGAAGTTCTATTTCGGGCTGGAAATACAACTTTTAACAGATAGAAGTGAAGGCAGAAACAAAAGCAATAGCTGAAGGAGACGAGTTTCGCTGGTAAAGAAGTGACACCGGGTATCGCTGGTATCACTGGTCGAATTTTGTGAGATAAACCCGCTGCTCTCGCTGGTCTCACTAGTCCACAGTCTCGCTAGTACAGTTTGGTCTTTTGCTTGAATTCGTTGGTTTAGTCTCGCTAATGGCTTGAATCTCGTTCATTAGTGAACTTTTTTATGAAATATAGCCTCGGTTGAGCATTTCTTTGTGGAATATAGTCTCGGTGATGGTTTTCTTTATGTAGTAGGGACTCGGTGGTGAATAATATGAATGTTTAAGGCTTGTTTTCTATGAAAAAGGAATTTTAAGGAAATCTAACAAAGGGAAATATACTATTTTAGGCCGAGATGAGCTAGGAAAGGCGTATAACCCTTTAAGAGCACGGGACAAGTAGTGAGTGACAATTTTATTCAAAATAAGCATACTTTATACAAAGTTTTCATGCTATTTATCGTTGCTTGGAAACATGTTCTTATGTTTATGCTTTTCACGGGTTTTAAATGTGCTATTATGACTATTTGCTTAAAGGAAACATGTATTTCCATGTAAATGTATATTATGGTTTTGTATTGGAAATATTCGAAGCATGCTAGTTGTTATTCGAGTTTTATGAAAGGCATGCTATTTATTATGCTATGATTTTATGGAAGCATGATGATTGTTAAGGAATTTGTGAAAGTCTGAGATGTTATAAACTCGTGAATTTTTATTATGTTATTTTCAAAGCATGTTGCTTTAGAATTATGTTTTTGAAAAGGCTCCCAATGATAAAGGATTTGGAGAAGACATCTGGGTAGCCAGGTTATAGAAACGTTTCCCAATGCTGAAGGACTCGGAGAATGCATGTAGGTAAATAGAGAATAGAGATAGCCCCCAATGTTGAAGGACTCAGAGAAGGCATGTGGGTGGCCTAAATCTCGTATATGGGACCCGGTACTGAAGAAATTGAGAAGGTATTCGGGTAACCTAGGATATAATATTTATGTGCACATAAAGGTATGATAGACGCTGTTGTGTTGAGGCTACTCCACACAGCTAAGGATATTTAACGTTGGGTGTGTCGAGATTACTCCACCCCGACTAAGGATGTTTTCGACGTTGAGTAGCGTTGAGCTCCGCTTTGCCTCAATTAAGGAAAATGTGATTGAAATGTATTGTACTTACATGGTTTTCCTTTAGAAATGATACGTATGTGATTTAATAATGTTACCTGAGCATGATTTGTCTAGACATGGAAACGATTTATTACTGCTTATTTATTTTCATAACTTGATTACGGTTTTGATTTAATTATGAATCAAGGAAGGTTTTTACAAAACAAGTCACTTACCGGGCAACCTAGCTCATGTTTTTCCCTGTTTTCTGTTTTTCAAGTAGCGAGCGAGTCTAGGGTGCTTAGCCTACACAACAACTCGTTTGGGCCCACCATCAGTGTCTGGAACTTTGAGCATTGTAAATATTTGATCTTAAACTTGTGTTGTACATATAGAGGGTTAAGGGACGAAAGTTAGTGAACTTGTGTAAATTAAAGATTGAATGTAAATATGTATTATTATGTTAGCTTAACTCTGGTTAAAGATTGATGTTCAATTATTGTATATATAGCTACTTATTAGGTGGTTGGTCAAGGTATAAGGTTGACAATAGATGCCATAAGAGGGTCGGTGTCAGCTGTCCTCACACTTTCTCCTAGGTTAAGAGGGTACCCGGGAGGAGGTGTGACAATTCTTCTAAATTTCTTGGAGTTTTCTAAAACAAAAACTCCAAGATCATGAACACCATCGTTAAGCAACCTTGCTATGACTCGGGAAGGATCAACAGGATGGTGGGATCCTCTCTTATTCCAGGAAATTCAGAAATTTTGAGAGAAAGCTTAAAGATAGTTTCAAAGAGAACGAAGTTTATGGGTTTTGTTTGTCGTGAGTTTCCTATATCTCTATATCGTTATATAAAGATGAGAACTAACCCTAATCCCTAATTATTATTTATTAAATATAATTATATCAAATCAAATATAATATAATATATATTACTAAATAAAAGACAAACAATTAATTAATTAACTATTAATTAATTAATTTACAAATAAACATCACATTTATTCATAATGCATTTAAATCATATAAAAATGCATATTTCTCTCTTAAGCTATAGTTTAATATGAATCTCATTCATATTAATTTTACTCTATAGTTTTAATATAAATTAGTTTCAATTCATATTAAATTAATATTTAAATCTCATAACAATCTCTCATATTATATAGTTTCAATTATAGATCACAATTACATTTAACTATATACTATAATGTATCATAATACATTATCCTTTATATTAATCCTTATCAATATAAAATTCTCTTAAATAATTTGAATAATACAAATTATTCTAAAATTTACTGATCCTTGTTATACCCTTAGTGGGCTAGCAAAGGGACCTAATGGACCTACAAATTAGAAGCTCCAATGATTCGAAATTAAATTAATTAAAATCTTTTAATTAACTTAATTAACATTCATTAACTGTGAGTCACTCCACCAAAGACCCACAATTGCACTCTTTGTGCTGTATCTATATTTATGTGTCCATGGATATGACCAAACATCAATAAGTCAATCCTTCATAAATTTCTTTTAATTACAGCTGGGTTAAAATTATTGTTTTACCCCTATAATTTCTTCTTTCTCCTTAAGTCTCACCGATCCACTAATGAACAACATGTTTATGGTATCACCATAAACAAATCCCTCTAGGGCCAATGAGAGAGAAGAGTCTCTTGTTCAAGACTTGGATTCAACACTTAAGAGACCAATTTATCTACTTTCTCTGAGAATGAGAAGGAGTGAACTTCATCTTATGTAGTTATGTTTTCAGCTCTCTATCTGGACAAATCCCCAAAATGATAAGCTTATTGAGTTGGTGACACGAGCACTCTCACCCATACAAATCAAAAGATTGTCCTCATAGAAAACAATTCACAACTCATTCAGAATTGAGATCGAGTTACCTATGGTCATTCTAATGAAAAGTTAATCTCTTCAATCAATAGTATTATAATAAGAGATTAATTATTTTGTGGTTTGGTCTTATATAAACTCTTGATATAGGATACCTCCACTCACATGTCTCCACATGAACGATTTGGATCAAATCGTTTATAACACTTACAACTCTTGTAACAATTACAAAGTGGGTCGTATCCATAGTGTCACCAAGATAAGGTATCTAACCTTATCTATATTGCAGACCTTTTAGGTTATTACTTGAACAAGATCCACTTGTATGTCTATTACATAATATTCAAGCTACATATAATAACCTTGGATCTTAGTTTATTGGATCAAGTAAAATGCAATCTAAATATCAAATAAAATACCTCTTATTTTATTAAATAAATAATTTGTCTTTACACAAATTACAAACTACGAGATCCACAAGATTTAGGGCACTAATTCCAACAATCTCCCACTTGTCATAAAACTAGTAGATTGATGTACAATACAAATACAATGTAGTAAAGTACATGATACAATAAACTAGGTGTCATACCCCTTTCCAGATTATCCTATTTAACTTGGTAAAAGGTGTGAAGCCAACAAACATCACCCCTTTTGTGAGGTTCACTGCCCACCTGTACTTGTTTAACCTGTTGGAAACATCATTATATGGCAACATACGAGCTCCTGGACTACAATGCATGACCCTAGGGCACAAATCACAAAAGGGGTGATGTTTGTTGTCTTAACACATTTTTCCAAGTTAAAGAGGGTAATCTAGGAGGGGGTGTCACACTAGGGCACAAATCCCTATAATGCTTCCAATTGCCCTGGACAAGATGATACATATTCCGTTGACTCAGACTCTCCAGTGACCCTCGAACACTTTAGTCGTGAGAATCTTTGTAAATGGATTAGCAACATTGTGCTCCGAAACAATCTTTGTGAATATCACATCCCCTTATTGCACTATCTCCCTAATGAGATGATATTTACGCTCGATATGTTTCCCTCTTTTGTGGCTTCTAGGCTCTTTGGAGTTAGCCATAATACCACTATTATCACAATATAGGATGATTGACATTGACATGTTGAGAACAATTTTCAAGTTTGTCAAAAACTTCCTGAGTCAGACTGCTTCTTTAGCAACCTCACAAGCAGCTACATATTCTGTCTTCATGGTAGAATTAGCGATACAACCTTGCTTGGTGTTGCGCTATACTATTATTCCTTCATTAAGAGTGAACACTGATCCTGATGTAGATTTCCTATAATCCTTATCAATCTTGAAACCAGACTTGGTGTATCCTGTAAGGATCAAATCCTTAGCACCATATACAGGCATATAGTTCATTGTTCTCCTAAGATACTGGAGGATGGTTTTAACTGCAGTCCAGTGATCAAATCCTAGATTGGACTGATATCTATTAACTTGAAGGAATTGAATCCTCAGTGAAAGCGAATGATCGCTTTGTGCCAATATTTTGATTATGGAAAACTTAAAATTACAGAAAACCAGTAACATGGATAAACAATTTAAAGCAGTGTCATGCTTTTAAAAGGAATTAAGTTGGAGAAAACTCTACCTTTGAAGACCGTCTTCTAGGTTGATTTGTGCTTTCTTCACTGAAACGTGTGAACACCTAAATGTTTTTCTCGAACTTACAATACAAAGAGTAAACCTTTTTTCTTTAAATCAAGAACACCATCACTTGGTTTCCTTCTAAACTCAAGATAAGAATTGAAGGAGTTGTGGGTTCTTTGACTTTCGGTGAGGGAGAGAGATTTTCTTTTGTGAAAAAAATGCAAAGAGATTTTTCTTTTTGTTCTTACTTTTTTCTTCTCTGCAGTCACAGTATAAAATGAGAGAAATAAGTGGATGAGATGGAAGTTACCCAACCCACCACTAACACGAGAAAAATAACTCCTAGGGAGTTATTTTTAAATTCAAATTAATATATATAATTAAATCAATAACAAAATATCAATTAATTAACATTTAATTAATTAACAATTAAATATCATATATTTAATGTCATTCTCTCCCATAACCTATAGTTTTAATATGAATAAGATTCATATTAAGATTCATATTAATTTTAACCTATAGTTTTTATATGAGTCTCATTCATATAACTAATGTTTGAATCTTATTCAAATATTTATCTCTTATAATATAAAGTATAATTTTTTAATCTTATTCAAAATAAAGTTTATATTATAATGTATGTATATAGATTATATTAATTGTATCATATACAACTAATTCCCTTATTTAATTTCAACAGTTCAAATTAATCCAAAATTAACTGATTCTTATTTAACCCTTAATGAGATAGCAAGAAGATCTTATGAACCTATAGATTAGAATCTCTAATGATATGAGATTAATTAATTAAACTCTTAAATTAAATTAATCAATATTCATTAAGTGCAAGTCACTCCACTAAAGAGCTACAACTGCACTTTTCGCACTACAGATATATTTCTGTGTCCACTGATATAACCAATCAACAGTAAGTTGACCCTTCAGAAATTATTCGTAACTGCAATTGGGTCAAATTACCGTTTTACCTCTGTAGTTACATCTAACTCCTTAAGTACTACTGATCCCTCTCATGAACAAACAATTTATAGTCCAACTATAGGTTAACCCCTCTCGGGCCAGTGAAAGGGTGAGGTTTCTTTATTCAAGACTTGGAATCAACCCTTAATAGAGCAATTTATCTACTTACCCTAAAGATGAGATAGAGTGAATTTCATCTTGTGAAATTATGTTCCCAGCTCCTTACTCAGACAAATCCCAAAATGGTAGGCTTATTGACTCAGCAATTTAGCCACTCTCACTCATACAAATCAGAGGATTGTCCTCACAAATAGGAATTCATGACTCACTTAGGATTAAGGTCAAGTCACCTATAATCATCATATGAAATGTTAATTCTTTCAATTAACGGCATTATAAAAAGAAATTAAACATTTTGTGGTCCAATCTTAATACAAACTCTTTGCACAGGATACCTCCATTCGCATGTTCCCACATGAACGATTAGGATCAAATTGTTTGTAACAATTATAAAGTGGGTCATATCCATAGTGTCACCAGGATAAGGCATCTAACCTTATCCCTATACTACAGATCTTTTTTATTATTACTTAAACATGATCCAACTTTGTATGTCAACTACATACATGTTTAAGTTTATATAAAACCACGGAGTTTAGTTTATTGGATTTGAGTTAATGCACAAACAAATAAATAACTCATTATTTTATTAAATAAATAATTTTTATTTACAAAGATTACAAACTACGAGAACCCTACGAGATTTAAAACACCAGTCCCAACATGACTATTCCTACTGCATTGCAAATGTCTAAGCTAGTACATAGCATGACATGCATAAGGCTACCCACAGTCGATGCATAGGGAATCCGTCTCATTTCTTCAACCTCTTGAGGTGTCTTGGGATATTGTTCCTTAGGCAATGAAATTCCATGCTTGAAAGGTAATAAACCCCACTTAGAATTTTGCATCGAATATCTGACAAACATTTTGTCAATATACGATGCTTGAGACAAGGTCAGTGTTTTGTTTTATGATCCCTTATGATTTAGATCCCTAGAACAAATTGTGCTTCACCCAAATCTTTCATTTGGAATTGTGCAGCCAACCATTTCTTAATACTAGCGAGTAATCCTACATCATTTCCAATGAGTAGGATATCATCCACATACAACACTAGGAAAGCTACTAAATTCTTGATGATTTTTTTGTAAACATAAGGTTCATCAACGTCCTGTTCAAAGCCATATGATTTGACTGCAATGTCAAATCTTATATTCCAAGATCTAAATGCTTGTTTCAGTCCATAGATAGATCTCTTAAGCTTGCAAATTTTTTGCTCTTGACCTTGTTCAATGAACCCCTCTAATTGTTTCATTTAGATACTCTTTTCAAGATCACCATTTGCCATCATATATTTGACAAAATGCAGTCTTACATCCATTTGTCATATCTCATAGTCAAAATATGTAGCAATGGATAAGAGTATACAGATAGATTTAATCAAGGCAATAGGTGAGAAAGTTTCATCATAATCCACCCCCTCTACCTGGGAATAACTCTTTGCCACTAATCTAACCTTAAAGGTCTGTATCTCTCCATTTACACATTTTTTCCTCTTGTAGATCCATTTGCATGATCCCATCAAGTTGCTTTACAAGATCCCAGACAGAATTAAAATACATAGACTTCATTTCTAGATTCATGGCTTTAACTCATTCATCTTTGTCCACATCAGCCATTGCTTGATTATAAGTCAATGGATCCTCTATGTCATCATCTGGTATGACAACCTGAGTTTCTGTTAAACCCAAATAGTGAGTAGATGGATTTACAGCCCTCCCACTACGTCGAGACTCCTTCAACTCTTGAGGAACATGTGTTTGACTAGATGAACCAACATCAAAACTTCTTGTTGATGTACTAGCCTCTTCAACAACTCTTGTTTTATTAGTTTCTTTGGAAAGTTCATTCGATACTATTTTACTGTGTGGGTTATGCTCCCTAATGTGGTCCTCCTCTAAGAAAGTAGCATTTGTCGACACAAAAACTTTATTTTTCTTTTGGGTCGTAAAATAGATTACCTCTTGTTTCTTTTGAGTACCCTACAAATAGGCATAACTTGGAACATGGTTCTAACTTCTTTGGGTTACCACTAACACATGTGCTGGACATCTCAAAATTCTGAGATGTCATAAACTACTTTTACGACCTCTCTATAATTCAAAAGGTGTTTTAGAAACACTTTTTGATGGAACCTGGTTCAAGAGATAAGCTGCAGTTTCCACTGCATATCCCCAAAACAAGTTAGGCAATGAAGCATAACTCATCATTGATCGAACCATGTCTAACAGGTTTCTATTTCTCCATTATGATACACCATTTTGTTGAGGTGTACCAAGTGTTGAGAGTTGAGATGCGATTCCATGTTCTACTGAATAGTTTTGGAATCTCAAATCCATGTACTCTCCACCTCGATCTGATCTAAGGTTTTAATGTTTTTACCTAACAAATTCTCAACTTCAGCCTTGTGCTTTTTGAACTTTTCAAGTGTATCACACTTTTGTCGTGTTAGGTAAGCATACCCATACCTTGAATAATCATTTGTGAAAGTGATGAAATATTCAAACCCTCCTCTTGTCTTAACATTCATTGGACCATAAAGGTCTGAATGTATAAGTTCTAAGGCTCTTTAGGCCTTTAACATTTTCTAGTAAAAGGTCGCTTTGTCATTTTTTCTTCAACACAAGATTCACAGATAAGTAAAAAAATTTTCTTCTAACTCATTTAAAAGTCTATTTTTAACCAATCTCTCGATCCTATTGAAATTTACGTGACCCAACTTATTTAGATATGTACACTTGATTTAGTTTCTAATGTTAAATATTTTGTTAGATAGATTATTCCATTGCCGGTCTCAGATTGTAGCAACTAATGATTAGTATGTTTCTGAATTTTGAGAATAGTCTTCTTTAAAAGCTAGTTATGTGTGTGTTTGAAATTGGTTAAAGGGGTGGGGGGTGGAATTATGTGTTTGGAGTTGATAATCATTTAACTAATTTTATAGTTATTGATAAGTTTACATTTTGTCTTTATTAGGTGATTTGGGATGCACAATTTAAAGTTTATGCAAAGGAGCGACATGATGTGATCTCCAAGCGGCCCATTCATTTTTGTTATGGTTGGTTTGTAAAACTTGAATGATTCAACCAATTAGGTTCTTTTTGTTAAAACACAATTAATACTTTGGTTTGTACAACTTTGAATGGGTCATTTAGGTTCTTTTTGTTTAACTTTGTTTGGATGAACATATATGCATTATTATTCATTATCTTTCCAATGAATGGGTGGGTCATTTAGGTTCATTGAATGGTTCAACCAATTAGGTTGTTTTTGGTAATATAAAACATATGCATTATTATTCTATAAGTATTTTAGGTATTTAAATTTTGAATTTAATATCACAAAAAAATATGAAAAAGAAAATTGCATTGATTTCCAAATACCGGGTATGTGGTATTGTCAGCGTTGGGAGTACTAAATCGCGTTAAATGGCCAACAAAGAGTATCTCTCGAAGTCGAAAACCAGGCGTCAGGAGATACTCTTACTCTCGACTGTTATATTATGGCATCAAAAGTATTAATACTCCCGACGGCGTATGCAGTCAATTGGGAGTAAGTTTATCTCCAAACACCTAATTGCGTCGGGAGATACTCTCCCGACAATAATGCCGATGTCATATATGGCATCGAGAGATGAATTGTCGACACGTTTTTGGGCTTCTCCCAACCATTACCGATGTTGGAAAATATCCTTTTTTGTAGTGTGGAATCACATTTTCATCAAGAAAATATTTTTTATTCTAAATTCTTTTATTATTCTCAAACTACCACTAAAGATATTGTTTTTTTTTTTCTCGTGTTTTCTCCCTCTATTTATTTTCTTCTCTGTTTTATTGTTTTCCTTAAACCTCATCTAAAGCTTGCGATTTTTGTTATGCTTGAAATTAGATTTCTAATTTTGTCCTTGATTTCAATTTCGTCCTAAATTGTGGAAATCATGAAGGTTTTCCATAAGTTCTAGATTGTGGAATAAAAAATTGAGGAATTTAACTTATGTGGTTGTTGTTTGTTTTTTCCATGTGAAGTTTAGAGTTCATTGAAATTTAAGATGTTTTTGATATTGATCTTATTTTATTTTTTATGTTGATTCTGTTTTGCTTTTATATAATATATAAGTGGCATGATATACTTGTATTTCATATACTAGTAAATTGATATACTTACATATATGAATTTGAGTTATAAATGATTTTAATTTTTCATAGTTGTCAATGGGATGATCGACAGTGTTATGTGGATTATTACAAAACTATTTGTGTTTTGGTTGACGGAGGGATGATATTTGATTTTTTTTATTAACTGGATACGTAACAAAATTAATCAGCCTGATTCATCCATTGAACTTTTAGTTTGTTGGACATAGGTAGTAATGATGTTCAACATGTTCTTAGCTACTAAACAAATTATGTTAGATAAAAGTGTATCATCAGTATATCTAACATGAATAATTATTTCAATTGCATCATGTATATCAAATAACAATCATATGCCAATCAAGTTTATTGAAATTAAAGTATAAAGTATATCAAATAAATTGAAAAAAAGATCATTGTTGGAGTTGGGGCTTGTGTACTTCATTTTAATGATATATTTAATATTGAGTATGTATCATGGGTTGTAGGTTTATGGTTGATTTTGAGTACAATTTTTCCTTAGAAACTTTTGTATCATAATTATATTATATCTAAGACATGAGTGTCAATAAATACTTGAACTAACACATGACATTATCAGTATATCTAACCATAATCGACATTCTAGGTGTATCAACAATATATCTAATAGTAATCAACATGCAATCAATAGTGTATTTTGAAAGAAAGCATTATCGTTTTATAAGCATAACATTACAAGTGTATTAAAAGTATATCAAATCTAAGACATTAGAATATTGGACATCAATCAATGAGAAGTTGAAGTAATATAAGAGTATATAAGAGCTATTAGCAGTATATCTAGTCGCAGCCAACATTTCAAGTGTATCAATAATATATCAAACAACAATCGACATGTAATCAATAACTTATTTTGAGTGCTTCAAATTACAAATGTATCAAAAATATATCTGATTTAAAACATGAGTATATTAGACATCAATCAACATTCCAAGTGTATCAAAAGTATATCTAACACCAACCAACATTTAATCAATAGCTTATTTGGAAGTAAAACATGTGTGTTTCATTTTATAAGTAAGATATTCTAAGTGTATCAACATTATATTAGATATAAGACATGATTGTGCACCAAACATCAATCAACATTTGAAGTAAGATATAAGTGTATCAACAACAATATATCTAACATCAATCAACATTCTAAGTGTATCAATAATATATCTAATAACAATTAACATTTAATCGGTAACTTTTTTAAAAGTAAAACTTGTGTGCTTCATTTTTAAGCATGATATTTCATGTGTATCAATAGTATATCAAATATAAGACATGGGTGTATTAGACATCACTAAGTAAATGCTTGATTAACTAATATAATTAAAATGAAGTATATCAATAATATATCATCTATATATATTCGACATTAGGTACATCACTTAATGAATGTACTTTATATTAAGTATATCAACTGCAAAGGCTATTTTAGACTTTTATCTTTTTAATACTTGGGTTGAGCCAATTTTTGCTAGATTTTTGAAATAAGAAAAAATAAAGGTACGCTTGCAAATATCATATCATATCTTGATATGCATGCAATTGCCTCATATAGGCATGGGTTGAACATTTTTTAGCAACATGTTATTGGCTAAATTTAATAAAATAAAAACTTAGGTTAAATTGCAAATACATTTTCCATGGTTTCGTTGTTAGAATTTAGTCCTTATGATTTATAATTAAAATTTAGTCCATATTGGTATTTTTGAGAGTTTTATCAAATCATAGGGATTAAATTCTGACTTTTAAAATCATAACAACTAAATTATAATTTCTCCAAACCTTAAAGACACAATCTATAAGTTAATCTTAAAACTTTATTTATGGGTTATAAATAAGAAGACCACATAGTTATGTGATTGGGGCGTTGTGTTGGTTTAGTTAGGAGTTATTATAGCCTATGGATTATAATAGTTGTACATTATAATAGTATTTGTTTGGAGTGCAAGTTATTTTCGTCAAAGTTATATAATAGTTTGTTTTCGGGGTGCATATTGTTTTAGTCTAAATAGAAAATAATAAATACTATAATAAAGAAATAGAGAGAGGTTGAGTAAGAAATAGTAAATTCCACATAAAAATTTTGAAATAATAATATTATAGTTAATTATATGTTATAATAATTAGAAACATACAAAATTATAATTAGAGCTCCTAATATGAGTCGCTTCACTTGAAGTCGGGCCAACGACCCAAAAATGAGCTATATTATATATTATACATGTGGTTGTTTCCCAACTCCATTAACCCAAAGAAATTAAAAGAGGATTTTAGCAAATGTATAAGTATAAAATACTCCACTATGTAATAGTAAACTTAAAAATAGAAAAGAAAAAGAAAGTGCTATATTAATGACATGTATTATACTGTAAGGAAACAATGCACAGATTATTAAAACTGTACACCCATATAACCCCTCACCTTTCTTATTCACATACATGAAGAAGCTAAACAAAAATCACAACTCCATTCCATGTGGAGTATCCAATTCATTTCAACTAATATACTCCTAAATTTCAACTTCTAACCATATCATTAGAAGAAGAAAAAAAAAAAAAAAAAAAAACCTTGACATTCTTCATATTCCTTTTTAGTTGATTGACTTTTCGATCTTAATGTTTGCGCCCCTCGACACAGCATATATTCCTCCGTCCCCATCCTCGTCGATAACTATGTTCGTTTTGCAAGCTTAAAAGGAATACTTCCAATGCTTGTAAAATATTTAGTATGTATGGGGAGGTTGAGTTTATATATGCTGCAGCAAAAAGTGTTGAAAACAGGATTTTGTTGGCTGTGTTGAGAAGAAGTTGAAATTACAAGTCATTTGAAACGGTCGCTGCTGTTTTCACCTGCATTACTTCTTTCAAATTAAGGTTGGTGCAAGTTCAATTAAGTTAATTATAAAGAAAATCAACATAGAAATAAACATGTTTTTTAGAGGAATTTAATTATATTTACCTTTTGCGTTTGCTTTTCAAGTTTGTTGAACTTGAAGGATTGCTGTGCCAGTTTCTCTTCCTTTGGTTAATGAACCAATTGTTTATCTGTTTCAGTTGTAGACCAGTTTCTTGCACTAACCTTGCCTTGTCTTCCTCCTGATAAAGTAACCAAAAACAAAACATCCAAAGGCAGATTCAAGTTTTGATCGGCTTTTGAAGTTTTTAGTTAAGCAATTCAAGTCAAACTCTTTAAAAAAAAAATATTCTTTTAGAGGTTAAATTGCAAATTTGGTCCCAATATTTCAAAAAAGCTAGAATTTAGTCATTATGGTTTGATAAAAACTTCATAAATAATTACAATAGAGGCTATTTAGAAAGATTTTATCAAACTATAAGAAGTATTTATGAAATTTTATCAAATCATTGGAATTAAATTCTAACTTTATCTAAATTATAAGGACCATATTTGTCATAAAAATACTTCAAGTCAACTCTGGAAAATTTGTTCACAAAGCACTTCAAGTCAACTGCTAGTGGTTCATGAATTTAGTGGAGAGTAAATTGCAAAAGTTTTCTGCTCTCAGATTAATATACTTCTTTGTTCAAACTCACAAATTATTATTACATTTAAGATAATGTTACATTATCCTCCTCTAAAGAACGTTTTATTTGTACTAATAAAAAAAAAATGATGTGGCATAGAAAACGAAGAGTCAAATAAAGAGTCAAATTAATAGTACTCTATATGATTATCTATCTTAGAATTTTTCGTTAGTTAATTGGAAAACTAACTCTAGCAATAATATGAATAAATTTATTTTTAAATACAAGGATTTTATTCTTTTATTATTATTTTTTTAGACACGTTAATGTTTTATTTATGGGTCTATAGATATCAAATATGTGATTAAGTAAAAAGCATTAAGCCCAAACTCCCAACTTACTGTAGGATAAGGCCATTTAGAATGTGATTGCCACCATTGTTTGAGGACAGAGGTGGTGTCACCAGGGAGTTTTCCAGCTCTTCTCTTTCTCAGAATTTCTTCCCTTATATCCACAATTTTCTCCTTGTAACCCTGTCAGCAAAAAGGCTTTAGGAACAGAACATATGAATAAAACAAAACATTAATGTAATAATATTATATCCATTACCGCTTTTAATTCATGCTTCAGTTCTTGCCTGACCCTCTCCATCAAGGATCTCTCGCTCTCTGTGGGAATAAGAGGGCCGAACCCCATGGTGTCTGGACCCTCTAAACTTCCATCGAACAGATTTGCATCGCTGTTGACTTGGTCGTCGTCGTCGTCCGACATTGTTGCTCCTGTACCTTCACCTGGTGAAACTCCTGATATAGCAAAAACAATACAACTTTGCTCTTAATACATGATCACTTGCTTCCCTACTGCAAGGGAAAATATAAAACTCCATGCGATAACAATTTTGTTTCCAGTTTTGGTTTCAGAAAATTGTACTAGTTTTTTCAAGATTTCTATTGTTTTTTTCCTCCAAATCTTGGGCTGATAATTTGAAAACATTAGTAAAAGATAAATTACACAACAAAAAAACCAAAAACTAAGGTCCCATTTGATAATCATTTAGTTTCTTTGTTTTTAAAAATTAAGTCTATTTCCTCCATATTTCTGATAATAATTTACATCTTTCTTAAGTACAATGGTTGAAATCTTAGTCAAATTGTTAAAAATAAAAAATAAAAAAAAATTAAAAGCTACTTTTGTTAATCTTCAAAATTTGGCTTGGTTTTTTAAACTATTAGTAAAAACCACACAACAAAGAAAGAAATTTGGAGGTAAAAGTTGTGTTTATAAGTTTAATTTTCAAAAAAATAAAAATTAAAAACGAAATAGTTACCAAATGGAGGCTCACTAGCAGATTTAAAAGGGACCAAGTAATGTTTGCGAAGGTTGATGGAATCTACCAGTTAGAAGGATCGTATATGGGTGCAATGAAATGTTTGATAAGGCAAAATCTTGGTGACTTAGAACAAGCAAAAGTGTACTGGTTCTTGCTAAAGCTAAAGTTTCAATTTGAAGAGTGTCTCGTTGGAGCTAACGATTACGATTGTGGAAGCAAGTAATAACAGAACATAATTAGTAAGAAGAAAAGTACAAGAGGCTACAACAATACCTGTTAAGCTTTGTAGGGACTGCTCAATGTCCCAGCAAGCCATTACTGCTTCCATTGCATGGACTCGAACATGTTGTTGAAGTTGTTCTTTGAATGAACAAAGCAAAAGAACATAATGCGTCTGCAAGACAATAATACAAAAAGGACTAAGATTTGCATTCCAATTGAAAGAAAAATCAGATGCAGAGTGTTAAAAAGTAACTAAAAAGAATCAGTTCTACAGCAAACTTTGCAACAGAATCACTAATCAGATTACCACGAATTATTCCTTTAAAATGTGTTTAATATGACTTTTTCTATTTTCTAAATGCTTTTAGAAACTTTCAAGTTCATTAATCAAAACTACAGAAACAAACCATCACAAATGTAGAAGAAGACACATTTTCAAATTTTTAAATAAGATTCATTTAAGTAAGCATGCTGTCTACAGTACAATTTGTCCCAATTCTCAGTTCTGATCTTCAGTCACTCAATTAAATGTCCAAATAAATGTCAATAAATTAATATAAGTTTATAAGATATGAAGAGATTGTTGGAAAATAAAATCCCATGGCTGAGTGTATCATTCCAAGAGAGTCCATAAACTAGACAGGGCAGCCTTTTCTCAGCTGCACTGCAACAACATAAATTTTCTCGACCCAAGCAGCAGGAGAGTACAACTGAAAGAAAATTGACCAAGTGACAACCGACATAAAAATATAATTTATGGTTACTGTCTTAAAAATTTGTCCATTCATTGTAAAAAGCCAGGTAACACAATTAATTGGAGATTCTAGTTTATTTATTATTACCACATCTGCCTTACTAATTATGGCAGTACTCCAAGTTGCAAGCAAATACATAAAATGTCTATCCACTAGTGAAAATGATGATAGACCATTTAATTTAACAACCAAAGAATTACCCATTACTCAATACCCAAAACCCAACTCAAATTGCCTAGAAATACAAACACTTCATTTCCCAATTAATTGAAGCAAGCCAGAAAGATAGAACAATTTCTGGGAAAAAGAGAGAAACCCAATGGATTATAAATGAAAAGGAAGACATTCATATACATAAACAGCAATAGCAATGGAATTTTCAGCATCAATTTTAGCTTCCTAAATAGAAATTCCCAATAGGAGCAGATTAGTGAATATGGTAAAAAGGGGAAGAAATTGGAAGGATTATGAAAGAATATACCATGAACTGATCAAGCTCTTTATCATCACCAACCATGGACGGCGGAGCGGAGTGGCCCAAGGCGGAGTACTTAGCGACGACATTCTGCGACTGAGCGAGCTGTGCATCGATCCTCGGTAATTGATCGACCGGTGTTGCGATGCGAAGGCAAGCGACATGAGCGGAAAGAAGCTGCTCGTAAAGAGGATGAGCAAGAATCTCAGCTTTATAACGAGCATGTTGCCAATTCAAAACCCCTTCACCGCCGGCACCAGTTTCCATCACCATACCCTCGCTCTTGTTCAATCCATCCCCGCTATTAGCATCGTTCTTCATGTCGCCAGAATCGTGAGAGAGCGCAGCAGTGGCAGCACCGATCATAGCATCACCGGCAGCGGCAGCGGCGACATCGTCGATGACATCGCTGTGGTTACGGTGGAGGATCGGGCGGGAAAGCCATTGGTTAGAGGAGTGAGAAACGGTGGAATCGGATGCAGTGGTGTGAAGGTTAAGGAAATTAGTATTGGCCGCGGCGGCGGCGGTGGCGGTGGTGTCGGTAGAGTAGTGTGAATGGGGGTTTTGGTTGCGAAGAAGTGCGTTGTTGAGCCAATTCGGTGCCGTCTGAAGCGGATGATGGTGATGGTGGTGATGGGGTTGGTGAGACTTGGGGTCCGGTGAGGAGTGGGCGCCGGGAAGTTGGTCCGGCAAAATGGTACGGAGAGAAGTATCAGAGAGAGGCTGATTTTGGTGGTGGTCAGAGAAGTGAAGAGGAAGATCTTGTGAGAGGTGATTGTGATACGCCATGGGAAAGGGGAGAGAGAAGGAAACGAGGTATTTGAGAAATGGGTCAGTGATTATGTAGCCATGGCGGTGGATCCTGTAAGCAAAAAGGGGTCATCAAATTCGAGAAACCAATAAAACCTGTGGAAAAAAAGGAAGAAGAAAGAGAAGATTTACAGTTCTTTGTTGCAGTAATAACAAATAATAGAGAGAGATAAAGGGGGAAAGGTCTGTACGTATGCTTTTCAATGGTGATTGGAACAGAAAGATTGAATAGGAGAGAGAGAGAGAGAGAGAGAGAAGATGATATGATTATGAGGCTCTACTTCAAGTCTTCTACTATCAAAATTATAGGACAATTTTTATTTTCTTTTTCTAGGGAGAGAGTGTAGAATTTCTCCCATTTCACAAATTATTTAATGCCATCCTCATGCTCAAGCCCTTAGTCTAAGTTACAATCTGAATTCCAAATTCTATGTCTTTTTCTCTTTATGTCACAAATTATTATGTTAATTGAACTATGTTCGGTTTATCAAAATCTATCTGTAGTGTGACATTACCAAACAATTTCTATTAGTTTGTGGTATGAGAAAAGAAAATTGAATTATAAAACTTTCATTTGCTTAGAAAAAATATTCTTTTTTTTAATTGTAATATTATGTTCGTCTTCGATAAATGTCTACAAAACTAACTTGAATGGAGATTCCATAGAATTTTATATGAAAATTGGTATCTAAAAGAGTTTAACAATGAACTAGAGTGATAAGGTGATCTAAATTTTTATTTCAACGTAAAGCAACATCTTTTCAAGTTTGTTTTTGTCCAAAATTTTAAATAATTTATATTATAGGGACGGATTAAAAATGTTTGGGAAACAAGTGGATTATATTGTAACTTTTAAAAGACTTTAATATTTTTTATAAAAACAAAAATTGCAAAAGTTCACAGTGATATTTTTATAATTTCACACAAAAAAAGCTAGGTCAAATTCAAACGTTTATGAAGGGTTTATAATTTGTTTTTTTTTTTTAACAAAAATGAATATATTTCATTATTTAAATAGCTATAAGTTATTTTTCTAAGTAGTTATAATTATTACTCTTTTATAAAAAAATTAATAAAAATAAATTGGAGGTTTAAATTTATAATTGTCATAATTTTCTTTACTAAAAGTAAACAAATAAATAGTTATTGATATTTTTAATTGGGATGAGACAAAAAGTTCTATCCTCAAATTATATGTGTGAAATTTAGATTTTTAAACAATTAATCTTTGGGATTATCGCAACTCACAGTCATTGACTTGAAAATACAAATAAGTAATAATCAAAACACAAGATTAATTCAAAAAAAAAAAAAAAAAAAACAAATCTGTTGACGTGGACCAATAAGAATCAAGTTTTGATGGAAGGGAATCGGACGGTGCAAAATCGTCAACGTTGCATAAAACAATCAAATTTAACGGAGATCATAGAGAGTATCGAGTGCGTGGTAATGCGCGTGGTACATGTCGCAGGGATCCGCCGTACAAATCGTTATGTTTGCTCAGGAGAGGAAAAACCGAACGGCTACGGAGAAAAGCGCGTGACTTACTGTTCCTTTCGGTCACTTTTTTTAAGTCTTTTTTTTATAAAAAAAAAAATACAACAAATAAATAAAAACAATACCCTCCCCGGCTTCTCACTGCAGCACCTGGTCATTGATTAAAATAATATATTTTTTAATTATTATTGTTATTAAGAAAAAAGGAAAAAAAAATTCTTTATACCAGTGAAATTTGAATGTTGAATCAATTAAAATCTTCAATTAATAATCATAAAACATCTAAACTTTCACATGACTCATTTAACTTTAAACTCTAAATTTCATATTTTTTTTAAAAAAAAAAAAGTTCTAAATTTTTGTAAAGTGTATTAGTATACACTTTTAATTACATTCTGTTTGGAAAAACATCTTATGAGACTTATAATATATCCAAACCTTTGTACGTGAATCAATTTAGGTTAATTAGTTAGAATTTATTCTTTAGAATAGTCCATGCAAGAAGTCTACTAGTCTAAATGATTTTTAAAGATAATTGTAATAAACAGTCTAAATTAATTTGTTTATGAAAACATAAGAATTTAATTAATGTTACGAATTTTATATAATAAATGTAGAGTAAAATCTGGATGAGAGAGAGTAATTTGATGCACTTACAAAGTTTAAACTGATTCAATTTTTAGTTTAATTGACGTAAACCTTAAGACTAGGAATATATAAATGAACAATTTTTGTTTTAAAAAAACTATATAATAATAATAATAATAATAATAATAATATAAGTGGTTGAAAAAGAAGGAGATTTTAGGGATGGATTTAATAGTTGTAAAATAATAATCGTGTGTGCTACGTGTTTTGAAGATACCCAACAGCCACCTACGGATAAATTAATTATTTTTAAGTACATTGGAATCTTGGTTTGGTTTTTTTTTCCAAATGGGTGTATCACCTTTTATTCCTACTTTGTTTAGGTTGGTCCAAAATTTATTTAATTTGCATTACAAGCTATTAATCTCCCTTTTAACTTGTCACACCAATCAAACCTCATACTTATTCTTTATTTAACAAAAAGTTGTATGATTATAAAAACATAAATGTTTTGATGAAAAAGGGTATGACTCTATTTGTAGATGGTTGATAGGTTAAACTTTATAGTTTTTAATACATATTGGTACTTATTTTATTGTTTTGTACAAAGTATTTGGTACAAAACATATATTAGGTTGTCTATTTGGAAGTCACATTCATGGGTTAAAAAACTTCCAAAAACAGCCTTTCATTTTTATACATCTTCAAATTGTCTTATAAAAGGAAAAAACAAAACCAACATTTAATGTGGTACAAGTCACTAGTATATGCTATATCTTTTACAACTCAAATTAAATTACGCAAACTATCCTTTTAATGCCAAAGTGAATTAGCAGCTTAACACGTGATGGATCCATTTCTTAGGATCGAAGGTTTGACTTCTTGTTTCTCGTAATTTTTGTACTAGAAGAAAAAAATCCTTAAATTATTGTTTATTTTTCAACTCAACAACTACAAAATATAAGAAGAAATCGAACCATTGACTTTTAAGATAGACAATAAATTTTTCGTCTATTCGAGTTATATTAAAATTGACTTTATAGTTATTGTTATTATTTTATTTATAAATTTATAAGTGCGAAAGATAAACCTTGAAATTTACGTAATTCTAAAAATCGAACCACATCAGTTACATAATTAAAAACTCCTAGTTCTCGGGTGAGAGTTGATGACATAGTCCAACTTTCAGTATTATTTTAAAAATGGATGAGGAATAAAAAGGAAAAGATAATATTAGATTATAACTAAGGAAGCTTTTAATTAGAAGTTGATTATATAATGAAAGGAAGTGACGACGTAACACGTGGGGCAGATTAAAAGCAATTGTTATGGGGAAATCATGGCTTAAACATAATGATTTAAGATAAAATTGAGTTAATAATGATAAGGAAGAAGGAAAAAAAAAAAAGGCTTTAATTAAAGTAATTCCCATTCCATAATAAAAGTAGACAGTTTATCTAGAAGGAGGTTAGTGGAAGTTCGTTAATGTCCCCCCCAAGTCTTGGAGCGTGGTCTCCACGTCATCCATTCTGGCGTGGGTGACCGAACAAACCTATAAAAAAATAAAAACAAAAATTTAACGACCACGTACAAAAAAAAACATTATTCATTGTCCATTGACCTAATTTTACCTTACCCGTTCCACCTGCCACCGGTTGGGGAAGTAGGGAATTGCCTGTTTTCACGTTAGATAAAGTGACCGGCTAAGCCGGTGGCAAAGGGAGGGGAAAAAAAAGGACCAGAGTGTAGGGGGGACCATTGATTACGTCGGTTCTCTCTCCGCCACTCGCGGGACAACGACCGGTCGACACGCGTCGCGCTGTGGTCGTTTGGACCACTTGTGGGGACCGCTAAGGAGGCACGCTTGAGATAAGCGAATGAGAAGAGAACACGTGGATGAAGAGAACTGGGGACCACGAAAGAGGGAATTCCTTGATCCATCTGACAGCCGCCGGCTGAAATGAATGCGAACCGTGGGGTGGTCCCCACTACGGGACGCTCTGCCTAGGCGGGACCCATGCGTGAAGATTGGAGGCACAAACAATAGGTGGGGTCCACTAACTAGGCCCCCACCTCCTAATTATTATAATTAATTTTCTTTTTCAAAAAAGTGAAACTGTTTGGTTTTTAATGCCGGTCTCCGCGAGAAAGCCGATGGTCCCCTACTACTCCGTTTACCCACATCACCTCCTTTCGTTATTTATTATTGTTGTTGTTTTTTTTAGTTAAATATATATTTTTTAATAATATTTAGGATAACAACAAAATCACTAAATAAAACCCAAACAAAAGTGTCTTGAGATACAAAAATAGAAAACCACTCAAGATAAGGTGAGACAAGAATACCAAACTCGTCAGTTTTAACAACGATAAACATGGAAAAAGGAGACAACTCCCAAATCTTTGCCTTTATCCAAAGGCTTCTTAACAAAAAAAAAAAGGAGATTTTAGAAAAGTCAACAACAACATCATTCAACAAATTGATGAACTCTAAACAATCAGACTCTAACAAAATATTCGAAACCTTGATAGACAACATAGTCTCAAGCCCAAAGCAAATAGCCATAGCTTCAAAGACTTTCACCATCTGACATCTAGGAACAAATTTGAAGCCAGTTAAGCGCACTCGACCCAAATGATCTTAAAACACCCAACCCAACCCTTCAGAATTGGAATTAGCATTCAAAGTCGGATCAGCATTCAACTTCCAAAAGGATGGATCAGGAGGGTGCCAACCGGTCTTAGCAGGGATGTGGGTAGGAAGGATTAATCTCTTTCCTTTATGATCAAGGTGCTCGCTACAACAATTAGAATTTGAAAGAAGCCTCGCAATCACATCACAAATAGACTCAACATCAACGGATTGTCTCAGAAACACCACTTTATTTCGAGTTTCCTAAAGTTGCCACACCACAATCACAATCTTATCAATATTAACTGGAGCCACATGCTCAAAGATCCATTGCCAGGAGTTTTGATAACTCCATTGAAACTTGTCATTCCAGAAAACCTCAATATTAGATGAAATAATCCTAGACCAATTTTTCCTAGACACCGAGCAGCTCCAACTAAAGTGGTTTGCATTTTCTACATGCTTCTTGCAAAACACACACAACATATCAGAGAGAACACCCTTTTTGGCAAGATTATATTTATTGGGGAAAATTTCGTTGATAACTCTCTAGCAGCAGATCTTAGCCTTAGGGGGGGCTTTCGACTTTCATACGGATTGCCACATAGATTTAGAAGTCATCCCTTCCGACGTGCTAGCTGCATTCAAATTAGTAATCTTAAAACCCAAGAAATAAGCAGTTTTAACAGAGAATACTCCCTTATTGTCAAGGTCCCAAATGATCTCGTCATCTTGTCTGCCCCTCGGTCTATGAATTTGCGGAATGAATTCGGCATCAGCAGGGATGAAATTTTCCTGGATCAACTCCTCATTCCAACCACCATTATCAGAAAAAAGATAAGCCACTGCACGACCTTGCAAGCAAAGAGGCACACGATGCCCCTCTCTAGTAGGGTTGGCAACAGGGTCGGGTCGGGGTGGGTGGGGGGTCCCGTCCCCGTCCCCGCCAGCCCCTGATGGGGTAATTTCCCTCCATCCCTACCTATTTTAGGTGGAGACAGGGGCAAGGATTCTCCGTCGATGAAACGGGTCCCCGTGGGGGCCCCATTCCCCGCGAGTATTTGAGAGAGAGAGAGAGAGTAAGTTTGAGACAGAGCGAGATTGAGAGAAAGAGTGAGACTGAGAGAGGGAACCAAACTGAGAAAGGAAGAGCGAGACTATGAGAGAGAACGAGATTTTGAGTTCAAATGCACAAAATTCATTAGTTTCAGAAGCTCAAACATGAGAAATCGAGCGAGAGCAAGAGCGAGATTGACCAGTTACAAACTTACAAATTTACAAAGATAAAACTCAGACTAGGGTCAGGAGAGCGAGATGGCGAGATGGTTTGTTGTTGCTCTTTACATTTATCATTTATATATTAACTCGTGGGGTTGGGGATTAATCGGGGTCGAGGCCGAGGCAAGGATACCCTCCCATCCCCGGACAGGTACCTGGGTAATGACCCCGGTTTGACCCCGTCCCTGATCAAACAGGGGATTCCTCGATCCGATTAGGTCGGGGCCCCATGGATTTTTTTGTCATCCCTACGCTCTAGAAAGCCAAGGTGCCCATTACCAACCTTCCACCTATAACCTTTCTTGAACAAAGCTCTTCCCCACAAGATGCTCTGGTATGCATAAGATAGCTTGTGGCTTGCATTAAGAAAATTACCAATTTTGAAATACTTACCTCGGAGAACCTTAGCAAGAATTTTGTTAGGTCTCCTAATAATTCTCCAACTTTGCTTAGCTAACATGGCTTGATTAAAGATATGCAAGTCGCGAAAGCCAAGACCACCGTCCTTTTTCCTACTACACATTTGAGACCAACTGCACCCGTGAATTTTTGGATTTATCATTAATTATTTAGCTATTAATGATATTATTAGTTAAATATAATTTTAATTACTTATTAAATTATGGGGAAAATAAATATAGAAAATAAAATTATTGGAAACATCTTTCTAAAAAATATATATATAAATAGAAAGATGTTTTTTTCCCTAAGTTTTGGGTATAATTTAAATTTGTTTTCTTAGTTTCAAAATGTTACATTTTAAATTCTTTACGTTTTGAGTTTAATTTCTATTTAAGCTCTAAATATCAAAATATCACAATTTAACTCTTGAAGTTTGAGTTCTATTTCAATTTGTATCTTAGGTTTCAACACTTACATTTTTAACATGGATTTTTCGGTAAATATTTATTTTCAAACATTAATTAATTAAAAAGAATTAAGAAAATCACAATGAATTAAGTTCAATGTTTTAATTTTAAATGTTCACTTTGTTATTATTTTTAATTAGTTAATGGACATTAAAGTTAAAAGACTGAAGGGAGTAAAAAAAAAAAAAAAAAATCTAGTTTAAAAGTGTAAAATTTTAAACATAGGACTAAATTTAAACAAAACTCAAAATTTAAGAACTAAAAGCATATTATTTTGAGACTTAGGGACCAAATAGAAACTAAACTCAAAACCTAAACACCAAAAGTATAATTTTCTCTCTAGGATTCTCTTTTGGTTAGTGATTTCAAAATGTCAATGTATTTATGTATATTTTCAATAAATTTTAAAATAATGAATATCTTTTCAAAATTTATGGAGATTAAAGTAATAGAGAGCATTTATTAAAAATGTGGAGATAAATTTGAAAAATTATTAAAACAAAACATAAATCATGAATTACAAAGACCAATATTTTTTTTTGGTCGATTAGTTAATTTTAAAGAATTA
The DNA here is from genome assembly GCA_030954485.1 of Citrullus mucosospermus. Classification (NCBI taxonomy): domain Eukaryota; kingdom Viridiplantae; phylum Streptophyta; class Magnoliopsida; order Cucurbitales; family Cucurbitaceae; genus Citrullus; species Citrullus mucosospermus. The sequence goes on along the minus strand of CM062059.1, from coordinate 27,083,017 downwards.
TAGTTAATTAATTATCACACTTTTCTATCTCTATTAAAATTAATTATAAAATTTCATTTCATAGGTTTTTAAAAGTAATTAATCAAAAAATAAAAATAAAATACTAAAGTGAGCATTAACAAAAATTCTAGAGTAAAAATGTAAAATATCAACTTAAAGACTAAATGCATACAAAACTCAAATGAGATAAAAATGTGAAATTTTGAAGCCTAATAACCAAATATAAATCAAACTTAAAACTTGAGAGTAAAATTATAATTCCTTCAAATCCAATGACCAAATCTAAACTAATCCAAAATCTAGCCAGCACATAACGAGGTTACCAGAACCTTCTCCCCCAACAAGAAGAAGAGTTTGACTTAGACAAGTTCATGAGACTCAAATATATATATAGAAAGAGGTTTAAATACTTCTTTGGTCTCTGTACTATTAGGTTTGGTTTCTTTGATTCTTATACTTTTAAAATGTTTATTTTGGTTTGTGTACTCTCAACTGTTGTTCACTTTTGTCATTAAACTATAAAAAAATAATCATTTTGATTCATTAAAAATGAAATAAAAATAGAAATGAAGAGACCAAAATGACCTGTTTTTTAAAGTCCAAATACCAAAATAGACATCTTAAAAATACACGGATTAAAACTAACGTTTTGAAAATACAAAAACTAAATTCAAAATAAAACTAAAATAGTATTGGAACCATATAATATATATTCCCCTTTTTACTTTATTACTGTATTGAAGCACTAGAGTTGGGCCAAACCCTAGAGAGTAGAGAGAGAGAGAGATATGCAAAGTGGTCCATAGCATTAGTTGAATTTAATGTGCGGTAAAACAAATATTTTAACCCAAGATTCCTAATTATTATGGGGCATCTAGATTCCACTTTTAACCATAGGGTTTGAAATTTTCAAATGGTATTAATTAATTAAAATTGACGTTGAATTTTCCGCCAAGGATTAGAAGTATTTTGCCGGCAAGATTTTATTGTAATATTATAATAATTTTCAAAGTCTTTGGGAGGGTGGGGAATATACAAACTATTTCTTTCTAATGTCTTTTCTATTACAAAATTCGGAATTCTAATAATTAATGTCTATATTTATATTTATATTTATATTTATATTTATATATAATGCCAACCTGGGTAGAACCGATCTCTCTACTTTCTACCATATAAAATACCTCAATTTCTGATATTTCCACGTGGAATTTGGATAAGGATAATTCAAAACTTGTGTAAACTATTTCACTATGACCTTTTCTTTTTCCTTTCTTTTTTTTTTATATAAAAATATCTATTTATTCTCCTAAAATTTGGGATATCAATTATAATTTGAAACCAAGAAAAGATAGTGTGTTTATTGTACTTAAGTTCTCGAATTTAAATTACATTTGAATGGACAATTGTCTATGTATAGTCAAATGTCAAACTAGCAAAATAAACTATTAGAATAGATGCATGAACAATTGCGAAATAAATTATGATTGAGAGTCTACATGGACTCGTTTATCAAGATATAAGTGTTCAATTTGTAAAATTATAAGTTTCATACAATATTTATTCAAATAAAATGCAATAGATGATATGAATTGGTATACTCTCGAAAACTCAGGTTTGAATTGATAGATATTTTTCTTTTAAAAAAAATATAAACTGATTGGATATCTTTCTTTGAAAAAAAAAATGATTTACAAATAAAGAAAAAAGAAAAAGAAAAAAAGAGTTAAAATACATTTTTAGTTCTTTAATTTACAAGTGTTCAAATTTAACCTACATAATTTTAATATATATATATAAACATATTTATTTTGGTTTATTTTGGTACTTCTACTTTTAAAAGGTCCTTCTACTTTTTAATTTTGGTTCATTTTTGTTCATATACTTACAAAAAGTCCAGTTTGATCCTTGTACTTTTAATTTTTGTTCAATTTTGGTCCTTATACTTTTAAGAAATGACAACTTTGGTCATTTCATTTTTATTTCATTTTTAAAGGATTAAATAACCACTTTTTGATAGTTCAATGACGAAAATGAATCAAAATTGAAAGTACAATGACCAAAATGAAGCAAAGTTGAAAGTATAGGAACCAAAATGAATATTTTGAAATTACATAGACAAAAATGGACTAAATCCAAAAGTACATGAACCAAAATATAATTTAAACCTTAAAATTATTTCTACTATTTTATCAAATTCTCTAATATTAAGACTTACTAAAAGTACAAAGATTAAATTTAAATATTTAAGAATACAGAGACCAAGGTTTGTTTGGATTAACTTAGAAAATAAATATTTTTCAAATTTTCATTTTTATTTAAACATTTTTTTATAAAAAGTGTTTAAAATAAAGACACTAATGACTCTTAAAATCCATTACGAGGGGTTGTCGAACACTTATATTTATTTAAAAATAACTTATTTTTTAAATTAAACCATTTGAAAATATATCCCAACACACATATATTAGAATTTAAAAAAAAAAAAAAAAAAAAAAAAAAAAAAAAAAAAAGGAAATTGAAAGAGTACAAAAAGGGAGGCAGAAGGGACAGCAGAGTTGGAAGTGGGAATTTTGAAAATCCTAATGAAAAGAAAAATAATAATAATAAAAATAAATAAATAAATAAATAAAAGAATAGGGCGATGGGACATTGGTTTTTAAGAGTTTCGGATACTCTTCGGGATTGGGATTGGGATTAATTGTATATTTTACTTTTTTTTTTTTTTTTTCCTTTCCTGTCAATCTGTCAGTCCCTGTTTCTCTTCCACGCCTTCTCCTTTCCTCTTCTCTTCTAATTTGTTATATGCATAATTCTATTTTTCTTCGTTTTTTTTCCAAAAAAAAAAATAAAAAAATCTAAAGGATTATTATTATATTCCACAGCTCTGTTAGTTATATTGTTTCTTTAAATTATTATAACTTCTATAATCATTTGGATCTTTTTTTTTTTTTTTTTAATTCCCAAATTTTTCACAAAAAAATATGAAACTCAAAATCTACCACCACATATGTAGCTTTAGAAAACCTCAAGTAAGTTCATTTGGAAAAAAAAAAACTCAAATAAGCACGTTGTTCTATGTATAGATGGAGTTCATATCTTATTTTAGTCTTTATAATTCTAAACCTTCATTTAAGTCATGTACTCTTAACTCCCATTTAGGTCTAATTTTGCAAAATCATAACGCAAATTCCATACCCAACACAAACTCTTTAATTCATAGTCATCAATCACGATAAGATATTAAATTAACCAAGAACATAGACCAACTAATTTCGACATGCATATTTGACCAAAAGACTTGGTTTTCGAACTTTTTTTTTTTTTTTTTAATGAAAGAGAATAAAAATGAACCATAAAGACTCTAAACAATATAAGATAAATCACACTTAAGTCTCAACTTCACGACTTAAAAAAAATAAAAAAATAAATAAGAGACTAAAACCATTGTTTCATGCAAATAAACCCTTAAAATAAAATAGTTTTTTTTTGTTAGTACAATAAGGAATAAAATTTTGAATATCTCATATCAGAAAAATGAATACAAATCAATTACCAATGATCCATGCCCACATTGGCCAAAACAAAGTAGTTGGAAAAAATAATGAGACCAGCTCTCAATTGTAAACATTGGTCCCCTAAGGGCTCATATGTTAACGTTCTCGTTTTCTGTTTCCTATTTTTTGTTCCCTGTTTCTTTTTTTTCTTGTAAGAATAAAGAGAACTATGTCTAATAACTATTCTGGTTTCCTATTCTTTAAAAAAAAAAAAAAAAAACAAAAACAAAAAATTGTTTGATAACTATTTCTTGTTTCTTGTTTCTTTTTCTTTTTTACAATATAATATTAAAAAAAAAAAGATATGTCATATATTAAACATCGAAAAATATATCATCAACAGTTTATGTCATAGAAGTAAGTCTCAGTGACAACTAAGTATAATAACAAAGTTGTATCATATCCTTCATATGTTGCCCAAATTTGATCGTCATTATCATCTATAACTCAAACCATTTGTCTCAAATGATCTCAAGTAAAATCCAACTTAATTATATAATTACGTAAATGTCATGATTGTAAAATATTAAAGTTAAAAGTTAAATAAATGTCTTAGTCAGCAAAATTTATATACGGTAAAATTCTACTCAGTTTCAAATATACTAAAAATATTAGAATTAAAAGTAATATATATCTAAATATTGGAAAATTTTAAAATTCAAAATTAAAATAAAATATAAATATAGTATAACTATTTTTGTTAATAGCAAAATTAATAACGAAAATAGCTCAAATATAAAAGATGGAAACAAATATAAAAGAAAAACAAACAAAAATTAAAAAATAAAAGTACCCATCTTGGAGTTTGAAATTTGAAATATAAAAAAATTAATATACATATTAAAAATTAAAATAATATATAAATCTAAATATTGAAAAATTTTAAAATTCAAAATAAAAATAAAATATAAATATGAGATAATTATTTTTGTAAACAACAAAATTAATAAAGAAAAAAAAATGTAATGAAAAAAAGCAGATTCTTCCAAAAGAAAAAAAAAAGAAAAAAACTGAAAATGTCCAAAAGAATTTGGTTCAAGTGGGATTCGAACTCATGACTAGCAAAAAGAAATTAATCACTATGGATACTGAATACTAATACACCAAAAGCAAATAATGACTAATTGTGGGACAATAAAATAGAAATAGAAACAGAAACAAGATAAATTACTTTTTGTTGTTTATCAATTTTGTGCCATTTTTTAAAGAAATGTTTTTTGAAATTTAGAAGCAAAAACAATTATCAAACAAGCCCATTTCTTAAAAAAATGAGAAATAGAAACAGAAAACAAGAAACACGAGCATTATCAAACATGCCCTAAACTACCATCATAAACCACCCTTAAAATATGGTGGTAGTTACAATTACACTCTTAAACTTTCAATTATGAAAATTAGGCTCTTAAACTTCAATAATTTCAATAATTGTAAAAATTAAACTCATAAATAATAAATATTGAACTATCAAACTTATGCAAATGTTATTATACAATTATGTAAGTTTAAAGGCCGAATTTAACCCAATTTTAACACTAATGTAATTATGGAGTCCCAATTTTTAAAATTGCAAGCTTAATAGTATAATTGCAATTACCACCGTATTTCAAGGATGGTTTTTGCAATTTACCCTTTTCTTTGGATGTTTCATAAAATTTTTAGATTAATCCTTCATATCAAAATTCAAACCCATGAAAATATGGAAAAAAAAATAAAAATATAAATGAAAATTTAATATTATACCAAGAAAAGAATAAATAAATATCCAGAAAAGAAATCTCTAAATTATTATTTGTGAAAAAAAGAAAAGGAGAGAATGACGTGTGAAAATAGAACACTTAAAAAAAGAAAAAGAAAAAAGAAAGGGAGGAAAGGGTTTCGTGGGGCATCCGCCACCCTTTTGGCTTTGGTTAAAAAATGACTCCGACTCTTTCTGCCTTTATTTGTGTATGTCACCTTCAACCAATCACGCTCCGCCATCTATCGTCCCTTCCACGCCACTATTGCTTTGGCCCCCACACGTTTTGCACGTACCAACAAAATTTAAACAATTCTTTTTTTTCTTTTTTTTTTTTTCATTGTCTAACCAACAACAAATCAATACCCTAATCTACAAAACCATGTTGGGTTTTGGGGGTTATTTAATAATTTATTTGCCTCTCCCATCATTAGTCTTTAATCCTATCTCACACTTCTAACTTAATGGAATTTTATAAGATTCAACCTCATGAAATTATTATTATGACAACTATTCAAATCGCATGCAAATATTGTAAAACACATGAGATTGGAAGGGATTTTTTTTTTTTTCCTTATTGGATAACTTTGGTTTGATTTATGAATATGGGGGCACCCCTTATCGAAAGCATATATATATATATATATCCCCGTCAACCCACTTGTACAAAAAAGAAAAGAAAAATCATTATCGTATACCACATGAAATGAATTTTTTTGGGATGTACAATTCTTACGACTCCAACTATAATTCGACAGAAGTGGGTGCGATGATTGAATTGTCTTTATTGCTTAGTCCATTATTAATGGTACATTCGCGGACTTTGGTGCACAACTTTAAATACACGATGGGTGAAATATAAACCAGGGGTAATCCATCAATAATAACCAAAGACATGTATTATAATGAGTAGATATAAGAAGTTTGGTCAAAGATCATTTCAACTATGTTTCAAACTTGATAGAAATTAAATGACCCAAAATTGCAAGAGAATTTAATGATTTAGAATTTGGAAAAAAGAAGGGGGGAGTATGCTTGTTATAAGAGTCACAAGCATGGATAAATATGAAAGAAGAACGTATAGATTTGGTTTTCTCATTTGTCATAATTTGGTTAGGACAAGAAGTGGGGTAAGAGACCTTTTCAGAAAAGATATGGCTAAGGTAAGAAAGGAAAGGAAAGGAAAGGAGATGAAATGGAAGAGTCTAACCCACGCTTCAAAGCACACCTCTTTGAATTCCTATCTCATCAGCATTCAACATTGCATTATTATTGATAATCTTTTCTTTTCAACTTTGACCAAACCAAAAGGATTTTGCTTCCTCTCCTAAGGTTTTCTCCTTCCTCCATCACCTCCCACCCCACGAAAGCAATCCACATCCAAATCTAGGAAAAATCAACTGACAAATCGTAAGATGTTAAAACCTAAATAAGTAATCACTATAGATGGAATTTATTCCCTCTTAACCTTTTATTTTACCGTTCTATGTCTTATCCAAAGAGCTTGAAGGATAATTGATGTCTTTCACGGGAGGGGAGAAACATACAAGGAAACGAGACTCGTAGGATATTAAAACCTAGATAAGTGACCACTACATATTAAACTTATCCTCTCGAAGTCCTCTAATTTATTGTTCTATGTCTTGTTCAAAGAATTTGAAGGATAATTGATGTGTTTCGAACAAGAGGAGAGATGTTCTAAAGGTTGTTGGGTAAAAGGGTATGGGAATGGAAATGACTAGTTGGATGAAATGAATGCGAGGGAGTGTGTGTAATAGGTTGGTTAGAAATGCGCGTGAGAATATTGTGTTGAGTAGTGGCAATGGGCAGTGCCCCCACAAAGACAAAGCTTATGGCCCTTATCCATATTTGATATAACGTTTATGCATAGAAAGGAAGAGGGTACCCTTTTCGGTGTGGAACTGTTTAAATTTGCTTTTGAGGCCACACTTGTCTCATAGGATGGTTTAGAAATATAAATCAAAAGGCTATAGAACCTACCTCTCTCTCTCTCCTACACACCTAAAGGAGAAAGAGCCAGTAGAGTACAATATTTACAAGGCTGGGTGTGCTGTGAAATGTAAACTAAATTATAAAAAATACCCTTATTTAAAAAAAGAAAAAAAAAAAAAAAAAAAAGGCCATTACATGTTTCAAGACTACTCTCTAAGAAATTTGCTTGATACCTATGTCGGAATGACTTGAATACATTGTATTGATGCTCCAACCAAGCATGAGGACCCTTTAGTTTTACCAACACTTTTGAATTTGTAATCTGATTTTTTTCTCCATAATAATAATTAATAAACTACTCCTTCCATTTGCCTGTGGACATAGTTAGCATACTGCTAGTGAAGCGCGTAATCTCTTTGTCAATTTCTTAGCAACCTAGAAGGATGTAGCCGTGATGATTTAAATTTTTGTCCTAATTCACTACCAACGTTTTTAAAAACTCAAGGCGCAATCGTCTTCTGAGGCTTAAGAGAAAGGATAGTTGAAGTGGAAATATTAAAAAGCAATAATAAAAAAAGACCCCTAGACACAAGAAAATTTTCATTTAGACTTAGTAAATTTGATTTTTTTTAGTTATTAAAGAATGAAAAATCCTAATTATTACTATTTTCAAAAGATAATGAAATAGCTCTAAGGCCTAGAGCTTTGGACCTTGGGGCACACACCTTATTTTGTGAGCATCGCCTCTTCAAGCGATGCGCAAAACCTGTGCTTTGAGCATGGGTTCGCGTCCAGGACTTTTAAAAACACTAGTCACTGCCATACGATCTTAAGACTCAATTTCCATTAACTACTTGTAAGAGAAGTTTCGAAAGTCTCGTGAAAAATCAAGGGTCATTACAACTTCTGAAAGAATGAGAGTATTTTTGAAATAATAGGCAAAGTTTAGGGACAATTCTATGATTTAACCTAAAATATAAATGACATGAGGATGATGATCAAATGTGGGAATAGAGAAAGAGGGTTAAGAAGATTGACAAGATGGGAGAAGTAAAGGAAGTCAAATCAATTGGTTTTCTGCATGTACTGTACTTTTCTTTTTTTTTCTCCTTCTTCTTTGATGAGTTTGTCTTTATAGCCCACATCCATTCATCCTTCCATGTCTTCCACACATATGTTCCCTTTGCGCTCCAAATTAGGCTTTTGTTCCATGGACCACTACATCACTTGCACAAAAGGCACCATTTTGCATGGACCACACAACCCACTTATCTATCTATCAACTCTTTGTTATTATTCCACACCACATCTTAAAAACAAAAATATTTCAAACTTAGGAGAGGAAAAATGATGTCCTTGAGGAACTTCAACAGTAGTTTCATCTATTGCTAGTCAAATTATTAGATATTTAGCATGTAGACTCTAAAACAAGATGAACTACTTTTCTGTTTTACTTTGGAAGTTAGCAACCAAGTATGCTAAACCAAAAGAGGAAGCTGCAAGACAAAATAAAAGACTAGAGCTTGATCCATGGGGCAAAGTATCATTAGTCATTATAACCATGCTTGCCTACTCCCTTTTTTCCCATTTGGTAGTTAAAAAGTAAGAAACAGGAAGTCTTAGAGACTGATCATTTTTCTTCCATAAAATGTTACAAAAACTTAATTTTGTAACATTTTATGCCAAAAAATGGGATTTCCAAACAGAAGGAAAAACATGTTTCATATTACTAGTACAAATGCAAATAATTTTTTTCTTGAACAATTACCTATAACAAAAGTCCTTCAATCAGAATTGATACTGTAGTTCTTCCAATAGCGAGAAAGACAGAGACAAACGTCTAATTTGAAATGAAGAAAACAAAACCTCATTTGGATGTCTCTAAAAACTGTTGAACAAAGTCCCTCATTGGCAGATCCAAAGCTGGAAGAACTGTTAAAAGAAGAGGAAAAAAGAGCCAAAATGGGTAAAAAGAGTAGTCCATTCTTTCCAGCTGCCCCACCATTTAATGTAGATGATAAGATAGATGAGGAAAAAAGGGCAATAAAGGACGTATGCTATGAACAAACATGGCCTTGATGTTGTGTTTTCATTGCTATTCTTATGCGGTGTCAAACCATTCTGCTCCATCCCCCCCTAATAATAATAAAGAAATAAAGAAATTCCCCCCTTGTTATTATTGGTGGGACCATCTTAACATTTGAAATTAAGAATTTTATAAAGACAAACACTATAAGAAGAAGCATATTTCCCCTTTGCATAACATAGATTGCACTACACATGGAAAAAGAACTAAGAAGGATGTTGGCATCATTCTACGAAGCTTGGGAAGCAGCTTCCAAGGCCATAAACTCAATTCACTATGGGACAGAACTGTTCAATAATTTAAGGCAATCAGAGAATATTGGTCCAAGTGTTTTTATAACCTTGCAAAGATTCAGTGTATAAATGTTTTGGGGGTTGTGAACAAGGTGAGATGAATAAGAAACTTGAGAATGGGAATGATGTAATGTAACCAAAGGGCAGAAAAAGAACACTCATATTTATATTCATAGTTCTTGAAGCCTCAATAACAAAAGAAAGAAGAATTGACCATTAAAATATTGATGAGGTTAAGAAAAAAAAAGTGTTGATTGTGAAAGGACTTCAAATCATTATACAGAGAACCCCGTGTGCATGTACTGTAGAGACCAATAATCAAAAGAAGATGAGGACCACATCTTTGCATCGTCAAAATAGAGTGATTAAGGGATGTTCTAAACAGGGGAAATAAAACTTGTTTGAACCTCATATCTTACTCTTATTTGTTCCATAATCTATTTATAATCTTCAAGTAATTTGTAAAATTACAGAGATGGGATACACAAAACAATGTATTTTTAGATACTTGAAAATGAAGTATTTTAAGTTCGGCTAAATTAACAAAAAAAAAAAAAAAAAAAAAAAAAAAAAAACACTCTTTGTTTTAAAAGTATCCATATACTTTCAAAAGTAGCAAAATTAACCTAGACTTTTTATAAAGGTATCAAAGCTATTCTTGGGATAGAAATCCTTCAACATTTCAAATGGAAATTGGGACATGGAATAGTGTGACGGTGAACTAGAACAAAGTGACGATCCAAATTTTCATTCTAATTGACCATCATTCCAAGTCTTAATTTCCATTTGTTATTATAAAATATGTCTACCCCATGATAGTTTTTAAACATTTATGATGAAATCCTAAAGGATTTCCACACATTGATAGCTTTGAAGCATTTATGTAAAGTTAAGGGTAACATTGCAACTTTCGAAAGTACGCGAGTACTATTGAAACAAATGACAAAATTTAGGGATATTATTTACAACTTAACCTTTAAGGGGTGTTTGGGGCATTGAATTAGTTATTATGGTCTATGTTTGGACTACTGACTATCATAGTATGGGTTATAATATTTTAGTTTGGGTAGAAAATAGTAAACACTATAACAAAGAGAAAAAAAGAGGATGAGTAGGAAATAGTAAACATTGTAACAAATAGTAAAAATGAAAACAAAAAGAGATTTAAAATAGTAATATTGTAGTTAATTGTAAGTTATAATAGTTGAAAACACAAACTATTATAACCCATTCCGCCCTCTTGAAGTTGGGGGCTAAACACACCCTAAGTTACAATAAAGTTGGTTGCATCAGACCAAGAGATCAGAAGTCTAAATTCCCCACCGTTGAAAAACTCGAAAAACTCAAAAAAGAAAAAGGAAAGGTAAAAGGTGGGTATCTACAATCATTGTCACAGATGTGCTTGGAAGACTTACATTTTCCCACAATTTCAGTCCAATTTCATTCCCATTTCATTTTCAATACAGTGAATTGTTTCCATTGTTTCCATTCCTGACTCTGTAACCAGAGAGCGACTATGTCCCAAACCAAAGCTTTCCAACAACTACCTACTACTTCTTCTACTGCTATTACCCCACCACCAGCCATTATAAATAACTCTAACCCTCTTCTTTGTTTTCAAGAAATAGCCCACTTGACTTCAAGCCAAATACAGTATTATGTAGAGAAGAATAATAGGAGACAAAAAAGACTTAAGAAAGAAGAGGCAAGAAAAAATTAAATAAATATAATAAGAACTAGGTACTTTCTTCTTATCATAGTCACATGCTGTCTACATTAAGGGATGTTTTATTATCAAATTGCTGCACCCAAAGGAATGGAAAAACAGTCGACCAAATTAAATTATTGGTCATAAATAACAAAGAATCGTTTTCATATGTCACAATTTTAAGCACCCAATTCCTAAATGCCTTCTTATCTCTGTTGATTGTTTCCTTACCTAAAAAGCCCCCCCCCCCCCCCCCCCCCCCCACAAAAAAAAAAAAAAAAAAAATTCAATCCACCGACATGACTCTCAAAAGTACAATCGTCCAATGAACAGGAAAATCAACAAGGAAAAAGAAAGAACTATCAAATCTAAAGTAGGAAAGATCAGAAGAGATGAAATATGGGAACATCAAGAGGTCAATTATTGATGGATAAATGCTATTTTTTCTTCACAGGTTTTGGATAATTATGAAGAAATGCTTGCATTCTTCATCACTCAATTCGCCCACTTCATAAAAGTAAATGAATGTCAAAGCTTTTAGAAGAATATTTGGAGCATCTGGCGTACCTGGCAGAGCAGATTTCCAGAGCCATGTAGAGAAAATATCAATGGAATCTGATGATTTTTCGAGGGAAATTTCGATTTTTTTACATGAACTAACGATGCTTTAGTTTCCTTTCAAATAAGGCTTTCTTTTTTGTGTTTTTGGCCCAATTGAAACAGAAGCCCATTACTGCAAATTATCTATTTTACTTTACGCTAGGTGATTTTCTCATTTCCAATTTTTTTTTTTTAACACTTAATATCAATTTTTATTATATTAGTTTTTCAAGTGTAAAATCAAACATTCACTTAATTTCGAAGTATTAAAAGACATATTTTAAAATAGTTTTAATCATTCTTCATACACATCTTTAAAAAAGTTTTAAATCATTTCTGGTCTTTGAACTTTTATTATGTAGTCCCTGTATTTACAAATTTGTGACAATTTAATTTTGTTGTTAAACTTTAGTATGTAATAATTTAATTCTTACTACGAAAAATCTCAACTTTTTATCATGTAACAATTTTGTATTTGTAGTTTATAAGCACATTTCGTCTTCGATTAATCCATCTACAAAAGTAAGAAATTTCATTTAATTTTAATAATATATTTTTTTCATGACAAGAGTTAAATTGTCTCATAATTAAAATGATTTAGACTAAATTATCACATACTACAGTTTAAAAACTAAATTATTTTTGTAACCTTTAAAAAGCTATGATCAATGATCAAGTAGGGATCATTACAAGTTTTTTAATATCATATGGCAGTGTTTTTAATTGAAATATATTTTCAAAAAATGTAAAAGTATTTGCAAGTACTTTTTAAATTATTTTAGGATTTTCAAAATCGATTTTGATCTGTATATTAAAACATCATGTAAAGATTGAAAAAATGTTTTTGATGAGCTAAAAGGACTCTCAATTGTTTCTAAAGTCATGGGAAATTTTGACAGTTCGACTTTTGGTATCTTTCATGCTAGTTTAAGAAGTGCCAGTGTGTTGAGTTGAGGTTTAGAATAGAATAATACAGTCTACCAATTGTCTAATAGTGGGAAAAGAAATATATTGATTAAATTACAAATTTGATCTTTATAGTCTGAAAAAAAGTTAGAATTTAGTCTTTGTGATTTTAAAAGTTAAAGAATTTGATCTCTATGGTTTTGAAAAAATAGAAATTAATCCATATGGTTTGGAAAAATTAGAATTTAATCCCTACTTTAAGGACTATTTATGAAAATTTTATCAAACCATAGAAACTAAATTTACAATTAAACAAAAGAAATACTATTTAAAGGAAGACAAGTGACAGACAACTGTTTATAACTGATAGACAATGATATTTTGCAATATTTGAAAATATTTTCAGCAGTTTTGACATTTAAAGTAACTACCTTAATATGTTCTTTTGCCTTACGAATTGTTGAGTAGAAAAGATTGAAAAGTTTTGATCGATGTATTTTCTTAACGGGCTTAAACTCTTCCTACTTAAAAAAGGGAAAAGAAACTCCATTTGAAGGTATAATGAAAAGGAAAGGAGGAAACAATGAAGGTGCATCTTTTAAAGTAATGAAAAGAAAGAACAATTGAGAGTTTTAAAAATCCAAAGAACGCAATTTGCAAGAATACAAAGATTCACTCAAACAATGATCGTCCATTGGAATCAAACATCTTTTGGAGTTAAAAGGTTTATAGGTTATCCCTATCAGAAGAAGTACACAATTTCTTTAAGATTTGATAAAATATCTTAATCCCATCCTGGGAAATGGAGATACATCAAGAAAGTTAAACTAAAAAAATATAATAATAATAAAAATGAGAAGAATATTACATTTATTTGATCTAATGTTTTTTAAGATAATTTTTTCTAGAAAAAAAAATAATGATAATTTCAATTCATGAGATATTTTTTCAGCCATGCATTCAAAAATTATGGAAGTGATAGTGGGAATAATTCCTCTTCACTTCAATGTACTTTATGTCAATCTTGATATACATGTAAAGAGAGTATAAAACAAGTAAAAAGAATAATATCCATCCTTTTTAGTTCATAACCAATTGTTGGCTTTTTTTTCTCTTTTTTTTTCTTATAAATATTGTTATTACTACTTTCTAGTTCATTAATTAAATAATTGTGAAATGAACGATCCAAGATCGACTTTTAGGATGATAAAGTATAATTTTGTTGTACTGTCCAACCTCCATGCATTAGTTGTGATTATTTAATGCAATTTAGTGAGCTATGAAATTTGATAAGTGAGATTCCGAGTAAGTATTTACATAATCTTCTTTCTTTTCGAAGAAATGATTCACTCAGTGCCACTTGTCAACCTCTTCTATTGTGAATAGGATTAAGTACATATTCGAGTCGGTTTCTTAAAACCGCAAAATCTTATAGCTCACCATTACAAAATACGATTTTGGCATCATATATGAGTATATAAAATGAAGAATAATTATCACATAACTATTATTATTTAAGATAAAATAGAGTATTGTAATATTTTGTTTCTTAATATATTTGGTAAATTCTGCGGGTTGAGCTATCCACCATTAACCTATTTATATGAAATACAATGGTTAAACTTGGTTATTTCAGTTAAATATATCTGCTAAGATGATGGAAATGAACAACCTAAATCAGTTTGTACAACAAAAGAAACTAGAAGGTGTCAAATTGAACAATATTAAAGCAGAATGACAACTCAATAGTTTCTATTTGGAGATCCTCTCAGTTACAAAGATAATTGAGAAACTCCTATGCAAGTGTAACTAATCACAGCCCCATCCAACAACTCAAGAAGATTGGACAGGTTTTTTTTTTCCTCTCTCATTTTGCAGGAAACAAAGGTAACAAACAGAAGAATGGAAGAAAAAAAAATTGTTGATGTACTCGTGCCTTACCGAATAAAATATTGGCTCCTGTATTTTGAGACTCAGAAAACTGATGAGCTATAATGAGCTAACCAATTGATACGGATGAAAGAAGAAGAAGAAACTCATGCTGTACCGTTAACGTGAAGGTGGTATGGAGGTCCACAGCAGAAAATTGGTTCATCAGGTGAACTAGTTCTTGCACGAGCTCGGAGGATGTCTGTAGCATTATCAATAATTGCGGCAGCTGATAATGTATATTCGCCAGGAATAAGGAAATACAATGAGAAAGAATGTGTAGTTTCTTCAAGTGGAGGCACTTCCAGGGTGATCCCACTTAATACACCTACAAGAAAAGTAACTATGAAACTTAAAGAAAGATAGAGACAGAGAGAAGGAAATTTTACATTGTTAGACTGAATGGAGTATGCAGCAGAAGCTTTTGTTCAAAGAAAATAGGGCTAAATAAATACAATAAAATCTAAAAGCACTCCATAACAGATGAAAAAGATATGCGAGTAACAAGTTATCAAAAGTATTAATATAATTAAGCTTTTGAGTTCATAGATGATTGAACACAAATAACTTACCATTCCATAAGACAGTTGATTTTGCACCCTCAACGCAACTCTCACCAGCTACATCTCTGCATGTTATATTAAGACTCATTTTGATCATTTCCTTGGTGTTGTTACGAACAATAACTTCTAAAGGAGTCATTTCATGTGCTTCCAAAGAGCTCTGGGAAGATCCGTTATGAAGATTCTGATTTGATTCTTTCCTTTCCGAACTACTGCTAACTGTCCTGAACCCAAAAGTCAATGGATCTGGCAATAATACATCCATCATTGACGATTGCAAGGCTGCCAGTATAGCATCCTTGATGTTTAATTCTCCGAAGCTATTCCGTCCCGATTGCCACTTGACCTTTATTCTAGATGTTAGATTCTTGATCGAAGCATTTAGTTCAGCTTTCGTATTCTTTTCTGAGAAGCTTAAATTTCTGGCACTGGCCATTCCGTCTGTTCGAACATCTTTCCCAAAGAATGAACCATCAAGAACAGGCAATTTAAAATGTTCTAAGGGTATTAGCACTCTTGCAGAGAAATCTCGGTCTATCCTTGTTTTATGATAACTATATTCAGTAACATTTTGGTCACCAGATGCATTTTCCTCATGGCATGAATTTTCGACCTGGACAGAAACACTAATTTCAAACAATACATCAGTCGGATTAGACAACTCGAGTTCAAGAAATCGAAGACCCCAACTTCCCCGGAATGGATCAATCTTCACCAATCTGTCAATCTCGCTAGGTTGCTCTGTAGAGTTATTATCAATCTCAGCTGGTTTAGGAAGGTCTTCCCCCACATGTGCTGGAATTTCCATTGAAAGCAACCGTGCTTTCACAAAAGACAAGCCCTGTAAAACACAAATTTGCAGTGGAATAACCAGGCGTCGACCAGGGGGTACAGCAGAACCATTGGGGAGATCTCCAGGATTCGTCATAGGCCCTAGAAAGCAAAATCATGATTATAAATAGATACAGAGAAATTGCATCAAATTGAAAATCTTCCAGGACACGGATCAATAAGTAGCGTTACAATGTTTTGACGGTTTGTTCTCACACAACAGCACAACAGGTAAAAAACCAATGCTTGGACTGATATTTATGAGAATGAGTGTCATGCAATGCATACAATTTAACTTGAACATGAACTTAACTAAAGGAATTAATTATACATCAAACGCATAGACCATGGATTATATAATATGCAGACCAGTACAATGTAAATGGTCCCACCTGAATTAAGTGGACAAAAAGTACAAGGTATGGGTGAACGTGGTCAACAAAGTATGACCAATAGGGGAAAGAAAGACATATCAGAAGTAAATACCTGCATAATGTATCAAGAAAGTTGGGCTGCTACCATCCTTGGAATGCCTTAACATGCTTGCAGATGCACTCTTGCCACTAACTGTATCAGAATCAACCACCCCAAGCTGCCAAGCTTTTAAGGTCACAGGTATGATCACTTCAGCACCAGGCTTCAAAGGAAGAGCAGATTTTAAAGTTTCAAAAGCAATTGAAATAACGGAATCTTGGTGTTTTCCAGATAATGATATGTGTGCCTGCTCAACTGGAATTGTACCTGCATTAGCCAGATGTATCCATACATCACGAATTTCACCTTCATAGAGAATAATGGCACCATTACCACCAACAACGTGTGAAACTAGCAAAGGCAATGGCGATATCACAGATATATTTGGAACTGATACATTCCTCAACTTCATGGACCCACAGCTCCGGAATGGGTCAGAAAGAACAAGTCCTTGAGCTACTCCATTGAGTAGATTGTCAACATCCTTGAAAAGATGTTCAGTTATTGCACCAAAGCAATGTACAATACACCCAGGAATTCTCACTGGCCCAACTGAAGTTGGAATACCAGATAAAGTAACCACCTTCGACGAATTGGGAGGAAGATTCACAGAAACTGGAAAAGCATCAAAATTTCCCGAATGCACAGAAAGGTATATACTATCAACCCTCAACTCAAAGCCACATGGATTGGCTAATTCCACCAGGACCTGCACCGGTTCTCCGACAACCCAAACCAGTTCCTGCTTGCTGTTATTTGACGTGTCTCCTTTGCTGAATGGAGTGTAAATGAAAGGTCCAGAAGGGGCAGATCCTGCCCACCAGTCTTCCTTATCTGGATTGCGTTTAACAATGTCCAATTGTGAAGGATGGAGAGGAAAAGAATGCAACCTAGAAAGACCAGTTAATCATTAATTTACTCACAATAAACTCAAATTTCTGCAAACGGGATAACTATTCAGTACAGTATAGGTGGCAGCTCAGATAGTATAAACTTTTTCAGATAAGCACTCAGGTGGTATAAATGAAAATCAAGGAAAACTCTATTTGATGGTTTATTGGTAACTTATCAAACTGCGTGTGTCTGTCTGAATATATCACAATGGTTAAATTGGAAAGGATATAACAGATAAGATGGATATTAAAATGGCGAATCACCTTATGAAAGGTAAGGCAGGATCGGCACAGCGAACACCTGATGGTAACCTCTCTGCTGAATTTGAAAGGGCACTTACCAGGCCATTTTGGCCTGCCGGTGTTATTAAAGGATAATAAGATCTAAGTAGCCGAGCTGCAGCACTCCATGCAGCAAGAGGATCTCCAGCACGGACAGCAGACAGTAGAATCTCCCTTAATACAACCATTTGCAAAGTACTCCATTGAGACTCAAATAGTGATACCAATGACTGATGGTGCATTTTTCCAGAATCAGAATTACTCAGGCCAACCTTATTCTTTAAGGATAGAAAAGAAGAAAATTCAGTTAAACCAATCATTTCAGAACAAAACATCTAAACCAACAAGGGCACTGACTATGACCTGCTAGTATATTTTCAGTATAAGATGAGCCCTAAACAGGTGAATCACAATAGGATCGTAGATTGAGAATAAGAAGGCATATCCAAGGAAAATTAGATTGACAGAAGAAGAAGGGGAAAAAATGTTCATCTTCATAATGCTAGAAGTTGGAAATTTCAGAGAACAATTTGATTGCATTAAGAGACAGGATTTGCAGCAGCAAGAAATAAACCAATTACATCACCATCAGCCATCATAGCAAAAGGCAGGGTTTATATCCTTGATGAGTCAAATAATCAGATTGTGTTTGTACTAAATTCATAACATTATATACCTTACTTGAACTGTTCTATAGGTTGTACAAATGTGCCCTTGAGTTCTAAAAAACTAAATTCATAACATCATTTAGAAAAGAAAAAAAACTATACATATATATCCATACACACAACCCCGGCACCATGTCCTTTTCCCTTTTTTCCTTTTAAATATGAAAGAAAGTTGCACCAAAAAAGTTAAGCTACAAGGCAAAAGCCAACTAACAAAAGCCAGAAGAGTTACAAACTAGAACTTTGTCGTCTAACTCTTGTAATACTCACATGGGAGAAAGAATGGTCCGCCTCAGATGATCTACTTTGAACACGATAAGCTTTTGTTGTCAGGGCCAAGACTTGCAAGGCGCTAACAGCAGCATGTCTATTTTCCTGTTGTAAGTATAACTGAGCAACCTGCCTTGAAAAGAAAGCAGCTTTCCGCTGGTAACCAAGAGAACCAAATAAACGAGCTATTTCAACATATAATATTAATCTATCACTGGCATCAATCAAAGATTTAGCACCATCTGCTGCACTGGTTAATAACTCTGCAACCTCTTTAGCCAGCTCTCTCCTGTGAATCAAACCCCTCGAAAGAGTAGATAAAGTTATTTGTTGCATAACTAAAAGTCAGAGATATGAAATGCAAACTAATTCTACGTTAAAATGCAAACTAAAAATTTTTACTCTAAATTTTATTTAGACAACAAACTTGCAAAACATATAAAGATGCATCTTCTTGAAGAGATTCACACATACAGACACAAATAAATTGATGACCAGTGTGCTATTTGTAATCAGAGAACATATTATCTTGTTTCTTTCCTTCAGATCAACCACAAGGTCACCTATACACGGTATAATATATTCAGAATTCAAGTGCCCAAATCATAAAATATACCTGCAAAGAAATCTAGCCAACTTCAAAGTAGCCTCGAGTTCGAAACTTAGGGGTGAAACCCTGTTGAAGAGAAAAATGAAAAAAATAATGTCAAAGGGGCAAACATATGAAATGAGATTAGTAAAATGAACAGCGCATGAAAGTACACATAATATTAACTAAGTTGCAAAAAGTGAATTTCGAACATGAACCACAAAAGAGTTTCCCAAAGAAACATAATTTCTTATTACTCATCCCATCAAAGAATAGTTTTCATCATGACAATCCACAATTAATCACCAGAGAGAGTGCCTAGGCCACCATACATGCACTTTAGCTAATCTCATGGTTGCTAAATTTTTTTAAATCATAGGTAGGTGACTACCTTGTTGAAATTTTATTCTCTCAAAGACCATTTATTTTTTCACAGGCTCTAATACCACCACTAGGCCTTCTCAATGGTGGGAGGTTGTTTCTTTCTTAACAACTAGTTACGTATATCTAAAATAATTGCTTAAAACTGTATGCATAAATTATAAGAGATGAGAATGTTTTTAACAATATCCAACTTTAGTACTTCACTCCTTAATTCATTTGCCACAATATTTTTAATTTTCTTTCAAAAAAAGAAAAACCCGAACACTACCTTTGAGTGTTATCTTGTATAAATGACTTCCTGTAATGCAAAATAACACTATTGTATCTGTATCTGACTTCTTCCTCCAGAGCTGAATCCTTTTGACCCATTCGATCAATCTGAAATCACATGTTATGCACGCCAAAATTTTAAAAGTATCCCATGGTTACCAACAGGTTTCAAAGACTCATATATCATTAAGGCTAATTTTATCTCAAAAGGAATGAGAATGTAAAGGATTTGGCTACATGAATAACAGTTAGAAACTTTAAAACAAATTATATCGACTTAAAAATAACATCCAATAGATGGGCGAGTTAAGAAGAACCCTTGCTCTTAAATCAACAAAATTTAAGCTCTCTCTTATATAATACATCACTTATTTTTTATCTTTGTGAACTATATTTCGAGTTAGGTTGGTATTCAAGAGGCAGAGCTCCTTTAACTATTTCTCAACAACTATTCTCTTCACCTCCTGCTATAATTAAAATACAAGGGGAGGCCTATCAACAATTACAGCATTTACGGAAATGCTCCCACCATCTTTCTCTATGGCGGTCAATTGGCGGAACTAATACCATAATAAATGTTTTTACATCAACAATGAAGTAAATCCCATGATAATATTTCAGTTCTGAAACGATCCATCGTAGGATAGCATCATGCACAATGCCTTGACATGGAGTTCCTGTAAGAATCTTTTAAGTGCAATAGATGAAAATCCTTCCAACGTGTAATCAACCAATTTTAAACTAGTGATCCTAACTGTCATTGAAGCGACTTCGAAACTCATTAGAAATATGGGCATAGGTAACACTCTACCCTCCTGCATTCTGGTAATATAGAATTTCAAAGGAAAACAAAAAAGAAGTTTATAGGTATATAAATGTATTCTAAACCGCCTCAAACTTGGAAGTTATAGCTGTACTTCATAGAAAATACTATATAAACTATATGAACCAAAAATCACTGGGGATATGTTTGGGGCACTGAATTGAGCTATGAAGTCTGGAGTTAATATGTTGGGAGTTAGGAAGTCTGTGTTTGGGTTGTGTTTGGGTTGTAAAGTTGTAAGATGGAGTTTTTCGATAAATGTGCAAAATAGAGAAAGAGTGAAAGATGAGTTCCTTGATAAATGTGCAAACTTCAATAATATTTACCATTAACGTTGAGTATTTTAACACCAACTTATGTAGTTGGTGGGCCAAACACCCCTAGAGAACTTCATCAAATGAAATTTCTACATGCATTGAATTTTTTGCATTCTGGATGCAGATTATTTTACTAATGAAAATGATGTTGCATCTTCATCGGGGAAAAGGGCAGATAAATGCTAGAGAGAGGAAGGTACCAGTAAGGCACAGACACTTCCCTCCAAAGCCCCCGCGTACCAAAAGTAGTCCCCAGTTAACCTAGCAAGATCGATTGCAGTTGAATAGTGAGCATTGGCATCAACTGGCGATCCTGCCAGCAGACAATAGTCACCAATTGTCTTCTGAGCACGACCAAGCCTTCTCTTTTTGGCTTTAATAACCTGCAATTTCATCAAGTAAAAATGATTAAGTTGCAGCATTAAGAACATTCTTTCGCATGTATGTAAAAAGTCCATTAAAAGTGAAGATGAGAGTCATATCAAGATAAGAATTAGCTTCTACAGCAACAATTATAATAAGAAAAAGAAATCAATTAATTAGGACACCTAAACATAAACCTCCTCTGAGCTGAGACTTGCTTGAGAATCTAAAGGCGTTTTCAAAATAGTTCCAGCAGACTCTGCTTGAAGGACCCATTTCTCAAATTCCATCAACAAAGAAGCTGCAATATCTTGCATCATTGTGTTCAGATGAAATTCCTGAGTTTGCCGGTCAGCTGGAGGAAACAACCTCAAATTGCCTCCTTTCTTGCTGCCTTCTTCCAGCTGCAGCAAATGCCAAGAAAGAAAACAAAAATCAGATCCTCAAAACCTTTAATTAATCATAAATAACTCTAAAGTTACAAGTCTTCCGACCGTAACCAATTTAACATTTACGAAGATCATAGTTACACATTCTTTTTTCAGATGAACATGAATAAATCGAAGTTAACAAAGAGCAGAAAGCAAGTCCCTGCCTGAGAATCATCGGGGCAAAAGGCGAAACAACGTTCAACGAGCGCCGAAGTGTAACCCTTACAGGCGGCATTGAACTGTTCAATAGCAGAATCAAGATCGGGAGAAGAAGGACAGTGACAGATACCAATAACAGCAAGGATCTTGCGGTTGGATTGGAAGTCTTCCCAAGGGCTAGGCGGATCTCCACCAAGAATAAACTTGAAACGAAGACTACCAGAGTCCCAAGGCTGATGAGCAAAGGGGGATTTCTGATGCTCCGTGTAGAAGGAACTTATGGCGGAAAGTGGAATCAATTGGTGGCGCAGAAGCATGGACAAGTAGTCCCGGAGTAGAGTGGGCGGAACTGAACCGATCGGGAGCACCGCCACTCTGATCATGGAGCTGGTTTCGATGCTGACATCGGGCTCCATTGTGGGGATCTTGGAGATGGGCGTCGAGAAATGGAATCGAAGGAGGAAGACGATGAAGAATTGAAGATTTTGGTGCGATCGTTGGTTGAGCTTCGAGGACAGTGGAGAGGTCTGTTTGGCTTTGGCGCTATGCTGTCCCGTCCAAGTTCTGTAATTATCCTCTCCCAAGTGTTCATTATTATTCTTTAACTAATTGTGTTATTGTAAATTTGTAATTTGAGAAACAAGGAAACACAAACGTTATTAAATAGATATTAAATTATTTTCGTAATGTAATTAACGGTAATGATAATGGGGTTTGTAGTTTGAATCACCCTACTTTCAAATATATTTATAAAAAAGTTATGACTAAAATATAATATTCATATACTTTCAACAAAATTTATTATTATTTTGTTTTTAAAATGACAACAAATTTCACCTCTACTCCTTCAAAATTGATTTAATTAATAATAATAATTTTCATGCAGTAAATACAATGTGATTAATTTATTGTCGATTTTTTAGAGTGTGATTTCAGTATTGTGAGTACAATCTCTAATATTTGATCCTTTAATTCTTTCTTAAACTTTAATCCTTAGATTGGTTGTTTTTTTTAGATGATCGATCTTTGGACTTGAGGTCTTCTTGGGTGATGATTGACCTTTGGGCTTTAGGCTTGTTGATATCGACCTTTGGAGACCCTAACTTCAAGAATTTTAGAGAAAGTCTTATGATATTTTAGAAGTCCTTTGAGCTTCCAGTCTTTAAATTTTCAAGAGAGTTACACTCTTTAGAGCAAGTCAAGTATTATGATCTCTAAAGCTTTAATAGGATTGTATTATTCTGAGCTTCAATCTTCAAAGCTTGCATTCTTCAGATCTTTAGAGCTTGAGGGAGTTGTGTTCTTCAAATCTTTAGAGCTTTGGCTTTTGAATCTTCAAAGCTTTGGAGCTTTAGTCCTTAAAGCTTCAGTTCTCATATTCAAAAAGTTGCGATGTTGAGGGCAGTCTTGAAATCTTCCGAGCTTCGTCTTCAAAGCTTTAGCACCCGGTTGTCAATGCTCCCCATCCCGAAAATGAAGGGGTAAAACCTTTATTTATAGAGGATTCTCATGGGTCTTACATAGGCTTAGGTCTAGTTGCTTTTAGGCTTGGGCTTGGGCCTGGGCCCAACATCTTCTTTGATCCGAAATTTCACAATGGGCTTGAATTGTGTTGGATTTGGACCCGAGCAACTTTAATTATTCGGCTCGATCCAATTTTGTAATTTCCACAATAACTTTTGTTGTGATGACGTGGCAAAATTTCTCATTCAACAACATGAACACACGTATTTTCATCAATATTTATGTTAAATTGAAACATCGAGATAATATGCAAAACCTTAGAAGGATCAAGTAACAAAAATATTCAATGGCATAAGAGATTTTGTACCTAGGGGCATCTCATGAGATCCAATATAAACACATTCGGCGTTAGCATAACTTGGTAACGGATGGGTTGGCTTGATGGATAGAGGAAGGTTTTCATTCTTATGTTTGGTAAGATAATTTCTTTGTTTGGTTGAGGCTTAAGGGTTACATGTCTTGGTAGGATTTGTAATTTTTAAATGTTTTTTTTTAATAAAAAAAAAGTAACAAAAATATTGACTAGTTAAAGCATAGTTAAGACACATACCTTAAATCGATCAGAAAATAAATAATTGTACATATTTTCCAAAATTTAAAGTCTAAAAGGATAAACGTTCTAAAAATAGTGTAGTCAATAAATAATATGTTAAAATGTCATTTTGATTCATGCAATTAAAAACTCGCTCAATTTTAATTCGTGTGCCTTCAAAGATATAATTTTAGTTAATGTATTTTCAATAACTACTAAATTTAGTTTCTACTCTTAGTTAATTGTTACTTTTCTAGACCATCTCTTTCTATTATTATTTATTAATATTTTTACATGAGTTTGGAATTTTTATTTTCTTTTCTATTTAATTGTATAAATATTATTATTATTATTATTTAATCAATTTCAATAAAAATATAATTTGTATGGAATAAATCAAGTTTTTTTTTTTTTTTTTTTTTTTGGAGAAAGACTAAATCAAGATTTATTACATAGTCTAAAGTTAAACATAATTAGGCTTAAAATTAGAAGAGAATTTGCAAATCCGGAGCGTGCTTATATAATATTCGGACCGGGTAGATTCGTTCGGAGGAGATTACCTCTTGGCCCATCGAGGCGACAGAAACTCCGCCGCGCCGGAGAAGACACGCGGCGGACTGAAACTTTGAACCGCCAGTGGGCGACAGAGAATTACCAGTATTATTATCAGAACTCTGTACAGTGATCTCAAGGTTACACTTACAGCGGTGGAACCATTTCAATGGAGAAGGCCGATGATCACTGTTTGTCTAAACCTCAACTCAACGTACCTTCCGATGATCGTCCTTCAGTGCTTCAACTCCGCGAAATACTTGCGGCTTGCTCCAAGGTAAGACCTAGAAGTTCAACTGTAAAAATTTCCCTGCTCAAACTTCAGTCCCCACTATGATTTGCTGGTTGTTTGCTACTCCATTTAACTATGTGACGACATGGACCTTAGTTTTTCGGTTAGGTATTGAAAGTATATACTTATAAAACTGTCATTTTGAAGATTTTATGCAATGAACTTGAAAGAAAATAAAATTCTCGGCAGTTGGCTTACCTGGCTGCAAGTTCTTTTGTTTAATGTGATGATGCCTTATAAATAAGGACATTGTGAATGTTTTCTAATAGCAATATGTTCAGGGGCAAAGATTATGTGCAATCAATTTTTTTTCAATGAAATATAGTGAACAAGCCCATGAATACTCTTGTTTTGTGTTTAGTAACTTTAGCAATGGCTGGATGTTAACAATCTGTTTGTCCATTTTCAAGTCGATTGGAAACGGTGACACCCATCAATCTGAAGGCTTGGTATCTGAGCTGGTGAATTACCTTAATTCTATTTCAGAGGCTGCTGAAACAGAATTGGTCAATGGAGATACAGAGAGCGATGCTGTTGAAGTTCTCAATGAGATTTATCGATTTATATCTTCTCCTTTATTAGATCAGGTTCTATATTTTATCTATTTATTTGTTTTTCATGTTCATCTTGATATCTCTCACTTGTAATGTTGTATGGTTTTTGCTGCCCTTTAGTTGTTTTCCCAGCTGACACCTCTGCCCACAAATGTTGCAGGGTACTATTGACACTCTTTCATTTGATCTTCCAAAGGCAGTTTCCAAGTTTATAGGAGTAAGCGGATGTCGGGAGATTGTTGATAATATTATTGATAGGTTCGTTACTATGTGTAGTCCACGGGATATGCTGTCGGTTCTTTGCGAGGTACTTCAGTATTACCATAGTGATAATTGGGTGGTTTATTTGCTATTATAAAACGATTAGGCATTCAGCTTTTAGTTCACTGGTTGATGTCTATAACTGTATGGTTTTCTTATTTCCCCCTCCCTATGGCTCTTCCAAAATGGTTACTTTGATTTAAAATAATGATCTATATAATTAGATTACTATTGTATCTCCACTCTTGTAGTAGAGTCAAGTAATTGTTCGGTGAGATTAGTGAGATTAGTCGAGATTGATGCAAATGGGCCAAGACAGTCATAGACTCACAGGTGAATACTAAAAATTATAATAAAATAGAGAAGAACTTCCACTCTTGTATCTAAACCTTGTTCAAGTTAGCAGGCCGATGCAAAACAATAAATTGTTTACCTTTAATACAAGGCATTCAAGTGAAAGCATATGGGGCAATGTGCTTTATAAATGAACTGCACTTTTAGTTCTTAGTTACTTCATGTAATGACTGTAAGTTGCCGTTCTTAGATCTTTAATATGCTTCTTTTGAGGAGATAGGTTCATTTCAAACTCGTTTTTGCTTAACTTGGTGGTTTAATTGCATATTCAAGTTCTTCATTAACAAGTATTGCAACTGCTTCAGGCCTTAGATTTGCAGACGACCAAAGCAACCAATTACATTGCCCCTTTCCTAAGTGGTCTCTCAAAAGGTAATAACTACACAGTAAATATCTTTGTGGGCAGGGTGGTTGGATTGCTAGATGTAAGTATACTTCCTCATGATTCTTTTAGTTGCCGAAATGAGAACGATGATAGGAAATATAACCAAAGCACAATAACCACCAGCGATCTTGAAAGCGCTGGTAATCTCTCCCAACCTACTGTTCTATTCAAAATACAAGCTTGAAAATGAAAAGCCACAACACAACCAGCTATAATACTACTAATAGACCGACGAATTCCTACGTTCATTAACAACCATCATGGGTTGGCCTAGTGATAAAAAGGAGACATAGTCTCAATAAATGACTAAGAGGTCAAGGGTTCAATCCATGGTGGCCACCTACCTAGGAATTAATTTCTTATGAGTTTCCTTGACACCCAAATGTTGTAGGGTCAGGCGAGTTGTCCCGTGA